>CM054155.1:53443066-53498066 GCA_028751875.1 Rapana venosa
AAAAAAGAAGAAGGGAAAAAAAAAATTCTAAAATTGGAAGAAGAAGAAGAAAAAAAGAAGAAGAAGAAGAAAAGAAGAAGAAGAAAAGAAGAAAAAAGAAGAAAAGAAGAAGAAGAAAAAGAAGAAGAAAAAAATGGAAAGAACAATTGCGAAGAAAAAATTTTGAAGAAGAAGAATTGGGAAGAAGATTTAAGAAGAATTGCAAGGAAAAAATTGCAAAGAAGAAGAAGAATTGCGAAGAAGACGTTGAAGAATTGCAAAGAAGAAGAATTTTGAAGAGAATGAAAAAGACTTTCGAAAAGAAGAATTGCGAAGAAGATAAAGAATTGCAAAGAAAAAGAAGAAGAAGAAGAAGAAATTGCAGAGAGGAAGAAGAAAATTTCGAAGAACAAGAAATACGAAGAGGAAGAAAATGAATTCCAAGAAAGAAGAATTTCGAGGAAAAAGAAAAAGAATAGCGAAGAAGAAGAATTGAGAAAAGAACAAGAATTACGAGAAAGAAGAAGAGGAAAAATTGCAAGAAAAAGAACTGCGAAGAAGAAGAATTGGAAGAAGAAGAGGAGAAATTGCGAAAAAAATTAAATAATAATAAGAAGAATAAGAATAAGAAATAAAGCGAAGAAGAATAGCGAAGAATTGCAAAGAAGAAGAACAATTGCAAGAAGAATAAGAAAAGAAGAGGATTTGCGGAAAAGGAGAACAATTGCACAGAATTAAGAAGAGGAAAAAGAAGAAGACAAAGAAGAAGAAGAATTGCGATGAAAAAGAAGAAGAAGAAGAAGAAGAGAAGAAGAAGAAGAAAGAAGAAAAAGAAGAAGAAGAAGAAGAAGAAGAAGAAGAAGAAGAAAGAAGAAGAAGAAGAATGTGGATGATAAAATTTCGAAAAAGAAAAAAAAAATTGCGAAGAAGAAAAACAAGAAGAAGAAGAATTGCGAAGAAGAATTGCGAAGAAGAATTGCAAGAAGAATTGAGAAGAAATAGAAGAGAAAGATGAAGACAAAGAAGAAGAAATGCGTAGAAAATTGCGAATAAGAAGAAGAAGTAGAAGAAGAAGAAAAAGAAGAAGAAGAAAAATTGTGAAGAAAAAAGAAAGGAGAAATGCGAAGTAGAAGAATTGCAAAGAAAAGAATTGCGAAGAAGAGTTGAAAAATTGCAAGAAAGAAGAAGAAGAATTGCTAAGAAAAGAATTGCGAAGAAGAACAATTGCGAAGAACAATTGCGAAAAAGAATTGCAAAGAAGAATTGCAAAGAAGATAGAAAGAAGAAAAGACGAAAAAGAAGAATTGCTAAGAAGAATTGCAAAGAATTGTGAGGAAGAAGTAGAAGAAGAAGAAGTAGAAGAGAAAGAAGAAGAAGAAGAAGAGAAAAAAGAAGAAGAAGAAGAAAAGAAGAAGAAAAAGAAGAGAAGAAGAAGAAGAAGAAGAAGAAGAAAAAGAAAAGAAGAAGAAGAAGAGAAGAAGAAGAATTAAGAAGAAGAAGAAAGAAGAAGAAAAGAAGAAGAAAAGGCGAATTACGAACAATTGCGAAGAAGAGGAAATAGAAGAGAAGAAAAATTGCAAAGAGGAAGAAGAAGAAGAATTGCCAAGAAGAATTGAGAAGAATTGCAAAGAAGAAATAGAAGAAGATAACGAAAAAGAAGAATTGCAAAGAATGCTAAGAATTGCGAAGAAGAAGAAGAAAACAAAGAACAACAAGAACAAGAAAAAGTATTGCTAAGAAGAAGTGCAAAGAGAAGAATTGCGAAGAAGAAGAAGAATTGCGAAGAAGACGAAGAAGTTGAAATAGAAGAACTGCGAAGAATTGCTAAGAATTGCGAAGAAGAAGAAGAAGGAAAAGAAGAAGAACAAGATAAAGTATTGGCAAAAAAGATTTGCAAAGAAAAAGAAGAATTCCAAAGAAAAAGAATTGCGAAGAGAATTGCGAAGATGAATTGCGAAGAAGAAGTATTGCGAAGAAGAATTGCGAAGAATTGCGAAGAAGAAATTTCGAAGAATTTCGAAGAAGACTTACGAAGAAAAAGAAATTGCAAAGAAAAAAAGAATTGGGAAGAATTAAAAAGGAAATTGCGAAGGAGAAGAAATGCAACTAAGAAGAATTGCGAGGAAGATAAATTGCAAAGAAAGAAATAATTGCAAAGAAGAAGAGAAAAAGAAAAAGAAGAAGAAGAGGGGAAGAATATGACAAAGAATTTTTAAAGAGGAAGAAGAAGAATTGCAAAGAACAAGAATTACGAAGACGAATAATTGCGAAGAAGAAAAATTGCGTAGAAGAAGAATTGCGAAAAAGAAGAAAAAAAATTGCGAAAAGAAGAAAAAGAAGAAGAAATTGCAAAGAAGAATTGCAAAGAACTGTAAAGACGAAGAACAATTGCAAAGAAGAATAAGAATAACAAGAGGAATTTTCGAAAAAGGAGAACAATTGCAAACAATTAGAAAAGAATTGCGAAGAAGAAATGCAAAGAAGAAGAAGAAGAAGGAGAAAGAAGAAGAAGAATTTTCAAAAAAAAAAAAGAAGAAGAAAAGTTGTGAAGAAGAAGAGGAATTGTGAAGAAGAAGAACAAGAAGAAGAAGAATTGCGAAAAAGAATTGCAAAGAAGAATTGCGTAGAAAAATTGCGAAGAAAAATTCCAAAGAAGATAAAGAAGAAGAAAAAAAAATTGCGTAGAAGGGAAAAGCGAAGAAGAATTGCGAAGAAGAATTGCAAAGAAGTTGAAGAAGAAGAAGAAAAATTGCCCAGAAGAATTGCGAATAGAATTGCGAATAATATTGCGAAGAAAAAGAAAAAGAAGAAAAGAGAAGGAGAAGGAGGAGGAGAAGAAGAAGAAGAAGAAGAGAAGAAAAAAGAAGAAGAAGAAGAAGAAGAAGAAGAAGAAGAAGAAGAAGAAGAAGAAGAAGAAGAAGAAGAAAAATTGTGAAGAAGAAGAAGAGGACAAATGCGAAGAAGAAGAATTGCAAAGAAGAAAAGAATAAGAAGAGAATTCCGGAAAAAAGGGGAACAATTGCACAGAGTTAAGAAGAGGAAGAAGAAAAAGACGAAGAAGAAGAAACATTGCGATGAAAAAAAAGAACAAGAAGAAGAAGAAGAAGAAGATGATGAATTGCGAAAAAGAAAAGAAAAAATTGCGAAGGAGAAAAACAAGAAGAAGAAGAATTGCGAAGAAGAATTGCGAAGAAATAGAAGAGAAAGATTTAAGACAAAGAAGAATTGCGTAGAAGAATTGCGAATAAAGAAGAAGTAGAAGAAGAAGAAAAAGAAGAAAAGAAAATTGTGAAGAAGAAGAAGAGGAGAAATGTGAAGAAGAAGAATTGCAAAAAAAGAAGAATTGCGAAGAAGAGTTGGAAGAATTGCCCGAAAGAAGAAGAAGAAATGCTAAGAAGCAGAATCGCGAAGAAGAACAATTGCGAAGAACAATTGCGAAAAAGAATTGCAAAGAAGAATACAAAGAAGAAGTAGTAGAAGAAAAAAAGACGAAAAAGAAAATTGCAAAGAATAATTCAAAATTGTGAAGAAGAAGAAGAAAGAAGAAAAGTAAAGAGGAAGAAAAGAAGAAGAAGAAGAAAAAAGAAGAAGAAAAGAAGAAGAAAAGAAGAAGAAGAAGAAGAAGAAGGAGAAGAAGAAGAAGAAGGAAGAAGAAAAAAAAGAAGAAGAAGAAGAAGAAGAAGAAGAAGAAGAAGAAGAAGAAGAAGAAGAAGAAGAAGAATTACGAAGAATTTCGAGAAGAGGAAACGAAGGAGAAGAAAAATTGCAAAGAGGAAAAAGAAGAAGAATTGCCAAGACGAATTGAGAAGAATGCAAAGAAAGAAATAAAGAAGATAAGGAAAAAGAATAATTTTCGAAGAATTGCTAAGAATTGCGAAGAAGAAGAAGAAGAAAACAAAGAGGAAGAAGTATTGCGAAGAAGAAGTGCAAAGAAGAAGAATTTCGAAGAAGAAGAAGAATTGCGAAGAAGAAGAAGAAAAAAATCGCAAGAAGAAAGACGAAAGTTGAAAAAGAAGAACTTTTGCAGTGCTTCTTTTTCGAAGAATTGCTAAGAATTGCGAAGAAGAAGAAGAATTGCAAAGAAGAAGAAGAAGAAGAGAAGAAAACGCAAAGAAGAAGAAGACGAAGAAGTTGAAAAGAAGAACTGCGAAGAATTGCTAAGAATGCGAAGAAGAAGAACAAGACAAAGTATTTCGAAGAAAATTTGCAAAGAAGAAGAATAATTCCAAAGAAAAAGAATTGCGAAGAGAATTGCGAAGATGAATTGCGAAGAAGAAGAATTGCGAAGAAAATTGCGAAGAAAAAGAAGAATTGAAAAGAATAAAAAGAATAGGGAAGAAAGAAAGGAGAATTGCGAAGGAGAAGAAATGCAAAAAAGAAGAATTGCGAGGAAGAAAAATTGCAAAGAAGAGAAATAATTGCAAAGAAAGAAGAAGAAAAAGACGAAGAAGAAGAAGAAGAAGAAAAAGAAGAAGAAGAAGAAGAAAGAAAGAAGAAGAAGAAAAAGAAGAAAATATGGACAAAGAAAATTTTTTAAAAAGGAAGAAGAAGAATTGCAAAGAACAAGAATTACGTAGAAGGAGAATTGCGAAAAAGAAAAATTCGTAGAAGAAGAATTGCGAAGAAGAGAAAAAAAATTGCGAAGAAGAAGACTTGAAAAGAAGAAAAGAAGAAGAAAAAGAAGAAGAAGAATTGCGAAGAAGAATTGCAAAGAATTGTAAAGACGAAGAACAATTCAAAGAAAAATAAGAAAAGAAGAGGAATTGCGAAAAAAGGAAAACAAATTGCAAACATTAAGAAGAATTGCGAAGAAGAAGAAGAAGAAAAAGAAGAAGAATCGCAAAAAAAGAAGAAAAGAAAAATTGTGAAGAAGAAGAGGAATTGTGAAGAAGAGGAACAAGAAGAAGAAAAATTGCGGAAAAGAATTGCAAAGAAGAATTGCGTCGAAGAAATGCGAAGAAGAATTCCAAAGAAAATATAGAAGAAGAAGAAGAATTGCGTAGAAGAATTGCGAAAAAGAATTGCGAAGAAAATTGCAAAGAAGAAGTTGAAGAAGAAGAAGAAGAATTGCCTTGAAGAATTGCGAATAAGAATTGCGAAGAAAAAAAAGAAGAAGAAGAAGAAGAAAGAAGAAAAGAAGAAGAAAAGAAGAAGAAAAGAAGAAAGAAGAAAAAGATTTGCAAAGAAAAGAAAAGATCTGTGAAGAGAAAGTAGATATCTGAAGACGAAGAATTGCGAAGAAAAAGAAGAAGAACTGTGAAGAAGAAGAAGCAAATTGCAAAGAAGAAAAAGAATTGCGAAGAAGGAAGAGAAGAAAAAAAATCTGCGAAGAAAAGAAAAATGGGAAAAAGAATAAAATTTCGAAGAAGAAGAATTGCGAAGAATAACGATTGAGAAAGATTGCGAAGAAGAAGAATTGTGAAGAGAAGTATGAAGAAGAATTGCGAAGAAAAAGAGATAAAGAAGAATTGCGAAAAAGAAAAGAAGAACGAAGAAGAATTGCAAAGAAGAAGAAGAAGATAAAGAAGAGTTGCGAAGAAGAAGAAGAAGAAGAAGAAGAAGAAGAAGAAGAAGAAGAAGAAGAAGAAGAAGAAGAAGAAGAAGAAAGAAGAAGAGAAGAAGAAGAAGAAGAAGAAGATTTGCAAAGAAGAAGAAGAAGATCTGTGAAGAGAAAGTAGATATCTGAAGACGAAGAATTGCGAGAAGAAGAAGAAGAACTGTGAAAGAAAGAAGCAGAATTGCAAAGAAGAAAAAGAATTGCGAAGAAGGAAGAGAAGAAGAAAATCTGCGAAGAAGAAGAAAAATGGGGAAAAAGAATAAGAATTTCGAAGAAGAAGAATTGCGAAGAATAACGATGAGAAGATTTGCGAAGAATTGCAAAGAAGAAAAAGAAGAAAAAAAAGAAGAGAACAAGAATTGCGCAGAAAAAGAGTAAGGAGAAGAATCGTTAAGAAGAAGAATTGCAAAGAAGAATTGCAAAAAGAGAAGAGAAGAAGAAAGAAGAAGAAGAAGAAGAAGAAGAAGAAGAAGAAGAAGAAGAAGAAGAGAAGAAGATGAAGAAGAAGATAAAGGAGAAGAAAAAGAAGAAGAAGAAGAAGAAGAAGACGATGAAGAAGAAGAAGTGTGATGAAAAAGAAGAAGATGATGAATTGCGAAAAAGAAGAAGAAGAATGGCAAAGAAAAAAAAAAAGGAAGTAGAGGAATTGCGAAGAAGAATTGCGAAGAAATAGAAGAAAAAGAAGAAGACGAAGAAGAAGAATTGCGTAGAAGAAGAAGTAGAAGAAGAAGAAAAGATGCGAACAAGATGTAAGGAGAAATGCAAAGAAGAAAGAATTGCGAAAAAGAGTTGAGAAAAATTGCAAAGAAGTAGAACAATTGCGACGAAGAAGATATGCGAAGAAGAAAAATTGCGAAGAAGAATTGCGAAGAAGAATTGTGAAGAAGAATTGCAAAGAAGAATTGCAAAGAAGTAGTAGAAGAAGAAGAAGAAGACGAAGAAGAAGAATTGCATAGAAGAATTGCGAAGAATTGTGAAGAAGAAGAAGTAGAAGAAAGTAGCGAAGAATTGCGAAGAAGAAGAGAAAAAGAAGAAGAAGAAACATTGTGAAGAGGAAGAAGAAGAAGAATTACCAAGAAGAATTGAGAAAAATTGCAAAGAAGAAATAGAAGGAGAAGATGAAAAGAAGAATTGCAAAGAATTGCTAAGAACTCCAAAGAAGAAGAAGAAAACGAAGAAGAACAAGAACAAGAAGAAATAACGCGAAGAAGAATTGCAAAGAAGAAGAATCTTAACAATTCTTCTCCTTACTCTTTTTCTGCGCAATTCTTGTTCCTCTTCTTCTTCTTCTTTTTTTTTCTTCTTGCAATTCTTCGCAATTCTTTTCAATCATTATTCTTCGCAATTCTTCTTCTTCGAAATTCTTCTTATTCTTTTTTCCCAATTCTTCTTCTTCTTCGCAGATCTTCTTTTTCTTCTTCGCAATTCTTTTTCTTCTTCGCAATTCCTCTTCTACGCAATTCTTTTTTATCTTCCTCTTTGCAATTCTTCTTCTTCATTCTTCTTCTTCTTCTTCTTCTTCTTCTTCTTCTTCTTCTTCACATTTCTTCTTCTTCTTCTTTGCAATTCTCCTTCTACACAATTCTTCTTCTTCTCTTCTTTGCAAATCTTCTTCTTCTTCTTCTTCTTCTTCTTCTTCTTCTTCTTCTTCTTCTTCTTCTTCTTCTTCTTCTTCTTCTTCTTCGCAACTCTTCTTTATCTTCTTCTTCTTCCTAATTCTTCTTTTCTTTGCATTCTTATTTATCTTCTTCTTCTTCGCAATTCTCTTCATAATTCTTCTTCTTCTTCGCATATCTTCCTCGCAATTCTTCTTCTTCTTCCTCCACGCAATTCTTCTCTTCTTTTTTTTCTTCTTCTTCGCAATTCTTCGCAATTCGTCTTCTTCTTCTTCTTCTACTTCTTCTTCTTCTTCGTCGTCTTCTTCTCTTCTTCTCTTCTTCTTCTCTTCTTCTTCTTCTTCTTTCTTCTTCTTCTTCTCTTCTTCTTCTTCTGCAATTTCTTCTTCTTCGCAATTCTTCTTCGCAATTCTTCTTCGCATTTCTTCTATGCAAGTCTTCTTTCTTCTTCTTTTTTCTACTAGCTTCTTTGCATTTATTTTTCGCAATTCTTCTACCCAATTCTTCTTCGCACATCTTTTTCGCAATTCTTCTTCTTCTTCTTCTTTTTCTTCTTCTTCACAATTCCTCTTCTTCTTCTTCGCATTCTTTTCTTCTTCTTCTTTTGCTTTGCAATTGTTCTTCTTTTTCATCTTCTTCTTCGCATAACTTCGCAATTTTTCTTCTGCACAATTCTTCTTCTTCTTCTTCTTCTTCTTCTTCTTCTTCTTCTCTTCTTCTTCTTCTTAATTCTTTGCAATTGTTCTTTTTTTTGCAATTCCTCTTCTTATTCTTATTCTTCTTTGCAATTGTTCTTCGTCTTGCATATCTTTGCAATTCTTCTTTGTAATTCTTCTTCGTCGTCTTCTTTTTCTTCTTTGCAAGTCTTCTTCGCAATTTTTCTTCTTCTTAGCAATTTTTCTTTTCGCAATTCTTCTTCTTCGTAATTCTTGTTGTTCGCAATTCTTCTTCTTCCTCATTAAAATTCTTCGTCTTCTTCTCCTTTTCTTCTTCTTTCTTCTCTTTGCAATCTTCTTCTTCTTTGCAATTATTTCTCTTCTTTGCAATTTACCTTCATCGCAATTCTTCTTGTTCGCATTTCTTCTCACTTCGCATTTCTCCTTTTTCTGCTGCCCAATTCTTTTTATTCTTTGCAATTCTTCTTCTTCTTCGCAATTCTTCAAATTCTTCTTCTTTTTCTTCTTCGCAATTCTTCTCAATTCTTCTTCGCAATTCATCTTTGCAGTTCTCTTTGCAATTCTTTTTCTTTGGAATTCTTCTTCTTCTTTGCAAATCTTCTTCGCAATACTTTATCTTGTTCTTGTTCTTGTTCTTCTTCTTCTTCTTCTTCGCAATTCTTAGCAATTCTTCGCAATTTTTCTTTTTCATCTTCTTCTTCTTCCTCTTCTTTGAGAAGAATTGTTAAGAAGAAGGAGAAGAAGAATGGCAAAGAAGAAGAAGAAGAAGAAGAAGAAGAAGAAGAAGAAAAGAAGAAAAGAAGAAGAAGAAGAAAGAAGAAGAAGAAGAAAAAAAAGAAGAAGAAAAGAAGAAGAAAAAGAAGAAGAAGAAGAAGAAGAAAAAGGGAAGAAGAAAAAGAAGAAGAAAAAGGGAAGAATTGGGAAGTAAAAAAAGAAGGAGAAGAAGAATGGCAAAGACGAAGAAAATAATTGCAAACAATTGCGATGAAGAAGAAGGAGAAGAAAAAGAAGAATTGCGGAGAAGATAAAAAAAGAATTGCGAGAAGAAGAAGAAGAAGAAGAGAAGAAGAAAGAAGAAGAAGAAGAAGAAGAGAAGAAAAAGAAAAGAAGAAAAGAGAAGAAAAGAAGAATTGCTAAGTAGACGAATCACAAAGAAATGCAAAGACTTGTGAAAAAGAAGAATTGCGAATATAAGAAATGTGAAGAAAAATATATGCGAAGAAGAAGAATTGCAAAGAAGAAGAAGAATTGCGAAGAAGAAGAAGTATTGGCAAGAAGAAGACTTGCGAAGAAAAAGAAGAAGAAGATGAAAAAGAAGAAGTGCAAAGAATAGGGATAATATCTTTGATCCATAAAGGGAAAGACTTAGACAGAGAACATCTATCAAACTGGAGGCCTATTACGCTAAAAAATACTGACTATAAAATTTTAGCGATGATAATTGGGACCCGATTAGGTCAAGTTATTCCAAATTAAAAGGAAGACCACGTAGGCTACATCAAAGGAAGAAACATAGCCACGTAACCGACTATTTGATGACACTATCACATTCATGAACAGCAAAGCAGTATCTACTGGCCCTAGACTACTCTAAAAGTTTGATTCCCTATATCAAAAGTCCATACTTGCTTCATACATTTGATATATTTGGCTTTGGACACGATTTTAAGAGATGGGTAATGATATAAAATGAAAACGCTTTTTAGTCACATAAATTATGGGGGTGGGTATCAGAAAGCTTCAAAATTAATTGTGGAATAGGCAAAAGGGTGTCCTTTTTCCCCTCTAGCGTTCGTTTTTAGTGTAGAATTGCTAGCTATTAAAAATAAAAACTCTAGGTAGGGAAAATCCAGTTACCAGGAGTGAGTGAAAAACACTATTCTCTAAATATTGCAGTTAGCTGATGACACAACTTATTCCTGAAGAATAGAAATGACGTAACCTAGCAACTGAAATAATAAAACAAATTTGCATGCTTCTCTGGGTTACAGTTAAATATGAATAAAACAAAGTTATTAGTAATGGGAAGAGGTTGTTTTTGACAATGATCTGCCGTTTGATATTTTTGATAAAATTAAAATCCCGGGGAAAATTCTTTGCACCGGAAAAATGGCTAAGGAAATAAAAAATAACTGGGGAAAAGTGTAAACGAACTTACTCAACATGATTAAAGAATGGTTGTGAAAGGGATTAAGTATACAGGGCAAAATCATAGTTATAAAAACTTTTCTGATTAGTCAGTTCACATACGTTTTTTGCAGGGCAGTTGGGCTTCCAAAAAACCCCTTCTTATTAAAATCAAACAACTCTTATACAAATTTCTTTGGCAAAGGAAATATTTGTAATAGACGGGGGTTCGAAAAGTCAAACGGAAAAAATGAAAACAGATTATAAAGACGGGGGCTTGAATATGGTAGATATGGTCCCAAATGCAGGAGATATTTAGTTTGCATGGATAGGTAGACTGTAAATAGAGGCAAAAGGCACCTGGCGTGTCATCCCCTTTTGGGAAATTTTAAAAAAAATTGCCCCAGGTCACCCCGTGTTCGAAGTTAATTGCTATAGTTATGAAATGCAAGGACTCTCAGGAGTTAAGAATGGTTTTGGAAAGATGCAATGCAACATTTTTAGATAAAACATCAAAAACTAATTTGGAAAACGTATTAGCAGAACAAATGGACAGCAGCATCTCTTTTAAAAACGACTTATCAAGTATAAACATAGAATAATCAACTTTCAAAATGGAAGAAAGGGATTTGTACGTGTTAAAGATATTAGAATCCACAGGAAAAAACGTGTTGCGTCACTAAAGGGAATAAACTGAAGTATTAAACAAACAAGGCAATAACAACTATTTTCAGTTTTTTTGCACTCATAAACGCAATTTTCCTAGACCATGGATTGATACAATACAAAAGGGCACAATAGTCTTTTCAGAGGAACAGAATAAAGATATAGAAGAAAGGCACATTTGATTGCAAACCAAAGCAAATCAAGTACCATCTAATGGCAAAAAATGTTACCGAATCTTTTACACCCATGCAGTTGACTTCTGGCACAAAAAAATTGACTTCACGCTTGACAAACAAGTATGGCTTATGCCAAGATTGGCTACAAAAGAAGTAAGACTAAGTGAGCTGCAATGGAAAATACTGCACAACCTGTATCCAACTAAATTTTTGCTACATAAAATAGGTATATCTGATTCTGTGTTTTGTGACTACTGCTCAGACATAATTGTTTTCATTGATCATTTCTTTATGAATGTCCAAAAGTAAAACGTTTTTGGACGTATATTGACAACACTCCTTGTCTGTAAAATGGTAAAAACCTTCATTTTTTTTATCACTGACTTCTGTTGGCTATAATCCAAAGGAACTTACTGAAACAAATCGTTGGATCAACAAAATTATCTTGCTTGGAAAAATGTGCATTAGTAAGATCAAAAGACCAAATCTACCCTACAATCCCAGGGGGTTTTTGAACAAGAAGGACACTGAGAAAATTACTGTCAACTTAATTGTCCGTGACTATATTAAAAAAAATATGTCAACAGAGTAAAATCTAGTAAAAATTTGTAACATATTTTCCAGTTATGTAAAATACATTATTTAATCTTTCAAAAGAAGAGTAGTGACAAAAAATGAATGTATCATGAATAAAAGAAAGTAGCTATGTGAATGATGTGATTTAAGAAGAAGAGTGTGTGAATGATGAAAAAAAAGTTATGCGTGCAACTGCGCACGGGTCCTAGGTTTATAGTCTTATCCGAAGGACTTTTGGGGAGAGCGGAGTCTGTGCTGATGTTGTCTCCAGAGGAGAGGTCCTCTTGAGCACGATTCGAAACCGGATCGTGGGATTGCGAGCGCGATGTTGTGGCCCCTAGGTTACCCTGTCCCGCGAGCGCGGGGTTTGGCGTGTGTGTTTGTGTGTTGTGGTGTGTGTGTGTGTGTGTGTTGTGTGTTTTGTTGTGGTGTGTGTGTGTGTGTTTGTTGTGTGTGTATGTGTGTATGTGTTTTATGTGTGAGTGTGTGTGTGTGCGGGGAGCGAATGTGTGCGTGTGTGCGTGCATGCTTGCGGGTATTCTTCCTTTGAAGTAACATATCTTTGCCCAAAGTGATATTATATGATGATTATGAATGATGATGATGATGATGATAATGTAATGATATTGGTGATGAGGATGAAAAGAAAAAAGGCCTTAAGAAAAGGTTTAAGGTAAACTATATAAAGGATTCAACTCTCTTTGTTAGGGAAATACGGAAGGGGCATGGCAAGATATTATAATGAGTGTGAAAATGGATGAAAGAAAGGAAAGTTAACAATACCACACATACACTAGAGCAAAAACTAAACCCAGACAGTTGTTAATCACTCCTCCACATCTTTAGAAATGCACACAACAGCACACACTAGAGCAACTATAAACCCAGGCGATTGTCCGCTGCAGCTGAATATCAATAGAACACAGGCAGCAGTTCACACTGGGGCAGTCATTGCTCCAGACAGTAGGTAAGATAAGAGAGAAAGGTTGGTTATGTTTAAAAAAAAAAGGAAAAAAGACACCCTCCCCCCCCCCCCCCCCAAAAAAAAAAAGATTTGGGGTTCTAGGGGTTTATTGTTTATTGTTTGTTTATTTTTGGGGGGGTTGTTTTTGGCCAATGAAGGGAGGCGTGTGAAGCACTAACTTAAAAAAAAAGTCAAAAAAAAGAAGGGGGAAAAAAAGAGACCCCCCAAAAGATGGTGTTCCTGACCTGCATGCAACTGAGACCACGAAAAGTGCAAAGAATTGCAAAGAAGAAGAATTCTGAAGAAGAAGAATTCTGAAGAAGAAGAATTCTGAAGAAGAAGAAGAAGAAGAAGAATTCTGACGAAGAAGAAGAATTCTGAAGAAGAAATTCTAAAGAAGAATTCTGAAGAAGAAGAAGAAGAAGAAAAAAAGAAGAAGAATTCTGAAGAAGAAGAAGAAGAAGAAGAATTCTGAAGAAAAAGAAGAAGAAGAAGAAAAGAAGAAGAAGAAGAAGAAAAAAAATGCGAAGAAGAATTGGGAAGAAGAAGAAGGAGAATTGCGAAGACAAATTGCGAAGAAGAAATACGACGAAGAAGAAGAATTGCCAAAGGGAAGATGAAAAATGTGAAGAAGAAGAAGAATTGTGAAAAAGTAGAAAAAGACTTCCAAAGAAGAAGAATTGCGAAGAAGAAGAAGAAGATTTGAGAAGAAGAAGAAGAATTGCAAAGAAGAAAAAGAATACCGAAGAAGAAAACGAAGACTTGCGAAGAAGAAGAAAAAGAATTGTGAAAAAAAGAAGAAGAAGATTTGCAAAAAGAAAAAGAAGAAGACCGCAAAGAAGAAGAAGGAGAAGAAGAGCAAGAGGAAGAGAATTGTGAAAAAAAAAGAATGCGAAGAAGAAGAATTGCGAAGAAGAAGAAGAAAAATTGCAAACAATTGCAAAGACGAACATGAAGAAGAAGAAGAAGAATTGTGAAGAAGAAGAGGAAGAAGAATTGCGAAGAAGATAAAGAAAAAGAATTGCGAAATAGAAGAGTTTTGAAGAATTTTGAAGAATTGCGAAGAAGAAATGCGAAGAAGAAGAATTGCGAAAAAGAAGAATTGCAAAGAAGAAGAATTGCAAAGAAGAACAATTGCGTAGAAGAAGAATTGCAAAGAAGAAGAAGAATTACAAATGCGAAGAAGAAGACTTGAGAAGAAGAAGAAGAATTGCAAAGAAGAAGAATTGTGAAAAATAATTGCGAGGAAGAAGAAGAAGAATTGAGAAGTGGAGGAATTGCGAAGTAGAAGAAGAAGAAGAATTGCGAAGAACATAAAAGAATAATTGCAAAGAAGAAGAAGAATTGCGAAGAAATTGAAAAAGAAATTGCAAAAAAGAAGAAAAAGAAGAAGAAGAATATTTGTAAAGAAGAAAAAAGAATTGCGGAAGAAGAAGAAGAAGAAGGGAAAAGGAAGAAAGAAGAAGAAGAAAAGAAAGAAAAGAAGAAGAAGAAGAAGAAGAAAGAAGAAGAAAAAGAAGAAGAAAAGAAGACTGCGAGAAAAAAGAAGAAGAAGAAAAAAAATTGCGAAGAAGAAAAAAGAAGAAGAAGAAGAAGAAGAAGAAGAAGAAGAAGAAGAAGAAGAAGAAGAAGAAGAAGAAGAATTGCAAAGATGAAAGAAGAAGAAGAAAAAAAATTGCAAGAAGAACAAGAAGAAGAGAAGAATTGCGAAAAAGAAAAAAAGAAGAAGAATTGCCAAAAAGAAGAAAAGAAGAAAGAAAGAAAGAGAAGAAGAAGAAGAAGAAGAAGGGAAGAAGAAAAGGAAGAAGAAGAAGAAGAATTGTGAAGAAGATATGCGAAGAAGAAGAAATTGCAAACAAGAAGAAGAAGAATTGCAAGAAGACGAAGAGAAGAAGACGAAGAAGAAGAAGAAGAAGAAGGAAAAGAAGAAGAAGAAGAAGAAGAAGAAAAAAGAAGGAAAAAAAAAGAAGAAGAAAAGAAAAGAGAAAAGAAGAAGAAGAAAGAAAAAGAAGAAGAAGAAAAGAAGAAGAAGAAGAGAGAAGAAGAAGAAGAAGAAGAAGGAAAAAGAAGAATTGCAAAGATAAAAAACGAAGAAATAAAAATTGCGAAAGAGAAGAAGAAGGGAAGAAGAAGAAAGAAGAAGAAGAAGAAGGAAAAAAGAAAAAGAAAGAAGAAGAAGAAGAAGAAGATTGCGAAAAGAAAATAAAGAAAAAGAATTGCAAAGAAGAAAGAAGAAGAAGAAGAAGAAGAAGAAGAAGAAGAAGAAGAAGAAGAAGAAGAAGAATGGGAAAAAGAAAAAAAGGGAAGAAGAAAAAAGAAGAAGAAGAAGAAAGAAGAAGAAGAAAGAAAGAAGAAAAAGAAAGAAGAAGAAGAAGAAGAAGAAAGGGAAAAATATGCGAAGAAGAAGAATTGTGAAGAAGAAGAATTGCGAAGAAAAAAAAGAATTGCAGAGCAGACGAAGAAGAAAGAAGAGAAGAAAAAAGAAGAAGAAGAAGGAGAAGAAGAAGAAGAAGAAGAAGAAGAAGAAGAAGAAGAAAGAAGAAGAAGAAGAAGAAGATTTGCGAGGAAGAGGATTTGCAAAGAAGAAGAAAAAAAAGGAGAAAAAGAAGAAAAAGAATTGCGAAGAAGATATACGAAGAAGAAGAATTGTGAAGAAGAAGAATTGAGAGGAAGAAGAAAAAGAATTGCAAAGCAGAGGAAGATGAAGAAGAAGAGGAAGAAATGCGGAGAAGACGAATTGCAAAACAGAGAATTGCGAAGATTTGCGGAGAAAAAGAATTGCGAAGATTTGTGAAGATGAAGAAGAATTGCGAAAAGAAGAATTGCGAAAAAGAAAGAAAATTGCGAAGATAAAGAAAAGGATAAATTGCGAAGAAGAAGAATTGCGAAGAAAAATTGCGAAGAAGAAGAAGAAAAAGAATTTCCAAGAAGAAGCATTGCGAAGAAGAAGAAATGCAAAGAAGAATTCCAAAGAAGAAGAAGAAGATGATGAAGAAGAAGAATTGCAAAGAAGAAGAATTGTGAAAAATAATTGCGAGGAAGAAGAAGAAGAAGAAGAAGAATTGAGAAGTGGAGGAATTGCGAAGTAGAAGAAGAAGAATTGCGAAGAACATAAAAGAATAATTGCAAAGAAGAAGAAGAATTGCGAAGAGAATTTAAAAAAGAAATTGCAAAGAAGAAGAAAAAGAAGAAAAGGGGAATATTTGTAAAGAAGAAGAAAAGAATTGCGAAAAAGAAGAAGAAGAAGAAGAAGGAAAAAGAGGAAGAAGAAGAAGAAGAAGAAGAAGAAGAATGGAAAAAAGAAAAAAAAAGAAGAAAAGAAAGAAGAAAAAAAAGGAAAAAGAAGAAGAAGAAGGAGAAGAAGAAAAACTGCGAGAAAAAAGAAGAAAGAAAAAAATTGCGAAGGGAAAAAGAAGAAGAAGGAAGAAGAAGAAGAAGAAGAAGAAGAAGAAGAAAGAAGAAGAAGAAGAAAAAGAAGAAGAAGAAGAAGAAGAAGAAGAAAAAAAATTGCAAGAAGAAGAAGAAGAAGAAGAAGAATTGCGAAAAAGAAAAAAAAAGAAGAAGAATTGCAAAGAAGAGGAAGAAGAAGAAGAAGAAGAAGAAGAAGGGAAAAAGAAAAAAAGAAGAAAAGAAGAAGAAGAAGAAGAAGAAGAAGAAGAAGAAAGAAGAAGAAGCAAGAAGAAGAAAAAGAAGAAGAAAAATATGCGAAGAAGAAGAATTGCAAACAGAAGAAGAAGAATTGCAAAGAAGACGAAAAAAGAAGAAGAGAAGAAGAAGAAGAAGAAGAAGAAGAAAAGAAGAAGAAGAAGAAGAAGAAGAAGGAAAGAAGAAGAAGAAGAAGAGAAAGAAGAAGAAAAGAAGAAGAAAAGAAGAATTGCAAAGATAAAAAACGAAAAAAAAAAAAATTGCGAGAAGAAGAAGAAGAAGAAGAAGATATGCGAAAAAGAAAATAAAGAAAAAGAATTGCAAAGAAGAAGAAGAAGAAGAAAGGAAGAGAAGAAGGGAAGAAGAAGAAGAAGAAGAAGAAGAAGAAAGAAGAAGAAAAGAAGAAGAAGGAAGAAATGCGAAGAAGATATGCGAAGAAGAAGAATTGTGAAGAAGAAGAATTGCGAAGAAAAAGAAGAATTGCAGAGAAACGAAGAAGAAGAAGAAGAAAGAAGAAGAAGAAGAAGAAGAAGAAAAAGAAGAAGAAGAAGAAGAAGAAGAAGAAGAAGAAAGAAGAAGAAGAAGAAGAAAAAAGAAAAATTTTCGAAGAAAAAAAAGGGGAAAAAGAGAAGAAAGAAGGGAAAAAGAATTCGAAGGAAGAAGGAAGAAGAAAAGACGAAAAAAAAAACGAAATTGCAAAAGAAAATTAAAAAAAGGAAATTGAAGAAGGGAAAAAGAGGGAAGAAGAAGAAAATTGGGAAAATTTGAAGAAGAAGAAAAAAGAGAAAGAAGAAAAAGAAGAAAAGAAGGGAAAAGAAGAAGAAGAAGAAAAAAAGAACGAGTAAAAAGGGAAAAAAGAAAAGGAAAATTGCGAAGAAGAAGAAGGGAAAAAAAATTGCAAAAGAAAAAAAAAGAAAAGAAAAAGAAATTTCGAGAAAAAAAACAAAGAAAAGATTCAAGAAAGAGGAAGATGAAGAAGAAGAATTCAGAAGAAGAATTTGCAAAAAAGAATTGCGAAGAATTGCGGAAAAAAAAGAAGGGAGATTTGTAAGAAAAAGAAAAAGAATTTGGAAGAAGACATTGGAAAGAAGAAGAAGAAGAAGAATTGCGAAAAAAGAAGCGGGAAAAAAAGGAAGAAGAAGAAAAAAGAAGAAGAAGAAGAAAGAAGAAGAAGAAGAAGAAGAAGAAGAAGAAGAAGAAGAAGAAGAAGAAGAAGAAAGAAGAAGAAGAAGAAGAAGAAGAAGTAGAAGAAGAAGAATTGCGAAGAAGAATTGCAAAGAAGAAGAAGTACAAGATGAAGAAGAAGAAAATTTCAAAGAAGACATGCAAAGAAGAATTGCGAAGAAGATATGCGAAGAAGAGTTGCCAAAGAAGAAGAAGAATTTCCCGTGAGTAAAAAGAAGAAGAAGATTTTGAGGAAGATATGCGAAGAAGTAGAAGAAGAAGATGAAGAATTGCGAAGGAGAAGAAGAAGAGGAAGATATACAAGAAGAAGAAGAATTGCGAAAAAGAATTGCGAAGAATTGCAAACAAAAATTGGGAAGAAGAACAATTGAGAAAGAGAAAAATTGCGAAGAAGAAAAAGAATTGCAAAGAAGAAGAAGAAGAATTGCAGAGGAAAAGAAAAAGAAGACAAATAAGAAAAAAAAATGCAAACAATTCCGAAGATTTACAAAGAATTGCAATGAAGAAGAATTGCAAAGAAGAAGAAGAAGAACTAGAAGAAGAAGAAGAAAAGAAGAAGAAGAAGAAGAAGAAGAAGAAGAAGAAGAAGAAGAAGAAGAAGAAGAAGAAGGGAAAAAGAAGAAGAAGAAGAAGAAGAAGAAGAAGAAAAGGAAAAAGGAGAAAAAGAAGAAGAAGAATTGCAAAGAAGATATGTGAAGAAGAATTGCGAAGACGAAGAACAAGAAGAATTGCAAAGCAGAAGAAAAAGAATTGTTAAGAAGAAGACGAAGAAGAAGAAAAATTGTGAAGAAGAATTGCGAAGAAGAAGACGAGGAAGAAGAAGAAGAATTGCAAAGAAGAAGAATTGCAAAGAATTGCAAAGAAGAAGAAGAAGAAGAAGAAGAAGAAGAAGAAGAAGAAGAAGAAGAAGAAGAAGAAGAAGAAGAAGAAGAAGAAGAAGAAGAAGAAGAAGAAAAATTGCGAAGATGAAGAGAGAAGAAGAAGAAGAAGAGAAGAAGAAGAAGAAGAAGAAGAAGAAGAAGAAGAAGAAGAAAAGAAGAAGAAGAAGAAGAAGAAGAAATGCAAAGATGAAGAAGAAGAAAAGAAGAGGAAGAAAAACAAGAAGTAGAAGTAGAAGAAGAAGTAGAAGAAGACAAAGATAAAGACTAATTGCAAAGAAGAAGAATTGCGAAGAAGAAGAAGAAGAAGAAGAAGAAGAAGAAGAAGAAGAAGAAGAAGAAGAAGAAGAAGAAAAGAAGAAGAAGAAGAAGAAGAAGAACTGCGAAGAAGAATTGCGAAGAAGAAGAAAAAAAAGAAGAAGAATTGCAAAGAAAAAGCATTGTGAAAAAGAAAAAGAAGAAGAAGAAGAAGAAGAAGAATTGCGAAGAAGAACAAGAAGAAGAACAAGAAGAAGAAGACGAATTGCGAAGAATTGCGAAGAAGAAGAAAAAGAAGAATAGAAGAATTGCGCAGAGGAAGAAGAAGAAGAATTGCGAGGAAGAATTGCAAAGAAGAAGAAGAGTTATGAAGAAGAATTGCGAAGAAGAAGAAGAATTACAAAGAAGAATTGCAAAGAAGAAGATAAAGAAGAGTTGCGAAGAAGAAGAAGAAGATTTGCAAAGAAGAAAAAGAAGATTTGTGAAAAAGAAGAATTGGAAAGAAGAAGAAAAAGAACTGTGAAAGAAGAAGAAGAATTGCAAAGAAGAAGAAGAATTGCGAAGAAAAAGATAATAAAGAATTGCGAAGAAGACTTGCGAAAAAGAAAAAGAATTGTGAAGAAGAAAAAGAAGAAGATCTGCAAAGAAGAAGAAGAATTGGGAAAAAGAATAAGAAGAATTTCGAAGAAGAATTGCGAAGAATAACGATTGAGAAGAATTGCGAAGAAGAAAAAGAAGAAAAAGAAGAGGAGGAACAAGAATTGCGCAGAAAAAGAGTAAGGAGAAGAATTGTTAAAAAGAAGGAGAAGAAGAATGGCAAAGAAAAAAAGAAGAAGAAGAAGAATAGCGAAGAAGAAGAAGAAGAAGAAGAAGAAGAAGAAGAAGAAGAGAGAAGAAAGAAGAAGAAGAAGAAGAAGAAGAAGAAAGAAGAAGAAGAAAGAGAATTGGGAAGTAAACGAAGAAGAAGAAGAAAAATGGCAAAGAAGAAGAAAAAGAATTGCAAACAATTGCAAAGAAGAAGAAGGAGAAGAAACGAAGAATTGCGAAGAAGAAGATGAAAAAGAATTGCGAAGAAGAAGAAGAAAGAAGAAGAAGAAGAAGAAGAGAAGAAGAAGAAGAAGAAGAAGAAGAAGAAGAAGAAGAAAAGAAGAAGAAGAATTGCTAAGTAGACGAATTACAAGAAATGCAAAGATTTGCGAAAAAGCAGAATTGCGAATACGAAGATACGTGAAGAAGAATATATGCGAAGAAGAAGAATTGCAAAGAAGAATAGGAATTGCGAAGAAGAAGAAGAATATCAATTTCGAAGAAGAAGACTTGTGAAGAAAAGAATGAAGAAGGTGAAAAAAAAGAAGTGCAAAGAATTGCAAAGAAGAAGAATTCTGAAGAAGAAAAGTTCTGAAGAAGAAAAAGAAGAAGAAGAAGAAGAAGAAGAAGAAGAAGAAGAAGAAGAAGAAGAAGAGAAGAAGAAGAAGAAGAAGAAGAAGAAGAAGAATTGCGAAAAAGAATGTGAAGAGAAGAATTGAGAAAAAGAATAAGAATTGCGAAGAAGTATTACGACGAAGAATAAGAATTGCCAAAGAGAAGATGAAGAATTGCGAAGAAGAAGAAGAATTGTGAAAAAGAAGAAAAAGATTTCCAAAGAAGAAGAAATGCGAAGAAGAAGAAGAACATTTGCGAAGAAGAAGAAGAATTGCGAAGAAGAGAAAGAATTCCGAAAAGAAAAAGAAGACTTGCGAAGAAGAAGAGAAAAAATTGCAAAGAATTGCGAAGGCAAACATGGAGAAGAAGAACAAGAATTGTGAAGAAGATTAGGAATAAGAATTGCGAAAAAGATAACGAAAAAGAATTGCGAAATAGAAGAATTGCAAAGAACTTTTAAGAATTGCGAAGAAGAAATGCAAAAGAAGAAGAATTGCGAAAAAGAAGAATTGCAAAGAAGAAGAATTGTGAAGAAGAAGAATTGCAAAGTGGAGAAATTGCAAAGTAGAAGAAAAAGAAGAATTGCGAAGAACATAAAAGAATAATTGCAAAGAAGAAGAAGAAGAAGAAGAAAAGAAGAAGAAGAAGAAGAGAAGAAGAAGAAGAAGAAGAAGAAGAAGAGAATTGAAAAAAGAAATTGCAATGAAAAAGAAAAAGAAGAAGAAAAAGATTTGCGAAGGAAAGAAGAAGAAAGAAGAAGAAAGAAGAAGAAGAAAGAAGAAGAAGAAGAAGAAGAAGAAGAAGAAGAGAAGAAGAAGAAGAAGAAGAAGAAGAATTGAGAAGAATTGTGAAGAAGAAGAAGAAGAAGAAGAAGAAGAAGAAGAAGAAGAAGAAGAAGAAGAAGAAGAAGAAGAAGAAGAAGAAGAAACTGCGAGGAAAAAGAAGACGAAGAAGAAGAAGAATTGCAAAGAAGAAGAAGAATTGTAAAGATTAAAGAATTGCGAAGAAGAAGAATTGCGAGAAGAAGAAGAAGAAAAAGAAGAAGAACAAGAAGAAGAAGAAGAAAAGAAGAAGAAGAAGAAGAACAAGAAGAAGAAGAAGAAGAAGAAGAAGAAGAAGAAGAAGAATTGCAAAAAAGAAAATGAAGAAAACGAATTGCGAAGAAGAAGAATTGTGAAGAAGATTTGCGAAGAAGAAGAAGAAGAAGAGGATAAGAAGAAGAAAAAGAATTGCGAAGAAGAAGATTTGCGAAGAAGAAGAAGAAGACATGCAAAGAAATAGAAGAAGAAGAAGAAGAAGAAGAAGAAGAAGAAGAAGAAGAAGAAGAAGAAGAAGAAGAAGAAGAAGAAGAAGAAGAAGAAGAATTGCGAAAAAGAAAATTTGCGAAGAAGACGACGAAGAAGAAGAATTGCGAGAAGACGATCTGCGAAAAAGAAGAAGAAGTAGAAGGAAAAGAAGAAGATTTGCAAAAAACAGAATTGCGAAGAATTGCGAAGAAAAAGAATTGCGAAGATTTATGAAGAAAAAGATTAATTGCGAAGAAGAAAAAAAATAGCGAAAAGAAGAACAAAAATTGCAAAGAAGAAGAAGAGGAAGAATTGCGAAGAAGATGAAGAAGAAGAAGAAGAAGAGAGATAAGATTTGCAAAGAAGAATTGCGAAGAAGAAGAAGAAAAAACATTTTGAAGAAGAAGAATTGTGAAGAAGATTTGCGAAGAAGAAGAAGAAGAAGAAGAAGAAGAAGAAGAAGAAGAAGGAAAAGAAGAAGAAGAAAAATTGCGAAGAAGAAGATTTGCGAAGAAGAAGAAGAAGAAATGCAAAGAAATAGAAGAAAGAAGAAGAAGAAGAAGAAGAAGAAGAAGAAGAATTGCGAAAAAGAAAATTTGCGAAGAAGACGAAGAAGAAGAAGAATTGCCGAGAAGAAGATCTGCGAAAAAGAAGAAGAAGTAGAAGGAAAAGAAGAAGATTTGCAAAAAACAGAATTGCGAGGAATTGCGAAGAAAAAGAATTGCGAAGATTTATGAAGAGAAAGAATAATTGCGAAGAAGAAAAATAATTGCGAAAAAGAAGAAAAATAATTGCGAAGAAGAAAAGAGGAAGAATTGCGAAGAAGATGAAGAAGAAGAAGAAGAAGAAGGAGAAGAAGAATTGCGAAAGCGAAGAAGAAAAAGAATTTTGAAGAAGAAGCATTGCGAAGAAGAAGAAGAATTGCAAAGAAAAAATGCGAAGAAGATTTGCAAAGAAGAAGACGAACAAGATGAAGAAGAAGAAATGCGAAGAAGAATTGCAAAGAAGAATTGCGAAGAAGAATTGCGAAGAAGAGTTGCCAAGAAGAAGAGGAAGAATGGCAAAGAATAGTAATAAGAAGAAGATGATTTGTGAAGAAGAATTGCGAAGAAGTAGAAGTAGAAGAAGAAGAATTGCGAAGAAGAATTGCGAAGAAGAAGAAGAAGATAGAGAAGAAGAAGAAGAAGAAGAAGAAGAAGAAGAAGAAAGAAGAAGAACAAGAACAAGAACAAGAACAAGAACAAGAACAAGAACAAGAAGAGAAGAATTGCGACAAAGAAAAATTGCGAAAAAGAAGAGGAATTGCAAAGAAGAAGAAGAAGAATTGCGAAGGAGAAGAAGAAGACAAAAAGAAAAAGAACTTCGAGGAACTGCGAAATATACGAAGACTTGCAAAGAAGAAGAAGAAGAAAAAGAAGATGAAGAAGACCTGCGAAGAAGAAGAAGAAGGAGAAAAAGAAGAATTGCGAAGAAGAAGAAAAGTTGCAAACAATTGCGAAAAAGAACAAGGAAAAGACAAAGAAGAATTGCGAAGAAGAAGAAGAAGAAGAAGAAGAAGAAGAAGAAGAAGAAGAAGAAGAAGAAGAAGAGAAAGAAGAAGAAGAAGAAGAAGAAGAAGAAGAAGAAGAATTGCGCAGTAGAAGAATTACGAAGAATTGCGAAGAATGGCAACGAAGGAATACAAAGAAGAAGAATTGCGAAAAAGAAGAATTGCGAAGAAGAAGAATTGCAAAAAAGAAGAATTGCAAAGAAGAAGAAGAATTGCGAAGAAGAAAAAGAATAACAACCGCGAAGAAGAAGAATTGAGAAGAAGAAGAAGAATTGCGAAGAAGAATTGCGAAGAAGAATTGCGAGGAAGAAGAAGAAAAAGAATTGCAAGAAGACAAATTGCAAAGTAGAAGAAAAGAAAAAATGCGAAGATGATAAAAGAAGAATTGCAAAGAAGAAGACTAATTGCGAAGAAAAATGGAAAAAGAAATTGCTAAGAAGAAAAAGAAGAAGAAGAGGAAAAAGAAGAAGAAGAAGAAGAAGAAGAAGAAGAAGAAGAAGAAGAAGAAGAAATGAAGAAGAAGAAGAAGAAGAAGAAGAAGAAGAATTGCGAAGAAGAAGAAGAAGAAGAAGAAGAAGAAGAAGAAGAAGAAGAAGAAGAAAAGGAAAAGAAAGAGAAGAGAAGAAGAAGAAGAAAATGAAGAAGAAAATTGTGAAAAAGAAAATTGCGAAGAAGACGAAGAAGAAAAGAAAATTGCGGAAAGAAAAGCTGCGAAAAGAAGAAGTAAAGGAAAAGAAGAAGAAGATTGCAAAAAAAGAAGAATTGCGAAGAAGAAGAAGAGAAGCAAGCGAAGATTAGAAGAAGAAGAAAAATTAGCGAAGAAGAAGAAGAATTCGAAAAAGAAGAAAAAGAATGCGAAGAAGAAGAAGAGAAGAATGGAAGAAGAAGAAGAAGAAGAAGAAGAAGAAGAAGAAGAAGAAGAAGAAGAATGCGAAAGAAGAAGAAGACAAAAAGAAGAATTGCGAAAAAGAAAGAAATTGGAAGAAGAGAGAGGAATTGCAAAGAAGTAGAAAAAGAAAGAAAGGAGAAGAAGAAGACAAAAAAAAAAAAGAATTGCGAGGAACGTGAAGATATACGCAAATAAATTGGAAAGAATGAAAATGAAGAAGAAGAGAAGAAGAAGAAGAAGAGAAGAATGAAGAAATAAGAATCCAAGAAGAGAAGAAGAAGAAGAAGAATGAAAATGAAAAAAAAGAAGAAAAAGAAGATGAAGAAGCCCTGCGAAGAAGAAGAGAAAGGAGAAGAAGAAGAAGAGGATGAGAGAATTGGAAGAAAAAAGAATCGCGAAGAAGAAGAATTGTCAGAAGAAGAAGAAAAAATTGCAAACAATTGCGAAGAAGAACAAGAGAAGAAAAAGAAGAAGAAGAAGACAAAGAAGAAGAAGAAAGGAGAAGAATGAAGAAGAAATTGCAAAGAAGATTTGTGAAGAAGAATGCAAGAAGAAGAAGAGAATTGCAAAGAAGAAGAAAAAGAATTGTTAGAAGAAGAAGAAGAAGAATTGCAAAAAAGAAGAAGAATTGCAAAGAAGAAGAAGAAAGAAGATCAAGAGAAGAAAAAAAATTTTTGGAGAAGAATATGCGAAGAAG
This sequence comes from Rapana venosa, assembly GCA_028751875.1. Taxonomy (NCBI): domain Eukaryota; kingdom Metazoa; phylum Mollusca; class Gastropoda; order Neogastropoda; family Muricidae; genus Rapana; species Rapana venosa. Next base: position 53,467,214 of record CM054155.1, read on the forward strand.
AAGAAGAAGAAGAAAAAAAAGAAGAAGAAAAGAAGAAGAAGAAGAAGAAGAAGATGAAGGGAGAAAAAATAACTGCAAAGAAGAAGAAGAATTGCGAAGAAGAAGAACAAAAAGAAGAAGAATTGCAAAGAAAAAGCATTACGAAAAAGAAAAAGAGGAAGAAGAAAAAGATTGATTGATTGATTGATTGATTGAATCTTTAATGGGTAAAGATTTAGGAACAATAAAGCCCTTTTTACAATTCTGCCCAAAAATAAAAACGAACTTGAAGTAATTAAAACTAAAAGAAAGCAAAACCAAAAGAATACGTAAACAACCGACAAAAATGGAGGAAACTCTACCTTGAACAAATTAACAAATTCAGAAAGACTTGGGGGAAAGCCCATTAAACTGAATGCAACATTATTATAACATTCGCCAAGTTACACACACACACACACACACACACACACACACACACACACACACACACACACACACACACACACACACACACACATGCACGCACGCACGTACCAACGCACACACACTCATGCGCGGCATGTGCATACACACGTACTCAGACACTCACCCCATCTCACTCTTCACCGCCCCCCCCCCCCCCCCCCCCCCCCCCCCCCCCCCCCCCCCCCCCCCCCCCATCACCCATTTAGAAGAAGAAGAAGAAGAGTATGAAGAAAAAGAATTGGAAAGGAGAAGAGGAAGAGGAAGAAGAAAAAGAAGAATTGCACCAAAAAAAAGTTGCGAAGAATTGCGAAGAAGAAGAATTGCGAAAAATTGCGAGGAAAAAGAAGTAAAAGAAGAAGAAGAAGAAGAATTGCGAAAAATTGAGAAGAAGAAGAATTGCGAAGAAGTAGAAGAAGAAGAATTGCGAAGAAGAAGAAGAATTGCAAAGAAGAAGAAAAAGAAGAATTGTAAAGATGAAGAATTGAGAAGAATTCCGAAGAAGAAGAAGATGAAGAAGAAGAAGAAGAAGAGAAGAAGAAGAAGAAGAAGAAGAAGAAGAAGAAGAAGAAGAAGAAGAAGAAGAAGAAGAAGAAGAAGAAGAAGAAGAAGACTGATGTACAATGAAATTTATATAGTGCCATATCTTGCAAATACAAATTAGTGCTCTTCCATTTAATCGGCTTCTACACATGCAACCAACAATGATTAACAATATTTTAACAAAATCAATTGTACACACACACACACACACACACACACACACACACACACACACACACACACACACACACACGCACACACACGCACACACACACACACACACACACACACACACACACACACACACACACACATATGTTATACATTTCATTAGGGTGATGGAATTTTGGCTGTATAAGGCAGGGACAGATATGAGATGAAACAGGAGAGGAAAATCTTAGGTTTGAAATAGGTATGTTTTGAGGCTCGATTTAAAGCTGTCGTAAGTAGGCTTTTCATGAAGGGAGAGAGGGTGGTCATTCCAGGTTGGTGGATCAGAAATAATGAAAGGGCGATGGCCAACGGTGGATTGGTTGAATCTAGGCGTTGGTAAGCACAGGGTATCTGCAGCAGAGCGGAGGGAACGAGAAGGAGTGTACAGGCGAAGACGTTCACAGAGATAGGAGGGTGCTGTTTTGTGTAGGCATTTGTAATAGACGGTACTGATCTTGTACGTTACTCTCTGTGGCACAGGCAACCAGTGGAGAAATTGCAGGAGAGGAGTAATATGCTCAGATTTTTTTCTTTCTGAGGACTAGTCAAGCTGTAGAGTTTTGTATGCGTTAAAAGGGAGTGGATAGATGATGCTGGCAAACCAGCCAAAAGAGATTTATAATTGTCCAGATGTGAAAGTAAGAAATGTGACAAGTTTGGATGTTGCATCAGTGGACAAGTACTTTCGGATTGTACTTATATGCCGTAATTGATAATAGCAGGATTGGGAGGTCCTGGTAATAAAACTTTGCATAGTGTGTTGTCCATAACAACACCTAGATGCTTGACTGCAGTGGATAGCAGAACTGACGTATTGCCAAATTCTATTGAATCTGTTGTGATGGAAGAGAGTTTGCGCTTGGTCCCTACAATCATGGTTTCGATTTTATCTGCATTTAGATGTAACTTGTTTTGTATCATCCAGTTTTGAATGTCTTGAAGGCAGAGTAACATATTTGTCAAGAGAGAAGGCAGATTTTTTAGGAGTGTCACTGCTTTCAATCTGAGAGTCATCAGCGTAAAAATGATGGTTGATCTTGTGACTGTTTATTATATATGAGAGTGGAACAGTGTAGAGAATGAACAGAACAGGGCCCAGAACTGTACCCTGCGGGACTCCACATTCCAGTTTGGCAGGAATTGATTGCATCTTGTTTACTGTGACTGTCTGGAAACGGTCAGTGAGGTATGAACTAAACCAGATAAGGGCTTCACCCTGATCATACCAAACGTTTTTAGGAGATGGGAGAGAAGGATATAGTAATCTATAGTGTCAAATGCTGCAGATAAGTCGAGAAGAGTGAGACGGGAGATTTTCCCTGAGTCAGAGGCGTAAATAATAACTATATAAGTAAATAATTGAATAAAAAATAAAGATAAAAGTCAGGATGATGCAGATGGTGATGTCTGTTGAAAATAGGATCACATAAGATGTGTAGCTCTAGGGGAACACTCTAGATTGGATATAAGGTTGTCTTAAGGCTAAATTTGAAAGTATGAAATGTACGTTTTCGGCAAAGTGAATGAGGGAAGTAATTCCAGATAGATGGACCAAAAGTTCAATAGAGAAGGAATAAAAGCCAATAGTGGACTGTTTGAATCTGGGTGTTTAAAAGAATAAGGTATCTGCAGCAGAATGGAGGAAGGAAGATGGTGTGTGTGCTTTTCCACTTATCATGGTGATACACTTTTGTGCTGAATGTGGAAACCACACATAAAGTAATATCGCATTTAAACACTCGTCATCCACTATCGGCTAATAATGAGGAAAGTTGTAAACTGAACCTAACTCTTAGCTCTTAGCACAGCAGAATTATTCAATCCTGTCAGATGATATTAAAACCCACCCAAGACCTGTTGATAATGAAATTGGCATTCACAGGGAGCCAATACAGCAGTGCTTAGTCAAAGGTTCAGGCAGAGTGCTAAAATTAGCACGCCCAGACCGTTTTACCCCCACACCCTTCTCATTTCTTCACCCCTCCCCTTCCCCCTCCTCACAGCATCTCAAGCCTAGTAGCACGTACACATGCTCGCGTGGCAGGCCTAAGCCTAAGGCTACAGATCTGGGCTAGGCTAGGCCTACAGGAGACAAGCCAGCTGCGTGCGTGGGTGTGGCCTGCCTATCCTCTTAAAACACACACAGGCACTAAGCCTAGGCTAGATTCAGACAGCAAACAGACAAGATTTTGCCCAAATTTGAGCCCTTCAAAACTGATGAACACGTATCCTAAATACAACAAAAGTTGATTCAGCTTAAAAATCAAACATTAACATTACATTCCTGACTTTGCCACAGGAGGAAAATTGCAATCAATTTACGTCACTAGCACAGAAATGATCACTCTCAATACTAAACAAAGAAGAGCTATCTGGTGAGAACATCCAATCTATCTGTTATTTTTGTTTATGACCCCAACACAAAAGTGCTGTACTTGTTCAAATTTACGTCTCCACAACAAGAGAACACTGCACTGAATATACCTAAATGTAGCGCTCTAGAAAATGACAAACCTATCAAAAAGCACTTAGAAGTTGAAAATTAAAATCCGTGTGGCCACTCTCCCTCTGCTGAAACAGTGGAAAGCATGCCATGCTACCTTCATGGCGCCAAACTGGACCAGTGCATATGGTCGGTGCCAGAGCTAAAAATAAGCACGTCAGGGGTCAAGTTCCAGCGTCTAAGTGCAGCAGAAAATGGGGGGAAACGACTGCTGTGCATTGTACATATTAATGCTAGAAGTATAGTCAGAAATTTTGATCTTATAGCAGCAGAAAATGAACATTTCGATGTCATTACTATTTCTGAAACTTGTCTATCACCAGCACATACCATTAATTCTCTGTCGCTACCAAACTGAGAGGCCACCCAAATGAATCCCATGGTGGTATCGGTAAATATGTAAAAACTTATTCAGTATGTAAGCCACGGCCAGATTTACATGTTGACAACCTAGAGGCAATCTGGGCTGAAATTAAATTAGGTGTATTTCAGTTGGGGGGTTTACAGATGGTGAATGCCCTTGTGGGTTATTGGCAGTAAATTAAAGAACAAATACATAAAGCTAACAACACTCTGCCAAAACACATTATAATAGGTGATTTTAATACCACTTTCCTGTCTTCTCCATCACCTCATCTTCTGGATATCTTAAATCTATTCCAACTTCACCAGCTCACAGACACACCTACGACAATAACTGAAAACTCTAGAACTTGTTTAGACCTAACTATCACAAGTCACAAACTTGAATTAGATCAGTAGAAATCTTACCAGAAATTTGCAGTGATCATAATGATAAAAAGTTAAATAGACCCATCCCCTATAAAAGAGTAATCTATGACTATAGTCAACTAGATAATGAAAAGTTTTGTAATCTTCTCTCTGATGTTAACTGGAATGAGATCATCATTGATGAAACGTTAAATAAGAGTACATAATTATTTACTATTACCTTTTTAATTGAGAGAACAATAAAGCATCAGGACCAGACATTATTCACAATAGATTACTTATTTCAGCAGGTAATGTTATTTCTTAACCTTTGAGCTTATTATTTAATAGATTGCTTGAGACATGGAAATTTCCAAAACAATCGAAGCATGCACATGTTACTCCCCTACCTAAAATGGCCCAAAAGGATCATGTGGTAACTACCGACCTTTCATTACTTAGCTCTTTTGGGATTCGAAAGATGTGTCCACAAGCATTATTTATCTTTCTTTAAAAAAACAATAATATCTTTACACCTGACCAGTCGGAATTTATGCAGGGAGATTCTACAGCTAACCAGCTTTTAAGTATCTATAACAATTTGTGTTCAGATTTTGATACAGGCATAACAACTCAAGCTATATATTCTGACATATCTCAAGCCTTTGATCGAGTATGGCACCAAGGTCTCCTGGCTAAACTCAAGTCTGTTTGGAGTTACAGGAAACTTGTGACTCTCCATTTCGAATGAGTTTGCTTGTCACCTCAGGCCTTTTTCCACTAGACGCCAAAATATGCGGTAGGGTTGTCAGGTGCCGATTTTGCGATTTTTGTATAAAACTGATAATATAGACATTTCCAAACAGGAAAACATCAATAAAATAATAATATTTAGTTTCTTTCCTTATCAAAATCGGATTTTAATACACATAGCCACCCCAGAAGACGAGCGATTTTGATGAAAAAAATCCCTTAAGAGACTACTTTTCCCGCAACCTGTATCCCCTCAAGATTTATAATAAACACACCAAGTCACACACTGTTTGAAAAATCAGTTTCGACCTTCACACTGTGTCAACTATATCTGGCTTGAATTGAAACTTTATCCAATGAAAACGCTCAAAATAGGGGAGCAGTCATAAACAAAACGTCACTAGGGGGGAGATGTCATTCTCCTCATTGGCCGAAGGGAGCATGTGACCTACGAAAGCCAAGGAGGAGATGCCTGTAACAAAATGGTGCAGTCCACTTCAAAGTACAATCGATTAAGAGAGATCTGCCTTTGCGCCTGTCGGCAGCACTGTGTGTGGCTCTGTGTTTGAATGCTGGATGTGTGTGTGTTTTTTCTTATTCCTTTCCAGAAATTTTTACATCTTGTTCGTGTTTTCACCCTGAGTTATTTGGTCAGGACATTTTTCTTTGTTTTTATCTACTTTTTTGAGATATTTCGATGTATAATTTTCATCTTTGTTTGAATTGTTCAAAACTATGATTCGACTTATGAATTGTGTTTACCTGACTGTGCTGGTCTTTGTGACCTATTTTAATCTGACCCTGCTGCCGTTCAACAAATTGCACGTGATTCACAAACTGACACCACCCCCATCAATCAAGTCTAGTGTGTGTTGTGCTACTACCATGGCAGTGAGAGCCACGGACATTAGAGCTATCCTCGCACCTGAGATTTGTCAAAAACAGTACACACTTGCTCCTGATATTAAGCAGCGAATAACACACTTAGGCATTCATCACTGCAAAACCAGAGGGGAAAACGGGCAGACCGACGTCATCGCCAGTGGTGGGCTTCCCTCTCCTGAGTCTACTCCTTCACCTCTGACGTCACTTCTGTTACCCCTGACAAGGCTTCTTTCCCATGCTGCCATCCACCCGCCCCTTCAGCTTTTGATTGTTCTGTTGTTTGTAACTCTGATAATGTTTTTTGTTCTGATGATGATTATGTATATCATGATGTGTTTCAAACACCAAAGCACAGTTCTTTCACCATCTTCTACTCCTGATTCACCATCCAAACTCTTGTCTGTTCTTCTGCTAGCCGCATCTCCACCATCGCCTTCGTCCTCTTCCTCTGATGCTTGTCCAAACTCACCACTTTCATCTTCAACCTCTCCACCTCCTTCAGATCTCCTTCAAGTTTGTTTGTTCAATGTGCAGTCTGTCTGTCCAAATGGAAAAGCCGACTACATATCTGATTTCATCTCTGAAAAAAACATTGACTTAACCTTCCTCACCGAAACTTGGCTCAAACCACATGGCCATGAGCCAAAAATAAAACAGCTGACTCCTCCTGGATATAAAACCATTTCTTTCCCCCGACTCTCTCGAGGAGGTGGGATTGCCATCATTCTCAAAGACATATTGGAACCATCTCTTTCTTTCAGTCACAACCTTCAATTCTCACATGAATCTTTTGAAGTTTGCGAAATCAATCTCAACCTACCTGGTCACTCTATTACTATCTGCTGCCTTTACCGTCCACCTCCCAGCCATAAAAACAACCTAACATCTTCTCTTTTTCACCAAGAATTCCAGTCACTCCTCGACCACTACAGCTTCTCTCCCACTAAACTTATAATTCTTGGTGATTTCAACTTCCATTTCGACAACCAGTCTTCTCCAGATGTCAAACGTCTTTCTCTTTCTCTGTCCAACCATTCTCTCCCTCAACTGGTAAACGAAGCAACGCACAGATCTGGTCATATTTTAGACTGGCTGATTACTAATGCTTCATTTAATCTTGTCACATCTGTTTCTGTCACTGACGAACTGCATTCTGATCATTCCGCCATTCTTTTCCATCTCAACATCACAAAACCTGTAAGAAAGAAGAAATATGTTACTCGTCGCAATCTTAAGGCCTTAGACATTCATACCTTCTCTTCACAAGCTTCCGAACGTTTTTCACAAACCTCTGACCACACTGACCTCTCTGATCACTATAACACTGTTCTCCGCCAACTGCTTGATGTGCATGCACTCCTACTGACCATCTCTTACCTGACAGACCCTGTGCGCCATGGTATACCCAAGACATCTTGATAGCGAAGCGCAAACGCCGGCGACTAGAACGGCAGTGGCAGAAGTCAAATCCAAAATCAACAAACAGCTTTTCCGAAAATAAATAAACAAAGTCAAACGCTTAATCCATTCAGCAAAGATAGACTACTACTCTTCCCAAGTTCTCTGTTCTACATCCATAAAATCTCTTTTTTCCCTCACTTCAAATCTCCTTGGATCTGCAAAAACAACTCCTCTGCCTAACACCCACAGCCTGTCTGAACTTCCATTCATATTTTCTGCCTTCTTTTCAGACAAAGTCCACAACATACGCTCCAGACTGGATCAGACTCAATTCCAGCCTGCGCCTCCTGATCCCCAGTTCACTGGCACTCCTCTCTTTTCCTTCCATCCCACAAGTGAAAAAGAAATCATGACAATTCTGAAGGAAATGACTATAAAATCATGCGACCTTGATCCCATACCTGCTCCTGTTTTCTCACAATGCCTTCCACAACTTGTGCCTATTATCACTAAAATAGTAAACTCATCTCTTGTGTCAGGAAATTTTCAAAAAGCTCTTAAAACAGCAATAGTCACACCTCTACTGAAAAAGCAGGACCTTGATCCCAACATTCTGAAGAATTATAGGCCTGTCTCAAACTTACCCTTTGTCTCAAAAGTACTAGAAAAAGTTGTTCTTAAACAGCTCAACAGTCACCTTCATTCCAATGATCTTCTTCCCACTTTTCAGTCTGCCTATCGCCCCAACCACAGCACCGAAACCACCCTAGTCCACACTTTAGATACACTTCTACTTGCTTCTGATGCAGGAAAAATCTCCCTCCTCACTCTTCTTGACCTATCTGCAGCTTTTGATACCATAGATCACTCAATTCTTCTTTCTCGCCTCCAAAATACGTTTGGTATTAACGGCACAGCCCTCACCTGGTTTACTTCATACCTCACAGACCGGTTCCAGAAAGTTTTGTAAACAAAATTCAATCAAAACCTGTCAAAATGGATTGTGGAGTCCCGCAGGGATCAGTCCTGGGCCCTGTTCTCTTTACTCTCTACACTGCTCCACTCTCACATATAATAAACAACCACCATATTGATCATCATTTCTATGCCGATGATACTCAGCTTCAGTGCAGCGATACTGTTGAAAACTTGTCTTCCCTCCTGACAAATATGTCCTACTGCCTTCAAGACATTCAAAACTGGATGACTCAGAACAAGTTACAACTTAATGCCGATAAAACCGAAGCCATGCTCATAGGGACCCAACATAAACTTTCCTCTATCGCAAAAACTTCAATAGAATTCGGCAATACGTCAGTTCCTTTGTCCAACTCTGTGAAGTATTTAGGAGTGTTCTTGACAACACACTCTCTATGAAAAAATTCATCACCCAGACCTGCCAGTCTTGCTACTATCAATTACGGCGCATAAGCGCGATTCGCAAGTATCTGTCCACTGATGCAACTTCCAAGCTTGTCACATCTCTCATTCTTTCACGTTTAGACTACTGTAATTCTCTTTTGGCTGGCCTACCAGCATCATCTATACACTCTCTTTAACGCATACAAAACTCTGCAGCTCGACTGGTCCTAAGAACGAAAAAATCTGAACACATCACTCCTCTTCTGCGATCTCTTCACTGGTTGCCTGTCTCACAAAGACTGGAGTATAAAATCAATACCCTCTGTTTCAAATGTCTCCACAAATCTGCACCCTCTTATCTCTGTAACTGTCTTCACCTGTACACTCCATCCCGTTCCCTTCGTTCAGCCGCAGATACTTTGTGCTTTCGAACACCCAGATTCAAACAAACCACTGTTGGCCGTCGCTCCTTCTCTGTTTCTGGTCCATCCACCTGGAATGACCTCCCTCTTTCACTTTGCCAAAAACCTTCACTTGATACCTTCAAATCCAGCCTCAAAACACACTTATTTCCTACCTGAGACTTTCCCCCCACATATCTGTCCCTAATTTTCAACAGCATCTTCCACCTTCTAAGTGTTGTTCCGTGTGTGTGTGTGTGTGTGTGTGTGTGTGTGTGTGTGTGTGTGTGTGTGTGTGTGTGTGTGTGTGTGTGTGTGTGTGTGTGTGTGTGTGTGTGTGTGTGTGTCGTGCGTGTGCGTGTGTGCGTACGTGCGCGCGCATGGATTTGAAATCTGTTGTTCATTATGTTTAAGGAGAGTTGATGCCTGTAAATGATTGAGTGCAAGCACTTCGATTTGTTTGTTTTTTTACAAGATTCAGCGCTATATAAATTCCATATATTATTATTATTATTATTATTATTATTATACCTCGAAATTCTGCTCGTTCTGCAAATATTCTGGATGGATAGAACTCATAAGAGCTTTAGCAATGAAGTGAGGACTATATTACAACTGATTGCAGTACTAGTTAGGAAAACATGAGCGAAAACGATCATCTGATGATCACGAAATCCCTGACCCATGACCTGACTGACTTAAACACAGAAAGGATGGCTGGTTACTCATGAACAGAAAACTAACAGGGCTTCTGATTCAAGCGATGAAGATATTAACAGTCAAATATATTTTGCCGTTGTGCTTTATCTGAACATCATCGAAGTAATCAAACTGAATACAGAAGTTCTCAGACAGCAAAATTGTTCAGTGATTTGACTGCAAAATTGTTCAGTGATTTGACTGCAAGTACCAACTGCTAAAAATAGGCTGAAAAACAAATGAAAAACTGATTCAGGCTAATGAGTTTCAGTAAAGTAAAGCACAATTGAAAAGAGCTTGCATTAAACATATTTCATCAGATGAACTACTGGCAGAAACTGAATACGGCAAAATGCCCTAAAGGTGAGAAATTTTGTTTATAATTGTGTGATGTGTGTGTGTGTGTGTGTTGTGTGTGTGTGTGTGTGTGTGTGTGTGTGTGTGTGTGTGTGTGTGTGTGTTGTGTGGTGTGTGATATTTCATTTGTGTGTATACACACACACACATGTTGAATTTCATGTATGTTGGGGGTAGTGTGTATGAGTGAGTGAGTGAGTGAGTGTGTGTGTGTGTTATGCCTTTTCTTTTCCAGCCCTGAAAAGCATCTCATTTGGCATATTAGTGTGATTGCCTAGCAGCACTAGTACCTTTTTGAAACCTTGTCATCAAACCATGCAGAAGCCATCAAAGTGAGAAATCTTCATGATTGCAAATGTAATTAAATATGCAGAGCAGCATAAACTTACATTTATCTGTGGGTGTGAAATATAGTTTAGGCACACACAGGGAAAATATCTGCAAACAAACAAGTTCACTGTTTTTGTTTTATTCTTTGTTTGACTGTATTTTTGTTCTCTGTTTGGTGCTGATTTCTTTCAATCAAATAAATTTATATTTTAATTGGAAAATGTGGTAATGGCAGTGATTGGTGAACGCTTCTGACTTGATCTTAGTAGCAAAGGGTCTGCTGTTGTGCTTATAAATAGTTAGCTTTTAAAAAAGTGTTGAAATCAGTTGCTTCAAGATTTGTTTTAAGAATAAACCATAGATCTAGATTATAAGTAGCACATGTCACACTCACTCTCACTGTGTCACACACACACACACACACACACACACACACACACACACACACACACACACACACACACACACACACACACACCTGAACTATATTAAGAATATACCACAAATGCACATTGCATTTTCACCATCTTTCTCTTGTTTCATGTTTTATTTTAACAGTGCTTGTTCATCTTTTTTAAAAACAACAACAAACCTTTGATTTTTATATTGATATTGTTTTTGTTGTGTTTTAGCCTCAGCCACAACAAATTGACTGTACTGACCACTCATGATTATGAAAATGGAATGACTTCAAGAGCCAAGAAGGGAGGAGGGAAAAAAGTTTAACACCGAAACCCTGACACCAGAAGACAGTCTTGTGTTGTCTATAATAACTAAATTTGCATGCCAGTATATCTGTGGGTTTTTTTTATTTAGTGGGTGTGGGACACACTGCATGAATGCTTGCATAATTCTCTCTCTCTGTGTGTGTGTGTGTGTGTGTGTGTGTGTGTGTGTGTGTGTTGTGTGTGTGTGTGGTGTGTGTGTGTGTGTGTGTGTGTGTGTGTGTGTGTGTGTGTGTGTGGTGTTGTATTGCATTATATTGTATTGTATAACACTTTGTGTGTGTGTTGTATTGTATTGTATAACACTGTGTGTGTGTGTTGTTTTGCACTGTATTGTATACCACTTTGTGCGTGTGTTGTATTGCATTGTAATGTATATCACTTTTGTGTGTGTGTTGATTGTATTGTATTGCACTTTGTGTATGTTGTGTGTGTGTGTGTGTGTGTGTGTGTGTGTGTGTGTGTGTGTGTGTGTGTGTGTGTGTGTGTGTGTTTGTGTGTGTGTGTGTGTGTGTGTGTGTGTGTGTGTGTGTGTGTGAAGTCAAATCAAAAGTAATATTCACTGCCAAAATATCAAGTTATGTCATTCTTGTTCATCTTGCTCTCACAAGTGTAGAGAGTCCTAATTAGGAATTCTTTAGGTAGCCACCCTGATTCCCAGCACCAACCGATCCGGCACCAGAAATGGGATCCTAAACTTATCCTATAGTCTTTAGCATCCCTAAAGAGGATTAGGGCTCGCCTACTTATGGGCTGGGAGTGATAAAGGGGGGATAGGAAGAGGATAGAAGAAAAATAGAAATGAAATATAAAAGGGAGATAGTAAATAGTAGTGAAAATTATTACCTCAACTCATTCAGCAATCACACTGAAACACTATGAATGTGACGAACAACAACATTCATTCAATGTAATTCTTCAGGCCAAGCAAGTTGGGTTCACAAATTTATTCTACTACTACTAAACTACAATCACACACATCACCAATTGTATTACAAATATAATTAAGAACACAAACTATTCTGTTAATTATTTTGTCCAGCCCTCACTACACAACCAATCATGGATCGTCTCAAATCAGGAAACAAAAGATTCACAACTGAAAGATAAATGATGATAACGATGGAAGGGATGTATCGTTGAACGAGATGTTACTGATGAACCGATGCTACTAATGAGATGATGAACCCGCTGCTACGATGTTCTGGAAATAAAAAGGAACAATCAATAAACCATTTTATCTCTTCATAAAATCAAACTCTATCACAGGATCAAGGATACCAATCATCACAAGACCCACACTTTCAGGTATAACATATTAATGGCAACTTAATATGAATACCCACACAGCAAAAACTGAAACACTTACCAGAGTTTGCCATAATAGAACAAATCTTCAAAATGTACTCTCAGCTTACCCATTTCCCAACTCTTATGAGAATAATTATTCTCACAACAAATCAAACGTATCCACTAAAATCACCACATACAATAACTAGTCTTACACATGTTTCATTTACTTGAGGACAGCTGATGGTCTATCCTATGAAACTGTGTAAACATTAATTCACATTAATTTAATTCGATGAATCCCCAATGACATTCCCAAGTCATTGCACCTGTTTAAACATTACTATGTCATTCCTCACAAAAAAATAGAATTTTGCATTCTTAATAATAACAATCATTACAAAACTATACTAGGCTTTTACACACATATATTATACAGAGTGATAAGCCTTAGTTTGTATTCGGCATTTTGTTAGCTGAACAATATTCTGCCCAAAATCGAACCTAGTACAACAAAGATAATGACTAAGTTCAAATTTGCCACTTGCTTTCTTGTTCAAAATAATAACTTCTAAATTCACAAGCTTGAAACCTTCAAACACAAAATTAGACAAATACTTCATAAACCCTTCCAACCCTTTTTAAAATTAAGTTAGGTTAGCTTAAAAAGAGCAACCATACCTTAATGGGGAACATCTCGAAAAACCAGCTCTCTCTACCACAATGGAAAAAGATCGTTAGAAAAGGCGGCAGTAAAAAACCAAGGGAAATAATTCATCGGGAGAAAATTACCCTTGTAGTAAATTGTAGTCATTTTTCTTGCTATGCTTAGTAACAATGAACACAAAGTACTCTTTTGTGTGATGTAATACACAAGGAAAAACTGTTGTAAGCAAAACTGCTCCATAAAGATCAACTATTATAAATCATATAAAAATAAACAATTAAAAGATGAAAACAAAAACAACAGTATCAGTTAACTTGTGAGACAAGACAAAATGAACAACTTACCTGGACATGAGAAAAAAACAACAACAAAGTAAACATCAAATGAATGGACAGTCTATACATCACACACACACACACACACACACACACACACACACACACACATGTGCATTCATCAGATAAACAGACATATGAATTATGGGTAACAGGATGACAAATAATGAAATTATTTTGCAATACATGACAAAGCAGCCGATAAGTATTTATTTCTAGAAAAAGGATAATTTACACTTGTTTCAGTGTGTGTATTTGTGTCTCTGTGTTTCAGATTATGTGTTTGTTCACTGTGTGTTTGTGTGTGGTGTACCAGTGTGTGCAAATGTTTTATGTGTTTTTGCCCATGTAAGTTAGTGTTGTACAAAGCTGTGGCTAAAGAAATTAGAGTGTAAGCATTGTCTGTTTTCAGAGTCTAAAATTGGCTAAGGAAATAGAATTGTGTTTTGTACATGTTCATATTATGTTACAACTTTGGAATAATTTTCAATATCTACAACATTGCCTCATTTACTGTGCAAATTTTATAATAACTATTGCCCTGAAACATTGCATGCAGATGCAAAAGTGGCTTCTAAGAGCAATGCAATCCTTTAAAAATGTCTGGTCAATGAAGGTTTTATTCTTAAGCAAGGTTAAAAAAATTTGATAGTGTAAATTTGTTGATTTTAAGCAAAATCCATATTGGTGTTGTCTACACCTATGTAAATCCACTCAATCAAATTTGTATCCATGGCACCTTTCTATTCATGCCCTTTGGCTTTGTAATAATTTTAGCTTCAACACTTCATACATTAGTTAAATGTAGATGAGGATGAGATGTACCTGTTTTTCACCCCCCAAAGTGTTTTAAATCACTGAAATATTTCTTCAAAATATTAACTGTTGAAACTTAATATTCTAACATGAAATAATGTATTCTCTTTCTGTTTAAAATTTCATTTTTTTTGTAGAACCTGAGATATAATAATCAGCCACGGTAGTCCCCCATTAAAATATATTTTGTATTTGACACAATTCACATATTACCACAAAAGTTTGTAAACATGTACTCTTTTATGTATGTAAACAGTATGCAAAGTTTCATGAAGATTGAACATCGGTTGCTAAGGAAAATCTAACATTGAAGTTGTGATTCAGTTTTCCTTCATTTTCTCAAAATGGCCGCTCACAGGGATTCCGCATTCTAAAACCCCATATCTCAGAATCTAAATATCCGATTTGAATGGAGTTTCGACCAGTAGAAAGAGCATTCACAATACAATTTGAATCACATAAAACATGAAAAAAGCTAGATGGTAAGAAGAGACTCATTATGTGCTGGAAGGTCACATTTGTTAAAATGGTTTGAAGATTATTTGTCAGATCACACACAGCCATAGTTATCAGGGAGAAATGTCTTGTACAAAAACAGTACATGCTGGCATTCCACGGGGCTCTGTGCTTGGACCCCTTCTGTTTCTTGTTTATATTGATATTGTAATTGACATTGTTTCAGATATTAAACTTTTTACTGATGACACAGTATGTCCCTAGTTCTTAAGAAACCCTCAACTGAGAGGTGAAAATTTGAATTCTGATCTCGAAAAAGTAAAGAAATGGGCACAGCTTTGGAAAGTGAAATTTCGTAAAGAAAAAACTGAATTAGTGAATTTTGCTAGGGATCACAATTAGTGTTAACATTTGAGTACACTCACTTACAAGATGTTCCTCACCATAAACAGCTAGGTATTACAATCCAAAACAACTGTAAACGGGATCAACATGTTTAAAATATTGCAAGTAAGTTAAACCTACATACCTTTTTTTTTGGGGGGGAGGGTGTTCTTTTTTTAAACTTTTTTACATGAACAACCTTATCTTATCTTACCTACTGTCTGGAGTAATAACAGCTGCCTGTGTTCTATTGATATTCAGCTGCAGTGGACAATCCCCTGGGTTTATAGTTGCTCTAGTGTGTGCTGCTGTGTGCTGTTCTAAACGTGTGGAGGAGTGATTTACATCTGTCTGAGTTTAGTTTTTGCTCTAGTGTATGTGCGGTAATGTTAACTTTCCTTTCTTTCATCCATTTTCACACTCATTATAATAACTTGTTATGCCTCTTCCTTAGTTCCCTAACAAAGAGAGTTGAATCATTTACATAGTTTACATAAAACCTTTTCTTAAGGTGTTTTTTCCCTCCTCATCACCATTATCATCACATCATCATCATATCATCATCATCATCATCATCATCATCATCTAATATCACTTTGGGCAAAGATATGTTACTTTAAAGGAAGAACACCCACACGCATGCACGCACGCACGCACACACGCGCTCACGCACGCATTCACGCATGCACGCGCACGCGCGCACGCACGCACACATACACACACACACACGCACGCACGCACCGCGCGCGCGCGACAGGATCACCTAGTGGCCAGAATATTGCGCTCGAAATCCCACGATCGGGGCTCGAATCCCGCACAAGAGGACCTCTCCTTTGGAGTCAACATCAGCGCAGATCCTGCTCTCCCCAAAATTTCTGCGAATAAGACTATAAACCTAGGCCCCTTGCGCAACCGCATGCAGAACATCTTTTTTCCCCCACATCATTCACATATTCTTCTTTTTAAATCACATCATTCACATAGCTACTTTCTTTTTATACATGATACATTTTTTTTCAGTACTTTCTTTTGAACGGTTAAAAAATGTATATACATATCTGAAAAGGTAGTGTTACAATTTTTAAAAAACTAGATTTTAGTCTGTTGATATCTTTTTATATAGTCACGGACAATTTAGTTGAGAGCAATTTTCTCAGCTGTGCTTCTTGTTCAAAAACCACCTAGTATTGTAGTGTAGATGCAGCTTTTGCAAGCAAGATAATTTTTTTGATCCAACGATTTGTTTCAGTAAGTTCCTTTGGATTATAGCCAAACAGAATGTCAGTGACTGACAGATGAAAGTTTTTACCAGTTACAGACAAAAAAGTGTTGTCAATATATGTCCAAAAACGTTTTACAGATGGACATTCATAAAAGAAATGGTCAATGAAATCGATTATGTTTGAGCTGTAGTCACAAAACACAGAATCAGTTATACCCATTTTATGTAGCAAAATATTAGTTGGATACAGATTGTGCAGTATTTTCCATTACAGCTCTCCTAGTCTTACTTGGTTTGTAGCCAATCTTGGCATAAGCCATACATGTTTGTCAAGCGTGAAGTCAAGTTTTCTGTGCCAGAAATCAACTGCATGAGGTGTAAAAGATTCAGTGACATTTTTTGCCATTAGATGGTGCTTAATTTGCTTTGGTTTGGCATCAAATTTGCCTGCTTCTATAGCTCTGTTATGTTCCTCTAAAAAGACCATCTTTCCCATGGTAATTGTGTCAATGTGTTTGAACTATTGATTATTTGTCATTGGTTGTATGACTGTGTAAGATTGGGTCGAATGCATGTGCTTTGATTTGTCTTTGCAAGATATAGCGCTATATAAGTTCCTTTTCTTCTTCTTCTTCTTCTTCTTCTTCTTCTTCTTATTATTAATCCATGGTCTAGGGATTGCATTTTTGAGTGCAAAGTACTGAAATAGTGTTATTGCCTTGTTTTGGTTCAATACTTCAGTCACTTCTTTTAGTGACAGCACACGTTTTTCCTGTGGATTACTAATATCTTTAACACGTATAAATCCCTTTTCTTTCCATTTTTGAAAGTTGATTATTCCATGTTTATACTTGATAAGTCTATTATTAAAAAGATGCTGCTGTCCAATTTGTTCCGCTAATACGTTTTGCAAATTAGTTTTTGATGTTTTATCTAATAAAGTTGCATATTCATCTTTCCAAAATCTATTCTTAACTACTAAAAGTCCTTGTATTTCATAACAATAGCATATAACTTCAAATACATGGTGATCTGGGTCAATTTTATTTAAATGCCAAAGGGGGATGACAGCCAGGTGCCTGTGCCTCTATTGTACAGTCTACCTATCCACTGCAAATTAAATATCTCCTGCATTTGGACCATATAATAATAATAATAATAATAATAATAATGTATGGAATTTATATGGTGCTGAATCTTGTAAAGCAACAAATCAAAGCGCTCAGGTGACTTTTTGTTTTGTTTTTTGTTTTAAATTTATGCTTGTGTATGCAGTTTTTTTTAAATTTTGTCATCTGTTCCAACCGGCACACAATGGCCTACTCTTTCGAACAGCGGAACAGGATTTAACATGTGCGCAAGATGTTCTGCATGCGTTCGCACACGGGGCCTCGGTTTATAGTCTCATCCAAGGACCATATTCACCATATTCAAATCCCCGTCTTTATAATCTGTTTTCATTATTTTAATTTTTACTTTTTCGAACGCCCGTCTGTTACTATATTTCTTTTGCCAAAGAAATTTGTATAAGAGTGTGTTAATTTTAATAAGAATGGGTTTTGGAAGAACTGACTGCCTAACGTATGTGAACTGACTGATCAAAACAGTTTTTATAACTATGATTTTGCCCTGTATACTTAGATCCCTTTTACACCATTCTTTAATCATGGTGAGTAAGTTCGTTACACTTTTTCCCCAGTTGTCTTCTATTTCTATAGCCATTTCTCCAGGTGAAAAGATTATTCCCAGGATTTTAATTTTATCAACAATATCAATCGGCAGATCATTGTCAAAAACACAACCTCTTCCCATTACTAATAACTTTGCTTTATTCATATTTAACTGTAATCCAGAGAAGCATAAAATTGTTTTACTATGTCACTTGCTAGAGCTACGTCATTTCTATTCTTCAAGAATAAAGTTGTGTCATCAGCTAACTGCAATATTTTAAGATGATTAGTGTTTCTTTCACTCACTCCTGGTAACTGGATTCCTTCTATCCGAGAGTTTCTTGTTTTAATAGCTAGCAATTCTACCGCTAAAACGAACGTTAGAGGGGAAAAAAGGACAGCCTTGCTTAATTCCACAGTTAATTTTGAAGCTTTCTGATACCCACCCTCCATAATTTATGTGACTAACAGCGTTTTTCATAAATATGTACCCATCTCTTAATAATATACCCATCTCTTAAAATCATGTCCAAAGCCAAATACATCAAATGTATGAAGCAAGTATGATTTCGATATAGAGTCAAAAGCTTTAGAGTAGTCTAGAGCCAGTAGATAACCTGCTTTGCCTGTTTCATTGAGATAGTTGATAGTGTCATCAAAAGTCCGGATTATTGTCCCTATGTTTCTTCCTTTGATGTAGCCTACTTGGTCTTCACTTACTAATTTTGGAATAACTTGACCTAATCTGATCTCAGTTATCTTAGCTAAAATTTTATAGTCAGTATTTGCTAGAGTAATAGGCCTCCAGTTTGTTAGATGTTCTCTGTGTAAGTCTTTCCCTTTATGGATCGAAGATATTATCCTTTGGTATTGCGTGTACGACAGCTCGCCTTTCTCAAAAGATTCGTTAAAGGAAGCAGTTAGTATTTCATTTAATTTTGACCAAAAAAACTTAAAGAATTCAATAGTAATTCCATCCATCTCTGGAGCTGAACCGTTTTTCATTCTTGCTAAAGCAGTCTCCTTGGTCTACCTCTGGCTTTCCAGTCATTGTATTTGGTGGTGTATGCCCGTAGGGCTGGTTGGTTGGGCGGCATTCTAGTGAGGTGACCAAACCAACTGATCCTTTGTTGTTCGATATGGTGGAGAATTGGTGTTAGTCCGACCATGTCTCGGATCACCTCATTCTTGATCTTGTCCCGTCTGGTCATGTTGACAGCTTTTCTCAGGCAGCGCATTTCACATTTGACCAATTTTCTCTCTAAGGCTTTTGTTAGGGCCCATGTCTGACACTGGTATGTGAGTGTTGGAACGAACGTTGATGAGTTTTGCCTTGGTGCTCATTGGGTTGCTGGAATGTTTTGGAAGGGGAGCGAGTTGGTAACTGACTGCGTTTGCTTTCTGGCATCTTGTTTCTATCTCTCTGTCCAATTTTCCATGTTCAGTGAAGAGGCTGCCAAGGTATTTAAATTCTTTGGTCTGTTTCAGCTGGGTGCCGTTGATGTTGATGTCCAGCTTTCCTGGATTTCTGCTGACAGACATAACTTCTGTTTTGGTGATACTGATCTTCATGTCATACCTCTCGCAGCTTGTGTTGAGTTGGTCTGTGTGTTCTTGAAGAGCTGCTTTGTTCTGATTCATCAAGAACTGGTCGTCAGCAAATAATAGTTCGTTCAGGGCCTCAAGATCTGGGTTGGCTTCCTTTGTAATCTGGTCAATGTAGATCACGAAGAGAAGGGGAGAGGGTAAGCAGCCTTGCCTGACCCCTGATGTAACCGGGAACCAGTCGGATGTTCCACTGGCTGTTCGGACTGCGCTCATACTGTTGGCATAGATTGCTCTGATGTTATCAAGCAACTGCCCTTTCACGTCGTACTGCTCTAGGGTCTTCCAGAGCTTGTCTCTGTTGACTCGGTCGAAAGCCTTTTCTTGATCAACGAATACTGTATGCAGGTCTTGGTTGTATTTGATGGCTCTTTCACACAGCTGTCGGAGTGTGAAAACGGCATCTGTGCACCCTCTTCCTTTCCGAAAGCCAAACTGGGCATTGCTCAGTAGGTGTTCTGCTTTGGCTCTTGTGCGCTGTTCCAGAATCTTTGCATAGATATTCCCTACATGGCTGAGAAGTGAAATGCCTCTGTAGGTGCTGCAGTCTCTCTTGCTGTCCTTCTTCCAAATTGGCACCACTATTGCATTTTGCCAGTTCATTGGTACTTTCCTCTCTTCCCATGCTTTCTGGAAGATGATGGTGAGCCACTTAACTTCCGTTTCTCCGCATGCAAGGATGGCTTCAGTTGTTATGCCGTCATCGCCTGCCGCTTTGCCCTTTGGGCTGGTCTTAATTGCTTTTCTTGTTTCAGCTTCAGGGATTTGGGGCTCTAACTGGTCTTTATAGCGTGGTGAGAACTGAGAGCTGGAAGCTTGTACTCCAGATGGGTTTAAAAGATCTTTAAAATAATCTTCCCATCGTTTCAGAATTTCCTCTTCTTTGTTAAGAGCCTCTCCATTTGCATCATTCACTACTGTTGTTGGATTGAATGGCTCATCTCTTACTCTCATCGTCTTCACACTTTTGAAAAATTCTCTTGGGGAGTTCTTGCAAATTTCACTTAACTTCTCTCCATAAGTCACCCAAGATTTTTCTTTGGAGGCTTTCACAACATGTTTACTATGTCTTCTTGCGATTTTGTGGAATGTCGGTACCAGTTATAAATTCATCAGTGGCCTCTTTAACGTTTTCACATTCAGTTTTCTGATCATAAAAGGTTTTATAAAAAGACACTTGGGCAGACATTATATATGTGGGACTAGTTATCACTTGCCCTGGTTCTGTGATTAGACGGGTCATTACATTGTTTTTCTTTCTTACTTTCTCCAGACATTTTTTCGTATAGTTTTCTTCTTTTTCTGTTTTTCATCTTTTGCTGGCAGCGTGGTAGGCCACAAAAAATATCTATTTATTGTTAGGGTGGCAATAGACACTTCTCAATTCTGGAGGGCGTCTTGCTGTTACCTACCACAAAGAATGTATGAGATTTCAAATAGTGCTGGGACCTCTGAAGAGTGCTCAACCAGGAGCCGAAACTCGAGTCAGGTCAGGCCAAAGGCATGGTCCTTACTCAAATATTCCCCTAATGCTGCCTTCAAAGTTTTATCCTGTAGTGACTCTTTTCTTTTTTTTGGAATATTTGACTAAAATCATTTTATGATGAGAATGAAGTTGTAACTGGTTACCTGTTCTTGTTTCTCCTCACTCTTTTTTCTCAATTATATATACAGATATGTAGATATATATTTACATATATATGGGTGTGGGTGTGTGTGTGTGTCACTTGTCTGCATAAGCATTATATGTTAACTCCTCATAGGGTGGTGCTTAAAATAAGCTGTAGCTTTGATGCCTTTCACCTGCTGTATTGATGTTAGCTTATGTTGTATGAATTTCGAATAAACCATGTTTAAACCAGGTGGTGTGAACTGGTGAAGATAGCTACATAGATATTTATTAAGGTGCGTTTAATATGAACTACTTCATCACATGAGCAAACAGAGTTCCTTCTAGGATTATTTAACAAATAATTGTACCTTACCATGACAGGCTGACTATCTTGCCTAGTCTTTTTCAAATGTGGAGTCAGCCTGCATCTACCCTCTGTCCATGTTTTAAAAAACCTCTCCCAAAGCAAGTGTTTCAACTTGTGTTCTCCTACGCATACATATTTTCAGTCTTCTTTCTTTGTTAGGGCTTTTGCCTCCATGCCCACTCTGTGTGTGTGTGTGTGGTGTGTGTGTGTGTGTGTGTGTGTGTGTGTGTGTGTGTGTGTGTGTGTGTGTGTGTGTGTGTGGTGTGTGTGTGTGTGTGTGTGTGTGTGTTGTTCTTGAATTTAACGTCTATTTACATTAAGTGATATTAGACACAAAAAGGCAAACAATTGAGAAAAAAGGTTAAGGAACTGTCTAACTACTGTAACAATAATACAATGAAAGAAATTAATTTACCTTATGAATAAATATAGCTAACGAAACTACAACAGATCAAAAGATACACATCATGTATTCCACGCCAAAAGAAACGGGGGAAACGGTAACAATTTCGAAAACTATACCATGGTGGGTAGAATGCCTATGCTTCAAATCAATAAATGACATATTTACTTGTGCTATAGCAAATTACTAACACAGTTCTCTTTCAACAGCAAAGCAATTTTACAGAGCAATGTAGAGTTATTCAAAAACTTATGCAAAGATCTCTCACGAATGGTGGGCAGCTGCTTTTTTAACATTAGGCATTCGAAAAGAATATGAATGTTTAAGATTGCCCCACCACACACACAATGCACATTTGTAGAAAATTTTGTATGGAAAGCATTTAACTTCAGTCTATCAATAAGACTTATGACTGGCCTTTGCCGTGATTTATCTAACCCAAAACGAGAAGAGAGAAAGAAATTTAGGTTAAAAATTGAAGAGGTTCCATGGGAAAATCCCGCATCTTATTGTTTTTACCTAACATGCTACTTTCTTTCAAAGTGTGTGTGTGTGTGTGTGTGTGGTGTTGTGTGTGTGTGTGTGTGTGTGTGTGTGTGTGTGTGTGTGTGTGTGTGTGTGTGTGTGTGCGTGTGTGTGTTTGTGCATGTGTGTGTGAAGTAACAACAACTTGTTTCAAGTTTCTATCATTTCCTGATGTTTTCTTCTTCAAACTAGTTGAATAGACATCGGATATCACTGATGTGTGAAATAAATCATTATCACTCGTGTTGACTTCTATGAAACTTTCTTTTCCCTTTTGATGGTTGTAAACACTGAATATGTGCAGAATGCAGAACAGCTTGTGATGTGTTAGAAAACGATTGTCAGACAGTCGGCTGTCCACGTGTGCAGCCCACAGTTGGCTTGGTGAGTGTACCTCACTACAGGAGGAGTGTATAAAACATGCTGACAATGTAGGCCCCCAACATTCCTCACCAAGGATCTTCAACAGAAGCCACTGGTAAGTCTTTCACTTGTGAATGCTGTCTGCTTTCCTTGCTTATAGTAAAAATTTGACTTTGAAATTTATTTGTGAGAAACAACACATTGTTCCGTCAGCTGTTAGAAGGATTTTGTAAATGGTCACGTCAAATATACTAAGTTAGTTTTGCTTTTAACTGCAACACACCATGGAAAAACATGGAAATGGTATAGGGAAGATATCGTTGTGACTTTTTGTTGTAAATGTTCTGAATCCGACAGCCATCAATCATCAGAAATCCTGGTTTTCCTTCCTTCTTGCAGATTCAGTTTTACAATGGGCAATGTCTGGATCTTAGTTAACAGAATACTGGACACCCTTTCCCCTCAGATTCTACTGACATACCTAACTTCTGGACACCTCACAGCTACATTGTAACTTTTCTTGAGTCTCCGAAATAAAATCTGGAAATAAGAAATGTTAGAAAATTTTGTGGATGATCCCTTTTCTTTAAAGAACTAAATGAGTTTTCTTGAATCTTCTGTTGATTGTTTATATTGCTTCATTGATGAAGATTTTTTTAGCTGCCTTTTGTCCCATAGGAAAACGAATACACATGCAGACCAGAACTTGTTTAAAATTGGTGGCGCTGTTCTTGTAGCTATGGAGGGAAGCCCGATATTCATGTAAAGAAATCTGCTGTGATGGAAAGTAATATACAGTGTGAGATGACTTATACATGCGTGCATTTATTCCATTTATATATAGCATTACTTCATTTCAACGATAAAAAAAACAACGAGAAAATGTACGTTTTACATCTATTGTCTGTGTGAATGCAGTTTTGTAAATGATGTCATCCATTCCAACCAGCTGACAATGGCCTACTCTTCTGAAGGGCAGAGCAACTTTTAACATGTGCACAGGATATTCTGTATGCATTCACTTGGTCTGTCTGATCAACCTTTTCATCTTACAAATGACCAATCATATAAGCTGATGCATATATTTAGTGCTTCGCAATTATAACAAAATATTGATACATTTTCTACTGGAGAATAACAGACACTTTCAGCAGCTGACGTTAAATGTTACTCACAATCATAATACTTCATGAACGTCTGTGTATATCACTTTTATATCTTTTGCCTTGCTCTTGCATATAATAATTATATGTTTGAATGAAACCTCAGACAATTCATGGTGTCTTGAAGTTCTTTGAGGCCAAAACTGTGTGGTATATTGAGTACTCTATATTCCATGCTCATGGATAATTTATAATTAATGCTTTCTGCCTCTTTAAAGAATAACCCATATGGTGGCTTTTACAGACCTTTATAAGTGATTAGTTTGGAAACGATGAAAAGATTTTATCAAGATCAACTTGAACTTGATACTATTACTTATTGTTACTCTACAATTTTTCTTTTATATCAAGGATAATGGAATAAGCACATATGTGCTTTTTTACATTCAGTCCCCGTGTGTATGCGGTTTTGTAAATTGTCATCTGTTCCCACCGGCACACAATGACCTACTCTTACGAAAAGCGGAACAGGATTTTAACGTGTGCGCAAGATGTTCTGCGTGCGTTCGCACACGGGGCCTTGGTTTATAGTCTCATCCGAAGGACTTTTGGGGAGAGATGATGTTAACTCCTCTCGAATGGGAATCGAACCCGTACTGAACAACCTGATTTGTCTATTAGCGCATTGCAGTACAGGCCTATGAGTCAGGTCAGAGACTCCCTCTGCTACTGGTAACCATGTAACCCAGTACCACCTGCCACATGTGGGGAGTAAACCCAATCAAAAAATCCGACCTGGAGAGGGATGGGCTCCGCCAGGTTTGATTTGCCCAAGATACACCCATGAAAAAGACAGCCAGAATCTCCATACCGGATCGGTCGTCGCCCGGGTTACCAAGGACCGCGCCTTCTGTTGCTCATCAGGACAGATGTCGAAAGTATGCTACTGATGTAAAACGCAGCAAAATTCGTGCCAGAAACAACACCATCATTGGCACATGGAATGTACGGACACTAAGAGCTGCAGGCAAAGTGAAAGAACTGACACATGAGATGTCCAGATATCAATGGCACATCCTTGGGCTCTGCGAAGTCAGGTGGAAAAACATGGGAGAAACAACGACCCAGGAAGACCACAAATTATACTACAGTGGAAAACAGGATAAACATGAACACGGCGTGGGGTTTCTCGTTCACAAAGACACCGTGAACACCGTCATGAGCTGTCAGCCTGTGTCCAACAGACTTATTACCATCCGCCTGAGAGCAACCCCCTTTAACATAACTATAGTACAGGCATACGCCCCTACATCAGACTGCACAGATGAAGCCTTAGAAGAATTTTATGACCAGCTACAAGAGGTTCTGAATCAAACTCCCAAGAAAGACATCCTCGTTGTGCAAGGTGACTGGAACGCCAAGGTAGGAGAAGATGCATGGAAAGACTGGGAGGGCGTTTGTGGGCCACATTGTAATAACCAATCAAATGAAAGAGGCTTGAGACTCCTGGAGTTTGCCAGTAACAACCACCTCCAGCTAGTGAATACACTTGGCCCACACAAGAAATCCAGAAAATGGACATGGCATAGCCCAAATGGAGAACACCACAACCAAATAGATTACATCATGGTGAAAAGACAGTTTCAGTCTAGCGTTAACATCGCACAGACACGAAGTTTTCCAGGAGCAGACATAGGGAGTGATCATGATCTTGTGATGATGACTTTCCGACTACGTTGCGGAACAACATCAGGATCAAATTTGACCTCGAGAAGCTGAAGGACCCAGAGGTATTAGAAATTTTTCAAGCAAGGATAGGTGGAAAGTTTGCAGCACTCACTGTGATAGACTCAGACATAGATACACTGACGAATAGTTTCAATACAGCAGTGACTGAAACAGCAAACGAGCTCCTTGGCAAACACCGACCAGTCAAAAAACCATGGGTCACACCTAACATCCTACAACTATGCGACAAGCGTAGAGAGTTGAAGAAAAAGAAAAATGAAACAAAAGAAAGAGCAGAACAATATAGGGCAGTCAACAAAAGAATCAGGAAGTCCATGACGGAGGCAAAAGAGAAATGGATCGGTGAGCAGTGCCAAGACATTGAAGAGAACATCAAGAAAAACAATAGCAAGAAAGCATATCAGCTGGTGAAAGACCTGACTAGCACAAAACAGAGAAAAGGTTTAACAATCCAAGACAAAAATGGGAAGTGTCTCACTGACGACCAGGATATTCTGAACAGATGGACAGAATATGCTCCGACCTGTATAACTATAGAACCGCAGGAGATCCAGAAGTCCTTAATGTACCCGAAAGCAAAGACACAGACAGTCACCCTATCCTCCGAGAAGAAGTGGAAACAGCAGTCCGATCGCTGAAAAAGGGGAAGTCAGCAGGGGCTGACAACATTCCAGCTGAGTTGGTCCAAGCTGGAGGGGAAGCCATGACCAGCGCCCTACTAAGAATCTGCAACAAGATCTGGCAGACAGGAAAATGGCCAACACCATGGACACAGTCACTCATCATCACCCTCCCCAAGAAAGGAAATCTACAACAATGCCATAATTACCGCACAATCAGCCTCATATGTCACCCAAGCAAGGTCATGCTGCAGATAATATTGAATAGACTGAAGCCACAAGCAGAGACCATCATTGCTGAAGAACAAGCAGGTTTCAGAGCAGGGCGCAGCACAACAGAACAGATATTCAACCTCAGAATACTATGTGAGCGGTACCTTCAACATCAACAAGACCTTTACCACGTATTTATCGATTTTAAGAAGGTATTTGACAGGGTGTGGCATGCAGCTTTGTGGGCAACCATGAATTTGTACAGCATCAATGCAAACCTGATCAGAGTCATCAAACAGCTGTACAGCGAGGCCACCAGTGCAGTGTACTACAACAACAACATTGGAGAATGGTTTCGAACAACAGTTGGAGTAAGGCAGGGCTGTCTACTCTCACCCACTCTTTTCAACATCTTCCTTGAGAGAATCATGGCTGATGCACTGGAACATCATGAAGGATCAGTCAGCATTGGTGGCAGAACGATCACAAACCTCCGCTTCGCAGATGACATTGATGGAATAGCAGGATCAGAAAAAGAGCTTGCCAGCCTAACAGAACACTTGAATAAGGCCTCCAAAACATACGGCATGGAAATCAGTGCAGAGAAGACCAAACTGATGACTAATAACACCAACGGCATTAGCACTGATATCAGGGTTAATGACCAGAAGCTGGAAACAGTTCAAAGCTTCAAGTACCTGGGAGCCATTGTATTAGACCAGGATCCAAGCCAGAAGTAGTATGCAGGACTGCACAGACAATAACAGCTTTGTCAAAACTAAACACCATCTGGAGAGATAAGAATATCTCACTTATCTCCAAGATCAGACTAATGCGCTCCCTTGTCATATCCATATTTCTGTATGCCTGTGAATCATGGACCCTGACTGCAGATTTGGAGAGAAGAGTACAGGCAGTGGAGATGAGATGCTTTCGGAGACTCCTTGGCATCTCCTACAAATACCACATAAGCAACGAAAGCGTGCATAACAGAATCCAGCAAACCATTGGACCCTATGAGAACCTTCTAACGATCATGAAAAAGCGTAAACTTAAATGGTATGGGCATGTCACAAGATCCCAAGGAATTACAAAGACAGTTTTGCAAGGCACTGTCCAAGGAGGAAGAAGAAGAGGCAGACCAAGGAAGAGCTGGGAGGATAACATCAGCGAAAGGCAGGCCTAGAACTCAACAAAACCCTGAGAAAGGCAGAACAGAGAGAGGAATGGAGGGAACTGGTTGTTGAGTCTTTGAGGGTGCCCCCACGGTCGTCAGACTACGGGACAGATAGATAAATAGATAGATAGTACAGGCCAGATCAGGAGATGATCCAACAGTAATCTTCATTGCTACATTTGGATGTTATCTATAGTTGGAGAACAAAAATTACATACAATGCTCAATGACTGATTTGAAATGAATGCAAATTTTAAACAATCTTTTGTAGATGAGAAGAAGTGGTTTCCAATTATATAAAGTAAAGCTTCCAGTGTTGTGAATGATTCATTCATATAAACTGATAGCCTTTTCAAGGTAAAATAATTTCTAAGAAAAGTACACACTGCTCCATACTGCTCCATGTTGACCCAACTTAAAACATTGTATAAATGTTGACACCGTTGATAATGACCTTTTCCTCTGTTGTGAAGACTTCCAGTCCACTACTGAGTTTAAAGGTGCAGACAGATATCCACTGTGAAAGATGGCTCGTCTTCTTCCTATCTGTCTGGTTCTGGTCCTTCTGGCAGCTCTGGTAAGATAGTGTCCCAGTGCTTGTTAGCAAATGTGCATGCAGGAAGTGTGTGTATATGATATATCTATCTGTCATATATATATATCTCTCGATATAAATTTATCTCTCGATATAAATATATATAGAGAGAGACAGAGATATAGATATAGATATATAGAGAGCTTGATACATAAGTATGTCGATATATCATATACACAAGAAATGATAGCACACACACATATATATATATATATATATATATATATAATATATATATATATATATATATATATATATATATATATATATATATATATATATAATATATATATTATATTGTGTGTGTGTGTGTCTGTGTGTGTGTGTCTGTGTCTGTGCTGTGTCTGTGTATGTGTATGTGTATGTGTGTCTGTGTGTGTATGTAAATATTACAACCGCAAAATCTACCTTACATTATTACCACAATCACATCACCTATCATCATTATCAAATTCATACCAACGTGAAAATAATCTGTTTTACCACCTTCATTGCTATATATATATATATATATATATATAATATTATATATATATATATATATATATATAATATATATTATATTATATATATATATTATATATTATGGTGTGTGTGTGTGTGTGTGTGTGCGTGTTGTGTGTTTGCCTGCATGCATGCGTGCGTGTGTGCGTGCATGTGTGTGTTGTTGTTCTTGGTGTTATCGTTGCTATCATTTCTTGTTAGTAGATAAGTTCTTCTTAATGAAGGTGGTAAAACAGATTTCACGTTGGTATGACTTTGATAATGATGATTGTTGATGTGATTAGGGTAATAGTGTAAGGTGGATTTTGCGGTTGTAGTGATAGGTTTGTGGAGATGACAGTGATGGTGGTATGGATAGTGATACTGTAGGAACGGGTAAGGGAAAACATGTAGATGATGCTTTTTCTGATGACAAGGATAATATTGCTGCTGCTTCTGACGGTGATAAGCATGATGATGATGATGATGATGATGATGATAATAATGAGATGAAAGTGAGGATAATGATAGCTTGGATTGTGCTTGCTGTGATGACAATGATAACAATGGTAATGATGGTTGTGATAATAAGATGAAAGTGATGATAATTGTGGCATGTGTGTAGCTGCTTTTGCCGCTGCTGTATCTGCTGAATATGATAACAATTATGGTGTTGATGATGATAATGATGACAAGGATAAAGACATTTGGTAATAATGATATAAATAATCATTATGGTAATGATGCTTATCGTGACGAAGACAACAATAATTAAAATGAAGATGATGATGACGACGACGACGACGACGATGCTGCTGCTACTACTGCTGCTTTTGATGATAGCAATGATGATGATGATGATGATGATGATGATGATGATGATGATGATGATGATGATGAGTGATGAGCAATGATGATGATGATGATGATGATGATGATGATGATGATGATGATGATGATGATGATGATGATGATGATGATGAGAGCAATGATGTAGATTATAATGATGATGATGTAAATAATGCGATGGAAGTTAGGATAATGGTCGCATGGACGTTCCTGGCGCTGATGACAATGATAACAACGTTAATGATGACGGTGATAATGAGATAAAAGTAATGATAATGGTGGAATAGGTGTTGCTGCTGTTCCTGCTGCTCCTCCTGATTATGATAACAATTATGGGGTTGATGATGATAATGATGACAAGCATAGTGTGAAGGGAGATGAGTCAGATAATCCTTGTGTTTATTTGTAAAGACGCATCATTTCTGATTTTTTTTTAAAAGGAAAGGTTTAAACAGTCCAAGGTTTGGTGAAACCAGCAAGGCTCTGGCTTGTCCACGCATGGCCTGATCGAAGTGCTGGGGTGTGGTAGTTGAATCACAGTGAACCCCTGGTAGACCTGGCAGTTGCCAGCAGTATTAACTATCATCATTAAACGGACTTACATGAAAACGCTGCAGAGTATACTGGTTACCCTACCAGAAGAGAACACTTTGTACTGGTGGAAAGTTTTACTCAACGGCCTGAAAATCTTGCAGAAACGTATCTGTGTTCAGCACACAGACTATCACATGGTAGAGTAGAGTTTAAAAAAACAAACTGTTTTGGCCTTGATTCCTTCCCCCTTGCATTCTAACAGAGGCTGCTGCTGCTGCTGCACTAGATGACGATGATGATGATGCTATTGATGCTGATATCAATGATGATCATGTTGATGTCAGTGCTGTTGATATAAAACCTGGTATTATTGTGCAGCTGATGGAATGCGAGGGTAGGAAACTATGCTGCAACACCAGGTTATGTGGCGGCATACGTGGAACAAAATGCTGTATCCGACGATTTGGATCCATAAAATACAGATACGT
>CM054155.1:53503066-53514857 GCA_028751875.1 Rapana venosa
TATATATACTGTCATTTGGCAGACTATCAGTATCATTCATTTAGTCATTTCTGAGTAACAGGGACATGAACATAGCAAGTGGTACATGAGAATTCCCCCTCCCCTCCCCCCTGCATATAAGGTGCTCTTGCACTTGGCAGTTAAGGCAATGTACGGCACTAGATTTTGCTAAATTTGAGTCATTTTGGCTATTTTTATATCTTTCCAAATTTACACTCTAAAACGTGTCTATATTCATGTTCCATACTTAAATTTCATTAAAATGGTGTATTTACGTAATAAAAAGGTTTTACTCACCTAACCCAACCGGATTTGCGTTCTTTTCCAAAATACTGATTTTTTGGCCCTAGAAAACCAACATTTCTCCTTCATAAACTATGGTGTGTTGCACACCAAAGGAGACTAAATTATCTCCCCATCACTATTCGAAGAGCTTCCACTACTAAAACTCATTCACAACGAACTATACGTCATTTTCGAAGATTATCATATTCACAGCAACTCCAAGAGCCATTCAAAAGCAAGCTAGCAGGTTAGCTGTATCGAGTCACGTGATGTGAGGTCATTGCAAATGGCTGTTGTTTACATTGTGCTTTAAACTCTGCTTCAAGCAAAAAAATGACTTGTTTGACAAAAAATAAACACTTCGAATGGCTTCTAAATGCAAGCCAAGGTGAGAAAAACACCTTGCATTTACTGGACAATGCACAGCATTAAAGAAAACAGACGAATTGCTGAGAATCAATGCTAGTCTGACCAGAGCAGCACATGCACAGCCTTAAAAAACTTAAATGAGTTGGTCTGCTTCAGTGTCAACATCAATGCATACTGAGGGTGTTTTGGTTTCAAAGAAAGCTCGTACTCCGCTCAAACATGAACCATAGCAGGCAGTGTGTGAAAAAAAAAGTTGGAAAAGCCCAGTTCAGAGCCATCTGGTAACTGTCACAAGCAGAAGTTACTCCAAGTGTAAACATACTTGTTTCTTCAGAACAGAGAAAAACAAACCACATGGACTAGCTATTCTGTGTATTCATGTGTGTAGTGTTTCATAGTAAGTCAGTTGTAGAGGGAATAGAAAGTTTGCTGACTGAGAGAGGGGGTGGAAAACACAAGGCCAATATATTTTAATGGTAAGTTGTTTTTTAATTTATTTATGTAGCATCTAAAATATAAAGTGTGTGTGTGAGAGAGAGAGATAGTGTGTGTTTTAATTCTTGTGTGTGTGTGTATGAGTTTTCTTTATTTCTACCTAATAAGACCAACAACTAAAAAGAAACAACATGGAGAGAAGTACTGGGTAAAACTGATGGAATGAATGAACAGTTTTCACAAAAGGATTCAGGCTGAAATGAATATGTTCAAATGGAGTGGAAGCCAGCTTTCAAGTGAGCTGTTTGAAGAAATTCATTATAGATAACAGCATACTCTCCATGCAAGTACACACTAACAGTAACCCACACACACTGATACTTGCACATGCATATGGGGGACGGGATAGCCTAGTGGTTAGAACATTGTGTTCGCAATTTGACGACCCGGGTTAGAGACCTTTCAAGGGGATATTTTCCCCTGGAGTTAACATCAGTGCAGACTCCACTCTCCCCCAAAGTCTTCGTTTGAGACTATAAACCGAGACGTAAAATTGAAGACACACATGTAGAACATCTTGTGCACACGTTAAATCCTGTTACACTTTTCGAAACAGTAGGTCATTGTGTGCCGGTGGGAACAGATGAAAGAATTCACAAATCCACATATACACGAAGACTGGATGTAAAAAAGCACATAAATGCTTATTTTCTTATCCTCGATATAAAAATAAAATAAATTGAATAAATAAATAAATACCTAAACACACACACATACATGCACGCACACACACACATTATCCATTATCCTTGATATAAAAGAATATTAAAAAAAAATAAACACACACATACACACAGAGCTCCTAAACTAAGAAACTATAACTAGGTATTTATCTTGATTCACTTTATGAGCACACAGTGAATTTGAAGTAGTCCAGCCATGGACCACCAATGACATCTTGGACCTCTGCGAAACAAGAAGAGCACTGAAGCCAACCAGGTCTTCCAACCCTAAAGAATACCGGGAGGCCAACAATCTTGTGAAGAAGTCAATGTTAAAGGCCGGAGAGAAGTGGATCAGTGATCAATGTGATGAGATCAAAAAAAGCATGAAAGTGGGCAACAGTAAAAAGGCATACGACACCCTGAAGAAACTCACAAAACCACTTCAAACCAAATCATCAGTCATTGAAGACAGCTCCGGAAACCTCCTCACAGAAAGCTCAGCTGCATTGAACAGGTGGTCTGAGTATTGTCAAGAACTATACAACTATCCAATCCAACCTGACAAGAGCATAATAGAAGAGGAAGCAGCAACATCAAGAGTACCCTCGCCATTACCTATACTGAGGGAAGAAGTGGAAGAAGCCATCCGCAGTTTACCAGTAGGAAAGTCCCCAGGAGCAGATAACATACCAGCAGAGCTGCTCAAGCATGGTGGCGAAACAGTCATCACACATGTTACAGCTATCTGTGAGAAGATTTGGGAGACAAAACAGTGGCCAACAGAATGGACACAATCACTCATCATACCCCTGCCCAAGAAGGGGAATTTACGCCAATGCCAAAACTATAGAACAATCAGCCTCATCAGCCACGCCAGCAAGATTATGCTCAAAGTTATTTTGAATCGACTAAAGAAGGAGGCAGAAGAACACCTTGCAGAGGAACAAGCTGGGTTTAGGGCAGGCAGGAGCACAATCGAACAGATTTTTCACTGCCACATCCTGATGGCAAAACATCTTCAACATCAGAGAGACCTGTTCCACAACTTCATCGACTTCAAGAAGGCTTTTGACAGAGTATGGCACGAAGGCCTGTGGCAGGACCTCAGAATGTTTGGCATTGAAGAAGGACTAGTGCAAACCATTCAAGCACTATACAACACGCAAGCAGTGCATTCCTTCTGAACAATCAGGTTGGAGACTACTTCAAAACCACAGTTGGGGTCCGACAAGGATGACTGTTATCTCCAGCCCTGTTTAATATGTTCTTGGAAAACATTATGAGAGAGACCCTCCATGACTTCCACTCTTCCATCACCATTGGCGGCAGACCCCTCAACAACTTGCGGTTTGCCAATGACATTGACCTCATGGGCGGAAGTAACACAGAGCTGCAAGATCTTACGACCAGACTTGAGAACAGAGCTGGAGCATATGGGATGGAGGTGAGCTCGGAGAAACGTAAAGTACTTGTGAACAGCAAGAGCAACGCCACTGCTAAAATTTACATGAACGGCCAGCAACTGGAGGAGGTAGACGCATTTAAATACCTTGGGGCTACACTCACAAAGGACGGGCGTTCAACGACAGAAATTAAAGTCAGACTAGCCATGGCAACATCTTCCATGACAAAACTCACCACCATATGGAAAAGTAAAGAGATCAGTTTCCCAATCAAACTAAAGCTCTACAAAGCCCTAATTCAGACTATCCTGATGTACGGAAATGAAACCTGGACATTGACTGCTGAAACAGCAAAGCGAATCCAGTCATTTGAAACAAAATGCCATAGAAAACTGCTGGGCATATCCTGGAGAGAACGAAAGACCAATGAATTTGTCAAGAGTCAAATAACACGGCTGGCAGGTCCACAGGAACCCCTTCTCACCATCGTCAAGAAGAAAAAGCTGACATGGTTCAGCCACGTCACCCGCCACAACACTCTGCCAAAAACAGTACTGCAGGAAACACTCGAAGGTGGCAGAAAGAGGGGAAGACAGAAGAAGTCATGGGTGGACAACATCAGAGAATGGACCAGGATGAATGACTCGGCACTCCTGCGCAGAGCCGAGGACCGAGATGGATGGAGGAGGCTTACCACGGCAACGTCTTTCGTGTCTCTTCCACGACCGCCAAGGTCACGGGACTGATGAAGATGATGATGATGATGATGATGATGTAGTGTGCTCCATGGAATGCGACAAGCTGTGATACACAGAGCTGCTGTCACCTTCAGTGAGATGACAATACCCCTGAACTGTGAGAAGCAGCGTATCTACCTCATGCCTGTCTATGAGAGACTGACAAATATGCAGCTGATTCAAAGATGTGATGCTTTCATGATTCGAGTGCCTGAACAGCCTCATGGAATTTGTCATTCCAAGGACAAGTTCACATCATGCCGGCAAGTTCTCTTCGCAGTCTGACAGCCATCCATGAGTTCAATTTTAGTCCTGATTGTACCAAAGACACTGCCAGTTGCTTTGGATTTGATTAGAGTGCACATGAAGAGGCTGGGGGCATCCAGACAACAGAAGAGGGAGAAGAACAGCCTCTGATACCAGACAGACAGTGTGATCCAGAGGCGCGACACTTTGTGAGTTGCTAAACTGAAGAGGTAGGAGGAGCTAATGGAGCTGGAAGTGGCCCTGCCTTTGCTACTTGGGTGTTCTGACTGTGTAATCTTGTTGCTGAAAGGCTTTCTGTGTGTATTGAAGCCTTCCAACAAGGCTGTGAGTAATAAATGTTGGTCTGAACATGTTTGTGTTCTTTTTCCTCTGTTTTCTCTTTTGTGTTTTTTGCATGGCATGAATTTTGGAATAAAAATTTCTCAAAATCTGTCTACCAGAAATTAATAAAACTTAGCACACTTACACATCATTGTCTTACTGACATTATTATAGAGAGTTTTTGTTAATACTAGGAGTATTTTTCTGTTATAAGAGCAGATAACAGTTATAATACCGCGTATATAAAATGTCCATTTTTGGAAGAAGAAAAAATTAAGAATTAATGTTTTGAAAAATGTCTCTCTATAATAGTGTAAATACTTCCATTATGTACATATGTGCCAAAAATCATTACTGTTTCACTTGATTTTATAGGTAAAAAATTATTTCCTAAAAATCCAAGATGGCGGATGTTTATCTTAGTTTCCATGACAACATGGCTTACTAACATAAAGTAAATAACATTTTTAACTTAGAAGTCATAGTACTATAAGTTAATATCAAAAATTAGATATTGATTGTTCAATTGTAAAAAGTAAAATATAGTGCTACACGTTGTACTGTTGAGGTTGTCTTCAATTTAACGTCTGTTCACTCTTAGTGATATTAGGCTGTTGAGGTTAAAGAGAAAGAAAGGACAGACTTGATAATGCATCAGTAGAAATTCTGTAAAACTTTAACATTCACTTTAAGACTCCAGAGTTTTTGAAGGAAAAAGATGCAAGAATTGCATTTTCCATTTACAAGATCCATATTAGCATTAAAGTTTATTTTATCATATATAATAGTACCTAGATATTTGTATTCATGTACACGTTCTACCATTACATCATCAATGTAAAGATGTGATATGGGCTGCGAAAATCAATAACCATCTCTTTAGGGGTTTTTTAACATTAAGGTCGAGACAGTTCTGTTTGCACCAATAGAAAAACTCCTCAATTTGTTAAGATACATAGCATCAGAATTAGACAGATCTTCCAGGGCAGAGTGTTCAGAATATTTGATTAAAGGTACAAGATCAGAGCCAGTGCAGTCATTAGTGCAAAGGGTAAAAAGGATGGGGGACAGAACAGTGCCTTGGGAAGTGGAAATTGATCTTTGAGTAAATACGGCTTTGTGAAATCGAACAAACTGTGCCCAGTCTGTCAAAAAGCTCATTATCCAGAGAATAAGCTGAGGACAGACATTTATTGAGAGCAGTTTGAGAGCTAAGAGACGGAGCTGAATGGTCTTAAAAGGCAGAGGAGACGTCAATGCAAAGTATAGAACTAAAGAGTCAGAATTTTCTAGGTGGGAATAGGCATTATGCAGCAAGGTAATTGTAGCATCATTTGTGCTTCTGTTGGCTTTGTATGCAAATTAAAGAAGATCTAGTTATAAAGAAGTGAAGAGTTGAAGCCGTTTCAGAATGATTCTTTCAAGATATTTCATTACTATTGGGGTAAGAGCTACTGGCCTGTAATCATTTAAAGATTTGGGGTGATTTGTTTTTGGAACAGGGCAAATAATGATTTTTTTCCAGAGGCTTGGAACATGGCATGCTTTCAAAGACAAAGAAAACAAATCACTAAAAACATGGCACAGCTGTTCCGCAAAAGATTTTAAAAGCCTCCCACAAATACCATCCACACCCACAGCCTTCCTCACATGAAATATTCTGCTATACATTTAAAATTGCACGTGCATGCGCGCTATCTGTCTGTGTCTGTGTGTACGTGCGTGCGTACGTGCGTGCATGCGTGTGTGTGTTTGTGTGTGTGCCAGTGCATGCTTATTAATGATTGCATACTAGTGTGAATGAGTTCATGTAAACATGCGTGGGTACATGACTAAATAAGTTCATGTGAATGTGCATAGGGACATAAACAAATGTTTAAGAAAATAATTTTTGAAATGCAAAAATAGTTCTAAGTAAAACTTTATTTTCTGGTTTTGATAGTTTTTGTGGTTATGATGCTTTCTTGATGCTGTTGTATTTTTGCTACTGTCCAGACTGTTGTTACTGTTGATGCTGTCTTTATTTATTAATATGATGTTGATGCTGTTAGGACCGTTTCTGTTGATGTTTTGAATAATAATAATAATAATAATAATAATAATAATAATAATAATAATAATAATGATGATGATGATGATGATGATGATGATGATGATGATGATGATGATGATGATGATGAGTGATGATGATGATAATAATAATAATAATAATAATAATAATAATAATAATAATAATAATAATAATAATAATAATAATAATAATAATAATAAAAAAAATAATAATAATAATAATAAAAAATTTGAATACAGCTTTCTAATTTTTCAGAGATTTCCATGAAGACTCCTCTGGAACTTCAAACAGGACTCGGAAACGGACTGGGAAACATGCTGCTTCTCCTTTCAGGAGTTTACCTACAAAGTGTAGCTGTCAGCCTCTCTCCTTAAGTTGCTGTGACAAGGACTGTCCCGTTACCTTGCGTACTGTGTACGAGTTGTTCTAGATAACTTTCTGTCTTGAAAACTGCGTTCTTTTTTCTTTACAGCAAATAAACTTTCAGTGCAAAAAAAGATGATGACTTTGAGGTTTTTTTGTGTATAAAAATTTAGACAATGTTTGTGTGTTTGTGTTTGTTTCATTTTGTTGACGAAGTTGTAACTGTTTCCATGCACTGGTTTTTCTCCACAATCACACATCTATAAAAGCAGCTGCAGATAACTACGTACACATTCTTCATTATTTATGACATAACATATAACAGAAACATAAAAGGAAGGAAACTAGGACTTTACCACATGAAATAAAAGGAAGAAGTGAAGCATGAAAGCAAACAAAAGAAAGAAAGAAGGGAACAAGCATGAACAAATTGAAGATTTACGATATCATTAGCCTTTTACTCATTCTTGGGGCATAACTATAATGTATGGAATTTGCACCAAACAACATGTACATCAATGCGTTGGACAGAAATAGAAATGTAGTGAACTTATTTATTATTTCCTTTAGCTTTACTCTCATAGGTAATGGAATAACTGGACAGTTCATCATAAAATAAGACTCATGGCATATAGTGCTTAAGTTACATTGCTTACGAAAACCCTTTTCGCATTCAATGCTATTCATTCGTCCTATCTTTACATGTTATGACAAATTGTATAGGTATTGCTTTGCTCCAACACTTCTATCTTTATCAAAAGTATCCCTTTATGCCTTAATAACATTACCACATATACTATCTTTGTTACAAAAGACTGTGTTTCCCAAACACAGTCAAACCCTGTACCTATTATGATTCTGTGCATTGTTTTAGCCATTGTAAATAACTAACTCTCTTCGATAATAAATCCCGCATACAATGTCCATGAAAGTTTACCAGAATTGTCAGTCATAAGATCACACCAAAAATTTGATTAATCTGGCACAAATTAAAGTCCAGTTTAACATATATATTTCCCTTCAACGTATACAAAACTCTGCAGCTCGACTAGTTCTCAGAAAGAAAAAGTCTGAGAACATTACTCCTCTATTGCGATCTCTTCACTAGTTGCCTGTGTCACAGAGAGTAAACTATAAGATCAGTGCCCTCTGTTACAAATGCCTCCACAAAACAGCACCATCCTACCTATTTAACGTTCTTCATCTGTATACTCCTCATCCCCCCCTGCTCTGCTGCAGATGCCTTGTGCTTAAAAATACATAGATTCAGCCAGTTCAGTCTTTGCCATGCTCTTTGTCTGTTTCATGGATCTGGAACAACCTCCTTCTCCCCCTTTGCCAAAAGCCTTCTTATGACGCTTTTAAATCCGGCCTCAAGACACATTTATTTCAAACCTAAAATTCTCCCTTCTTGTTCCATCTCATTTTTGTCCCTGCCCTCAACAGCCAAAACCCATCACCCTGCCGGAGTGTATAAGCTTTATGTATGTGCGTGTGTGTGTGCGTGCCTGCGTGTGTGTGTGTGTGTGTGTGTGTGTGTGTGGTGTGTTTGT
Source organism: Rapana venosa (assembly GCA_028751875.1). Lineage (NCBI taxonomy): Eukaryota > Metazoa > Mollusca > Gastropoda > Neogastropoda > Muricidae > Rapana > Rapana venosa. Next base: position 53,511,596 of record CM054155.1, read on the forward strand.
TTTGTTTGTGTGTTTTTGTGTGTGTGTTGTGTGTGTGTGTGTGTAGAAGTGTATGTGCTTTTAAACTTGACTTTATAATGTATAGCCATAGTATGGTCAGGTTTTTAACTTGGGACCAATGATTTGTTAACTTTCAGTATTTGTTGCAGCAGAGAAAATAGTGCAGTCGTCGTTAAAAAGCTGAAGTTTATGCAGTATTAGATTCTATGGGTTTTTTTAATCATTGTTCTAAGACATTTGAAAAAATTGAAAACAATACACAGTTATAATATTTTTATTGCTTGGCTTACTGCTTTATTCTGTTTGTACTGTTGAGTTTGTTGTTATTATAACTTAATATTATATTTGTTATAGCTGATTTTATTAATGTTGACTATTTTCCGTCACTCTACTGACACACTTGACTTTAGTCAACTATATCCATATTCTTAAATCTAATTCCTAAGTCTAATTTTCAATATTCAAACTTCACATTTATTTGCATTAAATTTCAAAAAGGTTTTTTTTAACCTCTGCTCAGAATATATTTACAGGACACTGTAATCTCAGCTGTATTGAAATGTATATTTCAATGCATTGATATGATAAATATTTACAAACAACTTCAGGAGAAATGTAGAAATTCTTCATTGTCTTCATAGACCTCACAAAAGCTTTCGATCTGGTCTGTAGGGATGGAGGCCATATTAAGGATAAACATATGATCAATTGTAGAATAATTGTGTTTAAATCCTACTTATTTTTCACCAGTGCTTTTCTTTTCTTCAAAGTCTTTCCTGAAGTTTCGGGTTGATAATAGAACTATACTTTTATCTAAATGCTGGGATTTAAAAGAAATTACACAAAAATAGAAAAATGGATTTACTCCAAGCACTTGGATAATATTATATTCCAGGGTCAGACAGAAAATAGGGAATGTGATTAAAAATCCAGGATGAAATCTAACTCTCTTACTGCTTTGATAATTCTCCAGTAACGCCATCAGGTCTCTCAGCTTTATGTTTGTTCAAAGTTTTGTAAGGCGGTCTTTACTTTTTCTTTTAATTTGGATGGTGTTGTAACCTCCTTCTTGTTCTTCTTGTTTTTGTTCTTTTTCTTCTTCTTCTTCTTTAACTTGCAGCACTACAAAAGTTTATGACACATTCATTTTTTTTGAAAGGTTCAAACCAAATACTGATATTGCATAGCCTGGTAATTAGAACATTTCACATTGAACTTGTGATCTACTGACCCAAAATCAAATCTCGTCGGCTGGGACATTTTCCCCTTGAATTTACATCATTGCTGACTGCACTTCCCCCACAAAAGTTCTTTTATGTGACTATAAACCGATGTCCCATGTGCGAATGCATGCAGAACATCTTGTGTAGCCTATATGTTAAAATGTGTTCTGATTTGGCCATAGTATGCCAGTGCTGACAAAATTTACAAAACTGCATACACATAGAGACTCACGGCAGTCGTTTTCCCCTATTTTCTGCTGCACTTAGACGCTGGAACTTGACCCCTGCTGTGCTATTTTTAGCTCTGGAGCAGATCAGATGCAATGGTCCAGTTTGGCGCCATCAAGATAGCGCAGCGTTCTTTCCACTATTTCAGCAGGGGAAAGTGGCCACATGGATTTTAATTTCCAACTTTTAAGTGCTTTGTGATACGTTTGTCATTTTCTTCAGCGCTAGATTCAGGTGTGTTCAGTGCAGTGTTCTCTTGTTGTTATGGAGACGTGAATTTGAACAAGTACAGCACTTTTGTGTTGGCGTTATAAACCAAAATAACAGATAGATTGGATGATCTCACCAGATAGCTCTTCTATGTTTAGTATTGAGAGTGATAATTTCTGTGCTAGTGACTAAATTGATCACAATTTTCCTCCTGAAATTGTTTAAGTTTCACTTTGGCAAAGTCAGGTATGTAATGTCAATGTTTGATTTTTTAAGCTGAATCAACTTTTGTTGTATTTAGGATACGTGTTCATCAGTTTTGAAGGGCTCAAATTTGGGCAAAATCTTGTCTGTTTGCTGTCTGAATCTAGCCTAGGTTAGTTAGTTCTTCAGTTTTACGTCCTTCCACCAAAAAGTGATATCAGACGATTTTGTGTGAGTGTGTGTTTTGTGTGTGTGTGTGTAGTGTGGTGTGTGTGTGTGTGTGTGTGTGGTGTGTGTGTGTGTGTGTGTGGGGTGTGCGTGTGCGTGCATGTGTGAGTGTGTGTATGAGAGTGTCTATACGTCCATGTATGTATGTGTGTGCATGTACGAGTGTGTGCGTGTGGGTATGTGCGTGCGTGCATGTGTGTGTGTGTGTGTTTGTGTGTGTAAGTGTGTGTGTGTGTGTAAGTGTGTGTGAGTGAATGAGTGTGAGTATATGAGTGAAATTGTTGGCGTGTGTGAGTGTGTGTGTGTGTGTGTGAGTGCGTGCGTGCACGTGTGCTTAGTGCTTAGTGCCTGTGTGTGTTAAGTGGATAGGCAGGCTGCACGAACGCTGGCTTGTCTTAGGTAATGTAAGGATTTCCAGCTTAACCTAATTTCTGATTCTGTGTGTGTGTGAGTGTGTGTGGAAGTGTGTGTGGAACTGTGTACGTGTGTGTGTGTGTGTGTGTGTGTGTGTGTGTGTGTGTGTGTGTTTTGTGTGTGTGTGTACTTTGTGTGTGTGTTTCGTGCGCGCGCGTGCTTGTAAGTGTGTGCTCGCGCGCGTGCGCACACGCATGTGTGTGAGCGTGTGTTGGTAAGTGCATGTGTGTGTGAGTGTGTTTCTGATTCTCTGTGTGTGCACGTGCACCAGCGAGTGAGCGAGCGAGCGAGCGAGCGAGCAAGAGAGAGAGAGAGAGAGAGAGAGAGGAGAGAGAGAGAGAGAGAAGAGAGAGAGAGAGAGAGAGAGAGAGAGAGAGAGAGATTCCAAAAGTCAAATTAATTTTGTGCTGTCCCTGCATACTCAAGTTGTGTGTGTGTGCGGGCGCGCCGCGTTTGCGTGCGTGTGTGTGCGTGCGTGTGTATGTGCGTGTGTGTGTGTGTGTGTATGTTAGTTCTTCAGTGTAATATCCTTCTACTGAAAAGTGATATCAGACGGTTAAGTGTGTGTGTGTATGTGGTGTGTGTGTGTGGTGTGCGCGCGTGTGTGTGGGTGTGCTTGCGTGCGTATGTGCGTGCGTGTGTGTGTGTTAGAGAGAGAGAGAGAGAGAGACAGAGACAGAGACAGAGACAGACAGACACACAGACAGACAGACAGTGACGGAGAGGAGGAAAGTTAAGTCAGGGGTTTGTGTGTG
>CM054155.1:53515357-53552857 GCA_028751875.1 Rapana venosa
CAAAATTTAATTTCTGGTGCAATTTGGGGTGTTTTTCATTTTTTGTGCTATTATTCTTTTGTCGGCTGTTTGGGTTTGCAACATCAGTTAAATATTTTAAAAAAGGGGAGGCAGATAATTTTGTTTGTCAGTAAATAGGGAAAAAAAACAAAAATTATTGTTTTTAGAATGGGTGGTCATTTATCAGTTCGTGAAAAATGGTTTTGTGGAAATGCTGAAGTAAAAATAGTTAATACGTATAAATATTGAGGGATGATGTTTTCAACAAAACTAAGTCTAAATTTTGCATGGCAAGAATCTTGTAGGAAGGGGAAAAAAGGTGTAATAGAAATCCTACAAACATTACGAAAGCTGAACTCAATAGACTGTTCCCTATTCTGGAAATTATTTGACACACAGATAGAACCGATGCTTACCTACGCTTCAGAAATATGTAAATACGCACATGGAAAAAGTTCACACATTTGCCATGAAACGTTTTTTAAATGTGCCAATACATTCATCTAATACTGTACTATATGGAGAGACAGGAAGATATCCTTTATATATAAGAACCTTTGTGAAATGCATTAGATATTGGTTAAAACTATTGAAACTTCCACAAACACGTTTATGTAGACAGTCTTACGACATGTTAATTATACAGATGGAATTAGGTAAAGAGAACTGGGTATATCAAGTTAAAAGAGTTTTGTCAGAGCATGGCTTTGGGATTGTATGGATGTCTCAGGAGGTAGGTAATGAGCGCCAGTTTCTTTCGGAATTTAAAGATAGGCTTATTTGCTCTTTTAAACAAAACTGGCACTCAGATTTGGAAAGTAAAAATGAATATAGCTGGTTCTTTTCGTTCAAATCTGTATTCCAGACAGAAAAATATCTATCAATAGTTACTGATAAATGGCACAGGCTTAATTATGCTCGATTCAGGCTAAGAACACTGGGTTTTAATGCAAACAAAAGATGGTTCCAGACTGAGACAGCCATGCAATTACCATGTCCATTATGTGGTCATACTGTTGACGATGAAATTCATTTTTTGTTTCAATGTAAAGCATATGAAACTATACGAAAGAAACATAATTTCCTAAGTCTACAAGAATCAGAAAGTCCAGATATTATTTCTATTTTGTCGTCTGAAAACGAACATGTAATTAAATCTGTAGTTAAATTTATTACAGAAGCACACAAATTAAGACAAGCCATGTCAGCACCAACTATATAAACATGTAATGATATAGTCACCTTAAAGAGCAATGTATTCTCAAGTTAGCAGAGTTAAAAAGGCTGACAAATATCACTTGTAATTTGAATGGATGGTCGAATCGAATGTTGTTTTTGCATTTCAGTTTGATTTTCCTTTTTCTTTTCTTTGTATAAACTAGATGATTTGTAAATGTATATACGCCAATGTTAGCATTATAATTAATTCGCTATACGTGGATGGACCCGTTCTTTTTGCCAAACTTCATTGTACTGATCACGTATTTCACTTTTTTTATTTACTGTAAATGTATATACGCCAATGCTACATTATAATTAGTTCGCTATACGTGGATGGATCCTTTCTTTTTACCAAACCTAATTGTACTGATCACGTATTTCAATTTGTATTTACTGTTTCACAAACATATTTGTGTTACCCCCCTTGTCAAAAGGCCTAGTTGGGCAATGACAATAAACTGTTAAAGCGTTAAAGCGTTATTTAACTTTTGGTCCATCCATCTGTAATGACCTTCCTCTCTCACTTTACTAAAAGCGTACATTTCACACTTTCAAATCTAGCCTTAAGACAACCTTATTTCCGACCTAGGGTGTTCCCCTATAGTTATCTGCTACTACTTTCAACAGAGATCTCCATCTGCATCATCTGGACTGTTATCTTTATTTCTTTAGTTAGTTTTGTTTATTCTTTTAATTTGAGAATAATGGTACAAGCACTCATGGGTTTTTTCACATCCAGTCCCCATGTGCATGCAGTTTTGTAAGTTTTGTCATCCATTCCCACTGGCACACAGTAGCCTACTCTTCCAAAAAGCAGAACAGATTTTAACGCAAGCGCAATATGTTCTGCATTTCCTTGCACACGGGACCTCGGGGTGGTCACGGCACTGATGTTAACGCCAGGCGAAAAAATCCCCTTGAATGAGAATCAATCAGGAGACAGCAGATCAGCAGCACAATAAGCAATGCTCTAACCAACCTTCACTTTCACCTTTTCCTATCCCGTATACCAGGAACAGTTGGTCAGTTTGGAACTGGAGAGACCAACGACAGGGGACTACGTCTGCTGGAGTTTGCCTGCACCCACAGACTTGCCATTGCCAATACCCTCTATCCCCACAAGCAGTCAAGGAGGACAACCTGGCATGCGCCAAACGTTAAGATCCATAACCAAATAGATTTTATCTTAACACCACGGCGCTTCAAATCCAGCATCAACAGAGCCAGAACAAGAACCTACCCTGGAGCTGACATAGGCAGCGACCACGACCTTGTGCTGCTGGTATTCAAAATGAAGCTGAAGAAAAACAAACAGCCTGCAAACCCACGTATCAAATTTGACGTGGACAAACTGAAAGATCCAGATGTCGAGGAGATCTTCCAAGCTAACCTTGGCGGACGTTTTGCGGCATTAACCCTCCTGGACAATGACATCAATGACCTCACCAACAACTTTAATGAGGCAGTCCGAGAAACAGCAGAGGAGGTACTCGGTCGTCAGAGGAATAAACACCAGCCATGGACTACCAATGACATCTTGGACCTCTGCATACAAGAAGAGCACTGAAACCAACCAGGTCTTCCAACCCAGGCCAGAGAGAAGTGGATCAGTGATCAATGTGATGAGATCGAAAAAAGCATGAAAGTGGGCAACAGTAAAAAGGCATACGACACCCTGAAGAAACTCACAAAACCACTTCAAACCAAATCATCAGTCATTGAAGACAGCTCCGGAAACCTCCTCACAGAAAGCTCAGCTGCATTGAACAGGTGGTCTGATAATTGTCAAGAACTGTACAACTACCCAATACAACCTGACAAGAGCATAATAGAAGAGAAAGCAGCAACATCAAGTGCACCCTCGCCATTACCTATACTGAGGGAAGAAGTGGAAGAAGCCATCCGCAGCTTACCAGTAGGAAAGTCCCCAGGAGCAGACAACATACCAGCAGAGCTGCTCAAGCATGGTGGCGAAACAGTCATCACACATGTTACAGCTATCTGTCAGAAGATTTGGGAGACTAAACAGTGGCCAACAGAATGGACACAATCACTCATCATGACCCCTGCCAAAGAAGGGGAATTTACGCCAATGCCAAAACTATAGAACAATCAGCCTCATCAGCCACGCCAGCAAGATCATGCTCAAAGTTATTTTGAATCCACTAAAGATTTATCTGCCTTTGCACCTGTCGGCAGCACTGTGTGGGGCTCTGTGTTTGAGTGCTGGATGTGTGTGTTTTTCTGATTCCTTTCCAGAAATTTTTACATCTTCTTGTTCATGTTTTCACCCTGAGTTATTTGGTCAGAACATTTTTCCTTGTTATTATCTACTTTTTGAGATATTTCGATTTATAAATTTCATCTTTGTTTGAATTGTTCAAAATTTCGATTCGACTTATGAATTGTGTTTACCTGACTGTGCTGGTCTTTGTGACCAATTTTAATCTGACCCCTGCTGCCTGCTGTGATTCACGAACTGACACCACCCCCATCAATCAAATCTAGTGTGTGTTGTGCTGCTACCATGACAGTGAGAGCCACGGACTATAGAGCTATGCTCGCCCCTGAATTTTGTCAAAAACAGTTCATGCTTGCTCCTCAGATTAAGCAGCAAATAACAAACTTAGGCATTCATCGCTGCAAAACCAGACGGGGAACACGGGCAGGCCGACGTCATCGCCAGTGGTGGGCTTCCCTCTCCCGTGTCTCCCCCTCACCTCTGACGTCACTTCTGTTACCCTGACAACGCTTCTTCCCATGCTGCAGTCCACCCGCCCTCAGCTGTTCACTGTTCTGTTGTTTGTGACTCTGATGTTTTTTGTTCTGATGATGATGATGTATATCATGATGTGTTTCAAACACAGAATCCCCTGATTAGCACAGTTCTTTCACCATCTTCTATCCTGATTCACCATCCAAACTCTTGTCTGTTCTTCCGCTAGCCGCATCTCCACCATCGCCTTCGTCCTCTTCCTCTGATGCTTGTCCAAACTCACCACTTTCATCTTCAACCTCTCCACCTCCTTCAGATCTCCTTCAAGTTTGTTTGTTCAATGTGCCAGTCTGTCTGTCCAAATGGAAAAGCCGACTACATTTCTGACTTCATCTCTGAAAAAAACATTGACTTACCTTCCTCACCGAAACTTGGCGTATACCACATGGCCATGAGCCCAAAATAAAACAGCTGACTCCTCCAGGATATAAAACTATTTCTTTTCCCAGACTCTCTCGAGGAGGTGGGATTGCCATAATTTTCAAAACACATTGGAACCAGCTCTTTCTTTCAGCCACAACCTTCCATTCCCACACGACTCTTTTGAAGTTTGCGAAATCAACCTAAACTTACCTGGTCACTCTATTACTATCTGCTGCCTTTACCGTCCACCTCCTAGCCGTAAGAACAACCTGACATCTTCTGTTTTTCATCAAGAATTCCAGTCACTCCTCGACCACTACAGCCTCTCTCCTACTAAACTTATAATTCTCGGTGACTTTAACTTCCATTTCGACAACCAGTCTTCTCTAGATGTCAAACGTCTTTGTAAACGAAGCAAGCACAGATCTGGCCATATTTTAGACTGGCTGATTACTAATGCTTCATTTAATCTTGTTACATCTGTTTCTGTCACTGACGAACTGCATTCTGATCATTCCGCCATTCTTTTCCACCTCAACATCACAAAACCTGTCAGAAAGAAGAAATATGTTACTCGTCGCAATCTTAAGGCCTTAGACATTCATACTTTCTCTTTACAAGCTTCCGAACGTTTTTCACAAACCGCTGACCACACTGACCTCTCTGAATACTATAACACTGTTCTCCGCCAATTGCTTGATGAGCATGCACCTCCTACTGACCATCTCCTACCTGACAGACCCTGTGCGCCATGGTATACCCAAGACATCTTGATAGCGAAGCGCAAACGCCGGCAACTAGAACGGCAGTGGCGGAAATCAAAAACCGAAATCAACAAACAGCTTTCGAAAACAAATAAACAAAGTCAAACTCTTAATCTATTCAGCAAAGACAGATACTACTCTTCCCAAATTCTCTGCGCTACATCCATAAAATCTCTTTTTTCCCTCACCTCAAATCTCCTTGGGTCTGCAAAAAAAAACAACTCCTCTGCCTACCACCACAGCCTGTCTGAACTCCATCTAGCTTTTCTGCCTTCTTTTCAGACAAAAGTCCACAACATACGCTCCAGACTGGATCAGACTCATTTCCAGCCTGCACCTCCTGATCCCCAGTTCACTGGCACTCCTCTCTTTTCCTTCTGTTCCACAAGTGAAAAAGAAATCATGACAATTCTGAAGGAAATGATTATAAAATCATGCGACCTCGATCCCATACCTGCTCCTGTTTTCTCACGATGCCTTCCACAACTTGTACCTATTATCATTAAAATAGTAAACTCATCTCTTCTGTCAGGACATTTTCCACAAGCTCTTAAAACCGCAATAGTCACACCTCTACTGAAAAAGCACGACCTCGATCCCAACATTCTGAAGAATTATAGACCTGTCTCAAACTTACCCTTTGTCTCTAAAGTACTAGAAAAAGTTGTTCTCAAACAGCTCAACAGTCACCTTCATTCCAATGATCTCCTTCCCCGTTTTCAATCTGCCTATCGCCCAAACCACAGCACCGAAACCACCCTAGTCCATACTTTAGATACACTTCTACTTGCTTCTGATGCAGGAAAAATCTCCCTCCTCACTCTTCTTGACTTATCTGCAGCCTTTGATACCATAGATCACTCAATTCTTCTTTCTCGCCTCCAAAATACGTTTGGTATTAACGGCACAGCCCTCACCTGGTTTACTTCATACCTCACAGACAGGTTTCAGAAAGTTATTGTAAACAAAATTCAATCAAAATCTGTCAAAATGGAATGTGGAGTCCCACAGGGATCAGTCCTGGGCCCCGTTCTCTTTACTCTCTACACTGCTCCACTCTCACATATAATAAACAACCACCATATTTATCATCATTTCTATGCTGATGACACTCAGCTTCAGTGCAGTGATACTGTTGAAAACTTGCCTTCCCTCCTGACAAATATGTCCTACTGCCTTCAAGACATTCAAAACTGGATGACTCAGAACAAGTTACAACTTAATGCCGATAAAACCGAAGCCATGCTCACTGGGACCCAACATAAACTTTCCTCTATCACAACAACATCAATAGAAATCGGCAGTGCGTCAGTTCCTTTGTCCAACTCTGTGAAGTATCTAGGTGTAGTTCTTGACAACACACTCTCCATGAAAAAATTCATCACCCAGACCTGCCAGTCTTGCTACTATCAACTACGGCGCATAAGCGCGATTCGCAAGTATCTGCCCACTGATGCAACTTCCAAGCTCGTCACATCTCTCATTCTTTCACGTTTAGACTACTGTAATTCTCTTTTGGCTGGCCTACCAGCATCATCCATCCACTCTCTTCAATGCATACAAAACTCTGCAGCTTGACTGGTCCTAAGAAAGAAAAAATCCGAACACATCAGTCCTCTTCTGCGATCTCTTCACTGGCTGCCAGTCTCACAAAGACTGGAGTATAAAATCAATACCCTCTGTTTCAAATGTCTCCACAAATCTGCACCATCTTATCTTTGTAACTGTCTTCACCTGTACACTCCATCCCGTTCCCTTCGTTCAGCCGCAGATACTTTGTGCTTTCGAACACCCAGATTTAAACATACCACTGTTGGCTGTCGATCTTTTTTGTTCTGGTCCGTCCACATGGAATGACCTCCCTCTTTCACTTCGCCAAAAACCTTCACTTGATACCTTCAAAATCCAGCTCAAAACACACTTATTTCCTACCTGACACTTTTTCCCTATATCCGTCTCTACTTTTTCAACAGCATCCTTCACCTCCAAATGTGTTCGCGGTGTGTGTGTGTGTGTGTGTGTGTGTGTGTGTGTGTGTGTGTGTGTGTGTGTGTGTGTGTGTGTGTGTGTGTGTGTGTGTGTGTGTGTGTACATACACGTGCATAAATTTGAAATATGTTCTTTATTATATTTGAAGAAAGTTGCATGCGCGTAAATGATATGTGTGCAAGCGCTTCGATTTGTTTGTTTTACAAGATTCGGCGCTATATAAATTCCATATATTATTATTATTATTAAAGAAGGAGGCAGAAGAACACCTTGCAGAGGAACAAGCTGGGTTCGGGGCAGGCAGGAGCACAATCGGACAGATTTCTAACTGCCACATCCTAATGAAAAAAACATCTTCAACATCAGAGAGACCTGTTCCACAACTTCATCGACTTCAAGAAGGCTTTCGACAGAGTATGGCACGAAGGCCTGTGGCAGGTCCTCAGAATGTTTGGCATTGAAGAAGGACTAGTGCAAACCATTCAAGCACTATACAACACCGCAAGCAGTGCAGTCCTTCTGAACAATCAGGTCGGAGACTACTTCAAAACCACAGTTGGGGTCCGACAAGGATGCCTGTTATCTCCAGTCCTGTTTAATCTGTTCTTGGAAATATTATGAGAGAGACCCTCCATGAATTCACTCTACCATCTCCATGGCGGCAGACCCTCAACAACTTGCGGTTTGCCGATGACATTGACTCATGGGCGGAAGTAACACAGAGCTGCAAGATCTTACGACCAGACTTGAGAACAGAGCTGGAGCATATGGGATGGAGGTGAGCTCGGAGGAAAAGTAAAAACACTTCTGAACAGCACGAGCACGCACTGCTAAAATTTACATGAACGGCCAACAACTGGATGGAGGTAGACGCTTTTAAATCCTTGGCGCTACACTCACAAAGGACGGGCGATCGACGACAGAAATCAAAGTCAGAATAGCCATGGCAACATCTTCCATGACAAAACTCACCAACATATGGAAAAGTAAAGAGATCAGTTTCCAATCAAACTAAAGCTCTTACAAATCACTAATTCAGACTATGCTGCTGTACGGAAGTGAAACCTGGACATTGACTGCTGAAACAGCAAAGCGAATCCAGTCATTTGAAACAAAATGCCATAGAAAACTGTGGGCATATCCTGGAGAGAACGAAAGACCAATGATATTTGTCAAGAGTCAAATAACACGGCTGGCAGGTCCACAGGATTCTCTTCTCACCATCGTCAAAAAGAAAAAAGCTGACATGGTTTTGGCCACGTCACCGCCACAACACTCTGCCAAAAACAGTACTGCAGGGAACACTCGAAGGTGGCAGAAAGAGGGGAAGACAGAACAAGTCATGGATGGACAACATCAGACAATGGACCAGGATGAATGACTCGGCACTACTGCGCGGAGCCGAGGACCGAGATGGATGGAGGAGGCTTACCACGGCATCGTCTTTCGTGTCTCCCCCACGACCGCCAAGGTCACGGGTCTGATGATGATGATGATGATGATACCCATGGACTGTGGGGGCACCACTTAAGATTTTGCAACCAGCTCCTCCCCCCCCCCCCTTCCTCCCCCATCCCCAAGGTCTTCTGCTTTCCCTATAAAAGCATTCGACTCAAAGCCAGTCCACTCTCTGATGTTGCCTTCCCATCGTTTCCGCTGTCCACATCTTTGTTGCTCTCCTTGTACTGTTCCCCTAACTCTGTGTGTGTGTGTGTGTGTGTGTGTGTGTGTGTGTGTGGTGTGTGTGGGTGTGTGTGTGTGGTGTGTGTGTGTGTGTGTGGTGTGAGTGAGTGGTGTGTGTGTGTGTGTGTGTGTGTGTGTGTGTGTTGTGGAAATATGAAAATTTGAATTGTTTGCAAATAATTGCATGTATGTGAATAATTTTAATACAAGCACTTTGATTTCTGTGCTTTAAAAGATTCAGCACTATGAAACATTTCTTAGATTTCTTAGATTATTGTTATCATAAAAAGTGCTGTTACAACAACTGCTGTCGTAGTCGTCGTCATCATCATCATCATCATAATTATCGTCATCATCATCCTCATCCTCTTCCTCTTCCTCCTCCTCCTTCTCACGATCATCATACTCCTCCTCCTCTTCCTCCTCCTCCTCCTCCTCCTCCTCCTTCTTCTTCTTTCTTTTCTTCTTCTTCGCAATTCTTCTTCGCAATTTTCTTCGCAATTCTTCTTCTTCTTCTTCTTCTTCTTCTTCTTTTCTTCTTCTTCTTCTTCTTTCTTCTTCTTCTTCTTCTTCTTCTTTTTTCTTTCTTCTTCGCAATTCTTCTTCTTCTTCTTCTTCGCATTCTTCTTCTTCTTCTTCGCAATTCTTCTTCTTCTTCTTCTTCTTCTTCTTCTTCTTCTTCTTCTTCTTCTTCTTCTTCTTCTTTTCTTCTCTTCTTCTTCTTTCGCAATTCTTCTTCGCAATTTTCTTCTTCTTCGCAATTCTTCTTCTTCGCACTTCTTCGCAATTCTTCTTCTTCTTCTTCGCAATTCTTCTTCTTCTTCTTCGCAATTTTCTTTCTTCTTCTTCTTTCTTCTTCTTCTTTTCTTGTTCTTCTTCTTCGCAGTTTTTCATCTCATCTTCTTCTTCTTCTTCTTCTTCTTCTTTCTTCTTCTTCTTCTTCTTCTTTCTTCTTCTTCTTCTTTGCAATTCTTCTTCTTCTTCTTCTTTGCAATTCTTCTTCTTCTTCTTTGCAATTCTTTCTTTTCTTCTTCTTTGCAACTCTCCTTCTTTGCAATTCTTCTTCGCAATTCTTCTTCTTCTTCGCAAATCTTCTTCTTCGCAAATCTTCTTTTTCGCAATCTTCTTCTTCTTCTTTGAATTCTTCTTCTTCTTTGAAATTCTTCTTCTTCGTCGTCTTCGCAATTCTTCTTTGTTTTCTTCTTCGTCTTCTTCTTCTTTGCAATTTTTCTTCTTCTTCTTCTTCGCAATTCTTTTTCGTCTTCTTCGAAATTATTCTTCTTCTTTGCAATTCTTCTTCTTTTTCTTCTTCTTCGTCTTCTTCGCAATTCTTCTTCTCTGTCTTCTTCTTCTTCTTCGTCTTCTTCTTCTTTTTTGCAATTCTTCTTCTTCTTCGCAATTCTTCTTCGCAATTCTTCTTCTTCTTTATATTTTCTTCTTCTTCTTCGCAATTCTTCTTCGCAATTCTTGTTCTTTTCCGTCTTATTCTCCTCCTCCTTCTTCTTCTTCTTCTTCTTCTTCTTCTTCTTCTTCTTCTTCTTCTTCTTCTTCTTAATTCTTCATCTTCGCAATTCTTCTTTTTCTTCTTCGCAATTCTTCTTCTTTGCAATTCTTCTTCTCACTTCTTCTTCTTCTCCTCTTCCTCCTTCTCCTTCTTCCTCTTGTTCTTCCTCTTCTTCTCTTTTTTCGTTTTCTTCTTCTTCTCTTTCTTCTTCTTCTTTTTTGCATTTTGTCGTTGACTTCTTCTCTTCTACTTCTTCTTCTTCTTCTTCTCCTTCTTCTTCTTCTTCTTCGCAATTCTTCGCAATTTTTCTTCTTCTATTCTTCATCGCAATTCTTCTTCTTCTTCTTCCTTTCAATTCTTCTTCTTTGCAATTCTTCTTCTTCTATTTCTTTGCATTCTTCTTCTTCTTCTTCTTCTTCTTCGAAATTCTTCTTCTTCTTCTTCGAAATTCTTCTTCGAAATTCTGTTTTCGAATTTCTTCGTCGCAATTCTTCTTCTTCTTCTTCTTCTTCTTCTCTTCTTCTTCTTCTTTCTTCTTCTTCTTCTTCTTCTTCTTCTTCTTCTTCTTCGCAATTCTTCTTTGCAATTTTTTCTTCTTCTTTTGCTTCTTCTTCTTTCCCTTTTTCCCTTCTTCTCTTTTCTTTTTTTCTTCATCTTCTTCTTCCTCTTCTTCTTTTCTTCTTTGCATTCTTTTTTTCCTTTTCTTCTTTTTCTTCTTTGCGTCTTCTTCTTCTTTCTTTTTCTTCTTCGCAAATTTTCTTCTTCTGCTTTGTAATTCTTCGCAATTCTTTCGCAATTCTTCTTCTTCTTCTTCTTTCTTCCTCGCAATTCGTCTTTTTCTTTTCTTCTTCTTTTTCTTCTTCTTCTTCTTCTTCTTCTTCTTCTTCTTTTCTTCTCTCTTTTCTTCTTCTTTTTCATTCTTTTCTTTGCTTCTTCTTCTTTTTCTTTGCATTTTTTCTTTCTTCTTCTTCGCAATTTTTTGTTCTTCATCGCATTCTTCTTCCTTCTTCCTTGCAAATCTTCTTCTTCTTCCTCGCAATTCTTTCTTCTTCTTCTTCTTCTTTTCTTCTTTTTCTTTCTTCTTCTTCTTTCTTCTTCTTCTTCTTCTTCGTCTTCGTCTTCGACTTGTCTTCGTCTTCGTCTTCTTCTCTTTCTCCGTTTTCTTCTTCTTGCTCTTCTTCTTCTTCGCAATTCTTCTTCTTCGCAATTCTTCTTTTTCGCAATTCTTCTTCTTGTTCTTCGCAATTCTTCTTCTTCTTCCTTTTCTTTTGCATAAGGTAGTTTATGGTGCTTGCCCTGGTTATCTATAAGCAATGTTCTCTTTCCAACATCATCACGAATCAGACAGAGCTCTTGTCCCCAAACCAAACTTAGATCTCTTCAAAACGAGTTTTTCGTTTAATGTCAGCAGAGAATGGAATGCCCTTCCACTGATGTTTCGTAGAATACCACAGCACTCTACATTTAAGACAGAAATAAAACAGCTGTTGTTTGATATGTGTGACTAACTACTCGCAGTCAACAAACACAATGAACTCCAATGTGTATGAACATAATTGGTGCCTGTATTGACTATGATATCAAAGACATATAGTGTGTACTTCTCTGTGTGTGTGTGTGGGGGGGAGGGGGGGTGCGTGCGTGCGTGAGTGTGAGATATGTATGTAGAGTCGAAGAATGGTGTGTATGTGTGCGCGCGCAAGCGTGTGTGTGTATGTACAGAAGTGCACACTATATGTCTTTGATATCATAGTCAATACAGGCACCAATTATGTTCATACACATTGGAGTTCATTGTGTTTGTTGACTGCGAGTATTTAGTCACACATATCAAACAACAGCTGTTTTATTTCTGTCTTAAATGTAGAGTGCTCTGGTATTCTACGAAACATCGGTGGAAGGGCATTCCATTCTCTGCTGACATTAAAAGAAAAACTCGTTTTGAAGAGATCTAAGTCATGCGCTTTGATTTGTCTTTGCAAGATATAGCGCTATATAAGTTTCATTTATTATTATTATCATTATTATTATTATTATTATTATTATTATTATTATTATTATTATTATTATTATTATTATTATTATTATTATTATTATTATTATTATTATTTGTGTGTGTGAGAGAGGGGGGGGGAGGGAAGCGTCCGCTCCTGCGTGTGTACACTTGTATGAGTGTGTGTGTGTGCGTGTGCGGGGGGGAGGGGGGGAGGAGGAGAATCTTGGCATTATGTAAGTGCTTGAATGAAATAATGAATAAATGCGTGGGTGGGGGGGGGGGGGGCGGTAAAGAGTGAGATGGGGTGAGTGTCTGAGTACGTGTGTATGCGCATGCCCGCGCATGTGTGTGTATGTGTGTGCGTGCGTGCGTGCATGTGTGTGTGTGTGTGTGTGACTTGGCGGATGTTATAATAATGTTGCATTCAGTTTAATGGGCTTTCCCCACAAGTCTTTCTGAATTTGTTAATTTGTTCAAGGTAGAGTTTCCACCATTTTTGTCCGTTTTTTACGTTTTCTTTTGGGTTTTGCTTTCTTTTAGTTTTAATTATGAAGTAATTTTTATGAAGTAATCTTTTTCTTTTTGGGCAGAATTGTAAAAAGGCCTTATTGTGCCTAATTCTTTACCCATTAAGGATTAAGTCACTCAATCACTCAATCTCCTTCTTCTTCTTCCTCTTCCTCTTCTTCGTTTTCTCCTTCGTCTTCTCCTTCTTCTTTTCTTATTCTTCTGCTTCTCCTTCCCTTTCTTCTTCTTTTTTGCATTTTTTTTTCGTTGTCTTCTTCTTCTTCTTTATCGTCTTCTTTTTCTTGTCGCAATTCTTCTTCTTTTGCTTTGCTTCTTCCTCTTCTTCTTCCTCGCAATTCTTCTTCTTCTTCTTTTCTTCTTCTTTGTTCTTGTTCTTTTCTTCTTCTTCTTCTTCTTCTTCTTCTTCTTCTTCTTCTTCTTCTTCTTCTTCTTTATCGTCTTCTTTTTCTTCTTCGCAATTCTTCTTCTTCTTCTTCTTCTTCCTCTTCTTCGCAATTCCTCTTCGCAATTCTTAGCAAATCTTCTTCTTCTTCTTCTTCTTCGTCGAAATTCTTCTTCTCCTTCTACTTTTTCTTCTTCTTTGTATTCTCTTCTTCTTCTTCTTCTTTGCAATTCTTCTTCCTCTTCTTCTGTTACTCTTTCTTTTTCTTCTTTTTCTTTTTCGCCGTTTTTTCTTTGTCTTTTTCTTTTTTTTCCTCTTCTTCTTCTTCTTCTTTTTCTTCTTCTTCTTTTCTTCTTCTTTTCTTCTTTTCTTCTTCTTCTTTTTCTTCTTCTTCTTCTTTTCTTCTTCAACACACACACACACACACACAAACACAAACACACTCACAACACACACTATATTGAATGGCACTGATTGTTCATTGGAGAGGATGTTTGTAAACATCAACAACAAAACAAACAAGAACTAGCTGACTCTCATACATTTGAAAAGGCTAGACAAGACAATTTTTTTTCTATTGATCCAGAGGTTACTTCGGCTCTTGTGATTTGAAGTAGTTCATATTAAATGCATCTAAATCATCTTGTAACTATTTCACCTGTTCACACATCTCGCATCCTTATTTCTCTGTAGATACCGTATCCTTTCAAAACATCCACTTCAAACAGTCCAGAATGGCCCTCACACCTTTTATTTAACTTTTGGGGGACGATACAACATTGGCGTCGAGCGGCCGTGCTTTGAGGTGTGGTGTTAATTGTGTGTGCCAACCTATCAGAGGAGTGCTTCAGACTGCTACTTGTGCTGAAATTCATAAGACACTCTAGGGGTTTTTACACGAAAAGACCCGGAACGTGGACTTTTGTGTGATGTGTAGGGCTGCATTTGGGGTGTTTGTTGCTAATGTCAACGTGGTCAGGTGCTGTAAAAATAATGTCCCTGACTGTGCACAGGTGAGCAATAACACCGACACGGTGACACACCTGGATCGTGATTGGGTGTGGGCTTGTGTGCTGTGCCATGTGATATCTGGATAGACAGTTTTAATCAGGACATCGATAGATTTTGTGCCATCTGCCTGCATCATGGTTTGAATCAAATGCACTTGTAAAAGAAAAATATGGCATGAGATGCCCAGAAACTGTGTGACAGGTGACAGCGGGCCTGTCTGTCAGCGGGATTGACGTGCCCGGATTCTCGTGGTATTTTGTGTACAGCAAGCCGCTTTTCCTACGTAGGCTGTTGCTTAGCGGCGTCGTAGAAACGTAGACCAGGGGCCCAATTACTGCTGGATAGATGATCGGAAAAGAGGGAACAGACACAAAAAGCGACCACATTCAGCTGATGTAAGTGACCTTGATGACACTGTAATGCTGGAACATCAGCAACAGTTTGCAGAACAAACTAGTGTCATTAGGCATGATTTAGGTGAAATCAAGGGGGGGAATGAACTTCGAGAAGTAAAACAACAGTGTGAGAAATTAAAAGAGATGTGGACAGATGGAGAGGGATCAGAAGAGAGTTAGGCAAGGGACAGTCACAGACATCACTGAAGACATCACCAGCTGTTTGAAGAAGTAACGAAGACAGAGAAGATGTTACCAAAAAACTGTCCAATACCATCAGTGATATGAAGACAGAAATTGAACAGTTAAAAGCAGACTCGAACAGGCTGGAAAAATTCTCAAGAAAGAGTTACTTGAGGCTGTTTGGTATACCTCAGCAAATTGACAAGGAATCAAATGAACATGTTCTCAGTCTGTCATTGACATGCTAAATAGTGGGGATGACCAGAAGTCGTGGACACTGGACGACATAGCACGGGCAAACAGAACAGGGACAGCACGAGATGGTCAAGCCCAAGGCCTATGTATCGGCCAAGGTCAGTGGTGGCGAGACAAAATGAACATTATTGCCGGCAAAGACCTGAGACAGAAGACTGCAGGACAGCGGTTTGTCAGGTTAGGCAAAACATGACCAGGGACCAGGCGCAGATGGTTGGCTACAGCTCGCAGGGAGGCAGGAGGAGCATTCTCCACAGAGGAAGATTGTGCTCGGGCCAGGCTTCCAGACCCCGATCCTACGCAGAGGTGGTGGAGTAGTGGGGGTGCGCAGCAGTACTCCACACCTGTTCCCCTCACAGTCCCGTCAACATGGGGTTTCCCCTTTCCTCAGGGGCAGAGGAGGGCGTGACGTCAGGGGTGGCACCACAATGGCAGCCGGACAGAAGAACAGGAAGGCAGGCCCCTTCTCCTTCCTCCTCTCCCTCTGTGGAATGCAAACGGGGAACAGCACAGGGGTGACGTCCCCGGAGGCAGTGCGGGCGGCCGTTACCGTGGACAAACCAGGCGGGGGACTCCACGAGGTGAACGTTCACAGTCAGCGGACAGTTGGCGGATTCCGCTCGATGGTGACGTGGGTGTCTACTGCCAGTGAGGGCGTGAGCACGTTGAGGGCGCTGTCATACAGAGACCAGGGGGTGGTTGCGGGATTTTCCTGCGAAAACCCGTCGTCCTGCTCGCGGGCCTATAGTAGCCCTGTGACAGCAATGACAGTCGCCAAAATCTGCCCCTTGCAACTTAAGAAAGACTAGGACAGGCCCGGCATTCCAAGTCAATGGACATTTTAAATTATAATGTTGAAAAACTTGTACAGAAGTTAAAAGAGGTCTCCTTTAGAACTATGGTAAATAATTTCGATTTTGTGGTTGCTCACTGAAACTTTTCTTGACTCTAAATTTGATTACAGTGGTGTGTTTCTAGATTATATAAAGTTTCATGTCCGGCTCCAAAAAGCTGTCCAATATGGAGGGAAATTCTGGAGGAGTGCTTATATTAGTAAGAAAGTCTTTAGAAAAACACGTAAAAGAAATGAAATAGAATGTGGACAACACGGTTGCCATTAGAATAAACAAAAGTATTTTTATTTAGATATAAAGATGTTATTTTGAATTAGCGTGCTCTATTGTTGCCAGTAAGTGGTCCTCTTTACAATGAAAAACTAATTAAGATGGTGTTTCTGTATTATTAGAGGAATCATTAAATGCAATATTTCAAAAAGATGGACTTTCATTTCATTGATTGTTAGTGACTTGAATGCCAGGACTGGTCAGGGAAACATGCGACCTTGAAGTGATAGTCAAAGTACTTGGATGATGTGGAGTATGATGATTGTGAATGATGAGGATGAACTTTGTGGGCGTGCCTCTTAGGATGAAACGGATGAACAAATTTGGCAGGTTCCTTGTAGATTTATGTTTTATGTTTGACATGAGGGATTCTGAATGGTTGTTGTTGAGGGGATATGGAGGGGGATTATACCTTTGTGTCTCCTAATGGATGCGAGCGTTATTGGATTATTTTCTTGTACCTTGTCAATTGTTATACTGTTTTGATCTGTGTATTGGGAAGTGTGTTTATTTCGAGGGCACCTCCATTGAAATAACATGGAAAGTCAGATAATGAATGTGTTAGTATCGAAGTAGAGAAAGAAGAGGAGTTAGAAAAGAATTATATGGTCAGGAAGATTTTGTAGAGGTATATAAACATGAATTAGATAGTGCGAAATTTCAGAAAGCATAGAACAGCTCTAAGCTATTGTAACCGGATGTGATTAATGGTAGATCACTTTGTGAAAGCCTTTATGTGGGGCTGCTGCATGCATTGGTCAGAACGGTTAAAAGGTAGAAAAAAAAAATTTAACGACTGTTCGATGCTGAATGTGAGCAAAGAACAAGAAGTTAAGAGGACTATTTAAAACGATTTCAACGTTGTAAAACGAATGTAGCTAAACCAGAAAAAAAAGACAAATGTACACTACCGCACGAAAAGATAATACATTGTCTAAGAAAAACAAAAGAAAAAGACTATGACGAAAGAGATTAGAGAAACTTAAAGATTCGTCTAAGTGACTCCAAAACGTTCTGGTCCATCATCAGATCCGTTAGTCGTAAGTCACTAAGATATAATACATCACTTTTCAACATGTATGATCATTTTTTGAGGTTTTTAAATGACTTTAATTGATGCAGAAACACAAGATGATGTGGAAGTAATACAAGAGATGAAAAAATATGTTTGAAACATTGTTTAACAATTTTTTTCTATAATGCAGACTGAGAGTATTGATGCTATTAAACATTTAAAACAGGAAAAAGTGCTGGTCCTGATAAACATAATTGGAGAAATGTTAAATATGCAAACTCAGCTGTGAATTACTTTTCTTGTTCAGTTTATTTAACCTTCTGTTTGAATGAGTGATTTCCCTTTGCATGTGGCAAATCAGTTAATAATTCCGAAACATAAAAAAGGAGATGTTTAATAATGTGATAACTATCACGGAGTGCTCTCACAGTGTTATTAAGTAAAATTTATACCTTTCATTTTTGAATAAGAGATTAACTCAGTGGGCAGATAACGAGAAAAATTAATGAAGAGCAAGCGGGATTTAGAGCGAAAGTACAGCACTGTAGTCATTATATTCACCTCTTTACTCTCTCGTTCAAATAATTTGCTGTCCAGTAAAAAATTATATGTTGCTTTTGTCTGATTTTGAGAAAGCCTTTGATTCTGTTGAATAGAAATATATTGTGGAATGTACTACGAATGAACGATTGGTAAATGGTAAATTATATATGGCCTCAGATCTATTTATAATTCGTACTAGCAATGAGTGCTTTCAAGAAATGAATATTCAGATTTCTTTGAATGCCCAAGGAGTGAGAAGGTTTGTATTTTGAGCCCACAGTGTTTTCGTTCTTTATAAATGAGCTAGGCTATTAGTTATCAAAGAAAGGAAAAATACTTGGATTCAATAATTTTGGTGCATTCGAGGTGTTCTTACTACTTTTTGCTGACGGATGTTAATTCTTTTGTATGAGTCTGTTAGCGGTTTGCATCATCAGGTTAAATATCTTAAAGAGGGAGGGCAGTTAATTTTGATTTGTCAGTTAATTGGAATAAACAAAAATTATTGTTTTTAGATCTAGGTGGTCTGCATTTATCAGTTTGGTGTAAAATGGTTTTTGTGGAAATGCTGAAGTTAAAAATAGTTAAGACGTATAAATATTGACGGTGATGATGTTTTCACAAAACTAAGTCTTAAATTTTGCCTATGGTAAGAATCTTGTAGGAAGGGAAAAAAAGTGTAATAGAAATCTACAAACATTACGAAAGCTGAACTCATAGATGTTCGTATCTGGAAATTTATTTGACACACAGATAGAACCGATGCTTACCAACGCTTCCAGAAATATGTAAAATACGCACTGGAAAATGTTCACCACATTTGCATGAAACGTTTTTTAAATGTGCCATTACAATTATCTAATACTGTATATATGGAGAGACTAGGAAGAGATCTTTAATATATAGAATCCTTTGTGAAATGCATTAGATATTGGTTAAAACTATGAAAAATTCCACAAGCACGTTTTGTAGACAGTCTTACGACATGTAATTATACAGATGATGGGTAAAGAGAACTGGGTATATCAATGTAAAAGGAGTTTTGTCTGAGATGGCTTTGGATTGTATGGAGTCTCAGGTGGTAGGTAATGAGCGCCAAGTTTCTTTCGGAATTAAAGATAGCTTATTTGCTTCTTTTAACAAAACTGGCACTCAGATTTGGAAGTAAAAATGAATATAGCTGTCTTTTCGTTAATTCTGTTATGCAGACAGAAAAATATCTATCAATAGTTACTGATAAATGGCACAGGCTTAATTATGCTAGATTCAGGCTAAGAACACGGGTTTAATGCAAACAAAAGATGGTTCCAGACTGAGACAGCACATGCAATTTCCATGTCCATTATGTGGGTCATTACTGTTGACGATGAAATTCATTTTTGTTTCATGTAAAGCATAGAAAACTATACGAAGAACATAATTTTCCTAAGTCTACAGAATCAGAAAGTCCAGATATTATTTCTATTTTGGTGTCTCTGACAACGAACATGATAATTAAATCTGTAGCTAAATTTATTACAGAAGCACACAAATTAAGACAAGCCATGTCTGCACCGACTTATAAACATGTAATGTTTATTGTCACCTTAAAAGAGCAATGTATTCTCAAGTTAGCAGAGTTAAAAAGGCTGACAAATTTCACTTGAATTTGAATGGATTGGTCGAATCGAAATGTTGTTTTTGCATTTCTAGTTTGATTTTCCTTTTTCTTTTCTTTGGATAAACTAGATGATTGAAAATGTATATACGACACATCGTTAGCATATAATTAATTCGCTATACGTGGATGGACCCGTTCTTTTTGCCAAACTTCATTGTACTGATCTCGTATTCACTTTTTTTATTTACTGTAAATGTATTTACGCAATGCTACATTATAATTAGTTCGCTATACGTGGATGGATCCTTTTTTTTTACCAAACCTAATTGTACTGATCCCACTGTATTTCAATTGTATTTACTGTTTCACAAAACATATTTGTGTTACCCTTGTCAAAAGGCCTAGTGGGCAATGTCAATAAACTGTTAAAAGCGTTAAAGCGTTATTTAATCTTTTGGTCCATACATCTGAATGACTTCCCTCTCTCACTTTACTCTAAAAGAGTACATTTCACACTTTCAAATCTAGCCTTAAGGGACAACCTTATTTCCGACTAGGGTGTTTCCCCTATAGTTATCTGCTACTACTTTCAACAGAGATCTCCATCGCATCATCTGGACTGTTATCTTTATTTCTTAGTTAGTTTTGATTATTCTTTTAATTTGAGATAACGATACAAGCACTCATGGAGTTTTTTCACTATCAGTCCAGGTGCATGCAGTTTTGTAAGTTTTTGATCCATTCCACTGGCACACAGTAGCCTATCTTTATAAAAAGCAGATCAGATTTTAATGCATGCGCAATATGTTCTGCATTTCTTGCACACGGGACCTCGGGAGTGGTCACGGCACTGATGTTATCGCCAGGCGGAAATAATCCCCTTGAATGAGAATCAACTCAGGAGACAGAAGATCAGGAGCAAATTAGGCAATGCTCTAACCAACCTTCACTTTCACCTTTTAATATCCCGTATAACAGGAACACCTGTTGGTCAGTTTGGAACTGGGAGACAACGACAGGGGACTACGTCTGCTGGTGTTTGCCTGCACCCACCAGACTTGCCATTCCAATACCCTCTATCCCCACAAAGCTGTTCAAGGAGGACAACTGGCATGCGCCAAACGTTAGGAATCCATAACCAAAAAAGATTTTATCTTAACACCACGGGCTTCAAATCCAGCATCAACAGAGCCTGGAACAAGAAACATAACTGGAGTGACATAGGCAGCGACCGACTTGTGCTGCTTGGTATTTTCAAAATTGAAGCTGAAGAAATAAAACAGCCATGCAAACCCACGTATCAAATTTGAACGTGGACAAACTGAAAGATCCTGATGTCGGGAGATCTTCCAAGCTAAGCTTGGCGGACGTTTTGCGGCATTTACCCCCTGGACAAATGAATCAATGACCTCACTACAACTTTAATGAGGCAGTCGAGATACAGCAGAGGAGTTACTTTGGTCGTCAGAGGAAAAACCAGCCATGGACTACAAATGACATCTTGGACCCTTTGCGATACAAGAAGAGCACTGAAAACCAAACCAGTTCTTCCAACCAGGCCAGAGAGAAGTGGATCGTGATCATGTTATGAGATCGAAAAAAGCATGAAAGTGGGCAACAGGTAAAAAGGCATAGACACTGAAGAAACTTACAAAACCACTTCAAACCAAAGCATCAGTCATTGAAGACAGCTCCGGAAACCTCTAACAGAAAGCTTAGCTGCATTGAACAGGTTGTCTGATAATTGTCAAGAACTGTAAACTACCCAATAACACTGACAAGAGAATAAAAATAGCAGAGAAAAGCAGCAACATTCAAGTGCACCCTCGCCAATACCTATACTGAGGGAAGAAGTGGAAGAAGCCATCGCAGCTACAGTAGGAATGTCCGCAGGAGCAGAGCAAATACAGCAGAGTGCTCAGCATGGGGCGAAACCAGGTCATCACACTTGTTACAGGCTATCTGTCAGAAAGATTTGGGTGACTAAACAGTGGCCAAACAGAGGGGACACAATCACTCATCATACCCCTGGCCCAAGAAGGGGAATTTACGCCCAATGCCAAAAATATGAACAATCAGTCTTCAAGCCACGACAGCAAGATCATTGCAACCAAAGTTTTTTGACTCGACTAAGAAGAGGGCAAAACAAACACCTTGAGAGGACAGACTGGATCAGGGCAGGCAGGAGCACAATCGGATAGCTTCTAATGCCTATCTGTGCAAATTCCATACATAATAGTTACTGCCCCAGAATGAGTATGCTAATGATATCGTAAATCTTCAATTTGTTATGCGTGTTCCCTTCTTCTTTCTTTTTTGCTTTCATGCTTCACTTCTTCCTTTTATTTCATGTGGTAAAGTCCTAGTTTCCTTCCTTTTATGTTTCTGTTATATGTTATGTCATAAATAATGAAGAATGTGTACGTAGTTATCTGCAGCTGCTTTTATAGATGTGTGATTGTGGAGAAAAACCAGTGCATGGAAACAGTTACAACTTCGTCAACAAAATGAAACAAACACAAACACACAAACATTGTCTAAATTTTTATACATAAAAAAACCTCAAAGTCATCATCTTTTTTTGCACTGAAAGTTTATTTGCTGAAAAGAAAAAAGAACGCAGTTTTCAAGACAGAAAGTTATCTAGAACAACTCGTACACAGTACGCAAGGTAACGGGACAGTCCTTGTCACAGCAACTTAAGGAGAGAGGCTGACAGCTACACTTTGTAGGTAAACTCCTGAAAGGAGGAGAACATGTTCCCAGTCCGTTTCGAGTACTGTTGAAGTTCCAGAGGAGGCTCATGGAATTCTCTGGAAAAAAATAGAAAGCTGTGTTCTCATTTAAAAAACACCAACAGAAACTGGTCCCTAACTGCATCAACATCATATTAATAATATTAATAATAATAATAATAATATATGGATATTATATAGCGCTGAATCTTGTAAGACAAACAAATCGAAGACATATCAACAGTAACAACAGTCTGGACAGTAGCAAAAAAGCAACAGCATCAAGAAAATATTCCAACTCTTGCAATAACAACAACAGCATCATCACCAAAGGAATTATAAAAACCAGAGAAGAAATTTCATTTACAACTACTTATGTAATTCAAGCAACATTTTCATAGGCATTTGTGCATGCCCCTATGCACTTCCCTTGAACTGGTTAGTCATTGTACCAGCACGTTACATAAACTCATTCACACATGCATTGCATTCATTAATGTGATGCATTGTTCACACACAGATATCTGTCTATCTATCTCTCTCTATCTCTACCTTTATCTATCTATCTATCTATCTATATCTATCAGACAGGTAGATAGATAAAGATATATAGATATAGATATATATAGAGAGAATTAGATATATAATTCTCTATGCTTTACATATATAGCAGAACGAAGGCAGAAAAGGAAAATCCGAAAGATCTATCATTTTTAATGATAAGGAAACACAGAATTTTAAACATTAGAAAATTTGTACATCTTTCCTTAACTGTTGTGAAGACTTGATGCTCTACAGATGTATTGGAAGTGTATTCCATACATATGCGGCCAAGAAGCCAAAGCTGGATTTTATTGTACATACAGGAAGAGGGGGAGCACAGAATCATGAGAAGCTTTTTTAGTTTTTATTTTATTTCTTTCATTTCGAGGATACTGGAAATAAGCATCATGTGCTTTTTTACATCTTAAACGTGTGTATGCGGTTTTGCTAAATTCTGTCATCTTGTTCCCACCAGCACACCAATGGCACTACTCTTACGAAAGCGGAACAGGTTTATCGTGTGCGCTAGATGTTCTTTGCAATGCGTTCGCACAACGGGTGGCCTCGGTTTATAGTCTTATACGAAGGACTTTAGGGTGAGAGTGGAGTCTGCGCTGATGTGAACTAGGAGAAAAATATCCCTTTGGAACGGGAAACGAATCCGGGTCGTCAAGATTGTGAGCGTTATGTCAAAACACTAGACATGAGGACAGAGACAGAGATACAGACGACAAAGAACAAAACAAACAACAGCGACATACAGACAGAGAGGGTCAGGTCTTGCAGTACTGGAAGGCACAGAGGCTGTGACCAACCCATGGCAAGAAAGCTATGTCCATGGTCCAAGGCTTAGGGGTTCTCAGGCTCGTTGTTCTTCTTCCATGTCCCGAGTTGCTGGGACAGACACCTCTGGAGTCATTGGTCGTTTGCTCCAAATCAGTCATAATGACGCATCTTCGGACTTGGATCAACAAACTGACAACAAGTGATACAGAGATTGAACACACACACCACACACTCATAACAACACACACACACACACACCACACACACCACTCACACACACACACACACACACACCAACAAACACAAAGGCGAAAAGGCAAAGGCAATCGAAAAGGCGGAGAAGGAGGCGAATATGTTGCAAGTTGTCTAGGCCTAATGCAAATGATATTTAGGAAGAAAAGCTTTTTAAGAAAAAAACACACGCACACAAACTCAACCCACACCAATCACACACACACACACACACACACACACTCACACACACACACGCACACAACACTTTTGTATTCTTTTCATGTAGCGTTACTTTAAGTAGGAAGCCTTAGGTGAAACATCTGGCCAAACTTGTAAGAAAGGCTCTGTATAAACAAACGTTAACACTTGGACAAACAGTCTGATAATGAGAGAGAGAAGGGAGGGAGGAGGGAGAATACAAACCCAGCTCTATTGTACCTTGGCTTGGGCCACAGTACAAAAGTGTGGGTTGGGGTACTGTTTAAAAACTTGATGAATGAAGTGTTACGGGACACTCATATCTAGAGTCTTAATTGTAAACACATGGGATCATACGAAATTCTGTTATCATAGCCACCATCACTATTACCATCCTCCTCCTTCTCCTCACCACCACCACCATGATTTCCACCATTGTTTCAACATTTAAGCACCACCCTTAACACTTCAACTTATATTATAAAAAGGATATTATATTTATATCTTTATATCTATAATTCTATATATATATATATATTATATATTATTATATATTATATACATTTATATATATTTATATTTATATATATATTTATATGTATATGTTAGTGACAGGAAGGACAGGATACTCAGTGGTCAGAGTACTCGCTTTCCCCAGCCAAGGTAAGAAGGTGGTTACCAGTTGGAATGGGTGACCCGTTTTGCGCGCCTTGGCTTCAGTACAGTTCCCCCAGATTCACCCAGCGGTAAATGGGTACCTGCCCTCTTTAGGAGGGGCGTAGGGAAGGTAAAAGCAGCGGAGGGAGAGGAGTTGGCGCCGCCCTCAATATGTTGGCATAGAGAAGTGAGGTCTCTGACGCCTCGCTTTCCCTACGACCTTATAGGTTAGGTGACTCCTTTACCTTTTATATATATATATATATATATATATATATATATATATATATATATATATATATATATATATATATATATATATATATAAGTTGGATATCAACACTGCAGCAGCTCTCGGAAAAAGGGAAATTAGCTAGATTTTCCGGGAAAATTATCTTACATCTAAATACAGGGGACGGCAAGATAAAGATTCTTTCGGAAAGTAAGGTATGAAAGAGATACCAGTGAATAGAGAGATGTTTTGGAAGACAGACATGCAAACAAAACAGAAACGCATCAACACAAACAAAAAGAGCAGAAAATAAGTCGCGCAGTTTGCAAGGATCAAATCAGTTCAGAAAAAATTCACCCAACAATACAACAAATACTGCAATAACCGTAAATTGAATCATAACAGTTGACATGTACAATGATGGCAACGTCGTACATCCATCTGCAAGTCCAATATTTCAGCTGACATTAAAACTACAACCATCTTTAAGAACCGTTAATATGGAATGTGGATATCATTTAAATAAGTGGTACCAAGTGAGTATAGCAAATGCACGGAATTAATCAGGAGAATTCCAGTCTTGGAACAATGATAGTAGGAAGACATATGGACAGACAGAAAAACAAAAAGAGTAAGAAATTACATACCACAACGGCGTCCACGGCACACATATCTGATTCTTCTTCCTCCGCTTCTTCGGTTACAGCATCTTGTGCCACGGAGGCCGCCACATAAATACGAATGTTGCTGCATAGTTGTTTGGTCGAAACACAAGCCCTACATTCGATCTGCTGCACTAGTATACCAGGTTTTTTATCTACAGCATGAACATTCTCCGATCATATCATTATCATTATCATTCTCATGATCTTATCTGCAGCAGCGCAGCAGCTTGTTAATACGTAAGGGGAAAAGGAAATCAAGGCCAAGCCTTTTTTTTTAATTATCTAACAGGTCTGTGGCTAAAGCAACCACAGCAAGCAGCAACAAAACTACAAACAAGGATACGTTTCTGCAAGATTTTCAGGCGCTGAGTAAAACGTCCTCCAGTCAAAGTGTTCTCTTATGGAAAGGTAACAGTATACTCTGACAGCGTTTTTGGTAAGTCGTTTAATGTGATAGTTAATACTGTGGCATCTGCCAGGTCTACAGGGGTTCACTGTGAATTCAATACCACACCCCAGCACTTCGATCAGGCCAAGTGTGGACAAGCCAGAGCCTTTCTGGGTTCACCAAACCTTGGACTGTTTAATGATTTTCTTTTTTTTAAAAATGAGAAATGAAGCATTTTTACAAATAAACACAAGGTTTCCTGATCATTTTCCTTCACCACAATAACTATATGCAGTAGTTTAAATACCAAGTCATTTTGAACAGAAGCAAGACAGGAAGCCTTCTGTTTGCTGTCATTATCCTTAGCTTTTTGCTTGTCATCATTATCATCATCAACACCATAATTGTTATCATAATCAGCAGAAGCAGCAGCAGTAGCAGCAAAAGCAGCAACACCCGTGCCACCATTACCAGCACTTTCATCTCATTATCACCATCATAATTAAATTTGTTTCCATTTTTATCAGCAACAGCAACATCCATGCGACAAATTTTCCTAAATTTCTATCCATTATTTACATCATCATCATTATTCATCAACGTCATTGACATACCAGCCTCTCCTCATCCTCCTCCTCTTCTTATCATTACTATCACCATTCATATAAAATCATCATCTTCATCAATATCATCATCATTTCATCAATTTAATCCTTCTATTATCATCATCGTCGTGTCATCATCCATCATAACCATCACCATATTATCATTGTCTCTAATCATCTCCTCATTATCACCCACCACCATACGTCATCAGCATCCAGCATCTCACCATCCTCATCACCAAACCATCTCCATCATCATCATCACATCCCGTCGTATTACATCAACATCATCAATTAATTAATGTTTATCGTAATCTTTTTTTCTTTTCCATCATCATTACCGATGCCATACTTTCATTACTATAATCAGCAGCAGAAGAGGCAGCAGCCGCATGTCCCTCATCTCATTTCATCTCATCATATCTCGATCATATCTCATCATCATACTTATCACCATCATAAGCAGGAGTAGCTACATTTATCTCTGTCATCAGAAAAAAGCATCATCTACATGTTTTCACTTACCCGTTCCAACAGCATCACTATCCATACCACCATCACTGTCATCTCCACAAACATATCACTACAATCGCAAAATCCACCTTACATTATTATCACAATCACATCCCTAATCATCAATATCAAAGTGATACCAACATCAAAATAATATGCTGTATTACCACCTGCATTCAGAAGAACTTATACTAATCTACTAAGAAAGGACAACATTGATAGCAAACAAAACGGACACAAGCACACTCAGATATTAGATATAGATATATATAGGTTATGATAGTTAGATAGATAGATGATAGATAGATAGATAGATATAGATATATATTAGATATATATATTTTTTAATTATATATTTTATATATATATTATATATATATATATATATATAATTATATACACACACTCCTGCATGCACATTTGCTAACAAAGCACTGGGACGTATCTTACCAGAGCTGCCAGGAGGTCCAGCACCAGACAGTTGGAAGATGACGAGCCATCTTTCACAGGGATTCTGTCTGCACCTTTTTAAACTCAGTAGTGGACTTGAAGTCTTCACACAGAGGAAAAAGGTCTTATCAACGGTTTTCAAAATTTATACAATGGAGCCTGTTTTAAGTTGGTTCAAACATGGAGCAGTGTGTACTTTTCTTTACTAGAAGCAAGAGAAAAATCATTTTACCTTGAAAAGGCTGTTAGTTTATATGGATGAATCATTCACAATACTAGAACCCTTACTTCATATAATTGGATACGACTCCTCTTCATTTAGAATAGATTTTTTTTATTTGCATTCATTTCAAATCAGTCATTGAGCATTAGCAAGGAACATGAAACACAAGTGTGTATGTAATTCACGTTTTCCAACGATAGATAACATCCAAATGTAGCAAGGAAGATTACTATCGGATCCTCTCCTGATCTGGTCTGTACTGCAATGAGCTAACAAATCAGGTACGTGTTCAGAATTGTAACAATAAGTCAATTAATCACTTTTAAAGGTCTGTAAAAGCCATCATATAGGTTCTTCTTGTTGACAAGAGGCAGAAAGCATTATGCATGAATGTATGGAATATAGAGTACTCAAAATATCACACAGTTTTGGCCTCAAAGATTTTCAAGACACCATCTATAGTCTGAGGTTTCATTCAAACATATACTTATTATATGCAAGAGCAAGGCAAAAGATATAAAAGTGATATACACAGACGTCCATGAAGTATTATGATTGTGAGTAACCTATAACGTCAACTGCTGAAAGTGTCTGTTATTTAGCGCACGTAAAAAAACCCACGGCAACAAGAGAGTTGTCCCTGGCAAAATTCTTAGAAAAAAGCCACTCTGATAGGGAAACAAATACAGCTGCAGAAAAAAAAAAAAAAAGGGGTTGAAAAGGGTGGGCAGCGCTAAGAAAAAACTGGGCGACGGTTTCTCCGCTCTCACCGGGAGAGCAGCCGAAATTTCACGGTGAGAAAATCTGCGTGAATTTAAGTGTATGAAATAACATCTGAGCGCTTTGATTTGTTGCTTTACAAGATTCAGCGCTATATAAATTCCAATTCATTATTATTATTATTATTATTATTATTTTATTATTATTTATTAATATATTCTCCAGTAGAAATGTATCTATTGTTTTTATAATTGCGATGTATAAAATTAATGATCAACTTATTTGGGTTGGTATTTGTAGGGGGGGATGGAAAAGGGTTGATCAGACAGACCAAGTCGAAAGGCATACAGAATATCCTGTGGGCATGTAAAATGTTGCTCTGGCCTTCAGTAGAGTAGACATTGTCTGTTGGTTGGAATGGATGTCATCATTTACAAAACTGATTCCACACAGAGACTAGATGTAAAAAGTACATTATCTCTTATTATTTATCCTTGAAATAAAGTAATTATATATACATTTATATATATATGTATATATAAATATAACAATATATATATATATATAAATGGAATAAATGCTCGCATGTATAAGTCACTTTACACTGTCTACTACTTTCAGTCACAGCATATTTCTTTACATGAAATTTGGGCTTCCTTCTCAAGGGACAGAACAAAGCCACCCATTTTAAAACAAGCTCTGGTCTGCATGTGTATTTGTTTTCCTATGAATCCTTATTGGACAAAAAGCAAATTTTAAAAAATTCATTGATCAAGCAATATAAACAATAAACAGAAAATTCAAGGAAAAAACGATCATCAAGAAAAGTATGTAACATTTGTAGTTTCCAGATTTTATTTCGGAGACTCAAGAAAAGTTATCCAGTATTCAGTTAACTAAGATGTCCTGACATTTCCAATTGTAAACTGAATCTGCAAGAAGGAAGGAAAAACCAGGATTTTGATGATTGATGATGTCGGATTCAGAACATTTACAACAAAAGTCACAACGATATCTTCCCTATACCATTTCCATGTTTTTCCATGGTTTGTTTGCAGTTAAAAGCAAAACTATTAGTATATTTGACGTGGGACCATGTACAAAAATCCTTCTAACAGTAAACTGAACAATGTTGTTGGTTGTTTCTCACCAAATAAATTTCAAATTCGAAATTTTACTTTAAGAAAGGAAAGCAGACTGCATTTCACAAGTGAAGGGACTTACAGTGGCTTATGTTGAGATCCTTGGTGAGGAATGTTGGGGCCTACATTTTCAGCATGTTTTATACATCCTCCGTAGTGAGGTACATCACCAAGCAGCTGTGGGCTGTACACGTGGACAGCCGACTGTCTGACAATCGTTTTCTAACACATCACAAGCTGTTCTGCATTCTGCACATATTCAGTGTTTACAACCATCAAAAGGGAAAAGGAAGTTTCATAGAAGTCAACACGAGTGATAATGATATATTTCATACATCAGTGAAATGGAATGTGTTTTCAACTAGTTTGAAGAATAACCACAGGAAAAGATAGAAACTTGAAACAAGTTGTTGTTACTTCACACACACACACACACACACACGCGCGCGCGCGCGCGCGCGGCACGCAGCACAAACAACTCACACCACACACACACAAACACGCACGCATTAAACACACACACAAAACCGCACGCACGCACAAACACAAAACACAACCAACATCACAACACACACACACACACACACAAACACAAACACACTCACAACACACACTATATTGAATGGCACTGATTGTTCATTGGAGAGGATGTTTGTAAACATCAACAACAAAACAAACAAGAACTAGCTGACTCTCATACATTTGAAAAGGCTAGACAAGACAATTTTTTTTCTATTGATCCAGAGGTTACTTCGGCTCTTGTGATTTGAAGTAGTTCATATTAAATGCATCTAAATCATCTTGTAACTATTTCACCTGTTCACACATCTCGCATCCTTATTTCTCTGTAGATACCGTATCCTTTCAAAACATCCACTTCAAACAGTCCAGAATGGCCCTCACACCTTTTATTTAACTTTTGGGGGACGATACAACATTGGCGTCGAGCGGCCGTGCTTTGAGGTGTGGTGTTAATTGTGTGTGCCAACCTATCAGAGGAGTGCTTCAGACTGCTACTTGTGCTGAAATTCATAAGACACTCTAGGGGTTTTTACACGAAAAGACCCGGAACGTGGACTTTTGTGTGATGTGTAGGGCTGCATTTGGGGTGTTTGTTGCTAATGTCAACGTGGTCAGGTGCTGTAAAAATAATGTCCCTGACTGTGCACAGGTGAGCAATAACACCGACACGGTGACACACCTGGATCGTGATTGGGTGTGGGCTTGTGTGCTGTGCCATGTGATATCTGGATAGACAGTTTTAATCAGGACATCGATAGATTTTGTGCCATCTGCCTGCATCATGGTTTGAATCAAATGCACTTGTAAAAGAAAAATATGGCATGAGATGCCCAGAAACTGTGTGACAGGTGACAGCGGGCCTGTCTGTCAGCGGGATTGACGTGCCCGGATTCTCGTGGTATTTTGTGTACAGCAAGCCGCTTTTCCTACGTAGGCTGTTGCTTAGCGGCGTCGTAGAAACGTAGACCAGGGGCCCAATTACTGCTGGATAGATGATCGGAAAAGAGGGAACAGACACAAAAAGCGACCACATTCAGCTGATGTAAGTGACCTTGATGACACTGTAATGCTGGAACATCAGCAACAGTTTGCAGAACAAACTAGTGTCATTAGGCATGATTTAGGTGAAATCAAGGGGGGGAATGAACTTCGAGAAGTAAAACAACAGTGTGAGAAATTAAAAGAGATGTGGACAGATGGAGAGGGATCAGAAGAGAGTTAGGCAAGGGACAGTCACAGACATCACTGAAGACATCACCAGCTGTTTGAAGAAGTAACGAAGACAGAGAAGATGTTACCAAAAAACTGTCCAATACCATCAGTGATATGAAGACAGAAATTGAACAGTTAAAAGCAGACTCGAACAGGCTGGAAAAATTCTCAAGAAAGAGTTACTTGAGGCTGTTTGGTATACCTCAGCAAATTGACAAGGAATCAAATGAACATGTTCTCAGTCTGTCATTGACATGCTAAATAGTGGGGATGACCAGAAGTCGTGGACACTGGACGACATAGCACGGGCAAACAGAACAGGGACAGCACGAGATGGTCAAGCCCAAGGCCTATGTATCGGCCAAGGTCAGTGGTGGCGAGACAAAATGAACATTATTGCCGGCAAAGACCTGAGACAGAAGACTGCAGGACAGCGGTTTGTCAGGTTAGGCAAAACATGACCAGGGACCAGGCGCAGATGGTTGGCTACAGCTCGCAGGGAGGCAGGAGGAGCATTCTCCACAGAGGAAGATTGTGCTCGGGCCAGGCTTCCAGACCCCGATCCTACGCAGAGGTGGTGGAGTAGTGGGGGTGCGCAGCAGTACTCCACACCTGTTCCCCTCACAGTCCCGTCAACATGGGGTTTCCCCTTTCCTCAGGGGCAGAGGAGGGCGTGACGTCAGGGGTGGCACCACAATGGCAGCCGGACAGAAGAACAGGAAGGCAGGCCCCTTCTCCTTCCTCCTCTCCCTCTGTGGAATGCAAACGGGGAACAGCACAGGGGTGACGTCCCCGGAGGCAGTGCGGGCGGCCGTTACCGTGGACAAACCAGGCGGGGGACTCCACGAGGTGAACGTTCACAGTCAGCGGACAGTTGGCGGATTCCGCTCGATGGTGACGTGGGTGTCTACTGCCAGTGAGGGCGTGAGCACGTTGAGGGCGCTGTCATACAGAGACCAGGGGGTGGTTGCGGGATTTTCCTGCGAAAACCCGTCGTCCTGCTCGCGGGCCTATAGTAGCCCTGTGACAGCAATGACAGTCGCCAAAATCTGCCCCTTGCAACTTAAGAAAGACTAGGACAGGCCCGGCATTCCAAGTCAATGGACATTTTAAATTATAATGTTGAAAAACTTGTACAGAAGTTAAAAGAGGTCTCCTTTAGAACTATGGTAAATAATTTCGATTTTGTGGTTGCTCACTGAAACTTTTCTTGACTCTAAATTTGATTACAGTGGTGTGTTTCTAGATTATATAAAGTTTCATGTCCGGCTCCAAAAAGCTGTCCAATATGGAGGGAAATTCTGGAGGAGTGCTTATATTAGTAAGAAAGTCTTTAGAAAAACACGTAAAAGAAATGAAATAGAATGTGGACAACACGGTTGCCATTAGAATAAACAAAAGTATTTTTATTTAGATATAAAGATGTTATTTTGAATTAGCGTGCTCTATTGTTGCCAGTAAGTGGTCCTCTTTACAATGAAAAACTAATTAAGATGGTGTTTCTGTATTATTAGAGGAATCATTAAATGCAATATTTCAAAAAGATGGACTTTCATTTCATTGATTGTTAGTGACTTGAATGCCAGGACTGGTCAGGGAAACATGCGACCTTGAAGTGATAGTCAAAGTACTTGGATGATGTGGAGTATGATGATTGTGAATGATGAGGATGAACTTTGTGGGCGTGCCTCTTAGGATGAAACGGATGAACAAATTTGGCAGGTTCCTTGTAGATTTATGTTTTATGTTTGACATGAGGGATTCTGAATGGTTGTTGTTGAGGGGATATGGAGGGGGATTATACCTTTGTGTCTCCTAATGGATGCGAGCGTTATTGGATTATTTTCTTGTACCTTGTCAATTGTTATACTGTTTTGATCTGTGTATTGGGAAGTGTGTTTATTTCGAGGGCACCTCCATTGAAATAACATGGAAAGTCAGATAATGAATGTGTTAGTATCGAAGTAGAGAAAGAAGAGGAGTTAGAAAAGAATTATATGGTCAGGAAGATTTTGTAGAGGTATATAAACATGAATTAGATAGTGCGAAATTTCAGAAAGCATAGAACAGCTCTAAGCTATTGTAACCGGATGTGATTAATGGTAGATCACTTTGTGAAAGCCTTTATGTGGGGCTGCTGCATGCATTGGTCAGAACGGTTAAAAGGTAGAAAAAAAAAATTTAACGACTGTTCGATGCTGAATGTGAGCAAAGAACAAGAAGTTAAGAGGACTATTTAAAACGATTTCAACGTTGTAAAACGAATGTAGCTAAACCAGAAAAAAAAGACAAATGTACACTACCGCACGAAAAGATAATACATTGTCTAAGAAAAACAAAAGAAAAAGACTATGACGAAAGAGATTAGAGAAACTTAAAGATTCGTCTAAGTGACTCCAAAACGTTCTGGTCCATCATCAGATCCGTTAGTCGTAAGTCACTAAGATATAATACATCACTTTTCAACATGTATGATCATTTTTTGAGGTTTTTAAATGACTTTAATTGATGCAGAAACACAAGATGATGTGGAAGTAATACAAGAGATGAAAAAATATGTTTGAAACATTGTTTAACAATTTTTTTCTATAATGCAGACTGAGAGTATTGATGCTATTAAACATTTAAAACAGGAAAAAGTGCTGGTCCTGATAAACATAATTGGAGAAATGTTAAATATGCAAACTCAGCTGTGAATTACTTTTCTTGTTCAGTTTATTTAACCTTCTGTTTGAATGAGTGATTTCCCTTTGCATGTGGCAAATCAGTTAATAATTCCGAAACATAAAAAAGGAGATGTTTAATAATGTGATAACTATCACGGAGTGCTCTCACAGTGTTATTAAGTAAAATTTATACCTTTCATTTTTGAATAAGAGATTAACTCAGTGGGCAGATAACGAGAAAAATTAATGAAGAGCAAGCGGGATTTAGAGCGAAAGTACAGCACTGTAGTCATTATATTCACCTCTTTACTCTCTCGTTCAAATAATTTGCTGTCCAGTAAAAAATTATATGTTGCTTTTGTCTGATTTTGAGAAAGCCTTTGATTCTGTTGAATAGAAATATATTGTGGAATGTACTACGAATGAACGATTGGTAAATGGTAAATTATATATGGCCTCAGATCTATTTATAATTCGTACTAGCAATGAGTGCTTTCAAGAAATGAATATTCAGATTTCTTTGAATGCCCAAGGAGTGAGAAGGTTTGTATTTTGAGCCCACAGTGTTTTCGTTCTTTATAAATGAGCTAGGCTATTAGTTATCAAAGAAAGGAAAAATACTTGGATTCAATAATTTTGGTGCATTCGAGGTGTTCTTACTACTTTTTGCTGACGGATGTTAATTCTTTTGTATGAGTCTGTTAGCGGTTTGCATCATCAGGTTAAATATCTTAAAGAGGGAGGGCAGTTAATTTTGATTTGTCAGTTAATTGGAATAAACAAAAATTATTGTTTTTAGATCTAGGTGGTCTGCATTTATCAGTTTGGTGTAAAATGGTTTTTGTGGAAATGCTGAAGTTAAAAATAGTTAAGACGTATAAATATTGACGGTGATGATGTTTTCACAAAACTAAGTCTTAAATTTTGCCTATGGTAAGAATCTTGTAGGAAGGGAAAAAAAGTGTAATAGAAATCTACAAACATTACGAAAGCTGAACTCATAGATGTTCGTATCTGGAAATTTATTTGACACACAGATAGAACCGATGCTTACCAACGCTTCCAGAAATATGTAAAATACGCACTGGAAAATGTTCACCACATTTGCATGAAACGTTTTTTAAATGTGCCATTACAATTATCTAATACTGTATATATGGAGAGACTAGGAAGAGATCTTTAATATATAGAATCCTTTGTGAAATGCATTAGATATTGGTTAAAACTATGAAAAATTCCACAAGCACGTTTTGTAGACAGTCTTACGACATGTAATTATACAGATGATGGGTAAAGAGAACTGGGTATATCAATGTAAAAGGAGTTTTGTCTGAGATGGCTTTGGATTGTATGGAGTCTCAGGTGGTAGGTAATGAGCGCCAAGTTTCTTTCGGAATTAAAGATAGCTTATTTGCTTCTTTTAACAAAACTGGCACTCAGATTTGGAAGTAAAAATGAATATAGCTGTCTTTTCGTTAATTCTGTTATGCAGACAGAAAAATATCTATCAATAGTTACTGATAAATGGCAC
The DNA here is from genome assembly GCA_028751875.1 of Rapana venosa. Classification (NCBI taxonomy): domain Eukaryota; kingdom Metazoa; phylum Mollusca; class Gastropoda; order Neogastropoda; family Muricidae; genus Rapana; species Rapana venosa. The sequence continues at coordinate 53,550,712 of CM054155.1, forward strand.
AGGCTTAATTATGCTAGATTCAGGCTAAGAACACGGGTTTAATGCAAACAAAAGATGGTTCCAGACTGAGACAGCACATGCAATTTCCATGTCCATTATGTGGGTCATTACTGTTGACGATGAAATTCATTTTTGTTTCATGTAAAGCATAGAAAACTATACGAAGAACATAATTTTCCTAAGTCTACAGAATCAGAAAGTCCAGATATTATTTCTATTTTGGTGTCTCTGACAACGAACATGATAATTAAATCTGTAGCTAAATTTATTACAGAAGCACACAAATTAAGACAAGCCATGTCTGCACCGACTTATAAACATGTAATGTTTATTGTCACCTTAAAAGAGCAATGTATTCTCAAGTTAGCAGAGTTAAAAAGGCTGACAAATTTCACTTGAATTTGAATGGATTGGTCGAATCGAAATGTTGTTTTTGCATTTCTAGTTTGATTTTCCTTTTTCTTTTCTTTGGATAAACTAGATGATTGAAAATGTATATACGACACATCGTTAGCATATAATTAATTCGCTATACGTGGATGGACCCGTTCTTTTTGCCAAACTTCATTGTACTGATCTCGTATTCACTTTTTTTATTTACTGTAAATGTATTTACGCAATGCTACATTATAATTAGTTCGCTATACGTGGATGGATCCTTTTTTTTTACCAAACCTAATTGTACTGATCCCACTGTATTTCAATTGTATTTACTGTTTCACAAAACATATTTGTGTTACCCTTGTCAAAAGGCCTAGTGGGCAATGTCAATAAACTGTTAAAAGCGTTAAAGCGTTATTTAATCTTTTGGTCCATACATCTGAATGACTTCCCTCTCTCACTTTACTCTAAAAGAGTACATTTCACACTTTCAAATCTAGCCTTAAGGGACAACCTTATTTCCGACTAGGGTGTTTCCCCTATAGTTATCTGCTACTACTTTCAACAGAGATCTCCATCGCATCATCTGGACTGTTATCTTTATTTCTTAGTTAGTTTTGATTATTCTTTTAATTTGAGATAACGATACAAGCACTCATGGAGTTTTTTCACTATCAGTCCAGGTGCATGCAGTTTTGTAAGTTTTTGATCCATTCCACTGGCACACAGTAGCCTATCTTTATAAAAAGCAGATCAGATTTTAATGCATGCGCAATATGTTCTGCATTTCTTGCACACGGGACCTCGGGAGTGGTCACGGCACTGATGTTATCGCCAGGCGGAAATAATCCCCTTGAATGAGAATCAACTCAGGAGACAGAAGATCAGGAGCAAATTAGGCAATGCTCTAACCAACCTTCACTTTCACCTTTTAATATCCCGTATAACAGGAACACCTGTTGGTCAGTTTGGAACTGGGAGACAACGACAGGGGACTACGTCTGCTGGTGTTTGCCTGCACCCACCAGACTTGCCATTCCAATACCCTCTATCCCCACAAAGCTGTTCAAGGAGGACAACTGGCATGCGCCAAACGTTAGGAATCCATAACCAAAAAAGATTTTATCTTAACACCACGGGCTTCAAATCCAGCATCAACAGAGCCTGGAACAAGAAACATAACTGGAGTGACATAGGCAGCGACCGACTTGTGCTGCTTGGTATTTTCAAAATTGAAGCTGAAGAAATAAAACAGCCATGCAAACCCACGTATCAAATTTGAACGTGGACAAACTGAAAGATCCTGATGTCGGGAGATCTTCCAAGCTAAGCTTGGCGGACGTTTTGCGGCATTTACCCCCTGGACAAATGAATCAATGACCTCACTACAACTTTAATGAGGCAGTCGAGATACAGCAGAGGAGTTACTTTGGTCGTCAGAGGAAAAACCAGCCATGGACTACAAATGACATCTTGGACCCTTTGCGATACAAGAAGAGCACTGAAAACCAAACCAGTTCTTCCAACCAGGCCAGAGAGAAGTGGATCGTGATCATGTTATGAGATCGAAAAAAGCATGAAAGTGGGCAACAGGTAAAAAGGCATAGACACTGAAGAAACTCACAAAACCACTTCAAACCAAATCATCAGTCATTGAAGACAGCTCCGGAAACCTCCTCACAGAAAGCTTAGCTGCATTGAACAGGTGGTCTGATAATTGTCAAGAACTGTACAACTACCCAATACAACCTGACAAGAGCATAAT
>CM054155.1:53557857-53646743 GCA_028751875.1 Rapana venosa
CGTGCGTGCATATGTGTGTGTGTGTGTGTAACTTGGCGGATGTGATAATAATGTTGCATTCAGTTTAATGGGCTTTCCCCCCAAGTCTTACTGAATTTGTAATTAGTTCAAGGTAGATTTTCCACCATTTTTGTCAGTTGTTTAGGTTTTCTTTTGGTATTTGCCTTCTTTGGTTTTTATTTACTTCAAGTTACATTTTTACTTCTGGGCAGATTTGTAAAACAGCCTTTAGTGTGTCTAATTCTTTACCCATTAAAGATTCAATCAATCTTCTTCTTCTTCTTCTTCTTCTTTTCTTCTTTTTTTCTTCGCAATTCTTCTTCTTCTTCGCAATTTTTTCTTCTTCGCAATTTTTTTTTCTTCTTCTTTTTCTTCTTTGTATCTCTTCTTCTTCTTTGCAATTTTCTTCTTCCCCTTTTCTGCTACTCTTTCTTTTTCTTCTTCTTCTTCTTCTTTTTCGCCGTTTTTCTTTGTCTTACTTCTTCATTTCCTTTTTGTATTCTTCTTCTTTTTCTTTTTCTTCTTGTTTTGTTCTTTTCTTCTTGTTCTTCTTCTTCTTCTACTTCGTCTTTTCTTTGCATTCTTCTTCTTCTTTGCAATTGTTTTTCTTTTTTGCAATTCTTCTTCTTCTTTGCAATCTTTTTCTTTGTTTTTTTTACTTCTTCTATTCTTCGTCGCAATTTTCTTCTTCTTTGCATTTTGTCTTCTTTGCTATCTTCGCAGAATTCTTTTTCTTTGCATTCTTTTTCTTTTTTCTTCTTCTTTTTCTTCTTTTCTTCTTATTTTTTCGTTCTTCTTTGCATTCTTTGCATTTTTTGCATTCTTCTTCTTTGCATTCTTCTTCTTCTTTGCATTCTTCTTCTTTTTTTTTTGTTGACTTGTTGTTGTCGTTGTTTTTCTTCTTTTCTTCTTCTTCTTCTTCCTCGCATTTCTTCTTCTTTGCAATTATTCTTCTTCGCAATTCTTCTTCTTAAAAATCTTCTTTTTCGCACTTCTTCTTCACAAATCTTTTCTTCTTCTTCTTCTTCTTCTTCTTCTTTTCTTCACAATTCTTCTTCTTCTTCTTCTCTGCAATTCTTCTTCTTCGCAATTCTTCTTTTTCTACTTCATCGTTGCAATTCTTCTTCTTCTTTGCAAATCTTCTTCCTTGCAAATTTTCTTCGGCATTCTTCTTTTTCTTTGCATTCTTTCACTGCTTCTCCTTCTTCTTCACTCCTCCTCTTCTTCTTCTTCTTCTTCTTCTTCTTTCCCTTTTTCTTCTTCTTTTTTCTGCTTCTTATTCTGCGAAATTCTTGTTCGAAATTCTTCTTCTTCGCAATTCTTCTTCGCAATTCTTCTTCTTCGCACATCTTTGCAATCTTTCTTCTTTTCCTTTGAATTCATCTTTGAATTCTCCTTTGAAATCTTTTTTGAATTCTTCTTCTTCTTCTTTTTCTTCTTCCTTTTCTTCCTATTGTCCTCCTCCTCCTCCTCCTCTTTCTTCTCGTCCTTCTTCTTCTTTGCAATTCTTCTTCTTCTTCTTCTTCTTCTTCTTCTTCTTCGCAATTCTTCTTCTTCTTCTTCTTCTTCTTCTTCTTCTCCTTCTTCTTCTTCTTCCTCTCCTCTTTTATTTCTTCTTTTTCTTTTCTTCTTTTTCTTCTTCTTCGCAATTCTTCTTCTTCGCAATTCTTCTTGGCAATTCGTCTTTGCATTTTTCGTTTTCTTCTTCTTCGTCGTCGCAATTCTTCTTCTTTGTCGTAATTATTCTTCTTCTCCTTCTTCGCAATTTCTTCTTCTTCGCAATTCTTCTTGTTGCCAATTCTTCTTCACAATTCTTCTTCTTCCCAATTCTTCCTATTCGCAATTCTTCTTCGCAATTCTCCTTCGCAATTTTTCTTCTTCTTCTTCTCCTTCTTCTTCTTCTTCTTTGCAATTCCTTTTCTTGGTATTTCTTCTTCTTCGCAATTCTTATTTTTTGCAATTCTTCTTCTTCTTTTTCTTCTTCTTCTTCTTTGTATTCTTTCTTATTCTTCTTCTTCTTTGTAATTCTTCGCAATTCTTCGCAATTCTTCTTCTTCGGAATTTTCCGTCTTCTTCTTCGACTTCTTCTTGTTTGCAATGCTTCTTCTTCTTCTTCTTCTTCTTTTTCTTCTTCTTCTTCTTCTTCGTCGTCGTCGTGTCGTCGCATATCTTTCTTCTTCGTCGCATATCTTCTTCTTCTTTTTCTTCTTCTTCTTCTTCTTCTTCTTCTTCTTCATTCTTCGTATTCGCAATTCTTCTTCAAAATTCTTCTTCTTCGCAATTCTTCTTCTTCGCAATTCTTCTTCGCAATTTTTTCTCTTCGCAATTCTTCTTCTTCGCAATTCTTCTTCTTCTTCTTCGCAATTATATTTCTTTTTCTTCTTCTTCTTCTTCTTCTTTTTCTTCTTCTTCTTCTTCTCTTCTTCTTCATTTTCGTCTTCGCTATTCTTCTTCTTCACAATTCTTCTTCTTCTTCGCAATTCTTCTTCGCAATTCTTCTTCTTCGCAATTCTTCTTCTTCGCAATTCTTCTTCTTCTTCTTTTTCTCTTTCGCAATTATATTTCTTTTTCTTTTTCTTTTCTTCTTCTTCGTCTTCTTATTACTATTTTATTATTCGTCGCAATTCTTCTTCTTTGTCGCAATTCTTCTCCTTCGTCTTCTTCATTCTTCTTCCTCGCATTTCTTCTTCGCAATTCTTCTTCTTCTTCGCAATTCTTCTTCGCAATTCTTCATCGCAATTCTTCTTCGCAATTCTTCTTCTTCTTCGCAATTCTTTTTCGCAATTCTTCCTCTTCTTTGTAATTTTTTTTCACAATTCTTCTTCTTTGCAATTCTTCTTGTTTGCAATTCTTCTTTTTCTTTGCAATTCTTGTTTTTCTTTGCAACTCTTCTTCGCAATTCATCTTTCTTCGCAATTCTTCTTTTTCACATTTTCTTCTTCTTCGCAATTCTTCTTCGCAATCCTTCTTCTTTCATCATCTTTGAATTCATCCTCCTCCTCCCCTCCTCCTCCTGCTTCTTCTTCTTCTTCTTCTTCTTCACAATTCTTCTTCGCAATTCTTCTTCTTCTTCGCAATTCTTCTTCTTCGTAATTCTTCTTCGCAATTTTTGTTCTTCTTCTTCTCCTTCTTCTTCTTCTTTGCAATTCCTTTTCTTGGCATTTCTTCTTCTTCGCAATTCTTCAAATTCGTCTTCTTTTTTTTCTCTTCTTCATCCTCTCCTTCCTTATCTTCTTTTTTTTCTTCTTCTTATTCATCTTTTTTTTTTTTCTTCTTCTTCTTCTTCGCAATTCTTCTTCTTCGCAATTCTTCTTCTTCTTCGCAATACTTCTTCTTCTTCTACTTCTTCGTCGCAGTTCTTCTTCTTCTTTGCAAATCTTCTTCTTTGCAATTCTTCTTCAGCATTCATCTTTTTCTTTGCATTCTGTCACTGCTTCTTCTTTATCTTCTCCTACATTTAAGACAGAAATAAAACAGCTGTTGTTTGATACGTGTGACTAACTACTCGCAGTCAACACACACAGTGAACTCCAATGTGTATGAACATAATTGGTGCCTATATTGACTATATCAAAGACATATAGTGTGTACTTCTGGGTGTGTGTGTGGAGGGGGGGTGCGTGCGTGCGTGCGTGCGTGCGTGCGTGTGATTATGTATGTAGAGTCGAAGAATGGTGTGTATGTGTGTGTGTGTGTGTGTGTGTGTGTGTGTGTGAGGGGGGGGGGGGGAGGGAGGCGTCCGTTCCTGCGTGTGTACACGTGTGTGAGTGAGTGAGTGAGTGTGTGTGTGTGTGGTGTGTGTGTGTGTGTGTGTGTGTGTGCGGGGGGTGGGGGGGAGGAGGAAGGAGATAGTATATGTACGCGCATGCGCCTGTGCGTAGATCAGGGCGTAACCATTGGCTGTACTGTGAGAGAATCTTGGCATTATGTGTGTGCTTGAATGAAAGAATGAATAAATGCGTGATGTGGGGGGGGGGGGGGGGTGGCGGGGAAGGGGGGCGGTGAAGAGTGAGATGGAGTGAGTGAGTACGTGTGTATGCACATGCCCGCGCATGAGTGTGTGTGTGTGCGTGCGTGCGTGCATGTGTGTGTGTGTGTGTGTGTGTGTGTGTGTGTGTGTAACTTGGCGGATGTTATAATAATGTGGCATTCAGTTTAATGGGCTTTCCCCCCAAGTCTTTCTGAATTTGTTAATTTATTCAAACCCAGCCGTTGCCTGGTCCTAAGTCCAGGATGAGAAATGGGGAAGGTTGTGCGTTGGGCTAGCAACCCGCCACATAAAAAAAACTTGCTACAGAAACGCCAACAAGATCTAATATAAATCAAATCTTGGGTGACAAGCTCAGGACAGATGCTGCAAGGCATTGTATGACGAATAGTGGTGAAAGCCGAAAGGAAACTTCTATTCCGACGATGTCCTTGGCAAAGCCCAAACAGGAGGTGAGAGTGGGAGCCTGGAATGTGCGAACGCTGTATGAAGCTGGAAAGACAGCGAAGGTTGTAAAAGGGAAGAAAAAATTTAGGTTTAACCCCTTTGGGAAATCGTAAATTTGGGGTTGCCGGACTCTGGAAATCTTGACCCTTGGCTCGGAGGGGACAGGGGGTTTTATTCGGTCGCACGGAGGGGCAACATCGGAGGAGGGGTATCTTAAAGGAAAGGGGGCCAAAAAGGGTTTTAAATTGGGGGGGGAACCCAATCAACTCGAAAATCAACACAGCCAAAAACCCTTTCCCCAAAATTTTTTCCAAAAGACCATTCTTTCAGTGTTACGCCCCAAACCCTAACCCAACCCACGGAGGGGGGAAAAAGGGAATTGTTCTACACCATCTTACGGGAACAAATAGACAAGACACCACAGACCCCATCCTCCCTTCTAAAGGGGAAAATTTCAATGCGAAGGTTGGAGTGGAGAATACAAAAATTTACATGGGAGAGGGGGGAGGGGGAAATAAAAACGACAATGGACGGGCGTTTTCCCAGATACTGTTTTGGGGAAAAGGGTTTTTGGTGATGGGTTTGGTACCATTTTCCCAAACAAAAAAACCACCCTTTAAATTGAATGGGTTTTTCCCAGATGGGGGGGAAAAAAAAAGGGAAACCAGAATTGCCCAACTTTTTGCCATAAACCCAGAAGTGGAGGAGCCCAAGGGAGGGGCTTTGAGAGCCATTGGGGGAGCTTGACGTTGGCAGCGACCACCTTCTTGTGTTGTGCAACCCCCAAGCTAAAGCTAAAGAGAACAAAAAAAAAAAAAGAAAAATAAAGCAACTTTTGACTAAAGGGAAATTTCAACATTGAGGCAGTAAAAAAGTCATTTTACTGTTGGTTTTCCCAAACAAAATTAAAAGTCCGGGCAACACACCTGCAGATGACATCAATCCCCTATACGGAAAACGTACAGATAGCTTTCATAGACGCCAGCAAAAGTTTTACGGGGCCCTACAGAAGAAGAGAAAAAAGGAGGGGAATTTAAACCCACCCCCTGGCACCCCAAATGGAGGGGAAAGACCCGCAAAATTTGGGGAAAGGGTCCCGGGGAAGGGGAAAACGTAAAAAAAACCCCTTTCGCCAAAATAAAAAGAGAAAAAAAAAAAAGTAAAAAGAAGAGCACAAGGAGAAAAAGAAATTTTGGGCAGAAAACTTGGCGCAGAGGCGAAAAACCGCAGCGGAAAGGAGCTTTTGGGTCTGTCCTCCCAAGATCCCCAAAGCCCCAAAACAGGTGGATTCACCGAAAAACACTGAGTAAAAAAAACCCGGGAAAATTTTTGCAAAAGACATAGCCCAAACTCAACAGAGGGGCGGGAAAAATTTTAGAGAAAAACTTTAAACAGACCAGCCCCAATGAAAAAGCAACCTCGAAAAAGGGGTTTTCAAGTTTGAGAGAGAGGGAGGGCTTTAACCGGGAAAAATTTTGGTGGGGGCCATCAGGCAAAAAAAGGGAAACAGGGCTTCGGGTAGGACAGAATAAGGAAGAAATGTTGAAGGCAGACCCCAAAAAGAGCGCAAAGGCCTTAACACAATTATTAAAACCAAATTTTTGGGGAGAGGAGGGGGGTTCCGGGCAAGGGAAAAAGAAAGGAAATCATAGTAAAATTTCCCCCCAAAAAGGGGCAATCTCAGAGTGCGGAAATTTGGGGCGGGGATAAAATTGTCTTTTCCCCCCGGGAAAGATCTTTCCCTTTGTCCTTCAACAGCGTATGAGGCAACCCATTGGGAAACCCTACGGAAAGCAGGCAGGGTTCAATGCGGGAGAATTGCCCCGGGTTTCAGATCTTTGTTTACGAACAATTGGGAACATTCCCTCGAAGGGAACTCATCACTCTAAATCATCTATATCGTTTCCAAAAGGTTTTTGACAGCACCTTAAACCCTTCGCGTGGGAAGATTTTGGAACCCCTTGGTTTTCCTCTGAAAGTCATCCAATTATACGGGACATGTACGCAGAAACCATGCGGGGGCCCGACATGATGGACAGCAGGGGCAAAGGGTTCCACGTGCAGACGGGGGTTCAGACAAGGTTTTTTTAAATCTCCCCAAACAGTTTTCCTTTTTGGGCATCGACTGGGTGATGAGGGGGGGCCACCACGTTAGGGCGAGGGGGGGTTGGGTATGGGGACGGGACAGCCAGGTTTGGGAAGACTGTGTTTTCCCGGGACGAAATTGCACTCGTCGAAATGCCAAAAAGAAAACCAGGAAAAAAACATCACGATTTGAAAAAATTACCAGCACCCGTGGGACCCGTTTCCCCCCTAAAAGAAAAGGGGGATTTTTTTTGGGGGGTAAAAGGTTGAAAAAAAAAAGGGGTGCAGAGAAAAACCAGTTGCGGGGGCTCAGCTCAAAGGGGAAAGGTTTGAACATTTAACCCGGCAGCTACATCTCAGCGACAGTAACATTGAGAAAAAAATTTTCAACCGGATAGGACTTGCACCCGGGCATTTAGGGGGTTGAAGAACATTTGGTGTAAAATGTCCGGCACACCAAAACCAATTTGAAGATCTACAAGCCCAATGTACGTTAGTACCCCTATACGCCTGGGAGACAGGGGAAAACCCAAAAAGAAGTTTGAGAGCGGGTAAAGGGGCTTTAAAGGGGAAGGTGTCTTCGCGAAATCCTGAAATTTCCTGGCAGCACTGTCCCAACGGGAAAAGTGTCAAAAAGCGCACCGGCTTTAAAACAACATTGTGGCCGAGGTTTTTAAAACAGCGGCAAAGGAGGTGGGGGGGGGGCGGGGGGGAACTCTCTCCTTGGGGGCAAGAACGGGAATCCCTCTTTCTGCGCAGATGGGCCCCCACCGGGGAAGAGGAAACGGGGCAGAAAACTGGCCCCTTTGGGAGGGGGACAGTAGAGGGGGGGAAAATGAGAGAGGCGGGAAAGCCGGGAATTTAATTGGCTGGTTTCCCCCAAGACAGAAAAGGTTTGGGGGGGATTTTGTTGGCCCCTTTGTGCCCCGGGCACTTTGGGTTTAAGGGTATTAATTTAAGAAAGGGTAAGAAAGTTTACGTTTTCTTTTGGGTTTTTTTGTTTTCTTTTTTTTTTTAAAATTACTTCAATTTTAATTTTTTTTTTTGGGCAAAAACTGGTAAAGAGGCCTTTATTTTTGCCAAATTCTTTACCCTTTAAAAAGATTAAATTTTATAAATCAACCCTTTTTTCGGAATTCCCCCGTCTTCTTCTCTTCGCAATTTTTTTTTTCTTTTTCTTTTTCCCTTCTTTTTTTTCCCATCGGTGGGCGTCATCCCCAATTCTTCTTTTTGGGCCCGAAATTTTTCTTCTTCAAAATTCTTCTTCTTTTTCCTTCTTCGCAATTTTTTTTTAAAAATTTTTCTTCTTGAATTTTTTCTTCTTCTTCGCAATTTTTTCTTTGAAATTTTTCTTCGAAAGGGTTTTTTCGCTTTTTCTTCTTCTTTGAAATTTCTTCTTCGCAATTCTTCTTTTTTCTCCTTCGAAGTCTTCTGCTTCGAAATTTCCCTTCTTTTTTCTTCTTCGCAATTTTTGCAATTCTTCTTCGAATTTCCTTTTTTTTTCCTTTAAAATTCATCTTTAAAATTCCCCTTTAAATTTTTCCCCTTTTAAATTTTTCTTTCTTTTTCCTTTTTTTTCTTCCTTTTTTTCTTGTCCTCCTCCACCCCCCCCCCCCCCTCCTCGCCTCTTCCCCTTTCACCCCCTCCTTTTTCCCTTTTTCTTCTTCTTCCCCAATTTTTTCTTCTAATTTTTCTTTTTCCACAAACCCTTCCTTTTTTTTTCGAAATTTTTTTTGAAAAATTCTTTTTTCCCAATTGTCCTATTTCTTCTTCTTTTTTTTTTTTTTTCTTCTTCTTTTTTCCTTCTTCTTCTTTGAAAATTTCTTTTTTTGGCATTTCTTTTCTTCGCAATTCTTTTTTTTTGCAATCCTTCTTTTCGAAATTTCCCATTTTCTTCTTTTTCCCTTCCCTTTTTCTTCTTTTGTTCTTCTTTTCTTCTTTTTTTCCCGGAAAAACCCGTCTCCTTCTTCTTTTTTCTTCTTCTTCTTCTTCGGATTTATCCTTTTTCCCTTCCCCTTTTTCTTGGGAAAATTCTATGTTTTTTCTTCTTCTTTTTCCCTTTTTCTTGAAATTTTTTATTCTTCTTCGCAATTTTATTTTTCACATATCTTTTCTTCGAAATTTTCTTTTTTCCCCGTTTTCTTGGAAAATTCTTCTTTTCGCAATTCTTTTTCGAATTTTTTCCGAATTTTTCTTTTTTCCCCAATTTCTTCTTTTCCCCTTTGGGGAAGTTTCTGCTTGTACTTCTTTTTCCCCCCCTTCTTTGAAATTCTTTTTTTCTCTTCACAGTTTTTTTTTTTCTTTATCTGAATATTCTTCGCCCTTTTTTTTCTTCTTCTCAATTTTTCCCCTTTTCTTTGCTTTTTTTCCTTGCTTTTCTTCTTTTTCTTTGCACCCTTTGCTTTTCTTTTTCTTTTTTTTTCTTTCCCTTTTCTTTTTTTTGCATTTTTTGAAAAAGGGAGTTGGGGGTTTTTTTGATGGAGGGGATCCTGGTGTGCTCTCTGTGTTTGAGTGTTGTTTTTGTGTATTTTTCCCCATTCGAAATTACTTTTTAGTATCTACGTTTTTTCGATTCCATGATCGAACCCCTTTTCCTTTAAATTTATCTTTTTAAATTTTTTGAATTATTTTTTTATAATTTTCATTTTTTGTTAAAATTTGAAGATTCAACGGGACGGTATGTTTTGTTTTCAACTAAATTGCGGGTTTTTTTTGTTCCCTTTTTTACTGTAACCCTGCTCCCAAAGTAAAGATTTGCACGTAAACACAAACTCGACCCCCCCACCCCCCCCACAACACCCCAGTGTTCCTTTTTCCACCGAAAATAAACACAAACTGCCGAAACATGAAGTTTTGTTTCCACTTTTTTTTAAAAAATTCCAAAAGGGACTTAAAAAACACTTTTCTACCTGGGAATAAACCCCCCGAAAAATTTTAAGAGGTACCCGTCCCCGGCGACATAAATCGCCCCCGGCCCCAAATGGGCCCCCATCCTCATTTCTGCGCCAACTACCGTTAACCCTAACCAAGGAAAAAAATGCTTTGCCCCCTTCTAAACCATGCTTCTTCTTTCTTTATAAACTTTAAAAAAACGTGTTCGATAATGTTATCATAGTGTTTAAAAAACTTTAAATCCCCAAAACTTGCCCAGTTTTTCCCCCAGTGCTACACCTGACTCCCCAACCCAAAACTTTTTTGTCTGCTTTCCCGCTCTCCCATCTTTCCCATTCCCTTCATTTTTCCCCACTGATTTTTCCCTAATTCACCATTTTTTTATAAACCCCCTCTGCCTCCTTTTTTAACATCCTTCACATGTGCTTGTTAAAAACGTGAAAACTGTTTTCCCCAAAAAGGTTAAAGCTAAACCCTTTTTCCGATTTCTTCTTTAAAAAAGAACTTTTGATAAAACCTTTTCAAAACAAAAAACCGGGTTTAAAACCATAAATGGTTAAAAACCAAAAATAAAAAAACCTCACCACTGGTTTAAAACTCTTTCTTTTCCCCCAAACCTCTCGGGGAGGGGGGCATTCCCATCTTTTTAAAAAAAATAATAAAAATAATAAAAAATTTAAAAAAATAAAAAAAATTAAAATTTAAATGGAATTTATTTTAGTGCTGAAATTTCACAGAAAAAATAAAAGCACTTGCACTCAACTCATTTTTACCCCGGGGGGGTTCGGGGGGGGAAAAAGGGTAATGGGGGGTTTCAAAACAAGTAAAAAGGCACCAACACACCACACAAAACCACACACACACACACAACACACACCCCAACACACACACACACACACACACACACCACATACAAAACACACACAAGGGTTTATCATTTTGGGCAGGGTGAGGGAATTTTTTATGGTTTTAAAAAACCCGGGATAGCTATAAAATTAAAACATAAAGGGGAAAATTCTCAGGTTTAAAAACAAATAGGGCTTGAGGCCAGATTTAAAAGTGCACAAGAAGATACAGATAACAAATAAAAAGAACACCCCAAAACCTGCTTTTTCTTTCTGCCACTCCCTTCTTTCCATCTGAATCTTTCGAAGTCTGTGAAATCAATTGCAACCCCCGGGCCCCCCTTTTGTTTTTGCTGTTTTTAAAACCGTCCACCCCCACCCTTTTAAGAAAAAACGGACATCTTCCATTTTCCCAAATCAAGGGTTTCATCACTCCGGGATCACTACACCCTCCCCTCTCAAAAAGCCCTCATTCTGGGTGACTTAAATTTCCCAAATTTTGAAAAACCAGTCTTCTTCTTATTTTAAAAGTCTTTTTTTTTCAAACCCCCTCTCTTTCTCAGCTCCCAAAACGAACAACCCCAAGATCAGGACATATTTTAAAACAGGCTAATTCCCAATTTTCCCCCAAAAGTTCTGATAAACCCCGTACCCTATCATGATGAACTACTTTTTTTTTTTTTTCTGCTGTTTTTTTTTCCCCAAAAACATTCCCCAAAAGCCTTTAGAAAGATAAAGAAAAGTCCCCCGTCGCAACCTCAAGGCCATGAAAATTCAAACTTTCTCTTCACAACGCTGAAACCCCTTTTCCAAACCCGACAAAAATTAACCCTTTTAAACATTTACAATGATTTTCTCAGCCAACTCTTGATGGATGCGCCCCCCCAAATGCCCGTCCCCTCCCGGGATGGGCCATGTGCCCCAGGGTTTACCCCCATGAACCCTTTTGGCCCGCAAAGCGCAAACCCATCCAATTTAAAAGGCACAGTGGTGAAAAAAAAAGGGAAATTTTAAAAAGGGCAGCTTTTTCGAAAACAAGTGAACAAAGAAAATCTTTTATTCTTTCGGGAAAAAAAAAAATTATTACTTTTCAAGTCTTGAGGGCCACGTTTTAATGAAATTCTCTTTCCCTCACAAACTACTCTTTTTGGTTTGGTCTCAAAACTGCTTTAACGGGGTGAAAACTGACTCCGTCGCATAAAAACAGACAGGTTAAACAAAGGGAAACAACAATCTCACAAAGGCCCCACTTTTTTTTCCACTCTGCAGCAAAACCTAAAGGGATTTAAATTAAAAACTCTCATTTTTTCTATTTTTTACTAAATCTGTCCCACAAAAAATTTTTTTTTCAATATAAAAAAGAACCGAAATTTAAAAGTATTTTAAATATTTACAATTCAAAAAACCCCCCAAAACAATTTCCATTTCACCCCAAGGGGTCAAACAATATTACATTTTATTCACTGGGAACTTTAGCCCATCAACTTCCTGCCTCTCTACACAATGAATTTTGAATTAATACCTTTCAAAAAAGTTCTTTAGAAAAGGGGAAAAAAAAAAATTTTGAGCTTTTCGGGCCAGATAAAACAATGTTTTTTCCTTGCCCAAATTCTGGAAAAGTAACGAAAAAAAACCACAGATTTTGGCTGTAATTTTGCTATACACATTTTTTTTTATATCACGATGCCCTTTCCTTAAGGGAAAGTCTTTTCCACTGCTGACGTCTGCTCCCGCCCTTGGCCCCCAACGCTTTTCCACACCATTATCACTCAGGTTGGGGGGGGTTGTTCCCAGGGGACGGAAAAAGAGGGGCAGCTACGGGGGTTCTCCCCCAAATTGGGGCAGAAAAGGGGGAAAATTTAAAAACCTTTCACAGATAGCAGAAAAGAATCCCCCTATTAGTAAAAATTTAAAATAAAGGTAAAGGGGGGTCCCCTAACCAAAATTTAAAGGGCGCCCCACTTTTCTAGGGCCCCCCCCTATTGAGGGCGGCCCCAAACTCCCCCTCCCTCGTCTTTTACCCCTTTCCCCCCCCTAAAGGGGCAGGTAAACCCCTTTTAAACTAGTTTAAATGGGGGGAAAGTATGTAGCCAAGGCGCGCAAACGGTCCCCCCATCCAACTGGAAAACCCCGCTTGAGGTGCCCTTTAAATTGGCTGGGGGAAAAAACCAAAATGCTCCAACCCCTTAGTATCCCCTCCCCATTATTAGTACCCAGTATTTTTTTTTTTTTTTATTTTCCCAACCTTTTTTTTTTGAAATTTTTTTTGTTCCCAGAAAACTGAACCAACCACACTCACAAAAATATTTCCCAAAGTCCCTGCACTGCACACTTTCCTAAATTAAAGTAAAAGAGGGTTTTTTTTTGTTTTTAAATAAAAAAATCTTTTTTTCAACATAACCCCTTCATTAGGTAAGTGACTAGATTCGCAACCAAAAAGGCCCGCTCCCGGGCCGTCAACCTTCCCCGATCAGGACAAAGATGAAAAAGTCAACTCTTTTGACAGAAAAATTTTTACTACGCTATCATTGCACCCCACTCCTAAAGCAAAGTAAAAAACCAAAAATATCCACAGTTTCAAAACAATACCAAAGGAACAGAAAAAAGGTTGTTACACTGCTATAGTCACACCCTACTCAAAAAGCATGCCCTTTACCCCCCCATTTTTGAAGAATTATAGAACCGTTTCCAATCTCCTTTTATTTTTTAAAAGGGCCTTGAAAAAAAAAATTCTCAAAAAAAGCTCAACCCAAACCCCCTTCTCTCCCAAAATTTTTTTCCTGAGGTTTTGTCTGCCTATCAAGTCAATCACAGCAATGAAACCAGCCTAGTACACTTTAAAAACCCCGCTTTCCCACTCGTTCTGCCCCAGGGAAATTTCCCCTTTCACTCGCTCCGGGCTTATAAAAGCCTTCGATACTATGACCACTCAATTTTTTCCCTCCCGTCCCCCAAAAGGGGGTTCCGCGTTTAAAGGGGACAGCCCTCACCTGGTTTAATTTTTTTCTTTCTGACCGTTTTCCCGACATTGCCCGTAAAAAAATTTTAATCAATACATGCCAAAAATGGAATGCGGGTTCCACGGGATCCGTTTTGGCCCTGTTCTTTTCATCTTTACAAATGCCCCACTGTCACCAATTAAAAAAATTTTTAAAAAAAAAGTCATCCCAAAAAAACCATTTAATTTTTTCGCAGTTTACTCTTTAGATTTTAAAGCCCGTGTTTTCTCCTGAAAATCGCCTTCTCTCCCGAAAATTTTTGGGCCCCTGCTTTAAAAATATTTCAAACTGGATGGGCCAAAAACAATTAAAGCTAAAAGCAGAAAAAACCGGGAACCCCTGCCCTTTTGGGGGGCCAAACACAAAAACCCCCCCTTTATTTCCAAAACTTTAAAAGAATTTGCCAGTTTCTTCAGTCCTCTTTAAACCAATGCTGTGAAATTTCAAAGGGGTTGTTATCAAAAACCACTCTCCCATTCAATAAAAACAAACACCCCGACCGTCATGTGCTACTACAAATTCGACATATTATTTCAAAATTTGAAGTACCTGGCCACCAAAGCAACAAAACCCCAAAATTGTCACTTCTGTATTCTTTAAAGTTGGACTTTGCAATTTCTCTTTTGTTTTGGTTTCCGCATCATTTTAAAGCACTCCCCTTTAAAAGTATACAAAACCCCCCCCCCAGCTCGGGCTAGTTCCCCGAAAGAAAAAATTGGCACAAATTTCCCTCTATTGCGATCTCTCCAAAGGCTGCCCGGGGCCCCCAAAAACAAATTATAAAATTTAATACCCCGTTACAAAAAGTCTCCACAAAACTGCACCCTCCCACCTCTGTGAAGGGCTTAACCCGTAACACCTTCACTTCCCCTTTGCTCTGCTGCCGATACCTTTTGGCCCTTTCAAATACCTAGATTTAAAACCCAAACCACCGTTGGCCGCCCTCTTTCTCTATTTCGGGTCATCAACCTGGAATGAGTCTCTTCTCTCTTTGCCAGAAAAACCCAGTTTGGGCAAATTTTAAATCCAACCTCAAGGGCCCTATTTATTTCAAACCCAAAATTTTCCCCCTCCCGTTCCCTATCCCGAAATATCCCATCTTCAAAAACCCAGTTTTTTACCCCTTTCTAAAGTAGTTTAAATAAAATCAAGTCAATCAAAACACTTTTTTTCAAATTTTATGAAAAGGGGATTTTCAATACCGACAGGCAGATTGAAAACGCAAAAAAAAACCCAAAGGCACAAAACATATATTTTTATAATGGTGATATTCCAAATTTCCACATTTTTAAAATGACTTTCAAATAAAAATGTCATGAAAAACACACACAAAAAACACACCGCAAAGGAAAGCACACAAAACCCTAACAACACATAAAACCCTACACACTTACACACCAAAAAAATTGTTAAAAAACAAAGTTTTGAAAAAACCCCCCAAAAAAACAAACAAACAAAAAAACAAAAAACATTGACTAGAAGGCAAAAAAAAAACCCCTTTTTATTTCCCACGCACATAACCAAACACGCAACCCCCACGCACACCCCCACCCTACATCAAAAAATTTTAATTCAATTTTTAAAAACCCTTGAAAATAGAAGACACTTTTTTATTTCCCCACACCCAAAAACCCAAAAAACTTTAAATTTTGTAAAGCAAAACCCATTTAAAAATGAAAAATCGGGGAAATAAAAGTAAAAAAATAGGTAAAAACTTTATTGTGAATTCGAATCGAATGTTATGGGACAAAAGATTTTTTTCTGGGTTTTTTTGCCCCGTTGGGGGCAGGGGGAACGGCTTCCTTTTTTTTCCAATTTTTTTTTTAAACAGATTTATTAAAAATTTTCTGAAGGAAAATTTTGGTTTTTTTAAAACCCAAGGTTATTGTACCCAAAAAATTTTAAACAAAGCATAGAACACCCAAAAAAAGACCTGTAAAAAAAGGAAAAAAATCCTTTTTTTCCTTTCCAAAAATTTTGGGTTTATTTTCCTTTAAAAATACACACGTTGTTGTCCCTTTTTTACAATAGTGGCCGTGTTTAAACGTCCCAAAACTTGTGGTTTAAAAACAGTTTTCCCGATACTTTAGTTCGAAAACGTTTTTAACTTTTTGATATGGATAAAAAAATTCTTAAAAATATGCCCTGATTTTTTGAAAGTTTAGGGCCCTTTTTTAGGTTTTTGAAACTTTAGCTAAAATAGGCCTCGGTGGGGCTGGACTTGGTCCAAGACTGATCCGTATAGGAGAGGGTAAAAGACACTGTGTCTGCAAACTTTTCCGAAAGGAAAATTTCCCCTAGTTGCTTCTGCAATCATCTGTGTATAGAAGTACAGAAGTGGGAGAGGACGCAACCAATTTGGGGAACTAGTGCAGGTAAAACTTTAAAAAAAAAGAAGAAATTTTTTTTGGCAAAAACAGGTTGGGCTGTGGGGTTTTTAAAATTTAATCAGCAGTGAAAAAAAGTCGAAATTTTTTACATCAAATTTTGAAAATTTTTTTGTTTAAACCCAAAAGGGGAGGCGCATTTTTACGAAAGCTGAAAATAAAGTCAACGACCAAATTTTGGCAAGAGAGTCAGGTGTTTTCCCAAATGGCTATACAACTTTGGGGGCAAAAAAATAGTTTAAAATCTTTGACACCCCTTCGGGACCTGTACGCAAATTGTAGTGGGCAAGGTCTTTCTCTGTGGTGGAAAGAAGGGAAAAATTTTACGATTTTTCATCGTTTTTATCACCCAAAAGTGTGAGACTACAGGTTCAAAATTTTTAGGCCGAGAAGGATTTGGTTTTTTTTGGGAAAAGTATTATATTGAAAGTTTTCCAAATAACTGGAATCTGACAAATATCCCCGTGAGGCCTGGGAAAAGGTGTTGAAGGACAAAAGGCAGGGTCCCGTGGGGGCAAATTTTTAGGGGTTTTTTCACATAAACCATCTGGAAGTATACGACCTTTTGGGGTGGTGTTTTGCGTGTTTTGAAAAAAATTTCACTATTGAAAATTTTTTGTTATGATTTTTTTCTGCGGGGCACCTTTTTTGAAAAACTGTTTAAACTATTGATTATTTTTAATTGATTGCAAGCTTGGGTTAAAATTTGGTTTTAAAGCATGCCCCTTTTATTTTCTTTGCAAAAATTAGCCTTATAAGGGCCCTTCATTCTTTTTTCTTCTCCTTCTTTTCTTCTCCTTCTTTTTCTTTGCATTTTTCTTTTTATTTGGGATTCTTCTCCTTTGGGATTCCTCTTTTCTGTTCTTTTTCTTCTTCTTCTTCTTCTTCTTTCTTCCCTTTTTCTTTTCTTCCTTTTTGTCTTTTCTTCCTTTTTTCTTCTTCCTTTTTCTTCTTCTTCTTCTTTTCTTCTTCTTCTTTTCTTCACAATTCTTGTTCTTTTTCTCCCTTTTCTTAAAAATAACCGAAAAAACCATTATTTTTTGGAGTGCAGTTTGACAGAAATTCTGGGAAAAAACTTGAAGTGACATAAAAAAAACAACTGTTTTTAATTGGAGAGAAATGGACCTTTTGTAAATAGTGCTTTTTTGGCCACTGAAAGCAATTAAAAACTGGAAAGAAAATGTTCGACTTAAAAAAAAGTTAGCAAAGTTTTTTTTTACAAATTCGGATTGGGAAAACAAAAAACCAAAAGTTGGAATTTTGTGAATGAACCTTTAAAAAAAAAAATATGAAAAAATTGGGGGGAAAATGGAGAAAAGAAAAAAAAATGAGTTTAAATCATTTTTAGAAAAAATGGTTCCCGTACATTTAAACTTATAGAAGGTTTAATACCATTTCAAAATAAATTTGTAAAATTAAGTAATTTAAAAATGAATCTTGTTTAATGGAAAAATATGATTTATTTTTTTGTTACTTTTGGGGTGCCCCAATTTTATTTTAGCCTGTAAAAAGGGGAAAAGAGTAAAGTTTTCCCGGATGAAAAATTAATTTGTTTGTTTTTCCCCTAAATGGTTTTCCCAATCAAAAAGTTTTTTTTAGAAGGGAAATTTCAAAAGAAGAAGAATTGCGGAAAAAGAAATTGCAAAGGGGAATTGCGAAGAAAAAAAAATTTCACAAAGAAATATGCCAAAAAAGAATTGCAAGAAGGGAAATTCGAAAATTTTTTGAAGAATTTCGAAAATTTTCAAAGAAGAAAAGGAAAAAAAGAAGAATTGCGAAGAAGAATTGCAAAGAAGGAAAAATTTTCGAATACAAAACACCAGTAGTTATGTTAAAAATGACCGGGGAAAAACGGGGGGGCCCACTTCCCCGCCATTTGGGGGGCTTCCCCCCTTTCCCCTTTCCCCCCCTTTACCTTCCGCCCTCACATGTCACCCCCGACAACGCTTTTTCCCCCTGCTGCCTTTCCCCCCGCCCCCTTTTCTTTTGATTGTTTGTTGTTTTTAAATCTGATAATGTTTTTTTTTTCTGATGAAATTTTTTGTAAATAAAGAAGTGGGGTTTTTAAAAAGAATCCCCTTTAATTGCACATTCTTTCACCTCTTCTACCCCCTGATTCACCAACCAAACTTTTGTTGTTTTTCCGATTGCCGAAACTCCCCCATCGCCCTTTGTCTCTTCCCCTTTATCTTTTCCAAAAATCACCACTTTATCTTCAACCTCTCCCCCCCCCCCCCCCCCCTCCTTCAGATCCCCCAAGTTTTTTTGTTCAATGTGAAAACTGCTGTCCAAATGGAAAAGTCGACAAAATTCTGTTTCACTCTGAAAAAAAATTGACTTAAACCCCTTTTTTTTTTCCCCCCCACCGAAATTGGCTTTAAAACCCCTTAACCCTGAGGCCCAAAAAAACCAGCTGACTCCTCCTGGTTTTAAAACCCTTTTTTCCCCCGGGCTTTCGAGGAGGTGGGATTTTCCATCATCCCCAAAGGGCAATTGGAACCAACTCTTTCTTTTGTCACAAACCCTTTAATTTTCAATGAATCTTTTGAAGTTTTTCGAAAAACAATTTCAACCTTCCCGGCCCCTCTATTACTAATTCTGCCTTTCCGTCCACCCCAGCCCTAAAAAAAACCCAACTTTTTCCCCTTTTTTCCCAAGAAATTTCCAAATCACCCCCTCGCCAAATCAGCCCTCCCCCCCACTTTTTACTTTTAATTTTTTGGTGCTTTAAAATTCCCTTTCCCACAACCGTCTTATTTAGGTTCAAAAGTCTTTTCAATTTTCCCAACCCTTCTCTCCCCCAACTGGTAAACAAGCAACGCACGAATTTGGGCTTTTTTTAGACTGGCTGATTCAAAAAGCTTCTTTTTTAAACTTGTCACATCGTTTCCCGTCCCGCAAACTGATTCTGATCATTCCGCCCTTTCTTTCCCATCTAAACATCACAAAACCTGTCAAAAAGAAGAAATATGTTACTCGCACAATTTTAAGGCCCTTTAGACATTCAAAACCTTTTCCTTCCCAAGTTTC
The DNA here is from genome assembly GCA_028751875.1 of Rapana venosa. Classification (NCBI taxonomy): domain Eukaryota; kingdom Metazoa; phylum Mollusca; class Gastropoda; order Neogastropoda; family Muricidae; genus Rapana; species Rapana venosa. The sequence continues at coordinate 53,576,531 of CM054155.1, forward strand.
CAAACGTTTTTCAAAAACCTCTGCCCAAAATGCCTCTCTGATCACTATAACACATTCTCCCCCACTGCTTGATGAGCAGCACCCCTATGTCATTCCCCCCTACAGCCCGTGCCCAGGGATCCCAAAAAACTTAATAGCGAAGCGCAACCCCGGCAACTAGAACGGCAGGGGCGGAATAAAAAACCGAAATCAACAAAAGCTTTTCCCAAAACAAAAAAACAAATCAAATTTCCATTCACAAGACAGAATCTCTTCCAAGTCTCTGTGTACATCCATAAAATCTCTTTTTCCCTCACCTAAAAATTCCTGGTCGCAAACATCTCCTCTCCAACACCCACAGTTTTCTGAATTCACCCAATTTTTCCCTTTCTTTTCAGACAAATTTCGAAACTTACCTCCAGCTGATCAAACTCAATCCCAGCCGCGCCTCCGCCCCCCATTCCCTGGCACCCTCTCTTTTCCTTTCCCACCCCACTGTGAAAAAGAAATCATGAAAATTTTTTGAAAAAAATTATAAAATCATGCGCCCTTTGATCCTATCCCTGCTCCTGTTTTCTCACAATGCTTTCCCAAAACTTGTGTTTTTATTACAAAAATAGAAAATCTCTTTTCAGTCGGGAAATTTTCCATCAGCTCTTAAAACAGCAATAGTCACACCTCTACTAAAAAACCCCAACCCTCGATCCCACATTTGAAGATTATGGGCCCTTTTCCAACTTCCCCTTTGTTCTAAAGTACTAAAAAATTGTTCTAAACAGCTCAACGTCCCCTTTCTTCCAATGATTTTCCCACTTTTCAGTTGCCTATCCCCCCAAAACCACAGCCCCGAAAAACCCCCCAGTCCATACTTTAGATACATTTCTGCTTGCTTTGATGCGGGAAAAATCTCCCCCCACTTTTCTTGACTTTCGCCCTTTGAAACATAGTCACTCAATTCTTCTTTCGCCTAAAAGTCTTTTTGGATTAAGGACACCCCTCACTGTTTTTTTCATACTACAGACCGTTCCCAGAAAGTTATTGTAAACAAATTCAATAAAACCGTCAAAATGGAATGTGGAGTCCCGCAGGGACAGTCCGGGCCCTTTCTTTTAAATCTTACACTGCTCCACTCCCCAATAAAATAAAAAACCACCTATTGATCATTATTCTATCCCGATGATACCCAACTTCATTGCAGCGATACTGTGAAAACTTGCCTTCCCCCCTGACAAATATGCCCACGCCTTCAAGCATTCAAAACGGGATGACCAGAAAAATTTCAACTTAATCCGATAAAACCGAACCATTTCATAGGGACCCAACATAAACTTTCCCTTTACAAAAACTTCAATAGAATTCGGCAATACTCAGTTCCTTTTGTCCAACCTGGAAGTTTTAAAGTAGTTCTTGAAACACACTCCCATAAAAAATCACCCCCAAACCCTCCCGTTTGCTACATCAATTACGGCATAAGCGCGACCCAAGTTCGTCCATGATGCAACTTCCAAGTTTTGTCACATCTCTCTTTCTTCATTTTTAGACTACTGAAATTCTTTATGGCGGGCCCTCCAGCATATCTATCCCTCTCTTCACGATACAAAACTTGCCTGAGGGCCCTAAGAAAAAAAAATTGAACACATCACTTTTTTTCTCATCTCTTCATTGGTTGCCTGCCCCACAAAGCGGGGTTTAAAATAAAACCCCTCTGTTTCAAATTTTCCCCACAAATCGCACCCTCTTATCTCTGTGACTGTTTTATTACACCCACTTGTTCCCTTCTTCACCCCAGAACTTTGTGCTTTCGAACACCAGTTCAAACAAACCATTGGCCGTCGCTTTTTCTCTTTTTTTGGCCATCCCCCGGAATGACCCCCCTCTTTCACTTGTCAAAACCCCTTAGTTCCTTAAAATCCAGCCCGAAACCTCTTATTTCCTACCTGAGACTTTCCCCCCACATACTGTCCCTAATTTTCAACAGCATCTTTCACCTTCTAATGTTGTTCCCGTGTGTTGGGGTGTGTGGTGTGGTGTGTGTGTGTGGGGTTGGGTGTTGTGTGGTGGTGTGCGTGTTGGGGTTTTGCACGCGCATGGTTTTTGAAATCGGTTGCTCTTTATTTTAAAGGAGGTTCCCTGCCTGTAAATGTTTGAGTGCAACCCCTTTCATTGTTTGTTTTTTAAAAGATCAGGCTATATAAATTCCATATTTATTTAAATTTTTAATTATATTATTATTAATTTGTTTGATCAAGAACAAATGTACATATAGTTATAAGCAATAACATAAGATTTTAAAAAAAATTTTAGATTTTGAATACGACATTTTAAATAAGTTAAATACAACCCAACAAACTGTACAGAAAAAAGAAATGGGAAATGTTTTGTACACAGATACTTTTTTAGTAATCAACAATAAAAGCTATCAAAAAAAGTTTTTCAGAAAGTATCAGTCAAACAATTAGTTCTTGTAATATTTCCCTTTACCGCAAAAAAACACTATAAGTCATATTTGTTTTAGTAAACCCTCTTTAGTTTTTATGTTTTTTAGATATTTTTTTAAAAAACCCCAAAAAGAGGTTCCCTTTTTTTACTCTGATCTGTAAAAAAAACTTTTTCCTTGAGTAATATTTTATCTGTTTTTCATCACCTTGTCGAGAAAAAAAATCTAAACAAATTGTTTTCCCTTTTACAGCACTAATCTTTTATTGCACAATTTTCCCGAAGAAAGCTTTGTAATTTTTCCAAAATGAGAAGTTTTTCTGAAGCAAGAATAGTGATCAAAATTTCTTTTTACAAAAATTACAGAATGTCATTTGTTGCATTAAAAATTTTTATTTTTTTCCGAATATAAATTTGTTGAAATTTTGGGATCATCTTACTGGAACCCTTTTTTTTTTAATTTTTTTTATTTTTTTACTTTTTCAAAAAAAATTTCTCCAGGTGAGTCCGGGATTGTATTGTTCCATTTTTCGCAACACTTTGGCTGTTTTTTTCTGCAACCAGAAAGTCATAATAAGGGGTGTTCCCTTTTTTAAATTTTAAAATAAAAACCCCAAAGCCTTTTGAAGGGTTTTTTGTTTATTTTTATTTAAATTTATGTCCCTTTTTTTGTATAACTTTTTTAAACGCAACACAGCCAAAATATGAAAAAAAAATTTTTTCTTGATTTTTTTCTTCTTAAAATGTTCATATGTCAAAAAATGTTTACTTTTTTCAAATAGTCTGCAATGCATAATACCGTTTTTCTATCCATTCTTTCACTTGAAAGAAGTTTCCCCCAACTTTAACTTCTGTTGTAAAATATTTTTCTGTCAAAAGATTTTTAGAATAAAAAAGTTTAACTTTCCTGCAAACATTTTGTAGCAAGGAAAGAATCAATCCAAAGCTTTTAAATCTTTCCCTAATGGGGGATACAGTATATATTGTCCAACTTTGACAAGGGCAAAAATTTTTCAATGAAAACTCCACTTTTGAAATTTGGTTTAAGTTTTCTTTCCCTAAAGTTTAAAACCCCTTATATCTGTTTTAGAGATGGTTTCCCAACCTCCTCTTTATGTTTTTATTTGGTTTTTCTCGGATTCATCTGCTTATTTTTCCCCCAAACTTAAAAAATAGCTTTTGAAGTTAAAATTTTTAAATCATTTTTTGGATTTCGTAAGTAAACCAGAGATATACGTTTGAAAGGATTAAAGTTTTTAGCACTGAAAATCTACCAATAGGGTCTATCCCTTTTTTTACCAATTTGAATAAGATTTTTTTTTCTGTAATTTTGTTATAAATTTTTTAGTTTTTCACTTTGTGACAATTTGGGTTAAACCATATCGAGTATTTTAAAAATTTTTTTTGGGTTCCATCAAACCCTTAAATGGGTCTATCCTTACATCAAAAAAATTTTTTGCCCCAAAAGCCAAATTACTTAGTTTTCTATATTCAAAAACATCCGTCATTTTTCAAATAAATCTAAATTTTTTTAATGGATGTTCAAATGATATGCCGTCCCTTTTTTATTACCTGGTGCATCAGCAAACTGTAACAATTGTATTCGGTCTTTAAATTTAAAATCCCCTTTGATTTTGGGGGTTTTCCTTTTATCAAAATTGCTAGAACTTTGCGAGAGAAAAAATAAATATGGAAAAGGGCACCCTTCTGCATCCTGTGGAAAAAAACCAGGGGGGGCACTGCCCATTAATTTAAAAACTTAGACTTAATATTTTTTAAAGGGTTGAAACCCAAACGCAGTTATTTTTTCCAAAAAAAATGTTTTAAATACCTTTAAAATGAACGCCCAATTGAATCAAAAGCCTTTTAAAAATAGGGGAAATTTTAACATCCCCGGGAAAGGGTTTTTTTAATTTGTAATTAATAATCATCAAAATTTATATTTTCTCCCATAACTTTGGAAAAAAACCTGTCTGGGTCTTTTTGATAGTTTGGGAAGAAATGTTTTTTTTTATTAGCTATACGGATGAGTATTTTAAAATAACATTAAGTAAGGGTATTGGGCTCGATTTTTTTTATAAAATCTTTTGCTTTTCATGTTTTGGGGTCATGTAATTGTCCTTTTTTTGTGTGTTTGTTTAATTTCCCATTTTAAAGGATCATTTAAAAAATTGACAACAAAAGAACCAAGTGTTTCCCAAAAAACTTGAAGAAATTCTGAGGGGAATCCATCAGAGTTGGGCTTTTCCCATTTTTTATTTTAAGGGGGTTTTTTTTTTTTCCCTTCGCAATTTTTTTTTGCGAAGTTTAAAAATTTGGTGTTTAAAAATTTTTTTTTTTTTTTTTTGGGTTTTCAAAATTTTTAAAAAAAAGTTTTCCCCGATTTATTTGCTTTTGTTTTGTTTTTGGTTTTTTAAAAATTTTTTTTTTTAAAAAAATTTTTGGATTTTTTTTTTTTTTGGTTGGGGCCCCTTTATTTTAAATTTTGGGGGGGTTGTTTGGTTTTATTTTTTTCCCCTTTTTTTGTTTTTTTTTTTTGTTGTTGAGTTTTGGTTTTTTTTTTGGTTGCCTGTTTTTTGTTTTTTAAAGAAAAAAAAAAAATTTTGGTTTTTTTTTAAAATTTGAATTTTTGTTTTTTTTGGTGGAAAAAATTTTTAAATTGTTTTTTTTTTTTTTTGTTTAATGTTTTGGGAGGGGGGGTTTTTTAGTACTTTCCCCCTTTTTTTTTTAAATTTTTCAAAATTTGGAGCTTCGAAAATTTGGGGGGGTTGGTAAGGTGGGGGAAAAAAATTAAAGTTTTTTTTTAAAGGGGGTTTTTGTAATTTTTTAAATTGGGGTTTTTTTTCGAAAAAAAATTTTATTGTAAAAAAGATTTTTTTGTTTAAAAAATGGGTTTTTTGGTTTTTTTTTGGGTTAAAAAAAAAGGTTAGGGGGAATGGTTGTGTTTTTGGGGGAAAAGGGTTTTTTGACGGTTGGGAAGGGTGTTTGGTGTTTGATTGTTTTTGAAAAGTTTTTTAGGGGGTTTTTTTGGCCCCCCAAAAAAAATAAAAAAAAATTTTTACAGTGTCTTGTTAAAAATAACCCCTGGTTTTTAGTGGGGGGGTTTTTTGGGGATGAAAAAGCTCCTTTTTTTGGGGGCTTTGTTTTAAACTTAAAAAAAAAAGAAAGGAGCCCCTTTTGGTTTGGGGGGGGGGAAAGGGGAGGTTTTAAAAAAAAAATTTTTTTGGGGAGGGTGGGGGGGGGTTGGGGGTTTAAAAAGAAACCGACAGGTTTTTGGTGGCGGTTTTTAAAAATTAGGGTTTGTTTGGTGTCCGATAGAAAAGTGTGGGGGAAAAAAGGGGGGGGGTTTTTAGAAAATTAAAAAGGAAAAAAAAAGGGTTCGAAAAATTGGGTGCCCTTGGGGGGGGGGGGAAAAAAAATTGGTTTTGGGGAAAAGGATGGAATGGGGGGGGTCAGGGGGAAAGGGGGGGGTTTAAAACTTTTTTAAAAAATGGTTTTGGAAAAAAGGGGTGGGGCCGGTTTTTTTCCCGATTAAAAAGTTAGTCTTTTTTGGGCCCTGGGGGGGGGTGGGGGGGTCCCTTTCCCCCTTTTTTAAAATTTTAAAATTCAAAAAAAAAAAAAATTTAAAAAATTAAAATTTTTTTTTTTTTTAAAAATTTAAAAAAGGGTTCAAGTCATACCACGACAGCGTTGTGCGCAAAGCGACTGCCATCTTGGCTGATCCCTCCCATGATATGTTTTCTGAATTTCAGTTGTCTTCAGGTCGCTGTTTTTGGTGCCCCTTAGTAAAACAAATAGAAAAAGAAATTCTTTTATTCTAGTAGTCATTCGAATTCTAAATTCAAAGCAACACTGACCACAGTTTTACATAGTGGGTGTGGGTGTGTGGTCATGAAAATAAGTACTCCTGTATCTTACTTTGGGCTTAAATGATTTTTAAATCTCAAACAGAAAATGAAAAGAATGAGCCTCAATATATTAGGACTTTCAGAAGTGAGATGGAAAGGAGCAGGCTGCATAACATCCGGCAATTACACCATTCTTTACTCAGGAGGAGATCAAAACCAGAAAGGAGTTGGCATGATTCTAGATCAAGAAACCTCAAAGACCATCAAAGGTTTCTGGACTGTAAATGACAGAGTCCTGATAGTAAAACTTTAGGGCACACCTTTCGACATTGGAATAGTACAAGTATATGCACCAACAGCTGATAAAGATGACGCAGAAATTGAGGAGTTTTATGAAAATATCGAAAAGGCAATGAAGCAAATGAAGTCTCAAGATATCAGAATAATAATGGGTGACCTCAATTCAAAGGTAGGAAAAGGGAAAGATGAAACCACAGTTGGCCCATTTGGAATAGGAGTGAGAAATGAAAGAGGAGAGCGGCTCACGGAATGGTGCAAGGAACAAAAGCTGGCTGTCATAAACACATGGTTTGAAAACCATCCAAGAAGATGCTGGACATGGAAAAGCCCTGGCGACAGAACCAGGAATCAAATAGATTACATCCTGATTCAAGAACGCTTATGTAACTCTATAACATCTTGTAAGTCCATGCCAGGTGCAGACTGTGGAAGTGATCATGTCCCAGTTATCGGTACAATGCGACTAAAATTGAAAAAGTTGTCAAAAGCAAAAAGAACACCAAAACTGCAAATGAACATGCTACAAACTGACGAAGAAATCAAAGAAAAATAGAAGATCAAAGTTGGAAACAAATTCGATGGCCTAGATCAACTCACCACTACAGAGGAAAAATGGCAGATGATGAAAGATAGCATCAGCAAGGCAGCAAAAGAATATATACCAGTCATAACTAGAAAGGAACATAAAAAGTGGATGAGCTCCGAGATTTTAAACCTAATGGAAAACAGGAGAAAGGCAAAAGTAGATGAAAAGAAGTATAAAGAACTTGAAAAACTGGTTAAGAAAAAATGTAATGAACCCAAGGAAGAAGGATCTTTTATGCGTGCAAGGAAATTGAAATGAATGCAAATTTTGATAGCAAACTTATGCATGAAAAAATAAAAGATGTGACAGGAAAGAAATCATCTGCAAAAACAGGTTGTATAAAGTCGAGAGATGGAGATATACTCATGGAAAAAGAAGATATTCTTAACAGGTGGTCAAAATACATCGAAGAGTTATACCACGACGACAGAGGTCCACCTCCTCTTTTTAGCAACGAAGATGGCCACATAATCATGGAAGACGAAGTGAGACATGCACTCAGCAAGATGAAAGTGGTAAGGCGCCAGGACCTGATGATATCCATCTGAATTGATAACAGCCTGGATGAAGTGGGAATTAAGGCAGTCCAAAACTACCAAACAATATTATATGACACAGGAGAGATTCCGACAGATATGAAGAAGTCCATCTACATTGCGATCCCTAAGAAATGGGTACAGTGAATGTGACCAACATCGTACAATCAGCTGATGAGTCACTCACCAAAGTTCTTTTAGGGAATACTCATGAATAGGAATAAAAATAAAATACTCCCAGAAATATCAGAAACGCAATTTGGATTCATGGCAGACAAAGGCACCAGAAATGCAATCTTCGCATTGAAAACTCTCATGGAAAGATCCATCGAGGTCAGAAAGACCTGTACCTCTGTTTCATTGACTACTCAAAAGCGTTCGACAAAGTACGACACTCCAACTTGTTTGTATTCTGGCAGGGCTACACATTCGACGGGAAAGATCTTCGAGTCCTCAGAAACATATATTGGGAACAGGAGGCAGCTATTAGAGGGCGACAATGACATCAGTCAATATAGACCAATCTGCAGGGTGTGAGGCAGGGCTGCGTGTTCTCGCCTGATTTATTTAATGTATATAGTGAAAACAATTCTACGAAATATTGAGAAGCATGAGGGAATTAGTGTTGGTGGCCACAACATCGACAACCTGAGATATGCAGATGACACAGTCCTTATTTGCCGACTCTGAAGAAAAACTGCAAAAGATTTTAACAACAGTAACAGACGAAAGCGAAAAGAAATGGATTACAGCTCAATGAAAAGAAGACAGAATGCATGATGATCTCGAAAAAAGCTGTTATACCACAATGCAACATAGCCTGTAAAGGAGAGAGAATCAGACAAGTAAACACCTTTAAATACCTTGGTTGTACTTTCACCCGGACGGCAAGTGTGACACAGAAATCAAGAAGAGAATCGGTCAATCTAAGGCAACTTTTAACAACATGAAATGCATTTTTACCAACAATAAGATAAGCCTCAAGACAAAGATCCATGTTTTGAGAGCCTACGTATGGTCCATTCTTCTGTGCGGATGTGAGTGCTGGACCCTAGCCAAAGGACACAGAACAGCGACTAGAAGCAGTTGAAATGTGGTTCATCGGAGAATCATGAAAGTCTCATGGACAAAAAGAAAAACAAATGCAGAAGTAATGGAAATGGCTGGGTACAAGAGATCCCTTCTCAACACCATCAGAGAAAGACAGCTAAAAAAATTTGGCCATATAATCAGGGCTGACGGACTAGAGAAACTGTTATGGAGTGGCAAAATCTGTGGAAACAAGAGCAGAGGAAGACAACGCACAAAATTCACAGACAGATTAAACAAATTCGCAACGAATAAAGAGAGCACCAACAATGAGCGCATGAGAGGGACCGAGAACAGGGAAGAATGGAGAGCCATGATCGTCGAGGTCTGCAGGACCAGACCGGACACTTGAAGAAGAAGAAGAAATCGTGTGTGTGTAAGTTTATGTCTTTACTAGTCAATTGTTATTATGGTGCGCGCACGCGCGCGTGTGTATGTGTGTATTTACTAGTCAATAGTCTATAAAATTGTGTTCATATATTGATGCGTGTGTATGGGTGTGCACATGTGTGTGTGCGTGTGTAAGTGCGCGTGTGCGTGCACACGTAAATAATAAGTTCATATGTCTTTTAAATCAATGTTTTTGTTCTGTTGTATTTTTTATTTTTATTTTTTACAACATTGTATTCCTATTTTGGCGTGTGTGTATGTGTGTGCGTGCGTGCATACGCTGTGCGTTTGTGTGTGCGCCCCTGGGCTTTGTGTGTGGGTGTATATAATATACATATATCGTATATATATATTTTTTTAAGCTATCTTGGAATGTTCATAACAATATTAAATATATTTTTCTTCTGTCTTTTGAGATAATTATAAGAATCAATGTGCCTGTCAGTATTGTAATTGCCTTTCATGGGATGATTAAAGTGTTTTTGACTTGACTTGACTTTCTGATAAAGTTCGCAGACGACAGTGTTCTGTTATCTCTCTTCTCCGGATCACCGAGTTCGTACACTGGTGTGACGAGGCCTATCTGGAGCTAAATGTTTCTAAAACTAAAGATCTTCCTTTCGATATCAGAAGATCAGGGCACACTCCAAAGTATATTATTATCCATAATCAAGAAGTTGAAAACGTTTCGAACTATAATTATCTGGAACTGTTTTTGACCACAAGTTTAACTGAGATGTTAACACTGACGCTATTGTCAAAAAGGGACAACAACGTGTGTATTTTCTGAGGAAACTTAACTCATTTTTTGTAGACAAAATGATTATTTCCTTGTTATACAAGTCTTACATAGAGAGTGTTCTAAGTTTTGTGAACAAGAAAATCACTGGAAAAACCTCAAGTGAACATTCGGAAAGTGGTGAGGGTGTTGAAACTGAAGATGACCTAGCTTTCAAGAACTGCTTGTCTTCTTCTAATAGCATAAAGTACATATTTACAGACATGGCGAAAGACATCTTCGCTCTTTCCGTCTAGCAGTCTTGACAGAGGTAAATCAAAAAAACCTTGTCTTTCATATTATCATATAAAGGACAAGCAAGTAAAAGAAAGTTCTTCATTTTCTTCGTGAAAACCACACGCGCATTGCTTATCCCTCGGATTTTCACTGTGCCTCTACATATTGCAGTTTATAAGTAATACACCTAGTCTTACATGCGAAAACGCGGCTCTCTTTCTTTGCTAAAGACATAGGTGGATGACCATTCCTGAATAAATATATCTACTAATCTCTGTTTGAATTTACTTAAAAACAGCGTTCATTACTGGTACTTTGATTTAACCATACAAATTGAAAACCTGCCTATATAACATGTCCTTAATATCTGTCACCTAGCTTTTTTTTTTTTACCCCGCTTATCTAAAGACAAAAGCATCTGATAACATTGTTTTGGAAGTCTGTCTGCTTCCATCAGCAGTAAATGCAGCCAGTACTTCACGGATCTTACAGTTGTTTTTTGATGAAAAGAGGATATCTGCCTAAAGGTACACCCAGATATCGCTTGCAAGCTAAAGGTATACTTTTTCAAGGTTATCAAGTCTATTAACTTCCCAGACTTCAGAGGAGTATAACAATGTTGACAGCGATTTTCCGTCAAAGTGTTTTGTGTCATTTCTTTGCACGTTGAATAAACTCTACTTAAAATATGCACCGCTCTTTTTCCTTTAGTAACAAAAGCAGCAGTTCCAAGTTTACAACTTAGTTTTGTGGTAAATGTCAATCCGAGATACGTGTAACTGTTAACCACTTCTACAAGATCACCATCATAAAAACATTTTTCATTTTTTATAGGTGTTAATCTTTTCTGAAAACCACAACCTTAGTCTTTTCTTTATTAAATCTAAATTTTAAATTATCACATGTTTTAGATCTCAATTGAGTCTGCAATCCTCTGGAAGTGGTTGACAACAATACCACATCGTCAGTGAAGCTGAATACCGTGAACACCAAATTCATTAATATGATGGGCTAAATTATTTAAAAACAGTGAAAAAAAGGGTTGGACTAAGAACACAATCATGGCGAACTCGCGTAGGACAAAGAAAAAAAGCCAATGTGTTTGTTATTAATTCTTACACAGAATAAGATGAGATACATAGCTTGAGAGAGCAAAAAAACTTTCCCCTCACGCGTTTTAAGCTGTATTTTTCCAGTATGTAACACATTCTTAAAAAGTTCATACCATTTCCCAAGTTTATTTTACAACTGATACCAGTATTTTGCTCCCTCATCCTTTTAAATTTTTTCCAAAATATGCAGAATCTTGCTTTTCTTGTCAAAAATCAAAAAAAATTTTTTTTAACCCTTTTTTCTTTTTTTTTACAAAACAATAATTTTTTCCTTTTTTTTTGTTTTTCACAAAAACCCTTCTTTTTTTAAAAGTTTTAATTCTTCTTTAGTTTTTTCTCGGAAATTTTTCCAAAAGGGAAAACGGGTTTTTTCTTTTTCCCCTTTTGCCTTTTCATTACTTCTTGTGGAGCAACAAATAATAGAGGGCCTTTTCCCCAAATTACTGTTAGGGAAGAAATAGCCTCTTCAACCGATACAAATTTTTTCGTTAATTGTCTTTTGAAATCCCTCCCCCCCCCTTTTTTTTCTCCCAAATGATTTTTCCCTCAAGTATATTTTCTCCTTCCTTGCAGTAGTACAATACTTCATACTTTTCTTTTTGTATGTAGGTTTAACACCTAATTCGCAGGTAAGTGGCCCGGTCTATTGCATTCAGAACTTCGGGTGTTTCATCTTCCCCCAGAAACAAATCACTGATACATAAAATAATCCAAACCTTGCCCTGAGTCTCAAGGTGCCCATGGTATGCAAAATCAGATTGCCAATCCATCACATTACAAACCCCAAAGGTGCTACCAAACAAATTAACACTTTGTCTTCAGAATTGGAGAAAAAAAAATAATCTTTTGTGTTTTGTACACAAAATTTTGAATTCATCAAAAACTCAAGTTTTTTCATTTTTTAAAAAGTTTTTCGTGCATTTTAAGTCGCTGCAAAGCATCGGAGAGAAATCATAAAGGGGCTTCTTAAAAGGCCTTAAAAAATAGCCATTGTCAGTTTTGCTCCAAAATGGTGAGTAGTGGGAAGTACACAGTATATAAAAAACATTTTCTTTTTTTTTAAAACTCTTACTATTTTTCAATATAACAACATTTTCTTTTTTCTTATGAATCTTTTAACACCCCAGAGAACATTTTTCACGAAAACCCTAACCCCAGAGTGCCTGCCGTGCTTAGAAGCTTTTTGCTTTTGAAAATAATTGTTAAACTGTGCAAATGATGCTGTTTCAGATTCCCGAGAAAAAACGTTTCTGTTAAGGAACAAAATCTACTGGTACAAATCACAAGTCTTCGCTTTGCTTTAAAAATCAACCACACATTGTCCACAAAAATGTCATTATACATTTATTTTGTTTATAGGGGGCATGTTTTAACTCTTTGGGTTTAAAGCCCCTTTTGTGTCATGCTTGGCTTACAAGGGTATGATCCCGGGCCAAAACCCTATCATTCCCCCTCCCAGGTGAAGGGCTCCAGAGTCATTTCCCGACCTCATGACTTCCCCTGTAATGCTTCTGTCTTGGCGCCCCCTAAAGCATCAGTGAGCTGCTTTGGTTTAGTGCCGGCTGGGAATTTTGACTCCAAGCGCTGCTCCTTTGACTTCACCCCCCCTTTCCCTGTTGTTCTGTGGAAGAGTCTGTTGAAGCTGGTTCACCTACCTTTTTCAGTCATTTGTGTGCCATGCCCTTGCAGCATTTGACTCGAATAAAGTTGCATATCTTTTGTTATTACACTATTGAAAAAGTCTGTCCAAAACATCTTTTTGTTCAACAAGTTCCCCAAAAAGCGTTTACGTGTTTTATTCCGTATTTTGTTTATATGGTGTGTTTTCTTGTGTTGTCTGTTTCTGTTGCCCAACTCTACCGTTTCGCCCCCCTTGTGTCTGGTTTTATCACCGTCCACGCAGGGTTTTGCCCACCTGGGGCAGCATGTGTGAGCAGGCGCAGCAGGTCACTGGACTGTGTCTCTGGGAGTGTGCCCAAACCCGGACTGTTTCCTCCGCCTTTTTTCCCTGGTTGCTGGTTGTGCGTGCTCCCCGGTCTGGAAGCGCCGCTGTTGGTTTTTTGGGGTAGTTGGTGCCCGGAAAATGGGAGTCGATGGCAGCGTTGTGGACTTGTTTTGCTGGTTCCCCTTTCTGGACGGGGTCGACTTTTTCAAAGCACTGATAGACAGGGGCTGCGGTTTGTCCCCCCGGTCCAAAATCCCCTTTCCCTTTTTCTCTGTATTTCTGGTCTCTTGTAAATTTTGCCCTTTTTCTTCCAGTCATTTCTCCCGGGAATCTTTTTTATGGGAGTCGAGTAGTTTGTGGTGCCTGTTCTGGTAATGCTGTAGTCCTGTTTCTGGATTGTGTATCTCAAGATGATTTCATTTTTGGGTCAGTTGCTTTTCTCTCCTGATTGTGTTTCGGAAATAGTTTTCCATCCCTTCCCCCGACTTTGCTGATTGGGGTGTTTTTTTTAATACGATTTCTATTGGTGCTCTCTGGGGTAAATTTTTTTCCGTGAGGTTCCTGGCCCAAAAAATCCTTCATAAGCTGTCTTCTGGTCCCGCCCATTGGTACGTGTTCGAGGGTTCCCCTCCTTTTTGGGATAATAATTGCCTTATCTGCCCTTCTTAAAAAAAAGGGGTTTTTAGAATTCCAACAGTTGTGTGCCTTTTTGTTAATCAGAAGTGATTTGATATTCTCATTTTCCCCAAAGAGTCTCATCGTCGTATTTTCCCTTTTTGTCCCCCACCCCGAAATGTCAATCATGGGCGGCTTCCGTCACTCGTTTCTCCCCCGAACGGGAAGCCTCCTTTTAACCCAGTGAGTCCACGTCGTCTGGAATGGACAGTCAGAAGTTAGGATTGATCCCCGCATGGGCGTTCGTATTCCCGGGGTGGATCGGTGTCTAGAGGGAAGCCCGCTAAATGCGAAAAGCGGGTCGGGGGGTGTGCGGGGTTCGTATTTTCCCTTTTGGGCCCCAAAATTTTCCCCCCCTCCATTTTGCCTGATGGTGGTCTGGGCGCAGCTTTTGGATGAGACGATAAAACGAGGTCCCGTGTGTTACACAAAATTTTCGCGCGGTAAAAGAACCCACGGCAAAAGAGGTTGCCGGCAAAATTCCAGAAAAAAGCCACTTTGAAGGGGAAAAAATACAGTTGCAGCCAAAAGAAAAAAAAATTGGCGCTGCTTTGTGGCGACGCGTTCTCCCTGGGGAAGGGACCCAATTTCCGCAGGAAATCTCGTGCTTAAAGTGGTATAAAAAATAAATAAAAAGGTTCACGGATTCCAAAGAATTCAGGTTGAAAGGTTTTTGTTTCGCTCTGTTGTTCTGCCGCCCGTTCCAGGTGTCCAGTCTCGCAGTTTGAACTGAGTTTCTGCAGATTTTGATTCTCAGCCCCCTGACTTGAAAATCTTTCAACCGTTGACATCATAGAATCTGGCGGGTGTGCGTCTAGATGGCAAAAATTTCTGTTCAAGTAGCGTTTATAGAGGTGTGTGGGGTTTTCAAGCAATGTGCATCTGTCCTAGGGCGCCAGCCCTGATTGGGAAACATATGTACTGTGCTCAGGACCAGCTGCGACATAGGGCAGATTAAACAAAACCCAAAAGAGAGAGAGAGGGAAAAGGGGAGAGGGGGGAGAGAGAGAAAGGGGGAAGAGAGAGAGGGGGGAGGGGGAGGGGGAGGGGAGAGAGAGGGGGAAAGACCCAATCAAATGCAATACAATATTTTTTTTCAAACTTTTAAGCCCTTCACAAGGGGACAGTCGGGGGGAATTGGGACAAACAACTCTAATAAAAAAATGCAAAACTAAAGCAAAGACTCCATGGCAGGGTTCCATGTTTTGGTTGTTTTAAAAATGTTCGATTAGAAAAATTTGGTGAACACTTTTTTCCCATTACGATGGTGAAAAAAAGGGGTTTGCTTTTTTTTCTTTTTTTTTTTAAAGATAGCGTGGTAAATGTTGGCCCTACAAGGTGTCAAGTCACTCTGGCCAGTCACTTTGGGGCCCCGGCTCAAATCAAGTTCGATTCCAGTGCAGTTATCTCCTGTTCAATCTTACCATAATCTCACATTCACTCTTACAATCATTTCTCTTATACAAAGTCACCTCCCCTGTTTGTATACTCTCTTTACAAAACTGTCACCTTGGAAACAAATAGTGCACATCATCATTATTCATTTTACTTAACCAAAGAAAAACTATGTTTGAATAAGTTATTTTTTCTTCATTACTCCGTTATCATCAACCTATTCAACAGAAGTACAAGCAAATTTCACACACTCACACACACACGTCAACAAACTGATATACCAGCATGAAACACATTTTACAAAAGGAGCAGCCTACGTGTACACATGCACGAGTTTTTCATGGCACAGATATTCCACACCAGCCTCTCTCACTGCTTCATGAAAACTTTGTCCTGGCCAGTTTCTAACACTGTGTGTCAGGTGTCTGTGTTCTCCCAGTGCCTGTCACATCAAAATAAGGGAGGGGGACAATTTCAAGTTGACCGACTGGCTACCTTTCTATGGTTGAGGAACAAGATGGTCATTTACATCCATACCATACCTTTTCCCTTCTATCACTAGATGGTCATGGACCATTGCTGCTCTTTTTCCTTGACCTCTGGCAGCCTTCAGGTAAGGTAAGAGCTTCTTTCTGATCTCTCTCACAAGCAGAGAGAAATCCTCACTGACAAAAGTTGTGTTCCTTTCAGTTTTTGTTTTACTTGCAAAATCCTCCTTTTATCTTTAAAGAATGTGTAGCATGCAAGTATGGGTGAATTTGGCTTAGAGTTAAGCCTCTGTACCTGATCAAACTGTACACGATCTGAAAACTGCAATTTATCGGTGAGTACGTCCTGGATTGAGTCTTCACAATCTTGCCTGCTATCCTGATCTCTATGGGGAATGCCATGTATGATAAGATTATTCTGCTTCGAACGCCTTTCTAGGTTATCTGCTTTCTTTTCCAGAGACTCTACCTGGGCATTTAAAGACTCATTTTCTGACTTTAATACATCATTTTCCTGTCTTAAATCTGACAAATCTTCTACCTGTCCCTGGAGATTGGCACACGTATCCTTCAGGTCTTTGATATCAGCACTCATGCTGTCACACTTACTGCTGAGATTGTTCAGTTTGACCATGACATCTGAAAGGCAAAGGTCGTTGGACGACGTTGGTGCAGTTCTTGGTGAAGATCTTGTGCTGTCCACGCTCTCCCTCCGTGAGGCACCACCAGCACCAGCTTGACGAGTCTGCCGCCATGCTACCCCATTCTTCGTGCCGGGTCCTGGGTTCAACTACACATCTCCACACTGGTGAAGCAAATTTCCCATGTAGAGCAGGGGGAGGAGCACACCTACGGTGACATGGTGTCACCGTGTGTGCGAGTTTTCAATGTCAACACCCTTATCACATGGCCACTAAAATATTTGCTTGCTTCAACATAAAAGAAGCAAATACTGCTGCAAAGTGACCACACCTGGCCCGAAAAGTCAGTGGAATAGCAGGCATAGTACTGGAACCAACCACTTGCCAAACTTGAAGTTACAGCTTTAACTATATCCATGAGAAAAAGCACCAAAATATCAGAGCTAATGAAACAATGACTGCACTGTTCATGACAAAGAAGAGCCAGCCCCGGAAGAAAGAAGAGAGAGAGAGAGAGAGGAAGAGAGAGAGAGAGAAGAAGAGAGAGAGAGAGAGAGAGAAGATTCGGATTCGGATTCGGATTCAGAAAGTTTATTCATTAGGCCATAGCCCCTAATGAAGGGAATAGTGAACATAAACAAAACATACACTTACAAAATCGTAAAAAATCAAATAAACAGAACAATTTAGTTATAAATATGTAACAAAACATCATTACTATGACGTGGCAGTTTCTCTTAACTTAAATACCCTAGACAGAAAAAGAGACAAATTCCGTACCTCTTTGTGTCTAACAGATGATAAGAGTAGACTTAGTTTGAAAACACATAGCTGTCGGTAATATTTTGGCACTATATATCTTTCTCTAATATCTTGATAAGCTGGACAGCATAGCACAAAGTGTACTTCATCTTCTTTATCTGTTTTGCATAATGGACAAATCAAATCACTATCCTTAAAGTCTTTATATCTAAAGTAATGCGTGGTCAAATCAGACACACCTAATCTAAATCTGGTCATAATATATGTCAAGTGCAAATCCATATCAAGTGTCAAATATAATTTCAACTCATGTGAAGTGGAAAATGTTCTATACAGACAAAATCGTTCATTACTTTGAATGTGATCCTCCCAGTCTTGCCATCTGCTGTCAATTAAACGTTGACGTAAAATTTGAATGAATCCATTTACACTACCAACACCTTGATTTAACCACCCATCACCAAAGCCATGTTTACTTAGAAAGACACGTACATCAGTAACCCAGTTATTCTTTCCTCTAATATCTAATTCATATAACATTTTATAATCCCTAAAAGGAATTCTTGCCTCGTCCATTCGCAAAAGTCTAAGCCAATACCGTATCGTTTGTATAGCAGAATTTATGTAAATTGGATATCTATTAGTTTTACCATAAACAAACTCATTAGGAGTGCGCCTATCAACGCAGAGGAGGCAGAAGAACACCTTGCAGAGGAACAAGCTGGGTTCAGGGCAGGCAGGAGCACAATCAAACAGATTTTTAACTGTCACCTCCTGATGGAAAAACATCTTCAACATCATAGAGACCTGTCCACAACTTCATCGACTTCAAGAAGGCTTTCGACAGAGTTTGGCACGAAGGCCTGTGGCAGGTCCTCAGAATGTTTGGCATTGAAGAAGGACTAGTGCAAACCATTCAAGCACTATACAACACCGCAAGCAGTGCAGTCCTTCTGAACAATCAGGTCGGAGACTACTTCAAAACCACAGTTGGGGTCCGACAAGGATGCCTGTTATCTCCAGTCCTGTTTAATCTGTTCTTGGAAAACATTATGAGAGAGACCCTCCATGACTTCCACTCTACCATCTCCATTGGCGGCAGACCCCTCAACAATTTGCGGTTTGTCGATGACATTGACCTCATGGGCGGAAGTAACACAGAGCTGCAAGATCTTACGACCAGACTTGAGAACAGAGCTGGAGCATATGGGATGGAGGTGAGCTCGGAGAAAAGTAAAGTACTTGTGAACAGCACGAGCAACACCACTGCTAAAATTTACATGAACGGCCAGCAACTGGAGGAGGTAGACGCTTTTAAATACCTTGGCGCTACACTCACAAAGGACGGGCATTCGACTACAGAAATTAAAGTCAGTCATGGCAACATCGTCCATGACAAAACTCACCACCATATGGAAAAGTAAAGAGATCAGTTTCCCAATCAAACTAAAGCTCTACAAAGCCCTAATTCAGACTATGCTGCTGTACGGAAGTGAAACCTGGACATTGACTGCGAATCCAGTCATTTGAAACAAAATGCCATAGAAAACTGCTGGGCATATCCTGGAGAGAACGAAAGACCAATGAATTTGTCAAGAGCCAAATAACACGGCTGGCAGGTCCACAGGAACCCCTTCTCACCATCATCAAGAAGAAAAAGCTGACATGGTTCGGCCACGTCACCTGCCACAACACTTTGCCAAAAACAGTACTGCAGGGAACACTCGAAGGTGGCAGAAAGAGGGGAAGACAGAACAAGTCATGGATGGACAACATCAGAGTATGGACCAGGATGAATGACTCAGCTCTACTGCGCAGAGCCGAGGACCGAGATGGATGGAGGAGGCTTACCACGGCATTGTCTTTCGTGTCTCCTCCACGACCGCCAAGGTCACGGGACTGATGATGATGATGATGATGATGATATCAACGCATAAAAACCTCTTTAAAGCATACAAGTGTATGGTCTCACAATGACTGGCTGCATTACCTAATCCCCATAATTCAGCACCATACTGTACAATAGGCTGTACCTGAGCACCAAATTATTTTAGAAATAACTTTAAAGAGGTATTTTGTAAAGAAGACAATCTTTTCATTATACATATCAATGCATTTTTTGCTTTACTTGTGAGATCTTTACAAGCAGAAACAAAGCTTAATCGTGTACTAAAATATATTCCTAAATACTTGTAAACATTGACAACTGGCATTATAGTATTACCATACACCCATCTTTCTCTCGCACTCAATGGCCCCCTTTTCTGAGCACAATAATATTACTTTTACTCATATTTACTTTAGCTGAAGAGAAGTGGCAGCATGCTGCAAGTTATTTTAGTTGGGTCTGTAGACCGATGACAGTTTCAGATAACAATACAACATCATCTGCCAGCAAAAGAATAAACAATTCCAAATCATCAATAGAGATTGTGGCACCATGTCTACCATTAGCAACAACACTCACAGCAAGTTCATTGATAAAAAGAGAAAACAGTACAGGGCTACATACATCGCCTTGCTTTACACCTGTTGTACAATTAATACAGTCGTTGTGCGCCACTTCTAACTACATTTTACAGTGGCATACATGCTTTGTATACATTTGTATAATTTACCTTTGACTCCATTTTTCAACAGTATAGGCCACAACAGATGTCTGTTTACACTATCAAAAGTTTTTTCGAAATCAATGAAGGCTACATAAAGTTCTTGATTCAAGGAAAATTGTTTTTGTACTAATGCAAGAAGTGCAAACATATGGTCAACAGTGGAATAACCTTTTTTTAAAACCAGCCTGATGATCACCAGTGATATTGTTATATTCTACCCATTCCTGTAATTTGTTATTTATAATAGTACTAAATATTTTGCTACTTATGTTACTCAATGAAATACCCCTGTAATTATTTGGATTATTAATATGGCCTTTTTTAAACAAAGGTAAAACAATTGATTCAGTCCAGCTCTGAGGATAGATGTCTCTATCAAATAAAGCATTGAAAAAAGCTATAAAAAAAACTGTACAACTTGATCATTTGAACTCTGGAATACTTCACTGATGATACCATCAGGCCTAGGAGCCTTACCAGATTTTAACTTTCTCAGTGCACAAAGGACTTCTTCTTTAGAAATTGGGCGATTGATGTTGTCATCGTACTCATAACTTTCAATATCCACGTGCAAGTTTTCGCCATTTGTCTCCCTTTCTAAAAGGGTTTGAAAATGGCGAAACCACATGTCAAGACTTATTTCATTTTTAGGTTTTCTTTTAAAAGAAGCTTTCCTTACATTACTCCATAACTCTTTTTGATTTTGAATTGCGTTGACGAGATTAGATAATAAGGCCTGATTATACTGTTTTCGTTTTCTATCCAACAAGTTTTTATACTCACGTCTACATTTTGTATATTCATGACGATCTCTAACATTTTTGGTTTGGCGATACTTATGTAACATTTTCCTAACACTTTTTCTATTAGTTCTACATTTCTGATCAAACCAATCATTTGATCGCTTTCTATTATTTCTATTAACAGGGATACGCTTCTTCATACACTCTGCACAATCTTGCATACATTTATCAAATACATCAAATGCACTATTTATATCATTGTAAATTAGATCAATTGCACTACTAATTTTTGTTTGAGAATGTTCTGCATTTAGAAGCTCACAAAATAGTCCAGCATTCTCATTATTCCACACTAACCTTTCTAATATCTGATCATCGGCTGTTATATTTCTTTTATGTACATTTTCATTTGGAAAAATGACACTTAATGTTAATGGCATATGATCAGAATCGATCCGTTCAACTACGCACATTTCACATGTATCATACACAAGGGAAAAAAGTTCGCTTGATAATATAAAATAATTATTTATGCTACTTCCCAAATCAGAGATGTATGTGTAGCGACCTTCAAGGTTGCCATTACATACGCCATTTAGAATTTTCAAATCTAAAGTGGTACACATATTCAGAAGCATCTTTCCATATGTGTTCAGGCAACTATCTTCTGAGCAACGACTGGCACTGCTGAATATTTGAACCTACATCATCAAAAGAGTTCAAAGAAATGTTCAATTATCTACCATTCAAGTCACCACAAAGAATCACATATACATCATTTTGTAACAAAATATCAGTTAATCATTCTTCAAGTACATGGATTCCATTGTCTAAATCAAAATATGCATATAAAGGTGACCACTCAGGAGGAACATATATATATATAACACATCTTTCAATGTTCCAAACAGTTTTTTATCCATATGAAACACAAATATTATCATACTTTATATCAACCTTCTTCACACATGAGGCAAAACAACTTTTATTAAACACACTATACCACCTGAACGTCTTCCTTGTTTGGAAAATTTAATTGCAGGTTTATAATAAACATCATAACCTGAATAAAACACTGCATCAAATTGTATCCATAAAAACTTTCAACAACCATACAAAATTAAATATACGCAAATAAAGAGCATCAAAATCTGATCGTTTATTTTTGAAAACCAACCAGTCACATCATGACATAAAAGATAAACGACACCTTTCTACAGAGAGTTGTGAGTCAATCGAAAGCTCATTTGAACACTTTCATCAACCGACCAGGATCACACCGCTAACTAGTCCCATCATGATTGCAGTCAACAACTGACAATGCACTTTAATTCCCACATGTTCCATCAACAACAACACAACTTTCATTTCCCAGACGATCCATTCAACAACAGGACACACACTTTCATTCTCATACGCTCCATCACAACTGACCACACCTTCATTCGCACATGACACAGGCTCACTTGTCAACTCTGTCAACACATGTGCATTGCGTTTTTCCGTGCTCACCAGCAATCTGCCAACATCATAGCCTATAGACGTGCAAAGGCCATCCTGAAAGCACTGTGGCAGTATATTTCAACTGTGCTTATACGTGTCGATAAAATTGTGTATAGCTACCGCTTAGGTCTATATGACTGGGCTCCCTGGAACAAAATGACACAAAGCACTTGGGGGAAGAGGGGAAAGTAGGGTAAATGAAGGGACCACAATCACCAAAAAAACTTTTGTTAGTCAACTGAACATAATAGTCAAAAAACGCCTGAAGGCTCTCTAACCGTCCTCTTCACTAGCTTCATTCAGATGATTGTGTAGACACTTACTGCACTGACTCTTGCACACGGGAGGAAAATCCCCACGCAATGACGACATGGGCTTCCTTTCAACCCTCTTTTCTCTGAGGATTCGTGACTTATCCTTATAGAACGTTGCATCTATGCATGATGGAGCATCATGTTTGTCACCAAGTCGATGTACTCTGTCAACGTCAACGTTCGGTTCATGTCCAGTTTGTCAGTCAAAAATCTTGAATTATGTCCTTCACATCTTTCTCCTAGACTCGCACTTATCATAGAAATTCAATTTGTTTCCTTCGTCCTTTTTCCTCCAGGATCTCATCCTGTTTGTCAGTCTCTGCATTCGTCTTAGAAAGTTCATTATTCAGTCACGCAAAACACTCACCTCCTGCCCGTAAATTCCCACCATCTTCCTGACGGACTGAGAAACTTCTCGAATAAGGTCCTGAAGGCCTGCTGCCACAACACCAAACTGTGTTTATAGTACTATCGCGTCCATAGGACCTCACGAACTCCTTGATTTCATCAGCAAGAGAAAGGGTCCTGGAGCGTGAAGGCGGAGGAGAGTGCCACTGTCCGATGTGCTGTTGTCTTTGCCATGCTGCGCGCTCTCCGTCCTAACCACTGTATTGGGTTTGTGGTAATGGGGGTGAGGGGTTTTGGGTTTATAATTGTTTGTGTGTGTGAGTTTGAGTGGGTTGGGCGGGAGGGGGACTTGCGACCCACCAGTAAGCATACACCGTTCTTGTACCAGAACAGCACTTCTGACGCAGGTCGCTGGTTTGGACACGTCTCACCGGCTTTGTCAGATCACAAGCATGATCAGGCATGGTCTTGTCTCGCAGTCTTCATGGATGTTCGGTTTTGTCTGATTGGCATTTCGACATGGTTCCGTATATCTGTCTATCATGTTCGCATCGTCACTGGAGCCTTTGGCTGTGCTCTTGTCTTCACATTACTCGTGTTAGTTCCATGCAATGTTCTAGTATGCTGTGTCGACTCAACAGTGTTTCTACCTCCAGTCATATTTTCATTGTAAGTGTCATTTTGTGTTTCCTGTCCTAATTCATTTGTATCACCTGATACAATCACCCTGTTTGTCATTTGTTCTATAAGTCACTTATCCACTAATAAACTGGTGGTTATCTATCATCATCTGTCTGTCTTCACACCTTGGACATTTCACTTTTATCTTCTTTCAGCTGGATCACAGAGTCAGAATGGCAGATCAGGATTCCTCTTAGTTGTTGTTGTTGTTGTTGTTGTGTGTTCCCAGCTTACACCCTGGGACACCCAGAACATACACTCTGATTACTCATTCCACCGGGAGTCCTTGAGAGAGGAAGTACACGGTGAGAAGTTTGCGTGTCGATTATTTTCAAGTTACCTCGCCATCCATAGGCAGCCATACTTATTAGCATACTGAAAGATCTCAACTTCAAGAGAGATTTTTTCTCATTAATTATATAAAGGAGTAGGTGCAGATGTAATTATGTAAAGAGCTTGTCATGGCTGAAGGCAATCTCAACACAACCTTTTAATAACGATAAGCAAACAATTTTATAGTAGGCCTTGTCATATTAGCTGGACATCAATAACTGCCACAGCTTTTGGCCTGGACCACTCAGTTTTTCCTACCTCTGAGCAGTATTTCCATCTTGTGCACTTGATCTCTGGGATGACACATGCAGTCTCTCAGGGATCTGCTCTTCTCTGACACGTCTGTGGTCTCCCTTGGTTACTATCTGGAGACAGCATGCTTGAAGTGTTGAGTTGGTGATAGTTTCCCGTCATCCAGACGATCCCTCATTCTCTGGGGCAGTATGCTAACTGCGCTCGGGGGGGGGGGGGGGGGGGGGTTGGGGGGTGGGGGTTGGGAGGCTGTTTCAATAACCTACTGTACGATGGTGAGTGCCTGCACTAACTGGAACAAAAGAATGTCTTTCTCTGTATTCTGTCCAACTCTCTATATGCATTCCCTCATGTCTTCCATAATCTCCAGTCTCCCTATCACGTAGTTGACCTTGCCATCGAGGGTACCAAGGAGTTCTTTCCTCACCTTCAAACATGTTTCTGCTTGATAGGAAGGGATGCCTTGGCGCATTACACTATTCCATGCCTTGTCTCTTCTTGCATAGAACATGTTTGCATATGGTAATTCCTGCTTGTCCACCTGGTTGTCTTTCTGTGTCCCTGCGTTGAAGTTGTTTCTAGGCTGCCTGTGTTTGGAGTGGAGGCCTCTTGTGTCCTTTGCTTTTCGGCTTGAATTTCCTGGGAAGATAGGACCTGATTCTCCTTCACTTCTTCTATAGCTTTGGAAGTGGTATCGCCTTTCTCCTATTGTCCATGATTTGGATTAGGAGTTTGCTGTTTTCTCTCACTTGCAGCTTGCCATTGTATTATATGCATATCTTGCCTTGGTCTCGATAAAAGTCTACAATCTCTCTCTGAGACGATGGATGTCAGGTTAACATGCAACTCATATTCCACTTGTCGTAAACCTGTCACTGAGATCTCAGTCACTGAGATTTCCATCTTACAGTCCACCTCTGTATTTGCATGAGGATGAGGTCGAGGATCCCTACGTAATTTGCCACTTTTCCAATTCGAAAGGCCTGAGCAATATCCTCATGGTGCCAGACCTTTTGAGAGTGCGGAATGGTCCGTCAGTAATCAACTATTGTTTGTGTGGTTGTATTGTATTCCATCTTGCCCGATCACTCTTTCCTTGTACATTCATAATCTTGAATTGCAGCTTTGAGTCCACTCTCAGTGTTTTTTGAGCGTTTTTTTCTTTCCAGCTGTAGAGATAGGGTATAAGCCGAGGCGAGCTCAACCACTGTTACTGTATCCAAAACCAGGCAACTTTTGGTCCGATTCGGCATCGCCCACATCGACCAAAAACCTTGCATAGTTTAATATAAAAAACTAAGCAGTTACCTGACTCAGCCCCCCTTTTACCCATCATCTCAACTGAAACCTGAAAGTATTACTAATTTTAGCTTTTGGCAATTGGTGTAAAAAACTATAAAATTCGGGAAAAATTACTAAAAAAAAATTGAACAATGATCCTTTGTCTAAGAACTAATACAACAAATATCTAAAATAAATTAAATCTAGATAATTCATCTTCTTTAATACCTGATTTAAAGCTGAATAATTTATTAGACAAAATCAAGAAAAAAAAGTGCGCAAAACGTCTCGAGTCGTCTACGCTACGCGGCAGTAGATGGGAGCTCATTACAGGAGAGCAATGTTGGAGGAACACTGCAATGGAGCTTTTGGGTAGCCGGGAAGAGTTTCTCGCGGCATTCGACGAAACTGTGTTGGAGATGCCGACACAGAAATGACAGCATTAGGTAATTCACGACACCACAACGCATACACACACGAAACCCATAGGGACCTGTAGCTACTGCAATTCCCTACGGGGTCGATCTCCATGCCTCCATCTCAGCCTGCCTACCCCTGCCTAGCCTGACTAACCGCCTTCCGACTTCCCCACTGGGCTGCCCCCCAGAGGGCGAAAGAAAGAGTGAAAAATTAATAAATATAAAGCTTCTTAATCATGGCGCAATATTTAGCCACGCCTCTTTTGGCGCGAGTGTTCCTTCCTATGTGCAATACTTAGCCACGAGTGTGTTAGCAAAAGATTGTGGCATGTTTGCCAATACAACACAACAGTAGCTGCTGAAGAGCAACTGGACATATTATGTGAGGGTGTGTGTGAGAGTGTATGTGTGTCTGGCTGCATGTTTCTTGTGTGTGTTTTAAAAAATAAGCAATTGGGTTTTACCAACTACACAGTATTTGTCCTGCTGTCCTGTTTTGAGTAATATTTTACTATGCTTGAGCGTCTCAGTTTTAGTTTATTCTTTCTCTCTTTCTTGTCCGTCTGTAATAACATCATTCTCCCGAAGGCAATTATTAAACCCTTCTCTGTGCCTTTTCAGTGAAAAATTACAACGACTTTGATTTTTGTTCACGGTAATCTTTTAATATGCTATTATATTTGGTGGTCAGCAACCAAACCGATAACTGTGCATGTCTCCCCACTGGAAAAGCGAGCTTAGACAAACTATTCCTTTTCTTAACAATGCACGCTCTGCTGAGCAGTCGTCTATTAAAAAAGGGTCCTGCCTATTTTCAAAGAAGCCTGTAAAGTATTGCTAAACACTTGACTTATACCTGTCAGAGGGATTGCCTATAATAATATTTTCATCTGTCCACATAAATTTTCTCCCCTCTCAGTATGTATTTATTGTTGTGCATGTTTGGACAGAAATAACAATAACTCGAAATGAATTTTTGTACACTGTATTTGTAATAAATCTCAAACAAATACAGTCTTGCCAACAGCCAGCTGCCCGCATAATTAGAGACAGTGTGCTTCTTTTGGTAGATAAAACCTTAGCTGGACCATTAGTAAACAACTTCTATTTAGTCTATTTTCCCTCTATGTTGAGCTGTGCATCTCACAACAATAGATATATTTTTATGGCTCATCATTTTCTTGCTCTATCTTCTATATGTATAGTATATTCCTCTGAGCCGTTTTCAATTGCGTCTTTCTGAACCATGGCAGCTTATCATCATCTGTAATCTTAAGTCCCCACCCACAATGCATATTTAGATGTTAGTTATTCAATAAGCCTAACATTATGTAGATGTAAAGATTGCTTGAACACCATAGTGGGTATCCATTGTGTTGACCAGAACCAAAGTATTGTCTTACCGGGGGCATCATCAAAGTGTTGAAAAGGAAATAGCCTGACCATACACATGATTTGGCTGTCCTTCTATAGTACATGATAAATGTTTAATACCGGGATTAATAAACCTATCACATAAACTGGAAAAGGTTGGACTGGTTCTTCAAACAGCATTAATATTCCTTTTAAATGATCTTGCCGGAGTGTTCAGATTTATGTTTCCAACACAGTATCTGCTTTACTCTTCATTAATGTACTATTGTTAAGCACATCTATCATAATAGATGCGCAACCTTGACTGATTTTGCTGTGCAATCAAGCGTCCCAAGCTCGGGGATTGAAACAATCATCATACTCTAAAGATATCCTAGATATTTTGTAACTTTGGCGTCAGGGTCACTGATTAAAAACACGAGCACTGTCATTAAAGGTCATCTCATAACGACATCGTCTCTGAGTGCGCCCTGATAGATAAGGCATGTGAGAGCTGAGCAGTTCAAAGTCAAGAGGAATACAAAACCGGTTACCCATAGCTTCTTTGCTAAGGCAGCATATTTTTTCCTGTTTCCCTTATCAGCAGAACCTACTGGTGTTTTATCCCTCATCATCTTGTATGCCCTGATAACTAATATCAACTCTTTTTTTCTTTTGTCAATCCAAAATCAGTATAGGTCAAGAATATGTCTGCATTGATCTAATGAAGTAATTCTTCCCTGCCATTCTAGCTGACACTAATCTTTTTTAATAAAAGCCCGACCTAAGTTTGCTAACCACACTTTCTGTTTGGATCAATCTCCAGACTCTAGTTCAATCTGAAAAAGCAAGCCTAAGTTGTGCCGGAACAATGACACTTCTTTTCTAAATAGAAACCTAACAGTCTAAGAATCTGATTTTTCGATCAATAGTGGAGGGTTTGTTTTGTAATCACGAATTGTTCTGTCCCTGTTATCTTTAATGCCTAATGGGATCTTTTTAAACTCCTGTATGGATCAAGGATTCTCCAATGTTTGTTGCGCTCTTTTTTCTATAAGTAGAAAATAAAAAAACAATAATAGAATATGGAAGACTATGAACTAGATATGTATATGTGTTTTACGCCAGCTGATGATATGGGTGAAGCGACAGCCTCTGTAGCACCCTTGCATTCAGTCAGAAGAGAATTATTAGAAAGGCAGAGTTAAAGATTTTCACTACAAGTTTGGGACAACCAACGCCAGACAAGTACAAGACCATACTGACTATGATATGGACAACATAAGACAATCTTAAGCTGTAACTGACACAGGACAAAAGGTTGTAATAACAAAGAAAAATAACCCCCATCAGTTTTTAAGCAAAAAATACACTCTAGTCAGAGACTAAGTTAGCAATGGCAGAGAAAACTTGGTTATAAAGTGATGCACTAACTCAAACAAGACTGCCTTACGCAAGCTGTTCACAACTACAAAAATGTGAACAAAACCTACCAACAAATAATGAAAAGTCTACCACTTGAAGACCTAGCACAGTCGGCAAACACAACAACTGAAACTATTCTAGAGTTGGAAACTAGCTTCACACAAGCAGACGAAGACACAGCACTGAAAACAATAAATGATCACCCCTACCCATGCGAGAAAGTAATGGGCTCAAATAAGCACTACAAGTATTAGAGGCGAACGGATATAAATAATAATACAAAGCTAGGTGATTTAGACTCCCGCATAGAACTAGAAAAAGAAAAAAGCCAAGCAGAAGCAGACAATGCAAATCTTGACCAGGAAGTAAAAGAAAGTAATCACACAGCGTCTAAAAAATCTGCAAGATGAACGCCAAGCAAGATTTAGAGGTTCTTAAACAATAACAGACAACAACTACAATCTCAGGTTATAGCAGAATAAAAGAAACAATTCTCCAATTCTTTAAGAAAACAGACACTAGCGGAAAGAATCCGGACACTGTGTTGCGAGCAAGGCATAACACTTGTCAGTATAATTACAGCATTGGGGTTTCGCTATTAGCACACTTGGTATGCGCTGACAGAAGCTCACTTCCGCCACCACCACCACACCACCACCTTCCGCACCCACAGGCACAGGCTGGGTTTAGGAAACACTCGGCCACTTAGCTATAGCTATTAAGAAAAATTAGCCTAGAAAGTTGGCCACGCTCTTCCTGGTATAATTGGTTCTGTTGTTAGCTGGCCATTATCAACAGCAGGAAAAGTTGTGGGATTTATGGCAGAGCATTTATGGGGCGTTACTGGTTTTAGTTGTTGGTTTTCTTCTTTCTAAAATAAAGATAAGCAAGGCCGCTTAAAACAAGTATACTTGTTAAAGCAGTTATTTCATCATAGTGACTGTCTCTTACAAGTGGAATAATTATTGTTTTTTTTCTTTGCTCTAAGGTGGTAGTAGTTCTTTCCCTTGTTTCTTGTGTCGGACTTACTACACTTGTTTCTTGTGTCGGACTTACTACACTTGTTTCTTGTGTCGGACTTACTACTACTACTGATGGTGTATTGTTTATACTTTCATTTCTTCCAAGCTGCTCATCATCTCCAGCTTATAATAATATTGTTTGTTGTAGTTTGTAATTGTTCCTATTTTGTAACTGCATGTTGGAAGGCACCCCCCCACATATATAACCATGTCCTATAGCAAAGTCTAACCTTTAGACCATGCATAGTGAAGAACATCTTGATAATGCTGATAGCTTTGATGGTAGGGAGGGTCAACGGCCGAGTAAATACTGTCCTTCAAGATTTTGTCAGAAAAAAGGGGGGAGGGGGATAAACTGCCTTCTGGCATCCAACCCATTGCCACCAATAATACTCGACCTTGTCAGTGCCTGTGCACCAAGCAGGCACCACACATAAGTTCGAACAGAGTCATTTAATCCCTCTAATCCTGGTCTTGTTAACCCTTCACTCTTAGCTAAGAATAAAACGTCCATGCTTACATTGCAATTGCTCTAATTTGAACAAAGAAAACACTTGCACCACGTGAGAAAGATGTATATGAGGCCACCAGTCATAGGTTATAACCTCCTAGTGCACACCCGCACAAATACAGATCCCCATGCCATGATTTTTGTCCTGTGTTTGTCTGAATGCAGTCTTAGAATCAATATTGAACTCATTGCACAGCCTCTCATACGCCTTCATGTTAATCCTACTATTAAAGGGATTGAAGTTACTATCAGTGGGCAGTGGGACCTGCAGCTCAGATAACACACGCCTGAAACTGATAGTACACATGAAACCTGTACACAGACTTTACTAACTGGTTTGGATGGTTCATGTGGTCAGCATATGACACACCACAGCCCGTAGTTGCACAGTGGATAGCAAAGTTTAAGTGGTTTTGATAGAACTGTATAGGATTAGACAACCATGCTTTCGCAGTGGCATCATCCTTAATTGGTGGGTTTAAGTATGATTTCAGTGGGTTGGGAACTTTTACTTCGAAGATCAATGTCTCTGACACAGCAACATCTAGCTTATTAAAGGTAATAGTCTTTGGGTTATAGTGAGATCCAGCCTCGTATTTTGCATCTTTATTATATTTATACATTATTATTCTATAGTAGATAAAATGTTTATAACACTAACAAACATCCAGTCAGGTGTACCTGTTAAACTAGCCATTCCTATTGACAACCGCTGTCAACATAAAACAGTTGCTTTGCATGAGGTCTTCTACAAAGTATCATGGACAAACATTGACAGCAGCAACAACTGGATTAAAGTATAAGATCCTAGAACTAGAGCGTTTAATAAATTTACTGTGCAAGAAGGTTATTATGATTTCTGCACACTGGAAAAGGAGCTCTTTCGTCCAGCTGGTATCACACTAAAACTCAACCAAGCTAGTCTAAGAGTAACTCTACAGACTTCTTCAATAGTTAAGATGCCACAACGTCTTGCAGAAATGCTTGGTTTCAGGAGCCTATTTAGAAGAATGGTTCTGAGATGATTGGGAAGTAGCCTTTGGTGTGTGTTTATTAATATGGCGAGGACAAAACCTATGTCGGTGAAAGACCCATTGACTTGGCAGTAAACTCTTTGCTTTTTGTACACCTGTCTCAGTTAAACACAACACAAAACCAAGTGGTGACGAAGGCTTCTTCCTCATCAGTCCCTTCTGATCTACTAAGAATCCTTCCACCCTAGCAGAGCAATGTACTGTGAAACGCAGCACAATAGCTTTACTACACTTCAATTCAAAGAGCTAGAAGAAGGCTTCCATGAAACACTCTGTATAACAATCAAAGACGCAGCACAAAGAACAGTTGACTGTAAAAATTTACATATTACATTAGAAATAAAATAATATAAATACTAATATACATACATAACCATGTCACGCGGTCCCGTAATAAGAGCACCTGAAACATGCCAAACTATTGAGCTTAAAGATCTTGGTGATGTACAAGAGTTTGAGAAGGATGGGGAGATTGGTGAAGTTTATGCTTTTGAGTACACAAATGATGGATACTACAAGCGCACAGCAATAGAAGAAGCTAAGAAACCCTCGGTTTCCTAAACTTGAACAGTTGCGTAATGTTGAAGCTGAAGCATTAGCAGATGATTTTACTTACAAAGTAACATATAAAGCTAATAAATGGCACTTCAAACCAAGCATCGACTGGCAGATCAAGTTTGAGTTTATTAGTCCATACACTCTCTATGCACCCGACAGAACTTTCCGTAAAGCCATAAATGCTGGACCAGTAAACATAGCACTAGCATATCAATCAGCCAGCAGAAATGAAGTAGAGATAATAGCATTACAGAATAAGACACGTTACTTGCTTCATAGAAAAGACTCAGTGACTAAACCATCAACCACATTGCTACGATTCCTTCCATACTTTCCTCTGGATGATCAGTACACATTGGTGTTTGTTCTGGTTGCAAGAGAAGACAGAGCTACTTTCTTGTTCATGGATGGGATTACTATTAACTGGAAAGACCTCGACGTTGATGCCCTCAGATTTGCTATTGCTATTCGGAACAGCGGCGGTGACAATGACATTGAAGGGAACATTTCCAGTAATAAAGTCAACTTGCTCCTAGACCCACCACAGCTGACACAATTAGCATCCCTCAATCTACACCACATTGACCTTGTTGCAGTCTATTACACAGATGTTGTACTGCCCGACAATCAATTACAAGACTTACTGAATGAATACCAATAAAAATTACACACGTTTTTTTTAAACAGTATAAAAGAAGAAGATGACGACTGCTAAATATCCTAAAGTTCCTAGTGCACCAGATCCTGAAACTCTTAATGTTAATGCTAATACCTTTCGTTTGACAAACATTACACAGATGCAGCATGACATTGAGCAACAACTAGCAAAGTATACAAAATGCAGGCGTAGGTACAGATCAGCATTTACTGTGTTGAGCTCTATTACTACAGGTACAGCAACACTGTCTACAGCCGCAGCAGGAACAGGCATTGCTCTCTTGGCTACTGGAATTGGAGCTCCTGCATCAATAGCATTGGGCTCTGTTTCAATAACAGCAGGAGCCTGTTCATTTGTCACATCAGTCTTTTCGAAGAAGGTTGTGCGTAAACTAGAAAAACATGATGCTGTTGTTGCCTTGACATTAGCCAAGCTAAGCTCATTCAGGCTCATTATTAGCAAAGCTCTAACAGATTCCACAATATCAGAAGAGGAGTTCAAAGCGTCTTCAGGATGACTACGATGACTACAAGCGTCAAAAGTTCGACCTCCAGAACAAACAACACAAAGCTATGCCTGTGGACATTGACTCAATAAAAAAGGAATATATAAAAAAGGGGTATCTGCTTGGCCAAGACAGTGCTTTAAAGGATCAGCTGAGTACTCTATTAAGGAGCTAAGAATTACCTGCGGTAGATTCACTGCTTCATACCGTAGCAAAACAAAAAAACAAGAAGCAATTAATTAATTAATTAATTAATTTTTTTTCTTACTATATGAGTTAGAGATTTTAGTTGAGGCTCAGTATGGACAAAGTGTTTCAGACAATAGAGCTAAATGTTACACAAGCACAAAACGTGGTACAAAGCATTCAAGATGCAATCGCACAAATACCAGACAACCTAAACATAGATCCACCAGTAAAGGTGCAGTTGGTTGCTGAAATTCTATACAACACAGGCAAATAAAGATGAAGAATTAACTGTTCATGTGTCAACAACACAACAAGCACTGAACTCCTTTGAAGAGCTCAACACAACATGGGCAGATGAGATGATGCGCAACTTCGAACATTCTGCAGAAACAGCAAGAATGAGGGGATCAGGATGGACAGTTGGTAAGGTTCTTCGCATAGAACTAAAGCAAACAA
Organism: Rapana venosa; assembly: GCA_028751875.1. Taxonomy (NCBI): domain Eukaryota; kingdom Metazoa; phylum Mollusca; class Gastropoda; order Neogastropoda; family Muricidae; genus Rapana; species Rapana venosa. The sequence continues at coordinate 53,609,925 of CM054155.1, forward strand.
AGTTTCATCCCATTGTTGGTAGAAGTTACATTCCCTTGCCCCTGATGTTGTAGCAAAACGTGCTGTGCTGAACATTCAGAACAAAGATGGTAAGTGTTTTATGTGGTGTGTGAAGATTTTTTTTTACTTAGTCGGGACGGCCATCTCTATCCCTTGCGTTCTCCCCTCAGAAGGCCCATTTGTAATTGTGTTAGTAAAAAAAATCATCAAAAATACAAAAACACATAGTAAGAAATGAAATCTTCTGAAACTTTGTATAACATTTACTGGGTTAGTTCATACATACCCAATTGAAGCTATCTTATTTAGTCAAAAGGGCCGTCATAGAGACCTTAATTCTTATCCTTCTATTTTGCTTCTGCGACACATATGCCAAAAATGCAGTTGTTCGGCTACTCTCTACAAACTGAAACAAAAAGAGCTCGGAAAAAAACGGATTCACCCCACAAAACGCATGCATTCGACGTAGAGACAGGCTCACAAAGCTATATTTAGCTGCAGAGTCATTGTATCATGCAGCGCCACATTGAGAAATCTGCATAAGCAAAACTATGCGGCGAGTCCGAAACCGTCCTCTGGCTTTACACTCGATCCGCTAATAGCTGGACAGCCGTCCTTCTGAGAGTAAACAAACACACACACATAAACAACACACTACACACACACGTCAAACACACCCTATGTTAGAGTTTGTGTCTGTAACTTTTTGATTTATTCACGTTAAATGAAAAAAAGTATACATTTTTTCCGGAATTAAAAAACGTAACTCTTTATCGAATTTTAGGAATGAGAAGAAACATATGTATAAAAAGGCGAGAGAGGGGGGGGGGGGGGGGGTGAGGGGAAAACTAATTAATTAATTTAGTGGTATCTTAAAAAAAATCTCTATTCCCACACAAAAAACACCGGGATGTGATGTATAGGATTGTAAATAGTGTGATGGGTAAGAACGCACCAGGACACATCTAAGGGAAGTAAGGTCACTGACTGAAAGTGTAGGGATGTGAGAGAGACAGAAGAAGAGAGAGAGAGATAGAGAGAGAGAGAGAATTTCTTTCATTAAAGAGAGAGTAGAGAGAAATGAGAGAATGACAAAATTATTTTATTACTAGTTGTTGAGAGTGAGAGGGACGAGAGAGAGAGAGGATGTGAGAGAGATATTGAAGTAGAGAGAGAGAGAGAGGGAGTGGAGAGAGACTTTTATTAGGGAGGAGAGATATATATATCCTTTACTACGATCGATGAGAGATGATGAGAGAGAGAGAGAGAGAGAGAGAGTAGAGGAGAGAGAGAGAGAGAGATCATTTGACGAGAGAGAGAGAGTGAGGCGACATAGATAGAGACAGAGGACCTCCAATGCTGCAGTCACCCTCAAAAAAGCTTTACTGTTAAGGAAATGGTTATGGCATCTGGACATAGAGATTTAAAAATTATGTTTTTAGAATGTTAGTCTTTGTCTGTGTCAAGGTATTTAACGTCTTTCATAAGTTGTGTATTAGGACAAGGAGACAATGTTGAGAATGGATCAACATAAAAACTGGATGGCCTTGAGTGGAACGACTTGCTATGAAGCGAGAATCGCGGGGAGATGGAGGAAGCTGGTTGCAAATCTTCAGTCTATCAGGACAAATGAAGTGTAAAGGAAGGCGAATTACATGGGTGAGGGAGAGGAGAGAGAGAGAGACCGAGACGAGACTGATTGAGGAGTCGACTGAAGAGAGACGAGAGAGAGGGGAAGAGTTGAGTTCAGAGAGAGAGAGAGACTTCCAGACCCACTACCTGTTCAATGGGTTTTGGCCAGTAGACATAAATACTCATTAAGAAGGGGGATGGTGGGGTCGTCCTTTAATATATGACAGCTGAAAAAAATATCTCCGATTCAGAAAACAACAGGTTGCAACGCATTTATTGTTGCACAAAAAAACATTTAAGATTTCACAATTCAGAACTTTCTAAATACAACTTTGTATCATCTATTATTTCTAGAGTAAAAAGAATATTCGTGCACAAAGAAAATCATGGACGACCCTCAAGTAAACATTGGGAAGCGGTGAGGGTGTTGAAAACTGAAGATGACCTGGCTTTCAAGAATGCTGTCTTATGCTAATAGCGCGAAAACAGATAATTTACAACTGACCACAGACATATTCGGCTTTCCATCTAGCAGTTTTTAACAGAGAGAATCCAGAAAATCGTTTAGTAAACTTTCTCTCTGTCATGTATATAATGGACAGAAGCAAGAAGGAAAATGTTCATTTTCTTCTTGAAAACCTCTTGCGCATAGTTTCCAAGGGTTTACACCTGTACTATGCATATTGCATATTGCCATATATTTCATTTATTACCAATCTGTAGGGGAGTGATGGCAGGGTGTGCTCGTTTTTTTTTCTCCAGGACCTCTCATTATTTCAGTGAAATGATTCTACGGAACTTAGTGCAGCATGAAAGTGTCAAAAGTAGGAGGTCACAACATAAACAATCTAGATATGGCGGATAATTGATGATAAATCTAGGCTGGTACCATCACATATGCTATATGTGCAATTTTCATGTCAAATGAGTATACAATTGACTAAAATCAAACAATTCGCTTGACTTTCATTCAAGAAAACTATTCTTTTAAGTTTATTATACAATCTTCAATAGATTACTCTTTCATACCCTGTGCGATTCTGCTAGTGCTAACACTATGAAACCCTAATTAAGTCTGTCTAAACGTGCTCTTAAATGGTCTTCTGAAGAAGGGAGGATAGGAGATAGAGAGAGATAGAGAGATAGAGGAGGACTCAGTTAAGAATATTCTTCCTCTACAACCATAGTCTAAGAATTTATAACAAAGGCCTCATGTATGTTTAAGATTAGGACGGAAACTGTTCCCTCATCCTTAAAAGACATGTTCACAATGAATCATTCCAGAAATATTGAAAAGTCGAAGTATATAACTTCTAGTGTCTCTAATCTCCACAAACTGATTTGTTTTTCAATTCTAGCAGTACTTTTACTCAGGACCTGTGTGTGGAATGCTCCCTTCCTGATTCATTTAGACAACCAATCATTCTCTCATTCTTCATCTCGCATCTGCTCCCATTACCCCATCGGGGTGTAGGGGCACTGGACAATGACGATCGTTGCACAGATGCTCCTCCTGTGCGGTGGTTCGTGTGCAATGCCTGGGTTGTGGAGAAAGCTCTTCCCTGTCCATTCGTGAGTCTTGTTCTCTGTCTTGCCTCGCCCTTTCTTTCTTCTTTTGCACTGTTCCCTGCAGTATGGTTTAAGACAAGCCCAATCTGGATCTATTAACACTGTTTTGTTACATCTGAAGCTGCCTTTTTTTGACTGTGTCAGCAGTTTTTCGTTAGTGCTATACTTGTTTGGTGATGGCTTTGTAGGACTTCGTTGTTGGTAGTGTGGTCCATGTATGAAATGCCAAGGAGTCCTACTTAGGCATCTCTTCTCTAGAGCCTGGATCCTCACTTTGTGATCTGCATTCAATGTCCAGAATTAGCCCAATCATTAACAAAATCTTCATAAGTCATGTTTTTTATCCACCGGATGCCTAAAAATAAAAATCCAAACTGATTTGTTGAAACAAAGTAAATACTCTCCTCCCTTACAATAATACAAAAGTATCCTCTTTGTCTGCCTTTCCTCTCTCTCTCTTTATGAGTGTGAAGGTTTTACTTGTATTTATCCCGCATTGTGTTATTGCAAACTGACTTCTGAAATGATTTTTTTCCACTATCCTACTCCTCTAGTCTCACTCTCCTCCTCTCCTTTTATGGTTTGCATAATTAGATTTTTATTGTCGTGTTTTAACAATTAGTAGTTTTCCTGGTGAAATTTTTATTCATATTTAATATATCAGTTTTATTGGTATGTTGACTGTATTTCAGTTTAATGACATATTTTCATTTTGATATCTTGTATTTTGATTTGTACCAATTTATGTATGCTGATTTCCAATGTGCAGATGTCCTTTGTTATGACTTATACATTATGTTCAAAAAGATTTTGAGTTTAGGCTTTGATGCATAGGCGTACGCAAAGTGTGTGTGTGTACGTGTGTGGTGTGCTGTGTGTGTGTCGTGTGCACGAGTACTGAGTCTATGGGGATGCCAAAATACTTAGTGGTTTTTATACGAAGTTTGCTTTATACTATATTGTTTTGTGTGTTTACTATTGCTGTTGCTTCTTTAAAAGCCCAATGAATTTTTGACGTTTTTTTTTTTTGTTAGCCAAAATGATACTAATTACGTGGCTACGTTATCTTTATTATTTATGGAGGTTTTGCTTTGTGTGGTCTCTTATGGTTTCGGGTTGGGGGGGGGGGGGGCCCTCGGAGGGGGGGAGGGGGGGGTGATTTTTCAGCTGTCCTATCTCCCCTTAGTTGTTGCGTTTTGTTTATGCTACTTAGTTTCTTTGCTATTTTTTCGGTTGTTTCGTGTTTTGCTTTTCTTTCATTTTTGCTATTTCTATCTCTCTTTCGCTTATTTTTGTGGGGGGTTTTTGTGTAGATATTGTTTTCAGTATTACTTTGTGAAGTGTTTTGTTTGGGCTGATTTTTTAATATGTTCTCCCTAAGGGCCGGTACTGGATGTTAAAATATGCCATGGGTTGCTTATTCATTATCCTAGAAATTTGAAGATTTTGTCACATTTAGTTAAGGCTAATTTCCGGTAGGGGCGTTTCTCTATTGCGGTTTTAAAGAGGGTGGATCAGCATTTCGTTTACTATGTGGGATTGTGCCTGGGGTCCTGATTTCTTGGTGTTGGGTACTGATATGCAAAGGTTTTCTGCTAACAGCTTGTTATAAGAAAGTTTCTACCAGTGCTTGAGTCTGTGGTTGCCTGTGTATACTCTTTTTATTTGCTACTCCATGGCTTTAGTACAGCTGATGAAATGCTCGTTTAGTTAAATCTTTATCCCATCTCGCAGCTGAATAGTCTGGTTAGTTTAAATGGTCCAGTCTATAGATTTCCGGCAAAAGAGATAGATAGAGATAGATGAGAGAGTAGAGAGGAGAACTCTTTTCAGTAAGGGGCTCGCATCTTTAATAATAGTAATAATAATAAGATTTGAAATTTATATAGCGCTGACTCTTGTAAAAAACTGGGACAATTCGAGGCGCATTGCATCAATCATTTACAGGCATGATCTCTCCTTAAAATATGAGCGAAATGATTTCAAATCCATGCGCGCGCACTACGACGCAACGCCAACGCGCGCGCGCGCGCCACACACAACACTCGGAACACACTTAGAAGGTGAAAGATGCTGTAGAAAAGTAGGGAACAGATATGTGGGGGGAAGTCTCAGGTAGGAAAATAAGTTGTGTTTTGAGGATGGAATTTGAAGATCAATGAAGGCTTTTTGACGAAGTGAAAAGAGGGATGGTCTTTTGCAGGTGGATGGTCAGAAACAGAGAAGGAACAACGGCCAACAGGGTTTGTTTGTATCTGGGTATGTTCAAAAGAACAAAGTATCTAGGTGCTGATCGAAGGTGGAACAGGATGGAAGTGTACAGGTGAAGACAGTTATAGAGATAAGAGGGTGCAGCATTTGGTGGAGACATTGAAACAGAGGGTATTGATTTTTATACTCCAGTCTTTGTGAGACAGGCAACCAGTGATGATTGCGTAGAGATTTCGTGATCGCAGAAGAGGATGTGTTGTGTCAGATTTTTACTTTCTTAGGACCAGTCGTGCTTGCTATGGAGTTTTGTATGCGTTGAAGAGAGGTGGATTGATGATGCTGGTGCCAGCCAATAAAGGAGGTATTACAGTAGTCTAAACGTGTAAGTAAGAGAGATGTGACAAGCTTGGAAGTGTGCTCAGTGGAATATCTTGCGAATCGCGTTATGCGCCGTAGTTGATATTAGCGAAGAATGGCAGGTCTGGGTGATGAATTTTTTTCATGTGAGAGTGTGTTGTCAGGCACTATCTAAGTACTTCACAGGAGTTTGGACAAAGGAATGACGTTCTATTATATGCCGAATGTATTGGTGTTTTTGTGATAACAGGAAGTTTATGTTGGGTCCCTATGAGCATGGCTTCGGTTATTATCGCCAATGAAGTTGTAAATTGTTCTGGTCATCAGTTTTGAATGTCTTGAAGGCAGTTAGTCAGGACATATTGTCAGGAGGGAAGGCAAGTTAGTTTCTCAACAGTATCGTGCCTGAAGTGGAGTATCATCGTGCCATAGAAATGTATGATTAATAGGGTGGTTGTTTATTATAGTGAGAGTGGAGCAGTGTAGAGAGTAAAGAGAACAGGGTGGGGACCCCCCCTTAGGACTGTTACCTGCGGGAATCAACATTCCATTTTTGACAGTTTTGATTGAATTTTGTTTTCAATTAACTTTCTGGAACCGGTTTGTGAGGTATGAAGTAAACCAGGTGAGGGCTGTGCCATTAATACCAAAGGAAGGATAGGTGGAAAGTTTGCAGCACTCACTGTGATAGACTCAGACATAGATACACTGACGAATAGTTTCAATACAGCGGTGTCTGTAACAGCAAACGAGCTTCTTGGCATAACGCCGACCAGGTCAATAAAACCATGGGTCACACCTAACATTCCTACAACTATGCGACAAAGGTTTAGAGAGTTGAAGAATAGAAAAATGAAACAAAAGAATGCGCAGACACAATATAGGGCATGTCAACATAAAGAAAATCAGGAAGTCATGGGACGGAGGCAAAAGAGAAAATGATCGGTGTGGAACAGTGCCAGAGAGATAGATTGGAATTGAGAACATCAAGGATAAAAAAAAAAAAAAGAAAAAAAACAATAAGCAGAAAAGCATATAGCTGGTAGGACAGACCTGACTAGCACGAAACTGTGAAAAAGGTATTAACAATCAAGACAAAAATGGGAAGTGGTCTCACTGACGGACCAGATTTTTGAACAGATGACAGAATACTGCTCCGACTGTATAACTTTAGACCGGCAGGAGATCCAGAAGTCCTTAATGTACCCGAAAGCAAAGACCACAGACTGTCACCCATATCCTCCGAGAAGAAGTGGAAAACATCAGTCAGGATCGCTGAAAAAGGGATGTCAGCAGGGGTCTGACAAACATTCCAGCTGAGTTGGTCACAGTGGGGGGAAGCCATGATCTGGCCCCATATCACCCTACTAAGAGAGATGCAACACTGATCTGGAAGACAGGAAAATGGCAACACCATGGGACACGCCAGTACTCATCTTCACCATCCCAAGAAAGGAAATCTAAACAATCAATAGCCATTAATTACCGCACAATCAGCCTCATATGTCTCCCAAGCTAGGTCATGTGCTGATAATTTTGAATAGACTGAAAGCCACAAGGCAGAGACCATATTGTGAGGAAAACAAAGCAGGTTTCAGAGCAGGGCGCAGCACAACAGACAGATATTCAACCTCAGAATACTATGGAGCGGTTCCTATCAACATCAACAAGACCTTTACCAAGATATTATCGATTTTAAGAAGCATTTGACAGGGTTGTGCATGCAGCTTTGTGGGGCAACCTGATTTTTGTTACTCCAGCATACAATGCAAACCTGATCAGAGTCATCATAAACCAGCCTGTACAGCGAGGCCACCTATGCAGTGTACTACAACACAACATTGGAGAATGGTTTTGAACAACTGTTGGAGTAAGGCAGGGCTGTCTACTCTCACCCACTCTTTTCAAGATCTTATAGGAGAGAATCATGGCTGATGCCACTGGAAACATCAGTGAAGGGATCAGTCAGCGTGGGTGGCTGAAACGATCACAAAAACCTCGCTTCGCAGATGGACATGATGGAATAGCAGGATCAGAAAAAAGAGCTTGCCAGCTAACAGAACTCTTGGATAAGGCCTTCCATCAGACATTACGTGGATGGAAAAATCAGTGCAGAGAAGACCAAAGTGATGACTAATAACACAACGGGGCATTATGCACGGATATCAGGAGTTAATGAACCCAGAAAGTTGTGGAAACAGTTCAAAGCTTCAAGTACCTGGGGAGCATTGTATCAGACCAGGGGATCCAAGACATAAGTTACGTATGCAGGAAACTGCACAGACAATAAAGATTTGTCAATAACTAAATCACCATCGGGAGCGATAAGAATATTCACTTATCTCCAAGTCAGACTAATGCGCTCCCTTGTCTTATAATATTTCGGTATGCCTGTGAATCATGGACCCTGACTGCAGATGAAGAGAAGAGTACAGGGACAAGTGGAGATGAGATGCTTCGGAGACTCAATTGGCATTCTCATAAAAGTCCACATAAGCAACGAAAGCGTGCATAAACAGAGAATCCAGCAAACCATTGGACCTATGAGAACCTTCTAGACCGATCGTGAAAAAAGCGTTAATCTTATGTGGTATGGAACATGTCACATGAATCCCAAGGAATTACAAGACAGTTTTTGCAAGGCAACGTCCAAGGAGTAAGAATGAAGAGGCAGGTCAAAGAAGAGCTTGGGAGGATAACATCAGCGATATGGAAGGCCTAGAAACTCTTACAAAACCATCTGAGAAAGGCAAGAAAGAGAAGAAAGGAATGGAGGGAAACTGGTTGCTGAGTTCTTTAGGGGTGCGCCCCACGGTCGTCAGACTCCGGGACAGTTAGATAGTTAGATAGATTTGGAGGCGTGAAAGAGAATGAGTGATTTATGGTATCAAGGCTTTAGATAAAGTCAAGAAAGAGTGAGTAGGGAGATTTTTCCATGCATCGAAGCAAGTCGAAGTGTATCTAACTTCAAGGGTACCTCGTGGTGGATTTCCCCGGTGCTTGTAAGTTGGGGCGATAGGCAGACTGAAAAGTGGGAAGAAGGTCATTGGAATGATGGTGATGTGAGCTGTTTTCCTAGAAGCTACGGCCATCACCCCCCCTATACCCCCCCCCCCCCCCCCCCCCCCCCCCCCCCCCCCCCCCCCCCCCCCCCCCCCCAGTTAAGAGCATACTTATACCGCTTTCTTCTGATTGTGTCATGGGGTAGTATTAAAAAGGTCTAATTTGATGAGTATCATTTGGCTTCTTGTTTATAAAGGAGGGTCTATTAATGGTCTTTGATCGGTTAAATAGATCTGGCTTATTGCTGTCTAGGAACTTACTCCTGCTGCAGGCTCAGTTTATTAATAGCCGTCTGTTCCTTTCCAGTACCTTTTGGTATGGTATTGTAGTAGATCTTAGTGAAGTTTGGCATCCATTGTTCTAATAATAATAAATAAAAAAAATTTGACTGTTGTTATCCACCTTCTGTGATAAGAAATCTATACTATTGTCATGCCCACACAATAAAAAGCAATATCGCCTTGTATTTCTGGGTTTCAGTGGGTTTATAATAATCACGAAGCTGTGGCTTATTAATAGGAGATATTTGTTTGCCTTGCACAATGTAGTACTCTTTTATTGCCGTCGTCATCTTCAGAATTATGTTTTTGCAGCATGGCCTTGTTCACGAAGTTTTTCCATTAATAAAGTCTAACTGAGCAATTCTTTGTCTTTCGTATTCTGCCATGTGCTGCTGTTTCATTTGCTTTTATTGCTTTATCATGCCTTCTTCCTTTTTCGTCTGTCATGAAGTTTAGAAAAACAAGTTGTTTGCTACCTGTAAAAGGCAAATGCGTTAAGTACAGCATACACCAACATCATCACTAAAGAAGCATTTTCTATTTATGGACTTATATTTCTGGAATAGATTCCCTGCTTTACCTAGAAGTCTTTTGTAGCAATGGATTGCTGTTACTATCCATCAACTTGCTTGGCGCTGTCTTCAAAGTCTAGCTTTCCTAAATCAGCAGGCTTTATTTTTAGAAGGCTTCTTTCCTTACTAGAATAGACGGATTAATAAGACTGCCAATGAATGGCAGCATGGTAGACCAGATTGACTGCTGTCTTTTCTGTATATTTTTCTACTATATGTCTATAAATTAAATATTTATAACTATTAATACAACTTGAATGGATCGTTGTAGGCTGTTTGTTATGGCAGTGGTTGCGGTTGTGGTTGTGGTTTTGGCTTTTGTTCCTGTTGTGGTTCTTGTCTTGCTGGTTTTTGTTGCTCCATACTCTATTAGGCTGCTTATAACCAATTCCCATAGCTGTTATACCACTTATTAAGTAAGGAGAAATGTTTGTTTTTGGTGGTGCTGTGTCTTTTTTCTGTGTTTCTATAGACATACTGTTTTTCGGAATGGTTCTCCAGATAAGATTTTTGCTTTGCTTGGATTGCTAACTTTTTTCATGTTCGATTCCTTTTGCTAACCTCTTGCCTGCTTCAATCTCCCAGGTTTCTTGGGTGACAGTTGTCACTTGTTGAAAGGTGTCTGCTGGGCTTGGTTCGAAGCATTACTCCTATGTTCTGTTTGTTCGATACTAGTGTTCTGGCTTCCTATCTTTCTCTATATGCTTATATTTTATATGTTTTAATGTTATCATACTTGCAACTATGGTGCTAAAAGAGGAGCCAAAACGGTAATACATATCACAAGCTAGGTGTCTCCAATGTCTTAGAACAAAACAGGTCTTGTGCTAATCATAATGGATGAGAGTCAGCTTCTGAGCTCCACATTAAAGTCCCTACTTGTTGCTTAGCATTAAAGGTCCAAATTTACAGGTATGCCCTAGGCTTTCACCATTTTTGCTCCAAGAAGGGATTCATACCTATTAAATTACTTAATAATGTCTTGTGGTGATAAACTGCTTGAACCTGTTCAACTGTTAGTTGGTGTTCACTGAAGTAATGCTTTGTTTTACCACAAGCAGCATGGAGTGTACAACGACTCCTTTCTTATCCAGTAGACTTTCTTTCTGTTATTTTTCTGACTAGATCCAGTAGATGTCTCAACAAAAGTTCGTCGTGCATTCATGTTGTCTATCGTTTTTCAATTATAATTTGTGGTAAAATAATTATTGTAGTCTTGAAAAGTGTTATGATAAGTGTTCTAACAATGTTGTTGATGCGGGAACTTGTTTATTTCTTGACAAGTTATTTATATAGTTCTTGTTTTAGTTCTTGTACTTGTTCTTGGCAGGTTCTTGTAAGAATCGGGGATTGGTTGTTATATGTTCTTGGAAGTTCTTGATAAGTTGTTGATAAGTTTGTTATAAGTTCTTGACAAAATATTTTATTAGTTATTAAATAAGTGTTGATTTAAGTTCTTGACAAGTTACTTGATATGATATTGTTTTAAGCATAATTCCCATAATTTATAAGTTTTACCCAATCAAAGCAAGATTGTATCATTTTTTATTTATTACAAGAGAATAGGGAAAAAGCCGACTTAAGGTAAGTGCTCTTCAAAACTTACCTAGTTTTTATAAAAACATGGCAACTTTTTGTGGCATGAGGCGCAGACGAATCGGCACAAAGTTGCGGGGTTTTATATAAAAAGCTAGGTAAGTCTTAAGGGCAGTCTTTAAGTAGGATGAGATAGGGATAAAGCCGAGTAAAGGTAAATGTTACTGTTTATCCAAAGCCAGGGCAACTTTTGTCTGATGAGGCGTGGCCGAATTCGGACCAAAATGATGCATGGTTTTGGTAATAAACAGTAAGTGGTTGAGCTTGACTCGGCTTTATCCCTATGTTCTCTGTCTCTTGCTTTGTTTGGTTTCAGTTTTGGTTTTGGTTGGGGGTGATGAGCCTTTCATTGAGTGGGGACTATTCGGTTGTTCCCTCTGAGACAGCGCGAGGCGCGGCGCGACCGTTTTTGTTTTGCTCTTGGTTTTGCTATTTTTGTGGTTGTTCCTGTGTTTTCTGTTCTGCTTTCTTTGCTTACTTGTTCTACCTTGTTTCTTCTCTCTCTCTCCTTTGGTGATTTTTGTGGGAATTTTTGTTGGAGATATATTTTTTTCGTAAACTGTAGTAAGTGTAGTTGCTATGGGCTTTATTTTTATTTTATTAATCAATATATATCCTTTAAGGGTGGGGACTAATGTAAAAAAGCACTGGGTGCTTATTTATTATCCTCGAAATTAAAATAAATTGTCATTGTCATTGTCATTCTCTTCTCTCTCTCTCTCTCTCTTCTCTCTCTCTCTCTTCTCTATCTCTCTCTTCTGGCACGTGTGCGCATGTTGCTCTCTCTTCTCTTTCTCTGACTTCTTTAGTTTTGGTGGTTTTTAATTTCTTTTCTTCCCTGGTTTTTATTGTGTGAGAGTGTGGGTATTGAATGTTTATTCATTATCATGATTTATTTGTTTTGACTATAATTAAAATAAGTAGTTGAGGGTGTATGGTTGTACTGTTTTGTGATTTATATTTTTAGTCCATTTTGGAAATACACACACACACACACACACAGACACACAACACTCACTCTCTCTCATATGTGTATTGTGGCCTTAATCCTGTATGAGCATTTAAATCATCTCTACTCTCTCTCTCTCTCTCTTCTATCTCTCTTCTTTCCTTTTTTTGATTCACTCACAGTATGTTGTTTGTGTATTCTAATGAAAGACATATTCTTTTATTTATTTTAATATTATTTTTGGGCTTGTTGACTGTATTGAGATCCAGTGATTGTCCTATTTCAAATATTTTATTGTTAGTGTAGCTAACTTCATGTGTACGATTTACAATATGTAGTGTTCATATGGTTATGATCTAAAAGTTTGGCTCTTTTTTGGTGGTTATATCTCTCTCTCTCTTTGTTTAGGGGTTTTTCTTTTTGTTTATGTTGTTGTTGTTGGTGTTGTTTTGTTGTTTGATTTGTTGGGAGGTGTCTTTTTTTTGGTTTTTTTGTTTTTGGTGTGTGTGTGTGTGCGTTGTCTGTGGGATGGGTGGGGTTTTTTGGTTTAGGGGGGGGGGGGGTGTGTCTTTTGGGTTTTCCTCTTTATTAGTGTGAGTGTAGGGGATTTAGGTTTACTTTTATCATCATTTCATTCATTTGTAATGAGTATTAATCAAAAGGTGTTTGAAGGTGATCGTTGTGCATATGTGGAGTATTATATATTTAAGTATTAGAGTATATAGAGAGGTATGAGATGATATAGATAACACACTCTCGATTTCTCAATGTTGTGTTAGGTTTGGATTTCTATTTTCTTTTGTTTCTTGTTTTTATTGTGTGAGTGTACGGGTATTGAGCTTAATTTCATTATCATGGCATATGATGTCTTCTCTTTTCTTTTCAACTGCCCATGGTGCCTTTCGGCGTGAATTTAATGGTGAACGAGTTTATCAATATATAGTGTTGATTGTGATAGTTTGTAAATGTTTTGAGAAGTATATATTTGATTATTTATCTCTGTAACACACACACACTCACACACACACACACTCACACACACACACACACACACACCACACACAAACCACACTCTGTCTCTTTTGCCTGTGTGTGTGTTATGTGTGTGTGTGTGTGTTTGTGTGTGTGGTTGTGTGTCTCTCTCTCACTCTCTTTCACTTTATCGTTATATGCTTAGAGTGTTTTAGTTGTTGTGTATCCTGTGAAGGATTCATACTTTATGTTTCCAATATTTTATCGGCCCTCTTGTCGCTGGAATTAAGTTTTAATGAGGGGCTCTCTTACTTCAATATATTATTGTAAATAGTGTAACAACTATGCGTACCTCTTTACAATGTGTAAGTTGTTTTTCTTTATTACTTTATAAGTTTGGTTGTTGTTTTTTTTATTGGTTTTGTTCTGTTGTTGTTTTGTTTGTTTTTTTGTCTTTTTTTTCTTATTTTGTTGGGATTTTTTCTTTTTTGTTTGTTTGGGTTTTTTGGGTTGGTTTTGTTTTTGTGTGGTGGTGGTGATGTTTTTAGGGTTTTCTTTTTAGTTTGTTCGTCTGGTTTTTGTTGTTTTTTTTTGTATGTTGTTTTTTTGTATGTAGTTTTTTTTTGGGGGGGGGGGGGGTGGTTGGGGAGGGGGGGTTCTAGGGTTAATTTCCTTTGTTTCTACATGTGTCGTGAGTATATGTATTGGGTTTATTAGATGGTACCATAGGGTGGGGACTAGATGTGTAAAAATAGCACTTTGAGTGTTTATCCTATTGTATCATCGATATTAAAGAATTGTCAATTGTCATTGTCATTGACTCTCGCTGCGTGTACGCATGTTTGCATGTGTTTGAAGACGAAGTGAAAAACCGAAATGGTAAGAAATATTTATTTATTTTATTATTTTTTTAAACTTTTTTATTCTTTTGTATCGAGGCTAATAGAATAAGCACTTATGTGCTTTCTTTTAATCTAAATTCCGTGTGTTTGCGATTTGTAAATTATGTCATCTGTTCCACTGGCACACCAGTAGCCTACTCTTCGAATAGCCAACGTGGATTTAACGTTGTGCGCAAGGACTGTTCTGCGTGCGTTTGCAACGGGACCTTTGTTTTTTAGTCTCCATCAAACGGGACTTTAGGGAGAATGGGTCATGCATGATGTTAACTTCAGGGGAAAATATACCCTTGAATGGGAATCAAAACCGGTGTCGATCAGATTGGCGAGCGCAATGTTCTAACCACTATGCTATACTGTGAGAACTGTGTAAGCCTTGAGTCCAAGTTTTGGAGTTGTGTTGTGTGTTTGTTTTGTTTTGCTTAATGCTGTTCCGCACAACTTGGTGATATAGACACATACCCGCATTTCAAAATCCAAATTTTTCTCTCTCCTCTCTATTCTACCTATCTATATCTATCTATCTATCTATCTATCTATCTATCTATTATCTATCTATCTATCTATCTATCTATCATATCTATCTATCTATATTAATATATCTATCTATCTTTGATATATCAGAGTGTTATCATTCTATCTATCTAGTATCTATCTATCTTTCTATCTATCTATTATCTAACATCTGTCTTCCAATTATCTATCTTATACTATATATCTATCTAACTGTCTGTCTATCTATCTGATCTCTATCTTCTATCTCTATCTATTTTTATCAATCGATTTATATATATATTATAATAGAGGCCTTATTGGGGGAACACACAATGCGCGTGCGTCGCCACACACACACACGCACACGCACACAAACACACACACTACACATCAATATTTATTATATATATCCATTTATATTTATATATATATATATAGATATATATATTGTATATTATTTATATATATATTTATATATATTATATAGGTAGGTAGATAGGGTAGTAGATAGGAGAGATAGATTAGTAGAAGCCTTACTGGGGAAGATTATCTAACCTCAGCACTTGATGTGATGAATTTGCGTGAAGTATATTAAAAATTCTTGAACAGTGGTTATTATTTTTATGAATATTGTTCCTTTCCTTTTAAAGAGGCCCTAAGAGTTGGGCATCAATCAATAAATGGTGGATTGAAAGTGGTTGAGAACAGCACGTTTTTATGTGTCACTATTTTTAGAGTACTTTGGTATTCCATGCATTTAGTCTCAGTTTGTGTGTAAGATTTCTAGTTTCCGTGAACAAGAAATTATTTTCTAAGTGTGGTTTTTGTTTCATTTTGGAGGCCATACAGATATCTAGCATTAATTTACTTGCGTTTAATATAACTAATGCTTACTCGGTTTCAAACAAATAATAAGACACCTCCCCCTCCCCCCCAAACAACAACAACAGAAACAACAAAAAAATAACAGTCCCTTATAACAACACATTGAAAATACACACATACGCTCGCACGCGCCGCGCGCGGCGCGCGTCTCACACACCACCCACACATTGCGCACACTTAAAGTCTTTTCCGCATTTAGCTAAGAGTAGGCATTGTGTGGCCGTTGGGAACAACAATGACCAAATGTACAAAACAATACACAGGGGAAACTGACTGTTTATATAGCAGCATAAGTGCATATTCCATTATCCTTCGATTTATGAGTATTTTACAAATAATTAAATAGCTTATGGGACTAACTTTACCTTTTCCGTTTACATACAAAAAAGTCATCCCAGGTGTACTCCTGGTCTTGACACACATTCTGATTTTCGTTGTGCCGGTGCCAGTGGGAACTGATGGCAACGTTTTGAAAAAATGCACATACACACAGGGAACTGCGATGTAAAAATATCATCTAGTTTATTACTTCATGCTCAAATAAAAAGAATAAAATGAATTTGATATAAGTAAATCTGTGATTCTAAAAGAGTGTTTAATGCGTCGTCACATTTATGTTCTGGGTGATCCCAAGCATGTTTAGGTGTGGAACACAACAACACTGCAAACAACAACAACAACAACAACAACAGACAATCTTTCTGACAACCTGTCTGGTATGATGCCTACTATAGTATTCACATTGTTCTTCTTCCATCAAAACAGCTAACTGCTACTTCAGTTTTCATTAAAAAATAACAAACACCATCACACCCCTTCCCCAAAAAAACAAAACTCCAAAACCCACATTAACAGGCAAACAAAAAACCTATCACATAAACAGCAAACTAACAACCCCCCCACATAACAACAAAGCGAAAAACCCTTACGCACACACACTCGCATACAGGTATGCATAGATACACCATATGGTATTCCATTCGTCTCTCATATAAAAGAATTGATAAAAATAAAGCAAATAAGATTTTTTTTTACTTAGTCGGGACGGCCATCTCTATCCCTTGCGTTCTCCCCTCAGAAGGCCCATTTGTAATTGTGTTAGTAAAAAAAATCATCAAAAATACAAAAACACATAGTAAGAAATGAAATCTTCTGAAACTTTGTATAACATTTACTGGGTTAGTTCATACATACCCAATTGAAGCTATCTTATTTAGTCAAAAGGGCCGTCATAGAGACCTTAATTCTTATCCTTCTATTTTGCTTCTGCGACACATATGCCAAAAATGCAGTTGTTCGGCTACTCTCTACAAACTGAAACAAAAAGAGCTCGGAAAAAAACGGATTCACCCCACAAAACGCATGCATTCGACGTAGAGACAGGCTCACAAAGCTATATTTAGCTGCAGAGTCATTGTATCATGCAGCGCCACATTGAGAAATCTGCATAAGCAAAACTATGCGGCGAGTCCGAAACCGTCCTCTGGCTTTACACTCGATCCGCTAATAGCTGGACAGCCGTCCTTCTGAGAGTAAACAAACACACACACATAAACAACACACTACACACACACGTCAAACACACCCTATGTTAGAGTTTGTGTCTGTAACTTTTTGATTTATTCACGTTAAATGAAAAAAAGTATACATTTTTTCCGGAATTAAAAAACGTAACTCTTTATCGAATTTTAGGAATGAGAAGAAACATATGTATAAAAAGGCGAGAGAGGGGGGGGGGGGGGGGGTGAGGGGAAAACTAATTAATTAATTTAGTGGTATCTTAAAAAAAATCTCTATTCCCACACAAAAAACACCGGGATGTGATGTATAGGATTGTAAATAGTGTGATGGGTAAGAACGCACCAGGACACATCTAAGGGAAGTAAGGTCACTGACTGAAAGTGTAGGGATGTGAGAGAGACAGAAGAAGAGAGAGAGAGATAGAGAGAGAGAGAGAATTTCTTTCATTAAAGAGAGAGTAGAGAGAAATGAGAGAATGACAAAATTATTTTATTACTAGTTGTTGAGAGTGAGAGGGACGAGAGAGAGAGAGGATGTGAGAGAGATATTGAAGTAGAGAGAGAGAGAGAGGGAGTGGAGAGAGACTTTTATTAGGGAGGAGAGATATATATATCCTTTACTACGATCGATGAGAGATGATGAGAGAGAGAGAGAGAGAGAGAGAGTAGAGGAGAGAGAGAGAGAGAGATCATTTGACGAGAGAGAGAGAGTGAGGCGACATAGATAGAGACAGAGGACCTCCAATGCTGCAGTCACCCTCAAAAAAGCTTTACTGTTAAGGAAATGGTTATGGCATCTGGACATAGAGATTTAAAAATTATGTTTTTAGAATGTTAGTCTTTGTCTGTGTCAAGGTATTTAACGTCTTTCATAAGTTGTGTATTAGGACAAGGAGACAATGTTGAGAATGGATCAACATAAAAACTGGATGGCCTTGAGTGGAACGACTTGCTATGAAGCGAGAATCGCGGGGAGATGGAGGAAGCTGGTTGCAAATCTTCAGTCTATCAGGACAAATGAAGTGTAAAGGAAGGCGAATTACATGGGTGAGGGAGAGGAGAGAGAGAGAGACCGAGACGAGACTGATTGAGGAGTCGACTGAAGAGAGACGAGAGAGAGGGGAAGAGTTGAGTTCAGAGAGAGAGAGAGACTTCCAGACCCACTACCTGTTCAATGGGTTTTGGCCAGTAGACATAAATACTCATTAAGAAGGGGGATGGTGGGGTCGTCCTTTAATATATGACAGCTGAAAAAAATATCTCCGATTCAGAAAACAACAGGTTGCAACGCATTTATTGTTGCACAAAAAAACATTTAAGATTTCACAATTCAGAACTTTCTAAATACAACTTTGTATCATCTATTATTTCTAGAGTAAAAAGAATATTCGTGCACAAAGAAAATCATGGACGACCCTCAAGTAAACATTGGGAAGCGGTGAGGGTGTTGAAAACTGAAGATGACCTGGCTTTCAAGAATGCTGTCTTATGCTAATAGCGCGAAAACAGATAATTTACAACTGACCACAGACATATTCGGCTTTCCATCTAGCAGTTTTTAACAGAGAGAATCCAGAAAATCGTTTAGTAAACTTTCTCTCTGTCATGTATATAATGGACAGAAGCAAGAAGGAAAATGTTCATTTTCTTCTTGAAAACCTCTTGCGCATAGTTTCCAAGGGTTTACACCTGTACTATGCATATTGCATATTGCCATATATTTCATTTATTACCAATCTGTAGGGGAGTGATGGCAGGGTGTGCTCGTTTTTTTTTCTCCAGGACCTCTCATTATTTCAGTGAAATGATTCTACGGAACTTAGTGCAGCATGAAAGTGTCAAAAGTAGGAGGTCACAACATAAACAATCTAGATATGGCGGATAATTGATGATAAATCTAGGCTGGTACCATCACATATGCTATATGTGCAATTTTCATGTCAAATGAGTATACAATTGACTAAAATCAAACAATTCGCTTGACTTTCATTCAAGAAAACTATTCTTTTAAGTTTATTATACAATCTTCAATAGATTACTCTTTCATACCCTGTGCGATTCTGCTAGTGCTAACACTATGAAACCCTAATTAAGTCTGTCTAAACGTGCTCTTAAATGGTCTTCTGAAGAAGGGAGGATAGGAGATAGAGAGAGATAGAGAGATAGAGGAGGACTCAGTTAAGAATATTCTTCCTCTACAACCATAGTCTAAGAATTTATAACAAAGGCCTCATGTATGTTTAAGATTAGGACGGAAACTGTTCCCTCATCCTTAAAAGACATGTTCACAATGAATCATTCCAGAAATATTGAAAAGTCGAAGTATATAACTTCTAGTGTCTCTAATCTCCACAAACTGATTTGTTTTTCAATTCTAGCAGTACTTTTACTCAGGACCTGTGTGTGGAATGCTCCCTTCCTGATTCATTTAGACAACCAATCATTCTCTCATTCTTCATCTCGCATCTGCTCCCATTACCCCATCGGGGTGTAGGGGCACTGGACAATGACGATCGTTGCACAGATGCTCCTCCTGTGCGGTGGTTCGTGTGCAATGCCTGGGTTGTGGAGAAAGCTCTTCCCTGTCCATTCGTGAGTCTTGTTCTCTGTCTTGCCTCGCCCTTTCTTTCTTCTTTTGCACTGTTCCCTGCAGTATGGTTTAAGACAAGCCCAATCTGGATCTATTAACACTGTTTTGTTACATCTGAAGCTGCCTTTTTTTGACTGTGTCAGCAGTTTTTCGTTAGTGCTATACTTGTTTGGTGATGGCTTTGTAGGACTTCGTTGTTGGTAGTGTGGTCCATGTATGAAATGCCAAGGAGTCCTACTTAGGCATCTCTTCTCTAGAGCCTGGATCCTCACTTTGTGATCTGCATTCAATGTCCAGAATTAGCCCAATCATTAACAAAATCTTCATAAGTCATGTTTTTTATCCACCGGATGCCTAAAAATAAAAATCCAAACTGATTTGTTGAAACAAAGTAAATACTCTCCTCCCTTACAATAATACAAAAGTATCCTCTTTGTCTGCCTTTCCTCTCTCTCTCTTTATGAGTGTGAAGGTTTTACTTGTATTTATCCCGCATTGTGTTATTGCAAACTGACTTCTGAAATGATTTTTTTCCACTATCCTACTCCTCTAGTCTCACTCTCCTCCTCTCCTTTTATGGTTTGCATAATTAGATTTTTATTGTCGTGTTTTAACAATTAGTAGTTTTCCTGGTGAAATTTTTATTCATATTTAATATATCAGTTTTATTGGTATGTTGACTGTATTTCAGTTTAATGACATATTTTCATTTTGATATCTTGTATTTTGATTTGTACCAATTTATGTATGCTGATTTCCAATGTGCAGATGTCCTTTGTTATGACTTATACATTATGTTCAAAAAGATTTTGAGTTTAGGCTTTGATGCATAGGCGTACGCAAAGTGTGTGTGTGTACGTGTGTGGTGTGCTGTGTGTGTGTCGTGTGCACGAGTACTGAGTCTATGGGGATGCCAAAATACTTAGTGGTTTTTATACGAAGTTTGCTTTATACTATATTGTTTTGTGTGTTTACTATTGCTGTTGCTTCTTTAAAAGCCCAATGAATTTTTGACGTTTTTTTTTTTTGTTAGCCAAAATGATACTAATTACGTGGCTACGTTATCTTTATTATTTATGGAGGTTTTGCTTTGTGTGGTCTCTTATGGTTTCGGGTTGGGGGGGGGGGGGGCCCTCGGAGGGGGGGAGGGGGGGGTGATTTTTCAGCTGTCCTATCTCCCCTTAGTTGTTGCGTTTTGTTTATGCTACTTAGTTTCTTTGCTATTTTTTCGGTTGTTTCGTGTTTTGCTTTTCTTTCATTTTTGCTATTTCTATCTCTCTTTCGCTTATTTTTGTGGGGGGTTTTTGTGTAGATATTGTTTTCAGTATTACTTTGTGAAGTGTTTTGTTTGGGCTGATTTTTTAATATGTTCTCCCTAAGGGCCGGTATGGATGTAAAAATGCCAGGGTGCTTATTCTTTTCCCTAAAATTGAAGTTTTGTACATTTAGTTAAGGAATTTCCGGGTGGGGGCAGTCAAGCGTTTTAAAGAGTGATCGCACCACATGCCTGCATCAGTAGATTTTAATGTCCAATTAAGGCATTGTCAGGTTTTTTTAAGTTTGGGGAAGCAAAACGATTTTTGCAAGGGCCATTGAATCAAAATAATATTTTTTTTTTCTGATTCATTGATGTAGTTAGTGCAGGTTTAGATACAGAACAATTCCTTACCAGTATTACTTTGTTAGTGTTATAGTTAGCTCCCGTGAGGCAGCTTCCTTTATAATTTTAGTAATACAAAGAAAGCAATGTCCCTTTTGCAGGGGAGCAATTAAAGCCTCTTTCCAAATGCCGTTATGAAAATGGTAGTTTTAAAGAAGGCAACAGCGATTTTCCTGTCAGGGAGTAGGGGATGCCAAGCTCGCTCCAACTGGGAGTGTATGATTCTTTTATCATGGAGAAAAGAACAAACACCAATGTGCTTTTTTTACATCCAGCCCCTGTGTGCATGCAGTTTTGAAAATGATGCATCTGTTCCTTAGGCATACATGGCATACCCTTCAGGAAGGCTGAAAGCCCCAGGTACTTTTCAACCACCACCCAAGGAAACAGAGAACTGCACAATTTGCAGGTGTGTCCCAAAATAGGAACGCGGCACTCTGATTGCATGGAAGGTAATCAATCTACTTACCACACCATCACACATATAAATAAATACATTCTCCTGTTAAGTTTGTTTGGCATCCTTTGTACCCCAAAAGGGGTTAAGGAGTTACATCTGACATCTTGTATGTCTGAGTATGCCTGCATGTGGGCAGGTGTGAGGTGTGAGTTAAAAAAAAAAGAAAATTGTCTCTAGAACAGACATTACATTTGGAACATAATCTGTTTTCTTGTGGAATTTACAAAGCAGCATACACATAGGGACTAGATGTAAAAACGCACAAGAGTGCTTATTCCACTATCCTCGAAATAACAGAATAAATAACAATAGATAAATAAAATGAGTGTGTGTACACACACATTAGTTAGTTCTTCAGTTTAACGTCCTTCCACGGAAAAGTGATATTAGTCCGACAAGTATGTATGTGTGAATGTGAGTGAGTGTGAGTATATGTGTGAAATTGTGGGTGTTTGAAAGTGTGAGTGAGTGTGTGAGAGAGTGTGTCAGTGCGTGTGCGAGCCTGTGTGTGTGTATGTGTGTGTGTGTGTGTGTAGTGTGTGTGTGTGTGTGTGTGTGTTTGTCTGTTTGAGATTATGCAATCTTTGAATCTATCTGACTCAATTTATTTGCCTGAGATAATGAAATCTTAAAGTTTATCTGCTATAAATTTCTCTGTCTGAGATAATGAATTTTTAAAATTTGGTTTAAATAAAGTTTATTCATTAATGAACATGAAACAAGGATAGCATAATGACCATAACCAGCATAGCTGCAACAAGCAGGTAGCTTATGTTGTGAGTAGCTTATGTTGTGTTTTAATTTATCTGCATCAGTTTCGCTGTGTGAGATAATAAAATCTTTGAATTTATCTGCTATCCATTTCTCTGTCTGAGCTAATGACATAACATGTGAATTTATCAGGAGACACTGCTGCTTTTACTGCAATCATCTATGATTTCAGGAAGTAATAATAAATAATAATAATGTATGGAATTTATATAGCGCTGAATCTTGTAAAGCAACAAATCAAAGCGCTCAGATGTATTATTTATTTATTTTAATATCGAGGATAATGGAATAAACACTCATGTGCTTTTTTTACATCTAGTCCCCGTGTGTATGCGGTTTTGTAATTTTTTTCATCTTTTCCTACCGGAACAGGATTTAACGTGTGCCAAGATGTTCTGCATGCGTTCGCACACGGGGCCACAGTTTATAGTCTCATCCAAAGGAAGTGCAGTGATTGTCCTGATGACGAAACTGGCAATCCTCAAATCTGTTTGCAGTATTGGGTAGCATGTGTAGTGCCTTGTCTTCTCCTGTGCTTGTCACTCTGTATGCAGGAGGTCTGCCCGCTGGGGCCCCAGCCAACACGTTCCGACTTCAGGGCAGCTCCTCAGAAAGGTTGATGAGAAATAGTTTTTGATTTGGTGATTCACAAATAAAAGGCAGGGAATGGGCGGTTAGTTAAAAAACAAAAGTAAAACAGCAGGAGAGAGAGATGAGAGAGAGGGGAGAGGGAGAGAGAGAGAGAAGGAGAGAGAGGGAGAGGGAGAGAGAGAGAGGAGAGAGAGGAGAGGAACGTCAATGAGGATAGGGGAAAATAAGCGGAGGACATCCCCCCGGGAGGGGAAGAAAGCAAAAGGGTGTTTTAGAAAAGGGGGAACCGGGGAAGGGGTTTTTGAGTGGAAGGGAGGATTTTGGAAAGGGTTTTTGGGGAGAGGGAAAAATTCGGGGCAACAATTTAGAAAGAAAAAAATGTCGACGAGAGCGAAGGGGAGAGAAAACAAGAAACAACCCCCGGGAAAAACCCTGATTGGGGGGTTGGAGGGAGGGAGAAGGGAGGGAAAGCCCCCTTTTTAAAAGGGGAAAAGGGGGTAAATGGGGGGGCCAAGGGGGGAAAAGAGGGAAAAAAAGAAAAGGGGAGGGAATGGGGAAAGGGCGGAAGGAGAAAATTGGGGTGGGGGGAGGGGAAAAAGGGGGGAAAAACAGACAAGGGAGAGCCCTTTTTCCAACCCCAGACGGGGACAAAAACCCCTTTTTTTGCAGACTCAAACAACAACGGGGGGGAAGGGGTTGGGGGAAAGAAAGAAAGGGAGTGTTTAAAAAAGAGGAAATTTTTTGCCCTTAATTTCCAGAAGGCTAGCTATACTTTTTTAAAGTAAAAGGAAATGGTAGATAATTTCTTATGTTAATAGTTTTCCCTCTTTTTTAGTCTTTTTCGGGACTTTTTTAGATGATCCTTAAGAAATATATTTTTCCCACATTTTTCAGATTTTTTTCAATAAATAAATTTGCTTGAAAAAATTTTTCACAATTCCCAAGTATAAAAAACGCGTTTTTTATTCCTGACTTTGTATATTTTTTGGGGGAGGAAAAATTAATATTTTTCAATGAAAAAATTATGTTTGAAAAAATTTACTTTGCTGGATAGGGCCCCACTTCCTCACACATTATTCCTATTTGATTTTGCAGGGTTCCAGGGACAATTGGCCCCCTCTTTTGATATTTGTTTTCTAAACCCCTTTTTGAACTTTTTCCCAGATTAATTTCAGAGGTAGGGGAGGGGATAGTTTTTTCGTGGTCAGAGCATGGCTTTCCCCGGGCAAGGTTAAGTAGATCGGGGGCGGGGTTTTAACCACTTGGTTGGGTGACATTTTTGCTTGTTTTTAAACTTCAGTACATTTCTCCCAGTTCCCCCAGCTTTTAAAATGGGTCCCCTGCCTTTTTTTTTTAGGGTCGGGGAAAGGGTAAAGAAATCCGGGAGAGGGGGTAGGGTCGCCCCCTCCAATATGCTGGGCCCCTGGGAACTGAGGTTTTCTGTGCTTGCTCCTTTAGGGACCACATGGGTTTATGGGCCCCCTTTTAAATTTTTTGGGAGGGTAAGGTTTTTTGTTGCTATGTTTTTCAAATGACAGGGAATGTTATTATTTTGGTGTAAAAAAAACGCTAACAGAAACCCCCACCCCAAAACAATAAGAAAAAGTTTGAAACAAGGGAAAAGTAAAATTGAAATGCAATACATTTTTTTTTTGGGGGGGGGGGGTTTGAGGGGGGGGTTTGTTATATGTCCAGTAAAAAACTTTTGGGAAAGGGCATCCCCATGAAGGCCCGTTTTCAAAAATTTAAATTTTCTGACGTGAGTTTTTGGGGTTTTAAGCAGAACATGGAATTGTTCGGCAAAGCTGAAATCCACAGAGAGGTCAAAGGGGGAGTAACACAATTTTTCACTCAATGACCATCCCCCGAAAAAATAAGATGTGCCCCACGCCCCAGCTATAAACCATTTTAAAGGGTTAAAAACAATTTAAAAAAATGCATTGATCAAAAAACAGTAACCCCAGCCATCAATCAAAGGGAAGCAAACGCACCTTAAGGTCAAACAAAATTTTTTTGGGTTCCCTCACCTTTTTTGTTTTTTTGGGAATTTAAATTTCTCTCAACCCCATTTTGGTTTTTATTTATATTTTATTTATTTTTCGAACACCTTTTGTTCGTTAAAAAATTTTTTTTTTTATTTAATAAACCCAAAGTTTTTTCCTTTAATTTATCTTTTTTGTTAATTAAATTTAATTTAAACACTATTTTGTTCTTATATATATTGTATGTAAAGTTTTTGGGTCTTTTTAATGGAATGCTGGCACTTTAAAAAATTTATTTGGATTTTTCGTTGGGTTTTTATTATGATGGGTTTTTTTAAATTTTTTCCAAATTTATATTGTTTTAAAGCTAAAAATAATTTAAAAATAAATAAAAATTTTAATAATTTTTAAATTTTTATTATTATTATTTTATTATTTTTTATCTTCATCAAATTTAAAAATAATAATAATAAAAATAAAATTTTTTTATTATTGTTGGTTTTTTTGTTTTTTGTTTTTTGGTTAAATTTTTTTTATTACAAAAAATTTATTTCCCTTTAGGCGGGGGAAAAGGGAAAATCACTAGGAGTGAATTTTAATGTTTCACTGTTTGTGGATTTATCTGTTTGGGTTTTAAACCCCCACATTGTGGAGGTCAAAATGGAAGGGGTATTTAGTATTGGAGCTTTTTTAGTATTAAAAAAAAAATTATATTTCACTGTTTTTGACTGGAAAAATTACACAGAAAATTTTATACACATAGTTATTGGGGAAAACATAGTTTCAGCAACATTTCTTTTTTAGATAAAGAAAGGAATTTTCAAATTAATGGACATTTAAGGGTGAACTCTCTCTCTCTCTGCCTGTCTGTTTCTCTCTCCTCTTTTTGTCTTCCAAATCTCCGTGCCAACTGTTAAAAGCCTCTCCCCCCATCAAATTTCCTTAAAAGCAAAGTTTACACCTTACAGAAAGAGAAAAAACACTTGCAAAAAAGATAGAGAAAACAAACCAAAGCCAGCAAAGACAGGGACGTCCAAACAAAAACCTTTTGAAAGCCACAGAACCCTGCAAATGAAGTCGACCCTTTCTGACCTTACTCAGAAAAAAAACCCCCCTACAGGGCAACGGTCGGGCAAAAACCAAAAGGGTGGGCTGCTTTCAAAACCCCTGGCAAAAACCAAATTTTAAAAAGAAATCACTGCATTAAAAAAGCCCTACCATCAATGATACCTCTTTCTCGCCATCCCACTCCAACAATCATTCAGTCACCTCCATTCCAAAGATTCACACCAGCAATCTAACAACCACCTCCAGAATTCCTCTAAGTGACTCCCTCTATGACATTTCCGACACCCCTATAGAAGAAGAAATCATCTTCCCAATCCCCACTAATAATAGGTTTTCACTCCTTTACCCAGTCCAAAATCCCTACCCCAAACCACCCCCTCCACCCTCACCCCTTTCATTACCAAAACGCAAACTGACAAGTAATTCAGTTCCCAGGCCTAGCAAACTCCAAACCCCCCTCTGCCGTCCCTTTCCCCAACTCCCTTAGAGGCACTATTGAAAAAGTCTGTCCCCACTGCCAGCCAGGAGTTACTGATCAGTGACTTGGTCTTAAGTGCAGTGGGAGACAGAAGTTCCCCCCACGGCTGACAAGCTAAAAACTTGTCGGTACCAAGCCTGACAGTTCAACACCTCTTGAAGTGGCTGTCAACACTCCCCCCTTCAACACACATCAAACAGATCATTTTCCATGTTGGCATCAACAGCTGCTTACAAAGTGGCCCAGTTGATTGCACGACATGGCAACGTGTGGTCAGAGGACTACGCCAAGCTTTTCCCCATGCCACCATAAAAGCCTCTGCAATCATCCCTCCTTATGGCCGACACCACACCACCAGTTCTGTGAGGGAGTGCAACGCCAACCTCTCCAAGGAATGTGCTCGAGAGGGGGTGATTTACATCGATCACACCTCCTTTTTTCAGACTGAAAGTGGGGCACCCAGGAAAGCCCTCTATAAAGACATGGACCCTTTCCACCCAAGTGTCCGTGGCATAGCAGCCATGATGTACAACCTGCACCAGCCGTAAAAACCTCTGCCCCGCACTTCAACCAACTATGGCCAGATGCAAAGGGCTCCGCCAACAAAGCCACCTCCACCAACAGTGGAAGTGCAATCTGCCATCAACAGTCACCGTGGCAATGGCAGAGCGCTTCTCCCCACACCAGGGACAAGTCCACCTGCCTATGGCCAGAGAGGCAACAAGTTCACTCAAGGGGAACTTTGAGGACTTTCCCCCTCTTACTACAGCCAAACAAACCTGCCTGGGGCCTCCCCCACACCACTCATTCAAGGACACCCCAAAAGCTGCTGGAGGTCCTGCTGAATACCATCCAGCAAGCCCTTCACTGACCTAACCCCCCCATTCATCTATAGAGAAAGCCAGGGCCGAGAATGGGAGGAAGAGTGTGTGTGTTGTGTGTGTGTGGTGTTGGTGTGTGTGTGTGTGTGACAACGCGCGTGTGCGTAATATTTGTGTGTATGCGTGTTACTCTATGTTGTGTATGGTGTGTGTGATGTGTATGTAGAGTTGTATGTGTGCGTGTTTGTGGTGTGTGGGTGGTGTGTGTGTGATTTGTGGTGTGTGTGTGTGTTTCAATTTAATCTTGTTATGTGTTGTCTTGATTTCTTGTTGTTTGTGTGTTTGTTTTGTTTTGTTGTTTTTTGTTGGTGGTTTTTGTGGTTTGTTTTTTGTTTGTTTTTGTTGTTGTTTTGTAAAATGTTTGTTGTTGTTGTTTTTATGTCTTGTTGTGTTGTGTTGTTGTTGTTTTCTTGTTTTTTTTGTTGTTGTTTTTTTAACTTTCCCCCACCCCCCAAAATTGCAAGTTCGCTGTGGAAGTGTGGCAAACCTGTTATTCTTTCTGCTCTTCTAACTCCCTAGTTTCTTTTATATTCTCTTAGCCATAGGTTTCTGTGTGCTGTATTGTCACCAATTCAACTTAGAAAGACATTGTATTTTTATTTTATTTTTTATTTTTTTTATTTCATTGTTCTGGTTTTATGGTTCCTTTTGCTTATTTCAAAGATTGACGAACTGGTGCAGTGAAAAGTGTGCATCCTACTGAACATTGAGACTGTAGAACAAAGAGATACTACCCATGGGTTTTGGTTTTGTTGTGCTGTGGTTTTTTTATTTTATTTTTTATTTTATTTTTTTTTAAACAGTTTTTGACCGTGCTACAGATCACAACTTTATTATGACAGTGCCCATACAGTGAAGTGTGCAACACTGTGCAGTGAGGGACTATTCACTGAGTGACATTGTCTGGGACTATTCTGCTGAGTGGCATTGATTGTAGTGACTAGCTGAGTGCATTGTTCAGTGACTGCTGAGTGACATTATTCAGTGATGGAAGAATGAGTCTGTGTAGCAAACCCCGGACTAATTGCTGAGTGGCCTTTTTTTTTAGTGATAAACAAACTGTGCTGTGCCGCGAGTTCCCCACCACCCACCCCGTACTAATTGCTGAGTGGCCTTTTACAGTGACAAGATAGAGTGCTGACCATCTCTCTGGGACACACCTCAGTGCTCATTGGGTTGCTTCAACGAGAGTGTCACTTGTGATTTGGTGTGACCAAAGTTTTCTAGTGGCCTTGGGAGACTCTTCACTGGCAAGTAACTGTGACCAGGCTGTAATTGAAGCAGGGCACCCTTGTGTAGACTTGCAGGTTGATAGCAAGTTACCTCGAGTTTTGTTGTTGCTGTTATGATGCTATAACAGTGAGGATTTCAGATTTCAGTACCTTATTGTCGGTTTGAGTGGTTATTTTATTTTCACATCACTCAATTCTGTTTCCTATTTTTGTTTATACTTATTTTTCCTCCTCCACCACCACCCTATCATTTTCCCCCTTCAGGTGTTGAGTTCTCCAACTACAAATCTATTTTCTATTTTCCTTACCCCAGTGTA
The DNA here is from genome assembly GCA_028751875.1 of Rapana venosa. Classification (NCBI taxonomy): domain Eukaryota; kingdom Metazoa; phylum Mollusca; class Gastropoda; order Neogastropoda; family Muricidae; genus Rapana; species Rapana venosa. Next base: position 53,638,956 of record CM054155.1, read on the forward strand.
TCCTTTCTTGTTGTCTCTTTCACACATATCCCTACCTCACAAACCAAAAAAGACAGTGCATCCCAAACCCACAAAAATTTGGGGCCCCTAAGGATCCCCACGTATTTCCCCCAAATAAAAACCCCCGCATTTAAAAAATCGAAGAAATATAAAGTTAAACCCTAACAAAGGAAAACCCAGTCACATATAGGGTTCGAGTCAGACTTTCAGACCAATATTGGACTTGTATTTATATTAGGATATAAAATACTTCGTAAAGATCAAAAAAACCCAAAAAGAAACGAAAACCTTATCTATATTAGTGAGCCCATAACCTTTTAAGGTCTTCCCATTTAAAAACATTATGGGGAGAATCCTAGGTTTGGGGTTTCTTAAAAGGTGACTAACCTATTGTAATTGGGTTTTCTTATAGGAAAATCCGCAAAAAAAAAAGGGGACTGACAAATTTGACCCCATGATGAATACAACCCTATTATAATAAAGTGAAATTTTTATTAGGAGATTTTAATTTTCGTTAAAAAAGTAAAATTAATGGACCCAATTAAAAAATTCATAAAACCTCCCCCCAACTATTTAAATTCACCCAAAGAGTCAAACCAAAATAAAAGACAAATTGCCCATATTATGTATCAAATTAACAACATTGTAAAAACGTGTACCCCAGTCTAAAAAAAATGAAAAACACACCAGTCGTATAGTGTAAAAAAAAAAACAAAAAATCCCCAAAACGGGGCCAAAAACTTAACTATCGTTCCTTTGCAAAATTTGAGGAATCTTTTCCATTTAGTTTTGATAATCCATTCTTTAAAACATTCAGCTTACTGATCCAGACTTGGGCCATAAAATTTGGATAAAAACTTTTACTGCTTTTTACAACAAACATGCCCACTAAAAATATAGGATAAAATATACCCCCCAAAACCCCCTTCAAAACAGCTACAGTAATCCCTCTACAAGTTGGTACCTTCGCCCTTTAAACTAGAGACCATTTTCCATCATATTACCCTTTCCAAACCCTTGGGAAAACAACATATAAACAAACACATAGTCGTCATTTGTACTCCCCAATTAATTACCCTAATAGTCTGGTTTAGAAAAATCACTATTCTACTCCTGATTTGCCTCGTAGACAATGGCTATAAACATTAATGACAATAAATTTTGGGGAAATTTCTATTTGTAGTTTTTCAAAAAAGTTTTCCCCTTGACCCTACACTTCTCATAAAAAAATTAACCGTAAAATTTTTCTACCCAAAACCCCTTTAAAATACTTGCTTCCTATCTAGAAAAAGGCAAAAGTGTTAAAGGTAAACTTTATCCAAATAAAAGCCATCAAAATTTGGGGTTTTCCCCAAATCCATACTAGGGGCCATTCTCTTTTATTATTAAACGATTTTCTCCACATCAACAATGCGAATATTTGCTGAGACACAACTATTAACAAGCCCCAATAAATTTATCTCTTACAAAAAGTATTTAAAAAAATGTTTGTAAGCTTATTGAATAACCGAAATAAACCATATGCTATACACCCCAAAAAAAAAATACATGCTTATTAAAACTAACAAAGCGTAAAAAAATTAACCCCTTAACTTTCTCCCTCAAAATTAAAGAAAAGTAATGAAAAAACCTACACACAAGGTTTTAGGGGGTAAACTTGATTAAAAAACTCAGTTGGTTTACCAATATTAACTATGCAAATACATTCCCAAAAAGATACCAACTTTTTAAATCAAGCACTTTCTTGACTTTCATTCAAGGAATCTTTCTTCCCAAACTTTATATACAATCCCCCCAATAGACGCTTCTACCCTGTGGGATTCGCTAGTGCAAACACATGAAAAACCGTTACGAAATCTGATAAAAAGGCTTCAAAAATGGTCCCTTTTAAAAAAAAACAAGCTTATAGAAGTGACTTTAAATCAATTAAATATTCCCTTCACCAACGATTTAAAAATAAACAAAGGAGCATGATGTTTAGATCATGACAGGAACTGTTCCATTTTTGCCCCGTAAACCCAAAACCCGAAATACTATAAAAGCCTAGTGTCCCAAATTCCCAGAAAAGACTTATTCAAAACTATTTTTTTTACTCAGGCCCCATGCTGTGGAATCCCCTTTTTGATTCAGTTAAAAAAAAATCTCAATAACAATCTACAAAACTCAATAAACAACTCCTTTGTACTCAACAATACAAACCACAGTCCCGCCTTAAAAAAAAAAGTTGATATCCTCCCTTTTTTTGCCCTTTCCATCTTACCCCAGCCCCGCCCCCTTTCCTTCATTTTTCTGTCTGTCAGGACCGTTGTCCCCCCCTCCCGTCTCTCTCTCTTTCTCTTTTCTCTCTCCCTCTCTCTTTTCTTTTCCCTCTTTTCCCCCCCTCTCCCTTTTCCCCCTTCCCTCTTCCCCTCCCTCCTCCCTTCCCCCCTCTCTCCTCTCTCTTCTTCCTCTCTCTCCCCTTTTCAAACAATTTTTTGTAAGAGACCCAAATAAAATTTTTTCTTTTTCTTTCCTTTTTTTTTTTTTTTTAAAAAAAACACAAGTTTCAAAAATTTTAAAATTATCAATTTACAATAAATGAAAAAGTGGGACAGTATATTTCTGTAAAAAATTTTTTTTTCTTTTTTTTTTTTTTTTCAAACAAAAACATCTTCCCCCAAAAACCCACACCATTTTCCCCCCTCCCTCCCCACTCTCTCTCATTTCTTTCTTCCCCCCTATCTCCTCTCTTATTACAATGTTAGGTTCATTTTAGACTTAAGTATTTTTTTTTCCCTTTTGTAAACGTGTATTGGTATTGGGGTTATTTCTTTTCATGCATTCAATTTTTACGGTATTTCGAAAAAAATTTTGATGGGAAACCTGTGCTTCTTAGAATTATATTTTAGTTTTATCCCTTTAAAACAACACAAACAAACACAAAAAACAAAACACACACAAAAACACACCCCCCCACCCTCTCTCTCTCTCTCTCCCTCTCTGACCTTAAGATTTTGGGTTTTTTTCCCTACCCCACCCTTTCTCTTCTTCTTGTTTTTATTGTGTGAGTTTAAGGGAGAGCTTATTTCATTATCAGACATATAACCTGATGAGTATAATAAAATAAGGTTGACGGGGATCTGACTTTTTGAGAACTATTATATTTTAGTGTTACCTGAAACACACCTCTCCTCTCTCTCACTCTCTCTCTTTTAGGAGAAGAGAGAGAGAGAGAGATGAGGGGAGGGGGAGGAAGAGAGAGAGGGGAGAGAGAGAGGAGTGAATGGATTATAATTTACATTTATTCTTTTTTATGGAGGATAAGGGAATAAGCACGCATGTGCTTTTTTACATCCAGTCCCCGTATGCATGTAGTTTTCCAATTTTGTAAACTGTTCCCACCAGCACACAATGGCCTGCTCTTCCGAAAAGCGGAACAGGTTTTAACGCCCCCGCAAGATGTTCTGAGTGCTTTCGCACACGGGACCTTGGTTTATAGTCTCACTGGAAAGACTTTTGGGGAGAGTGGGGTCGGCCAGCACTGAGGTTAACTGCAGAGGAAAAATCCTCTTGAACGAGAGTAGAACCGGGGACAGCAGATCACGAAGACATTATTCTAACCACCAGGCAAACCCCTGCCCCTTTACTCTCGTGGTTAGAGAGAGAGAGAGAGGGGGAAGAGAGAGAGAGAGAGGAGAGAGAGAGAAGAAAACAGAAAAACAGGGGACAGAGACAGACAGAGAGGACAAGAGGGGACACGGGAAGAGAGAGAGGAGAGAGAGAGGAGAGAGAGAGAGAGAGAGAGAGAGAGAGAGAGAGAGAGAGAGAGAGAGAGAGAGAGGAGGAGGAGGAGAGAGAGAGAGAAAATTCTTTTTATTTCGAGGATAATGAATAAGCACTAAACATCTACACATTGTCAAATGGTACATTATACTTTTGCTTTTGTTGATTTGTTTTGGGTTTTTTGTTTGTTTGTTTTTTTTTTGTTTTGGTGTATGTGTGTGTGTGTGTGGGGGGGGGGGGTGGACGGTGTTGGGTTTGTTTTTTTTCTCATTTGTTTTGTTTGTTGTTTTTTTTTCTGTTTTTTTTTGTTTGTTGTTTGATCGGGGGTGGTTCTTTTTCTTGGGGGGTAGGGGGGTGGGGGTTGGGGGTGTTCTGGGGTTTATTTTGTTTCTTGTTTGTCTGGGGTTGTTTGTTTGTTTGTTTTACTTACTATTACTTACAATGTGTAGATGTTTTTTATGACTTATTGGGGTTTCCCGCCTCTGTTTGTGTGAGTGTATGAGTATTGCATTTATTTTTATTATCATGACATTCAATTTGTATGAGTATAATTTAAAAAGTGTTGGTGTTGATCTTGTGCTCAGTGAGTATTATATATTTAGTATTATCCCTGAGACCACACAACACACACACAACACACACACACAACACACACAAAACACACACCCACACACAACACCACATGGATGAGAAATATAAACCGAGGCCCCGTGTGCGAACGCACGCAGACATCTTGCGCACAGTTAAATTTCCCGTTCCGCTTTTCGTAAGAGTAGGCCATTGTGTGACGGTGGAAAGATGACAGAATTAACCAAACCGCATACACACGGGGACTGGGTGTTAAAAAAGCACATAATGCTTATTCCATTATCCTCGATATAAAAAAAAAAAAAATAAAAAAATAAATATTAAAAAAAAAAAAAAAAATATACAACACACCCCACACACACACACACACACACACACACACACACTCACTCACATTCTCTCCCCCAATGACTGTTTAGGTTTAGATTTCTTCTAAAAGTTTTGTTTCTTGTTTTCATTGAGTGAAATATGGGTATTGAGTTTATTTCATTATCATGACATACAATTTGAAAGGGAGTATAATCAAAAATGAGGTTGATGGTGATCGTGTACTGTTTGGGGAATTATATTGAAATTTTAAACAGCACACACACACACTCTGTCTCTGTCTCTCTCACCTTTTAACGTTTGCTTATAGTTATGGTGTATCCTGATGAAGGATTCATATTTTATATTTTCATACTTATTGGACTTGTCCTCTGTACTTAAGTCTTAATGAGTGCCCTATTTCAATATCTTATTGTTATGTGTCCCAAAAGTATATGTACCATTTGACAATGTGTAGATTTTTTATCTTTATGACTTTTTAAGTTTGGGTTCTTATTATTTTCTTGGTTTTTTTTTGTGTTGTTGTTTCTTTTTCTTTTTTTTTTTTCTTTTTTTAATTGGTTTGGGTTTTTCTTTCTCTTTTGTTTGTTTGTTGTTTGTTTTGGTTGTGGTTTTTTTGGGGGGTAGGGGGTGTTTTTGTGTTTTCTTTTATTAGTTTGCTTTGGGGAGGGGGGGGGGGGGAGGGGGGGGATTGGTGGGGGGTGTTTTGAAAAGGGTTATTTCCCATTTTCTACTGTGATATTGTATAAGTGTTGGGTTATTATTAAGATGTATCCCTACGGGCGGGGACTGGATATAAAAAAGCACATGTTTCTTTTTATTATCCTCAAAATAAAAGAATTTGTCATTGTCATTGTCATTGTCCCGCTGTTTTTTCTTTTTTTTTTTAAATAACCAGACCATTCTCCTGCCTTTTTTTGTGTATCAGCCAAATCTCAAAAATATTTCTCATCAACTTTCTGAGGAGCTGCCCTGAAGTCGGAACGTGTCGGTGAGGCCAGCGGGCAGACCTCCTGCATACAGAGTGACAAGCCCCAGGAGAAGACTAGGCACTACACAGCTACCCCAAAACTGCAAACAGATATGATGATTGCCAGTTTCGTCATCACGACAATCACTGCACTTCCTTCGGGTGAGACTATAAACTGAGGCCCCATGTGCGAATTGCATGCAGAGCATCTTGCACAACACGTTTCAATTCCTGTTCTTTTTGAAAGAGGGGCCCTTGTGTGCCGGTGGAACAGATGACAAAATTTACAAAACCCAAACACACGGGGACTGGGTGTAAAAAGCACATGAGTGTTTATTCCATTATCCTCGTTATTAAAATAAATAATAATTACATCTGAGCGCTTGAATTTTTGCTCTACAAGATTCAGCACTATATAAATTCCATCCATTATTTTATTTATTATTACTTCCTGCAATCATAGATGATTGCAGTAAAAGCAGCAGTGCTCCTGATAAATTCTCATGATATGTCATTAGCTCAGACAGATAAAATGGTAGCAATAAATTCAAAGATTTTATTATCTCACACAGCAAAATTGAGCAGATAAATTAAAAATAATAATAAATAATAATACATGGAATTTATACAGCGTTATATCTTGCAAATAAACAAATCAAAGCCTCTCATTCATCCAGTCTTTAAACATGCAGCCAGTTAAAATTTAAATAGTTTTTACAAATTCAAATGTAAACACACACACGTGCACATTAACAGTTTTTTACAAATACAAAGTAAACACACGCGCATGCCCCACCCCCACACACACACACAAAAACACACAAAAAGGTTGACACTCGGGCAGGCAGAGGGGGGTTGGGGGGGGGGGGTTTGAGTTGGTTATTCAGGGCAGGGACGAAATGCGATGAAACAAGAGGGAGAATCTTTTGGTTTGAAAATAAATGCGTCTTTAGGGTGGATTAAAAGCATCATAAGTAGACTTTTGACGAAGGGAGAGAGGGAGGTCGTTCTAGTCACTGGACCAGAAACAGAGAAAGAGCAAAGGCCAACAGTGGACTGGTTGAATCTAGGGATTCTTAAGCACAAGATCTGCAGCCCGAGCGGAGGGAAAGAGAAGGAGTGTACAAGTGAAGACATTCACAGAGGTAGGAAGGTGCTGTTTTGTGGAGACTTTTGTAACAGAGGTACAATCTTATAGTTTACCCTTTGTGGCACAGGCAGCCAGTGGAGGATCGCAAGAGAGAAGTAATGTGCTCAGATTTTTTCTTTCTGAGGACTAGGCGAGCTGCAGAGTTTTGTATTCGTTGAAGAGGGTGTTAGATGAGCTGGCAGACCAGCCAGAAGAGAATTGCAATAGTCCAGACATGAGAGAATGAGAGATGTGACTAGTTTGGATGTTGCATCAGTGGACAGATACTTTCGAACTGCACTAATGCGCCGTAAAATTGATAGTAGCACGACTGGCAGGTTTGGGTGAGAATTTTTGCATGGAGAGCGTGTTATCGATAACTACCCCTAGATATTTCACTACAGTGGATAGAGGGACAGATGTATTGCCGAATTCTATTGAAGCTGTTGTTAGGGGAAAAAGTTTGTGTTTGGTCCCTATAAAACATGGCTTCGGTTTTATCTGCATTTAGTTGCAACTTGTTCTCTATCATCCAATTTTGGATAAATTTTGAAGGCAGCAGAAAATATGTGTCAAAGAGAGAAGGAGATTTTCGGAGTTTCACTGTAAGAATCTGAGAGTCGTCTGCATAAAAATGATGGCTGATTTGATGACGGGTTTATTATATGTGAAAGTGGGCAGTGTAAGAGTGAAAGGAACAGGGCCGAGAACTGACCCCGTGGTCCACATTCCAGGTTTGGCAGGGTGCTGATTGAATCTTATTTACTGTAAAATGTGTGGAATCGGTCTGTTTAAGGTATGAACTGAACCAGGTGAGGGCTGTGTCTTTAATACCAAAAGTGTTTTGGAGACGGGAGAGAAGAATTTAGGGTCTATAGTGTCAAAGCTGCAGACAGTCGGGGAGAGTGAGAAGGGATATTTTTCCTGAGTCAGAAGCGTGCAAAAGCGTGTTTAAGGTTGGACTAGGGTGGTTCGGTGCGTGGTTGGCACATGGCAACTGAAAGGGGGAAGG
>CM054155.1:53647243-53664743 GCA_028751875.1 Rapana venosa
TAAAGAGAACAACAAAATATATTTCACGATAAAAAACCCTGAAATCAATCATAACCAAATCACAGAAAAGATAATGTCAGTAATGATTTATGATGAAAAAAGAAAAAAAACAAATTATTCTATTTCATGATTCTAAACCTTAAATCAACCATAACCCAACCACAGAAAAAAGATGCTGTCTAAGAAAAATCATGCATATTGAGTATATTATCAAAATTGTTGCAGTTATTCAATGGAGCGATTGAGCCAACATTGTTTTCTTTTTATTAATAGAAAAAAAACATATATCTGACAAACTATGTTTATACTCATCATTTGTTACTTCGACATATCTGACAATGGTGCGTTGATACTTTTGCTTAAAAAATTTTTACTCTCAAGGTTGTGTACTTGTAACATTACAATATAAAGGGGCTTCCTTTTCAATTTTTGGTTTTACAAATGGACACAATTATCACAATACTAATATTATTATACAATATTATCACTATATCTTACACATTATTGTTAAGAGGTAAAACATTGAATTTTGCTTGTGTAATTGCTACATGAAATTAGTGGACATCTATAGAGTTTTAATTACTGCTTTTTTTACAAAATACAATTAAAGGATCTATAACCACCATACCCCTCTTTATCTTAAAATAGTCCCATCCCATTCTTGAATGAACATATCCACTAATCTTTGTTTAAAATACCTAAGAAAACTTTTACATCCCGACACTTTGTTGCATCCAGAGAGAAGAGAGGGGGGGGGGGGAAGGAGAGAGGAGAAAAGAGAGAGAGAGAGAAGAGAGAGGAGAGAGAGAGAGAGAGAAGAGAGAGAGAGAGAACTCAAGAACTCAAAAACTCAAAGATTTTAATGTACTTTAGCCTTTGGCCACAATACATCGACATGTTAGGACAAAATGTACGGGACTAATTATGATATAGCAGGGATTTACAATCTTCAGAGTCATGGAAGTATTAATCTGCACAAAAGTACTAAACAAAAAAAACAAAAGACCTCAAAGTAACGAAAACCTTTCAAGCATCAAATCTAATGAGTAAATGCATTAATGTAAACAGACAAAATACTACTTTCATTTCTTTAGACGATTTCAAAGATTTACACTTTGTTTTCCTATTTACTGCAGGGAAAACAAATCGGGACAAATGTGTCTGGATTTCTATTTGTTGCTTTCAAAGCATATGTACGGGAACTTTTACTGATTCTTTTAGAAATTTACCCCTCAAGTCTTTATAGAGACAACAGTCAAAAAAAAAAATGGTGCTCGTTTTCAGTTTTGTCTTGCAAAATAGACAGCTTTTATCCTGTGCTGCCTCCTGTATCGATTTACGTTATCTTAAGCGGGAGTACATTCAATCTCAACTGGGTGATGGCAACACGAAAACAGTATGTCTCCATATCACAGATATATTTTCCTTTTTCAAAAACTGATTTAAATGTTCGATTAAATCATACCTCTTGCGGTCTCTAATGGTCCCATCCCATTCCTTTTCAAAAGATCAATTAGCCTCTTTTTAAAATTGCACACAAAAACATTGTTTACATCCCCAAAACGCCATGCTGCTTCCATACAATATTAAATCCAGTTCCACAAAATTTCTCTTACTCTTGTAGCCCAACACTCTTTTCCAGATCTATCCAATTCAAATAGCTTGTGTAAGCTTTATAGGGAAATCTATTTCTATCCATCTGTAAAAATTTTTAAACCCAGTATCTCAAGCAGTAACACAAGAGTGTTTAAAATTAAGGGATATCTTCCAAGCTCTCCAAAACCATTTTATTTGGTGCTCTTGCAGGGACTCCTAGAAATCTTTTTAAATCCCATTAAATGAACTTTTTCTATGTGCTCTAGTCTCTGCAATCCCCAAATTTCTGATGAATATAATAATATTGACCGAATCTTAGTGTCAAAATTTTAAAGAATACATTCGAGGTCATCTCTTTATATTTTTGAAAAACCTTATTTAATTGTAAAACTGCTTTTCCCTTTTTCTGCAAAATTTGTAGTACCCCTTTTTAACACTTATCATAGTTGTAAAGTTAAACCCAAAAAACAGTAATTATTAACCACTTCTAACTTTTCAGAATTGTAAAACCTTTTTTTCATGCACACCCAAGTACCCCCCTTTTCTGAATACTTTACTTTTTGTCTTTTCGGAATTAACACTTAGCTTCATTTTTTTGCAGCATTCATGCAACACATTAAGCTGAGTTTGAAGCCCCAGGGGGTGTAGTTGAAAATAAAGTAACATCATCAGCAAACAGAAATATGAAAAGCTCCATATAATCTGGCAAATAACAATGCACCATGTTTCCCCTTTTTCTTAAATGTTATGTGCTATCTGATTAATAAAGATGGAAAATAACGTTGGGGTCATAACCATCCTTGCCGTACACCAATAGGACATTCAAACATTTTGAGAGTTCGTGATTTATGCATATCACGACAATAATGATTGATACATAGCTTGTAAACAGGCAAAGGAATTTTCCTTTAACCCCTTGATCATTTATACATTCTAAAAGTTTGTTGGTGTCGAACAAGAGTCGAAGGCTTTTTTTAAAATCCCAAATGAAACATATAACTTTTTGCCTTTTTTACTCAAATATTTTGAACGGGTGGCTACAATGTAAAAATTGATCAACAATCGAGTAATTTTGCGAAATCCTGCTTGAGAATCTGAAAGTAAATCATTATCTTCTACCCATGTGTACAGTCTTTTGTTTTAGAATAGTTGTGTAGCACTTTAAAATAATACTAAGTAGGGTATTCCTCTATAATTATCAACCATTTCAGATTCCCTTTTTTGAATATCGGAATGATAATAGCTTTTGACCATTCTTGCGGAAAAAATCCCTTGCTAAAAAATGCATTGAATAGTTTTGTCAAAAATAAATATACTTCTTCCCCGCCAGCCTGTTAGCCATTTCAGCAGATATATTACCAATTCCCCACTTGCTTTACCTTTTTTGGGAGTTTCTAATGGCTTGAGTGACTTCTTTACTGATATGGGTTTGTTAGCACATGATTATTTTCTTCAGATAAGTCAGCTTCAATTGCCATCTGCTCTATCTCTTCATTGCTATTTTGAAACAGTTTGTTAAAGTGGTTAAACCACTCTTTGTAAACTAATATTGTTATTGATTCTCTTTTTTCCTCCACAACCCATACTTCTTAGTTGGCTCCAAAATTTGCAAGAGTTATCCATTTTTTTTGCCAGAGATTCTGTTTTTGTTTTCTGAAACTTTGTCTTTTCTCTTTCAGTAAGAGTTTATATCTTTTCTTGCTTCTATGTATAGTAGTCTATCTTCGTCTGCTCTAGACTTTCTAAAACAGTTCGGTTTTTTCCTACTTTCCTCTTTTGCTATTTTGCATTCATTATCAAACCATTCAGACTTTTTTCCTGTTTGTATGAAATGACTTTAACATGCACTGACTAGAAGTTTTCAGACATATTACAAAAATATCCAAGGTTTGGGTCTACATTTCTATACGATATGGTGGCTAAAATCATTTTGTCCCTGATATCTTTGCTTTGCAACATTGTAATTTAATAAACTTTTTATTTTTTCATTCCATACAAATTTTCTCACAAAACAAACTTTTATCTTCAGCTACCTTCCATTTTTTATCTGTTTAAATTTTCTTAATCTGTAATTCCCAAAACAACTGGGAGATGGTCTGATTCAGTTAAGCTTTCAACGTAAGGGACACAACATTTAACAGGATGAAAGCAAATCACATGATGCAATAAAATAGTCTACTATACTTGTTCCAGAAGTTGCAATTATGTACAACGTCATCAAGGTTTTGTTCACTGAGCCCATTTAAAATAATGCAATTCAAAATATTACATAGTTCTAATAACTGCTCACCAAAAGATTGAAACCCCACCATCTTGAGACTTTCTCAGGAATTTGTTGTCATCTGAAACAGTTGTATCTGTCAAAACCCGTATCATCACCCCTATAATAATTTGTTGATGCCGTTCTTGCATTTAAGTCATTCCTCTTTTCATATAAATCTACTAGGCATTGTTCTAACATTTCCATACCATACACACCCCCCTGATTTTTCAGAAGGGGATTCATGTGGTGGAATGTACGAACAAACAAGCTTTATTTCCTTGCTTATAGAGAAGAGTTCTTTATCTATCTTGACAGTATAGTATTTTCACTTCTATGTGAATCTGTTCCACAAAACTGGCAAAAGACTTCTTAATTTTGAACAATGACACCCCCAAAAAGCGTCCTTTTGGGTAAGTTTTTTGGCTTTTGAGTGAAAATAATATAATCTTTAAAAATAGGGAATCAAAAACATTAGCAAAGAAAGTTTTTTGTCAAGTTTCACGAAATCGTAAGAGAGAATGAAATTTACAAGTGGTCATTTTTTTACCTTTGGTAAGAGGCCATTTTTCATTGTAGTTTTTGAAATTTAACTTGATAACTGTTTACATTATTTACACATACAATTTAAATGAGTTGGACTTTTGCTTGCATTTTTAGCTGTATCATGTTCCACATCATGTACATGTTTTCTTATGCACTGCTTCTTGGGTATTGTGGCCTGCTGAGTCCCTATGTACCAGTGCATGGAATCCCATTTTCTTCCTGCTCAGACTGAGGGAAAAGGGATTGTTTGTCTAAAACCTTTTACTGTTTGTGTGCTTTCACTTTTCTGAATGAGTCAACCATGCTGTTTTGACTAGTGCATCTTGCAGACGTTTTAGCTCCTCTTCGACTACTGAGTCCAGTACTAGAGATAGCACGTCTTTGACGTAGTGTTCGACGAGGACGTTGTCTGTTTGTCTTTTGTGCCTGTTTTGCCACGCCCATTAATTTAGAGTTACTGCTCTGATCTGGGGGTTGGTCAGTATTCATGTCTGGGTCCTTTTAGGTCTCCTGTGTCAAAATTGTTGTCTCCTTTTGTCTGTCATATGTCATGTCCTTGTTATGTTGTTCTGTACTTTGTTGAGTTTCACTATTGTCATCTGTTTCTTGTTCTGTGTCATTGTTCCTGAGAATCTCAACATGAGCCTCAACATAAGCCTCAACAGGAGCGTCAGTAGTCTCTTCTTCTCATCTGAAAATCTGTAACATTATCAGTAATCTCAATGAAAAAATATTTACCGTAACCTGTCATCATTGTCACTGTCTTGTCTGTCAACCAGGTGCTTGCCAAAGTTCTATGTAAAGATCTTCACTGCATTTTTGTTTCCAGATCAGAGTACCTGTCATCCTTGTCCATCAGGTTGAGTCTGTCATTGTCATGGTGGTCAAAGTCACTGTGAGATCAGCATCAGCAAGGCTGACAGTCTGTCTGACAGGATCTCTCGTTGTTCCCCAGCTGGGCTCCCGCCCCCTTGACTTCTGAACAGAACGTCTTGAGGCACTGGATTCCCTCTGGTTGTTTTTCAACATGACCACCCTTTTGTGGTCTGATTTGGTGTAAGCTGTGGGGCTTCCATACCTTGTTGCTTCACTGTATGACTGGATTCCCGGAACCATGGTATGGTGGATGTTCTCCTTTCCCCTTGGTAGTGGGGGTTCTTCCAGTCTCTTGGTCTGTTGTCCCATCTGTCATTCCATCTTCCATGTGCCTCTGCTATTCGAGTAGCCTTTGGGAATGTTCCTCCTCTCCGCTGATTGCCAGGGCATCAGGTGGTGGTGTGCCCGTGTGAATGAAATTTTTTATAATGTCTGTCTCAGACCAGTTCATGCTGTCTTCAGGGCCTTGCTGACTGAACCTGTTTGGCTGGTGGCATTCTGGTCCTTCCTTCTTGCTAGGTCCTTACGTGAGGTTTTTGCTTCCAGGACTGTCTATTTCCCCTTGGCCTGGCTGTGGTTGTGGCCAGTCCTCACATGTCCTTTTCCTTTAGGGTTAGTGCCATTCGTGCTATACCTGGTGAAGCAGCTGGTTGCTGTCCTGACTTGCGCTTTCCATTTGTTGTGCTTTTTTGCCCTGCCCTGTGGAAATCAAATTTTGTCCGTTGTTTAGTAGTGAGGTCCAGAGGCCACCCGTATTTCCGCGTCTCCTCAGGCTGTCCCTAAATCTCCTCACCCAGCACGCCTTTGTCCATCCACGATTTAAAATGGAACAAGATGGGTCGAGGGTCACTTGAATGTGGGCTTGCCTCCTATCCGAAGTCTGGGAATGTCTTTTTCATTCCAGCCAGAGCACTGGTTGGTCATTCAAGGTCAACACATTTGAGTGGTGGAATTTATCTCCCACTGTGTTCCCCTCTGATCTTGACAAGCAGCTTTCAGTTTCTGCTCTCGTGGCTTCAATTTTTCTCTCTACTGATCAATTTTGTCCCTGATATCCCTTTGTCTTCCTTCATTTCTTTTAGTCTTCCTGTTGTGGGTCACATTTTTCCCGATGAAAATCTTTGAGAAGAAAATTAAACTATCCCAAGGGGGCAGAATCTCTCACCAGTTTGTTTTCATTGCGCAGAGTGAAGGGCAAAGCCCTCTGCATCTGTCCCAGCCCCATTCAATCATCTGCAGTAAACTGGATGGATGGGGTGAAAGTTTCTCAGCATTTCCAGGGCCCCTGTGGTACATTTTCTGAACATTTTAAAAACAGGCACTTTCCTATGTTTAACATTGTCAACAAAAGACTTGATAAAAAAAATGAGAGATGGAGAGAGTGAGTGAAGGAGTAAAAAGGAAGCTCGAACTTGTATTTTCATGGGGAAAATGAATAAGCCTAGGTTTTCTTTCCACCGGGCGTCGCGGAGAGAGGAGAGAGGAGGGGAGAAAGAGGAGGAGAGAGAGGGGAGAGAGGAGAGAGGGGGGAAAGGAGAGAGAGAAAGAATGCAATGAAAAAAAATATATTGGTTAGGTTTGGGGCCACACTGGAAGGGGGGGTCGAAAGCTCCGATAATTACAAGCACTTTACACTCACAGGATCTTTTCAAATGGAAAAAAGATGGCGGTTCAAAAGTTATATTACAACAATGATATCGACTGTCACTGTCATCACTGCCTTTATTGGTGTGGCTACGATGTCTGCTGTTTTTCATGTGGTGTAGAAAGGTTTCCATTTTTGCCATTTGTGGGACTGTCTGTCTTCCTTGAACTAAAGCTGGTGTTCATTTTTACACATGTCTCTTTGTATCTCTTGAATACACTGGATGATTTGTTGCATTTGTCACTAGACAGTTTTAGTTTGTCTCGACTTGCTGACTGACCAGTATCTTCCACATCACAACCTCCCCCTGTCACAATCGCCTTTTCTTCTGCCAAAGCTTTCTGTGCTGTGTGTTGTGTCAGTATTTGTGACAGTGTCAGTGTCGCATCTTTAAAATCTTTGTTTGTTCATTCCAGTCATCATTGAAATCTTTTACACTCACATCCATGTTTTGTGTTTTCACTAGCAAGGAGTTCTCCCCCTCATACACTGTATCACCGGGACTGGTTGGCCTGCTGTGCTGCACAATGCACATTCTGCCACATGGGGGCCCGTGTTGTTTTGTGCCAGTGGCTTAGAAATGTCATATGCAGTGGCATTCGAGATGTATAGTAGAGACTGGGTGGTGTAGGGAAAAAAAGGGCCGGGAGAGAAGTGAAGATGGACTTGCCTCCCTTCCTTCCTGTGTCCTGGATGTTTTGTGCGCCTCCGCCCTCCTTTTGCCCCTGGCAGCTTGCGCGGGAAACCCTTCCTCCCATACACTGCACTGTCAGTTGGAGTGTGTGCAATGGGTTGGCCAGTTGGTGTCGTCGCAACACATAACAGTTGATGTCTCTACTGTCTATCTTAAATGATGTTAAGGACATTTGTTGCAAAAAGGCGTTTAGAACACACTCTAAGCGCGAAGGCATTCCTGTCTCTGGCATATTGAGGGCTTTGATACAAAAAACACCAAGATTTCTTACTGCTTTACAAATGTCCTTCCTGCTGGTAGCCCCAAATAAGGGAAGCCACCCCGAGAGAAAGAGAGAAGAGGGTGAGAGAGGGGAGAAAGGGGAGAGAGAGAGAGAGAGGGAGAGAGGGAAAAGAAGAGGAGAGAGGAGAGAGCGAGAGAGGAGAGAGGGAGAGAGAGAGAGAGAGAGAGGGAGAGAGAGAGAGAGAGAGAAGAGAGAGAGAGAGAGGAGAGAGAGAGAGAGGAGAGAGAGAGAGAGAGAGCTCCAACTCGAACTCGAACTTGAAAGATTTATTCACAAAAGGCCATTGGCCCATACATCAAGGGGGTTGCCGAACTGCTTAGTATTTTAGTGAGAAAATAAGGAAGCACGAAAAAACAAATGTTATTGTATAACCACAACCACCACAATAAAAATCAGTTGCAAAAAATATTACTTACGAAACCAGAATATCTTATTCTAAAGGCTTACACAAATTTAAAGCAAGGCTGTACACAATCTCAGGGTGACTAGATGCCATGAGCAAACAGAGTCTAAATAAATTAGGCTCTCTGCTATACTTTAATGGAATGTAATTCTAACATCTTCTAATACCGTAGAGCACAGCACAAAATGAACTTTATCTTCCACTGTTTGTTTACATAATGGACATAGCAACCTGAGGTCATAATCATCATGTTCTATATATCTAAATTTATGAACATTTATGTCTGATACATCAACTCTAAACTGAGACATAATTCTTTTCAAATGTATGTCCATATCAAGCTTTAGATCAGGTTTGACATCGTGTGAACCTATAAATTGTCTGTACATTTGAAGTCTTTCACTGCTATGTATATGACCACTCCACTTCTGCCAACGGCAGTCAATCAATCTGCCTGAAAAGGATGATAAACTCTCTACAATTTCCGACACCTTGATTGAGCCAAACAAACCCAAAGCCAAGTTCACATAAACAGGTACGTATTTGTAAAGCCCAGGTGTTTCCCCCCTTGACATCTAGATCGTAAAGCATCTCGTAAGACTTAAAAGGTAACCTGTACTCATCCATATGCAGAATCTTAATCCAATATCTAATGCATCTTACAACAGCATTAACAGAGAGAGGGGATATCTATTGGTTTCACTATAAACAAGATCATTAGGTGTACGTTTATCTAAGCCTAAAACCTGTTTTAAGGCAAAGAGATGTACTGATTCACAATGTGTTACAGCTGCATCTAGTCCCCAAATTTCTGCGCCATATAACACAGTGGGTTGTATTTGTGCATCAATTATTTTAATGAACAAGTCAAAAGCATTATTATTCAATAATCGTAATATTTTCAAAACAATCAACAAGCTTCTTTTACCTCGACTTGCAAGATCTTTACATGCAGTTGTGAAACTAAGCTTTGTAGAAAAACAGATTCCTAAATATTTATATACATTAATCACAAACATGGCTTTTCCATTGTACAGCCATTTTTCGTGCTGCTGGCTCCTCAGCTACAGCATATGTATCATATACTAAATTAATATGTAATTCAACAGGAAGGTGATCAGAATCAGAACGCTCAGCAACAAACAATGACATGAGTAAAAAATGTGACAGAACAAATCATCTGACACTAAAACATAATCATTAACACTGCATCCTCCATCAGAAATGAATGTATAGCATTCTAGCTGGTCACTATTACATACACCATTTATAATGTGTAACCTAAGAGCAGTGCGCATATTCAATAATAATTTACCATAATTATTGATGACAGAATCTTCATAATTATGATTGCCACTGAGACACATGCTTTTACTATGGGAATCTGAATTAAAGTCATTTGCTACATGATAAGAAGAAAAGTTTGATGTCCTGCTGTTTAAGTCTCCACATAGTATTATATCTAATAATAATAATAATAATATATGGAATTTATATAGCGCTGAATCTTGTGAAAAACAAACAAATCGAAGCGCTTGCACTCAATCATTTACAGGCATGCAACTCTCCTTAAACATAATGAACAATAGATTTCAAACCGTGCGCGTGCACGCATGCACGCCACACGCACACACACACACACACACCACACACACACACACACACACACAACATCGGAAACAATACTTAGAAAGTGAAAGATGCCGCTGAAAACCAGGGACAGACATTTGGGGGGAAGCCTCAGGCAGGAAACAAGTGTGTTTTTAAGGCTGGATTCGAAGGTATCAAGTGAAGGCTTTTGTCGGAAATGAAAGAGGGAGGTCATTCCAGGTGGATGGAACAGAAACAGAGAAGGGGCGACGGCCAACAGTGGTTTGTTTTAATCTGGGTGTTCGAAAGCACAAAGTATCTGCGGGTGAACGAAGGGAACGGGATGGAGTATACAGATGAAGACAGTTACAGAGATGAGGGGGTGCAGATTTGTGGAGACATTTGAAACAGAGGTATTTTGTTTTATACTCCAGTCTTTAAGGGCAGGGAGCCAGTGAAGAATCGCAGAAGAGGGGTGATTGTGTTCAGATTTTTTTCTTTCTTAGGACTAGTCGAGCTGCAGAGTTTTGTATGCGTTGAAGAGAGGGGATAGATATGCTGGTAGGCCAGCCAAAGAGAATTACGTAGTCTAAACGTGAAAGAAAAAGAGATGTGACAAGCTTGAAGCTGCATCAGTGGACAGATACTTGCGAATCGCGCTTATGCACCGTAATTGATAGTAGCAAGACTGGCAGGTCTAGGTGATGAATTTTTTCATAGAGAGTGTGTTGTCAAGAACTACTCCTAAATACTTCACAGAGTTGGACAAAGAAACTGACGTATTGCGAATTCTATTGAATTTTTTGCGATAGAGGAAAGTTTATGTTGGGTCCCTATAAGCATGGCTTGGGTTTTTAATCAGCATTAAGTTGTAACTTGTTCTGAGTCATCCACTTTTGAATGTCTTGAAGGCAGTTAGAACATATTTGTCAGGAGGGAAGGCAAGTTTTCAAGTATCACTGCACTGAAGCTTAGTTTCATCGGCATAGAAATGATGTTCAATATGTTGGTTGTTTATTATATTGTGAGAGTGGAGAAGTGTAGAGAGTAAAAAAGAACAGGGCCCAGGACTGATCCTGCGGGACTCCACATTCCATTTTGAAGGTTTTAAATTGAATTTTGTTTACATAACTTTCTGGAACCTGTCTGTGAGGTATGAAGTACACCAGGTGAGGCTGTGCCGTTAATCCCAAACGTATTTTGGAGGCGAGAAAGAAGAATTGAGTGATCTATGGATCAAGGCTGCAGAAAAGTAAAGAAGATGAGGAGGGAGATTTTTCCGCATCAGAAGCAAGTAGAAGTGTATCTAAAGTGTGGACTAGGGTGGTTTCGGTGCTGTGGTTGGGGCGTAGGCAGATTGAAAAGGGGGAAAAGGAGATCTTTGGAATGAAGGTGACTGTTGAGCTGTTTGAGAACGACTTTTTCTAGTACTTTAGAGACAAAGGGTAAGTTTGAGACAGGCCTATAATTTTTTTGAATGTTGGGATCGAGGTCGTGCTTTTTAGTAGAGGTGTGTACTATTGCTGTTTTAAGAGCTGATGGAAAATTTCTGACAAAAGAGATGAGTTTACTATTTTTTGTGATAATAGGTACAAGTTGTGGTAGGCATTGTGAGAAAACAGGAGCAGGTATGGGATCAAGGTCGCATGATTTTATAGTCATTTCCTTCAAATTGTCATGATTTCTTTTTCACTTGTGGGATGGAAGGAAAAAAGGAGTGCCAGTGAACTGGGGATCAGGAAAGGGGCAGGCTGGAATTGAGTCTGATCCAGTCTGGAGCGTATGTTTCGAACTTGACTGAGAAGAAGGCAGAAAATATGGATGGAAGTTCAGACAGGCTGTGGATGTTAGGCAGGAAAGGGAAATTGTTTTTGCAGATCCAAGGAGATTTGGGTGAGGGAAAAAAAAAAAGATTTTATGATTTTAGCACAGAGAACTTGGAAGAGTAGTAGTCTGTCTTTGCTGAATGGATTAAGAGTTTGACTTTGTTTATTTGTTATCGGAAAAGCTGTTTGTTGATTTCGGTTTTTGACTTCCGCCACTGCCGTTCTAGTTGCCTGCGCTTCGCTATCAAGATGTCTTGGGTATACCATGGCGCACAGGGTCTGTCAGGGAGGAGATGGTCAGTAGGAGGTGCATGCTCATCAAGCAGTTGGCGGAGAATAGTGTTATAGTGATCAGAGAGGTCAGTGTGGTCAGAGGTTTGTGAAAAACGTTTGGAAGCTTGTGAAGAGAAGGTATGAATGTCTAAGGCCTTAAGATTGCAACGAGTAACATATTTCTTCTTTCTGACAGGTTTTGTGATGTTAAGATGGAAAAGAATGGCAGAATGATTAGAATGCAGTTCGTTGGTGACAGAAACAGATGTGACAAGATTAAATGAAGCATTAGTAATCAGCCAGTCTAAAATATGACCTGAATATATATGATCTACTTCATCCAATGTTACCACACAATTGAATAAACATTCTTCCATGATAGCAATTACATTGTCAAACATATTACAAAATGATGGACCTTCAAGTGGGATATACACACATACAAGTAATACATTCCTTGAAGTACACAGCAAAGATTTGTCAAAGAGAAAAACACAAATGTTAGAATATGGAACATCCAAACACTTCACAAGGGCAGCTAACTCATACTTATTAAACAAACTAACCTATCGGATTGTCTCCCTTAATGACTAACTTACAGAAGGCCTTATAGCCACTAAAAACACCTGGCTGGATATTTTCCAGGAACCTTTCTAACAGAAAAATAAAATCAAAGCTAAGCACATAAGATAAAATCCTGTCACTGAGTAAAGAAAGCAACCCATTTAAGTTCCAAGATAAAAACAATAACGTTTTATTTGTTTCATTTTTATTGCTATGATCCAATGAGTCTACATCATCTAAAGGACACTATCACTATTTATTTTGATGAGACTAGAACCCAAGTTAATGCTATCATCAGTACTGCCATATCATTTATTAACAAGGGCTCTTTATTTGAGGGCCACCTACAACGAGACAAATCCTTGGGGACAGATGTTAATCATAAGCCTAGTAAACCTTGGTCAGACTGTCTTTCTCTTGCTTCTTAAAGCCAGTTGTGTATCCTTCAGGCTTCACAGCACAAAGCTGTATTGTGTGTGTGACTGACTCAGGCCCACTTATGATGGGTGTTGGTTTACTTTCGTTAGGCCTACCCTGTGAATTGCGTCTAGGGACGGATGTGTGTATGGGCCAGCCTCCTTTCTTTGGAGATCATTGAGGGTCACCTTTTCTCCATTTATAATCAGATGGTCAAAAATCATTCTTACTTGTTTCCCCTCTGCTCTAGCACTCTTTAAATATGGGGTAGGTTTACGCCTAATTTCCATAACAGACTGAGAAAAATCTTCATCTACAAAAATTCTAGAGCCTTTCAGAGATTTTGCCTTCATTATGCTAATCTTATCCTGATGAAAACAGCATCTGGCAATAATAGGAGAGTTAGCTTTAGAATTTATACGGGCCACTCTATCAAAACTTTACATCCTTAACATCCATTTTTACAGAGAGAAGATTTTTCACAGCCATCTCACAGTCAGCACCAGTCTCATTTGTTTTCATCTCTATGCCATGAACAATAATGTTGTTTCGCCGTGATCATGCTTCTGCATCGCCTGTCCTCTTTTCTAACTTATCCACTCTGTTCGTCAATTCTGTACTTGTCTGTCGTAGTTCTATGTTTTCAGTTCTGAGATTATCCCTGTCTATTCTAATGTCACATATTTCTTCTTTTAGAGCACCAACAGTGTCTGTCAACACCTGTATCTCTCTTTTCAAACTGTCCACTGTAGACTTCAACAGGTTTTCCAGCTTCTCTATTTTGACTGTTATCGTGTTAAGCATCAGTTCCTGGGGAGCTGCTGCAGGAGAGGAATCCTGTCTGTGTTGAACGTTCGTAGGCGTGTTGGCAGCCATCTCTGCACTGGATTTGGTCCTGCAAGAAGGCTTCCCTGCGACCATTTGACCACCACCCGTCGTCAAGCTCGTTTGCCTCAGCTTGCGTCCTTAGCCAGTAGATTAAGGGGGGACGGGGGTCCAGGGTTGGTCTCCATGTCACCACACCGCAATAAAAGTCCCCCCCCCCCTGAAATAGACAGGTGAGGGTCAGTCCAAAAGGACACAGTCTTGCCCGCTTTTCAGCGTCAGGATGGAGGTATACATGGCAGATTTGAATTCTGCCCATTTGGACATGAAACAGGCAAATACTGCCTCAAATGTTCCACAGACCACCCTGTACATTTGTACTGTAATTCCCATCCTCCTGATCTAACTACATGCCAACAATGAAAAACTAAAACCACTTAGAACTAGTTACTAATTCACAAAAATACCAGAGCAATTTCAGTATGTCTTCTCCTTCACATCACGTGATGCCCCCCCCCCCCTCCCTCCCTCCAGAGACAGAAATCGACCCACGACCATCCAACCGACTGACGGACAGACAGAAGTTTGAAATAGCCAGGGATTGTCCCATTGACTATCATAATGATCCCATGTTGTTGGGTTAGAAAACCCACCCAATGGTGAAAGGCTACAGACTTACTGCCCCCTTTTCTCTGTAAATATATGTCTTGCTATTCTGTGGCTGTCATTGTCAATTGATTCTGCCACATTGAAAAGTGTTTGCAGTATTCTAGACCAGTATTCCTGCATTTTTAAGTCGTTCAGAATGATTGTTTTATCTTCTGAAGCAAGTTTTGCCCCAAGCTTCTGTACGTACAGGCATTTGTGGTTCGACAGGCAGGGAAGGAACATTTTCCATCTAAATAATGTGAATTCGTGGGAACTTCAGAACTTGTTGCATCACACTGCAGAACTGTTTTGAGAAGGCTTTTGTGTGTGATTATTTTGTGTCATGAAACTTGTCAGAAATGTATGTGAACTGTTTTTTTGTTTTTGGTTAAACTTGAGTAGTGGTTTTGTATAGTTATCAATATCTCATTATGCCTACCATCGGAGAGCTGTTTCAAAGAACAACTTCTGACAGCATGTTTTAATAGATTACCATTCATTCACATTCATCATTTTTATATCCATCCTTCCAACTCCCTGTTCCATCCATTATCTATCTATCTATATCTTTATCTGTCTGTCTGTTTTTCTGTCTGCCTGTCTGTCTATCCCTCTTTTCTATCAGTCCACCTGTCCGTATATCCATCCATTTAATTATCCATCCATCCATTTACATACAGCCCTAGGTAATCATCTATGCTGAAGGTAAAGTGTAAGCACAGAGAACAGGTTAGATGTGTTACGAAGCACGGGAGGTCTGGTTCAATTCCCATCTAAAAAGAAACGTTTACTATATCCTCAGGAGCATGGGTAGTGCTAGCATGCTAGTCTTTAAAAGGGGACCATTATTCCAGACCACGAACAATACGCTTTAAGCTCTTGTAAATTATCCCATTGCAACAAAGCAGTTGTCAGCAACAACATTCAGATAAAAAGAACCTAATACTCTCATAAGTAAACAACGGTCTCTCTTAATCTGTCTTTGTAGTTACTAGGGTACTGCAGTAAATTTCTCAGACAGTGTCTTTTCGGCAAGATGAGAGTGATGGAGTCCATTCCTCTCCAAGTACAAGGTGCATGCTGGGTATGTTTATGTGTTTATAAGATGCATTAAAAAAAATCTGTTGTAAGTGAAGTTGACTTCTTGTCACCAGGTTGAGAGTAAACTTTCCTTGATAGTTTGTTTGTTAATATCAACAGTACTCTGACATCACTGGACTGAGGCAAATTTAATTGATAAATCATAATTTTAAAAAGTTGTGAAACAAAAGAAACTGGATGATGTAATTTATCAAAGGAGATAGATCAGTGAACAGTTATGATGATGGTTAGATCTACAGATTTCCTTCTCTTTGTTCTAAAATGTAGGCACGTGAATGACCTAGTCTTTTATTGATTGAATGTTACAAACTATCTACACCGTGGTTTATGAAGAAAGGCTACAAAAAGAAGAAAGGAACTAAAATAAAAGCTAGGAATATTTATGATAGTAGTAAATGAGGATTACAATGTTCACAGTCCTGTTGCGACTTGACAGAGGGTTACTGGAGATACTGAATATTGATAGTTTGTGTTCTAAGCCAGGTGTACAATAATGGGTTGTGCAGAGGACAGTATGGGGGAGTAAGGGGCCTGGGGTTAGACCCCCAACATCTCCCGCGATGGCCTGGAGCATGGGATGCCAGCTCTCAGATCAGTGAATTATTTTGTTTAACTCATTGAAGTTGTGCCGAAGCTTAAGCTTCGGCACTCTTTTCCTTTACTGTGACGTGCCGAAACAGCAGACTTACGAATTAAAAAAAACACACCAGAAAGTGATGGTTAACTCAAGGGAAAGTACTCTGGCTTGTAAGGCAATCATTTTTCTAAACGCAGTTGCTTTCCTTGACCATAAGCTCGCCTAGTTTTTATCTGTTGGCCAATTTTGTTTGACATGTCAACAAGTGATATCTTTGGGATTTCAGGCACTCCAGTGTTATGATTCTTTAAAAAAAATAGTCTGTTGTACAACAAGTGACATTACATGGATTCAGCCAAGCTTCAGGGAACTTTACTTTGGTGAAAAAGCATCACATTGCTTCAAGGGGACTAGTTGTTGAATAGTTCAAGCCATTTAAGATACAAACCTTAATTTTCAAAACTTTTTATTTTTCAGCATTCAGTGACATATTTTGGAAATTTGTAAAAAATAAATACAGTCATCTATTAAAAAACTGTGACACAATCTCAAAAGAAGACATTATAAACTTTTCAATGATTATAATGTGTATGTCATTATTATGTTGGGTAAGTCTGCTGAATTTTTCAAATTAAGCCAAAAATCATGCGTCACCACAAAATGGCGGGATCCATTTCACTGCGACTCCAATGAGTTAAGTTTGTGTGTGAACTAGCAAAGACTGAGAGTAGCTAGTGAAGTACTGATATGTTATGCCACTGGGAAAGGGGATAGCAAGCTTGAATTGATGAAATGAATTGTTATTAACTATCAAAACCCAGTGTGAGTGTAACATGATTGTGTATGTGGAATATTTGATGATTTCTTTCTGATAATTATATTTGTGAAATCTCATTGAAGTTTCCGGATATTTTGTGTGCACATGCCTGTGGCTGTGAGAGTAAAACTGCAACAAATTAGTGAGATAGCATGCTATTTCATTATGTCTTTTGAGTCAGTATGAAATCCTGAACGTATGTACGCATCCTTGTATACAATATAGTGTGGTTGATCTTTAACGTGCACAAGAGTTCTGTAACCCAGAGTATTAGTGACTTCCCAGCTATAACAGAGAGAGAGAGGAGAGAAGAGAGAGATGAGAGAGGAGAGAGAGAGAGAGAAGAGAGAGAGAGAGAGAGAAGAGAGAAGAGAGAGAACTTGAACTTCAATGTTTTATTGATGGTATATGGATAAACCAGAGGCTTTCTTACACCAAGCCCTCACGAAAAAAGAAACAAATAGGCAAACAAACATTAATATTTAACATATACATAACAATGAAGCTAATAATAAAACTTAATCATTTAGTTATTTATATGATCAGCTACTTTTATTAA
>CM054155.1:53667243-53706733 GCA_028751875.1 Rapana venosa
CAAAGCTTCAAGAAAGCACTGGAAAAGCATTTGCTGGAAGCATTGTGAACTGTTTTGTTGTTCAGACTTGAGTTTGCATAATGTGCCAAATAGTTTTATAAACCCTTTTTGTGTCTGCCGTTTTTGTTGTCTAATTTTGCTTATTTTAATTCTTGTGAATTTTGCATTTATGATCTTTTTGTTGATGGATACTTTACTTTAGGTCTGGTTGTCACGTTTCAAACAGAATGGTTTTTTTTAATGAATATATGTTGACAGTTGTGTTGCTTCGGTTTTTTTTTGGCTTAGATATGATTAGCTCCAGTTGATTCGTGTGCTTTATGAGGCTTTTTGTAGGAGTTTATGTGTGTGTGTGTGTCAGGGCAGGACGAAGAAAAGCTTGTAAGCTTACTCTTTTACCTTCAATTAAGATAATTTTGGCTTGGCTTGACATGACTTGACTTCACTCACATAGACAAGGTTCAAGATTCAAGATTTAATTCCTTTCACCCCTTTTGGGTATGGAGGATTACAAACAAATTGAACAGGAGAATAAAACTAACAGCAATACGCCCAAATATAATATGAATACACCCAAAAATGATATGAATACTAACAGTAACTGAAAAGCAAGAGTTCATCGCATAATGATAAGCAAACAGTATTAAAGACTCAATACTATTCTTTAAGTGTACACATTTCTTTAATAATAATAATAATAAAAAAAAAAAAAAATAATAATAATAATAATGTATGGAGTTTATATAGCGCTGAATCTTGTAAAGCAACAAATCAAAGCGCTTTTTAAAAAAAATTATGCGTGTGTATGCGGTTTAAAAAAATGTCATCTGTTCCCACCGGCACACAATGGCCTACTCTTTCGAACAGAGGAACAGGATTTAATGTGTGGCAAGATGTTTTGCATGCGTTCGCACACGGGGCCTCGGTTTATAGTCTCATCCGAAGGACTTTGACATTCAGTTCGAGTTTTTTGTCAAACTGGGAAGAAAGGGCGAGGCTGAAAATCGAACCCAGAACCTCACGGTTTACTTGTTGGCAGGCAAACCTCTTAACCATCCTGCCACATTCCTTCTTTAAAAGACGTAATCTACACTTGTGAAAAACAATTGAAATTTCAAGTAATACATGCAAATCTTATGAATTTTGAGAGCAACAGGAGAACTTTTCGAGATTTGCATTTCATTAGCCTACAAATGATAACTGGACATGGGTTGAAGAAAATGACGGGGAATAAAAGCTTGTCGTAAATGTTTGAAGTGGGAACATTCCATGATGAAATGAAATTCATTCCTAAAACATATTTTTGAACATATTATTTCTCCCCTTGGTATATCATGGAAACGTCCAACCTCAATAGGAAGCTTTGGACAGCTACAACAAAACTTCATAAGAGCGTAAACATATAGCCTACATCTGGTAGACAAGTTAAATATTTTTCCATTCCAAAATCGATCTTATAGGGTTTTTTTATAATAAAGGCATCTACTATTACTCCACAGCTCAGTTCTCCATTCATTAACACAAATTTCTGTTAAGAAGGCTTTGATATGTGATCTTGCAGAGTGAATACTGGAACAAAACTGTCTCTCCCACAAACAGTAAAATCCGCTTTGTACTAAAACATTTTGTGTCTTATTTAGCCATGATGATTGAATCAAGGATTTGTTTTGTAAATCTGTCATCATCTGATACACATTTGAGGACAGCTTTTTAGACTGGATGTCAAGCAGCTGCATCCAGAAACGAACCATTCGAACAGAGACCAAAATAAACAAAGGATATCTGCCGATTTTTCCATATACTATAGTACTAGCAAAGTTGACGTTATACGCTTCAAACGAAAAATATACTTTAAAAATCTTAACTGAAACTTGTCAATTATTGCTAGATTTTCATATCCCCAAATGTCACATCCATACAAAAAAACGGTAAAACGATTTTATCCAATAAATCAAGTGTCACAGGTATAGGTAGTTCTTTTTGCTGTTCAGTTTTATCAAACTAAATATAGCTTTAGTAGCTTTATCATAAGCATTCTTTTGCCTTTTGCAAAACTACCTCTCTTACTAAAGTTAATTCCTAAATATTTAAAACTATTAACAACTTCCAATGCTTTTCCAGTAAACATGTTACGAGATCTATTGCGGCCAATTACCATGATTTATGTTATCACTGGATTCACAAGTTTTCACTGAGAATAGTAAGCATATAAATTGTCTAAAGCATCTTTGTATTAGAGAATACAATACTATCATCAGCATATAGCAAAATTAAAAGCTTGACATAGCTTATTTTGACTTGACTTGACACAGAGAATTTACTTCGTAGCGATTAATTAAATACTAGCTTGAAATATCTTGTTACATAAAACAATTTCAAGTTAACCTATCCTAATTGATAGTTACCACTAACAGTACACCCCCGTGTGACTCCCGGGGTATGCTTGCAAAGCGAGCATTGCAAGAATAGGATCTCTGCCCTCCAACCAGGCATGTCGTAAAAGGCGACTAAGGTGGAACCCTTCCCCCAGGTAGGGGGTTAGACACAGGGCTAACAACCCTGTTCTGTAAAAAAACCGTTTGTTACGGAAACGGCAACACAAGAAATCAACACTGCTGGGTATGACGGGCTTCCAGGGTCATCGGAAGATACTCGCATGAATGACAGTGGTGAAGGCCGATAGGAAGCCACTGACAGGAAGATGGAAGTCTTAAGCGCCAAAAATAAGACCAAAATAGGATTCTGGAATGTGAGAACCATGTTTGAGACAGGAAAACTGGCCCAAGTTACAACAGAGATGAGACACTACAATTTACATATTCTCAGAGTCACTGAAAGCCGATGGACAGGATCAGGCAAATACAGAGCCAGCACAGGAGAGACAGTGCTGTACAGTGGTAGAGATGACAACCAACACCATGAGGGAGTAGCAATTATCATGAAGAAAGGAATGGAGAAGTGCCTGATGGAGTGGAAACCTATCAACAGCAAGATAAGAATGAAAGGTAAACATGCTAATACCACAATCATCCAGTGCTATGCACAAACCAACAACAGTGGAGAAGAAAGCAAAGATACATTTTATGAACAATTACAGGCTGAAATGGAAAACACACCAAACCATGACATGAGGATAGTGATGGGTGACCTAAATGCAAAAGTTGGAAACGACAACACAAACCAAGAAAGAGCCATGGGAAAAGAAGGATGTGGCAGCATAAATGACAACGGAGAAAAGATTGGTGGAATTCTGCATGACAAACAACCTGGCCATTGGAGGGACATTATTTGCACACCCTGAGATTTCACAAGCTTACCTGGTGTTCCCCCAATGGAAGAGACAAAAACCAGATTGACCACCTGATGATCAATGGGACATGGAGGAGATCGCTCCTAGATGTAAAAGTAAGGAGAGGAGCCGATGTTGGCAGTGATCACCACCTTGTCACTGCAACCCTAAAAGTGAAGCTGAGAAAAAAATGGATCTGGGAAACCAAGACACAACATTTTGATGTGGAAAAGCTGCGCAACACCAAAGTAAAGAGTGCTTTCATCCTCAAGCTCAAAAACAAGTTCCAAGCACTGGTGGATACTGAAAACTACACACCTCCGGACACGACTAATATAAACACCATGTGGAAACAAGTCAGGACAGCCTACACACAAGCCAGTGAAACGTGCTTAGGACAGAGACAGAGGAAGAGAAAAAGGTTGATTACAGCAGACACCTGGCAAGCCATCGAGAACAGGAGAGAACTGAAGAAGAAAATCTTAGAGACAAAGTCAGAGCAGATGAGAGAGGTACAAACAACAGTACAGAGAAACATACCAAACTGTGAAGAGAATGACAAGAACAGACAAGCGTACCTACATGGATGATATTGCAAGACAAGCAGAGGAGGCCGCTGCAAAGGGAGAGCAAGGACAGGTGTATAAGATCACCAAGACTGTCAGTGGCAAGTACCGGGGGCAATACCGAAACACCAATCCTAGATAAACAAGGCCAAATACTTACCACAGAAGCAGAACAAGATGCAAGATAGGCAGAACATTTCAGCGAAGTTCTCAACAGACCACCACCAACTGAAGAGGCAGATGTACAAGATCCTGATGCCAATCTCAATGTGAACAGCACACCACCAAAGAAGAAAGAGATTATAGCAGCAATCAGCTCTCTCAAGAATGGAAAAGCCCCTGGCCAGGACAACCTCAACGCAGAACTTTTCAAGGCAGATCCAGAGTTTGCATCTAAAGTTCTACAGCCACTCTTGCAGCTATATGGGAGGAGAAACAGTACCAGCAGATTGGACAGAAGGAGTCATCGTGAAGATCCCAAAGAAAGGAGCCCTGAACAATTGTAACAACTGGAGAGGAATCACTCTGCTATCTGTTCCCAGCAAGATTCTGGCAAAGATCATCATCGGACGAATCTCAGAGGCAGTGGGCCAACAACCAGAAAGGAACAGGCAGTTTTTGACCAGGAAGAAGATGCATAGACCAGATCTTCACCCTGCGCAACATCATCGAACAGTGCACGGAATGGCAGAGACAGCTGTATATCAACTTCGTAGATTTTGAAAAAGCCTTTGACAGCATTCATCAAGAAAGTGTATGGCGCATACTCCGAGCATATGGAATTCCACAAGAAATTATCCAAGTCATTAAGAGCTTCTACAAAAACTACACGTGCAGAGTAGGAAACAGCAAAACCAGTTTCAGTGTACGAACCAGCGTCAGACAAGGCTGCCCCATGTCAGCACTACTCTTCAACCTGACAGATGATTGGGTGATGAGACAGACAACAGCTGACCAGTCAAGAGGCATCAGATGGACCCCCTTCTCAACTCTTGAAGACCTAGATTTTGCCAATGGTCTGGCACTGCTCTCACATACCCACCATCACATTCAAGAGAAGACATCCCGTCTCAGCACTTTTGCACAGCAAGTAGGCCTGAAAATCAGTCAGAAGAAGACAGAGGTGATGACACTGAACGTTCAGAACCCCTAACCGGTCACAGTGAATGGAGAAGATTTACCAACAACTGAAGAGTTCACGTGCCTCGGGAGCACTGTTAGGCATGAAGGCGGAGCAGGCAGCGACATCAAGAACCGGATTAGCAAAGCAAGAAATGCTTATAGAAATCTGAACAATGTGTGGAAATCGTCCCAGTACAGCACCAAAACCAAACTAAGACTATACCAGAGCTGTGTACTTCCACCCTTTTGTATGGCTTGGAGTGCTGGAGGATGACTGAGAGTGACCTCAACAAACTATCCACATTTCACATGAAGAATCTCAGAAGAATCTTGCGCATCTTCTGGCCTGAGACCATCTCCAACCAAGAACTTTTTGCCCGTCGCAACCAAGAAAGCATGGACAACATCATCATGGAAAGGCGATGGGGATGAATAGGGCATATCTGCCGTCGGGAACAGGGAAACATCGGCCGAACAGCCCCCCCTGGAAACCAGAGGGAAAACACAAACGAGGACGACCCAAGAACACTTGGCGTTGGACTGTCGAAACAGAGCTGAAGACCTTCCAACATACCTGGGGAACCATTCGGAAGCTGGCCCAGGACAGACAGGAGTGGAGAACATTTGTTGCTGCCCTAGTGCCAATAAGGCACAAAGGCATTGATAATGATGACTAACAGTACAACACCGTGTGTATTTTATGCAATTTGCACGGCTATCTTAGTTACTTTAAAACTAAAAACACAGCCCTCTATTACCACCTTATGCTACTTGTGCTATTAAATCTATGTCTACTAAAACTGAAGAAAATCAACACTACACTACACTGAAAGCTACCAAATCTGTCCATACATAGTTTAGCACAATCAAAATACTTGAAAATATTTTCACCAATACAAAAAGAACCACACTGATGATTCTAAAACGATTTCCGATAAGTGTATGACTTCAAAAGACATTCAATCCCATGCTGAAGGACAGTGCTAAAGAAATTATGGTTACTTCAATGGAAAGAGTTGACAGTGAGCAGGTAGAATTAGCAGAAGGGGAGGTCAGATATGACAGCTAGACTATGTTCAGCATTATCTTAACTTCATACTGTGTTGTGTCACTCATAGCAGTCTTGTGCATACGTACATATACCTACCACTGCCTGCAGTCTCCCTAACACGCTCAGCCAATCATTGCCGGTATACAAAAGCAGCGTCCTTCACATTGCAGATAGTAGCAGACACTATCCCTAATACGCTCAGCCAATCAGTGGCTGCATTTAGACTCACATTTGCTGGACAGCCTAAAATGACGTAATTTCATTGACGTAATATTGGGTGCTTTCTCAAACTGTGAGTGCAGCTTCTTCAAAATGTAAACGCACAATAACTTCAGTACATTGCATGGAAATAGGCATGTGGCAAAACTACTTTATACAAATCTTTCTGGTTACAGATTTGTCCGTGGTTCTGAACACAGGGGGGCGTGGTAAGAAATGTTTGCTGTTTTTAAAACGATCAGAGCTAAGAATAACACCAGTGTTATTGTAGAGACAAGCTCATGGCACACACTTTAGCCTGGCTCATTCTTTGAATGCAAGGTACAGTAGATCGAATGTAAAATGAATTGTTTGTTTATTTTGGGTCTTATTGTAAAAATTCATTAACATCATACGTAACTTATCTTATAATTAATCTAGTCTTACGCTAGGAAGGTGGAGTTTAAGTAGGAATATTTTGAATCTATTGGAGGTAAGAAATTACTTGAGATGTAGCAGGCGTCACTAGGCTTACCAGGAGGAGGGTATATTCATCAGGATTATCTCAAACCATTAAGGAGAGCGCGTAATTTCTCCTTGCATTAGATTCAAAACAGTTCTAATTAAACTTCTCCATCCTAGCGTGAGCCTAATAAATTATTTCTTATTTACTTCACGTACAGAGAAATCACACGATACTTTAGCGACCCAGTGGACATACAATTACAACAATTTACAAGACACATCCAACATACCTCATCCAATGAAAAGAAGGTCTGAGACAAATTAATGAATTTTTCAATGAAGACACATTGATTCAGATATGACACATTATTGTCCAAAGCCGACTGTCCAAAGTTTGGAGTAACAGCTTTGTTATAATATTTCAAGAGTTGCCTACCAGAACTGTCTATCAGTCACTTTTTGGCATGCGCTGACTCTTTTCAGCATACACTTACTACAATAAGTCATGCTGCTGTGATCGATATTTTAATAGTTATTTACAAAAGCCATACTGGTTTATAAAAGTTTTCACCTATCCCTGCCCTGCCGGTAATGTCCAGATCAGGATAGCCACTTCTGGCAATGCAAGATGACTACCCAATTTGATTCGCTATACGTTAAGACCTGGCAACATAAGAAAGGCCACTCCTGGCAGTGCAACTTCATTTACTCTTCTGATTTGTTTCTCCCTGCCTAACGTGTTAATCTCGGGATGGTCAAAGCTGGCAGAGGCAATGTGGCTGCAGGCTACCTTGTTTTGATCCTGCACAAACTGGCCAGCTGTACATGGCCACTGCTAGGATAGTTTCTGCCAATGCTAATCTGTCTTCTGATTACAAAGTGATGTGGCAGCAACATCCTGCTTACAGACGAAATGTACCCAGAGACAGAAGTTTCTATACTTTCATTTCCATCTGCGTTTGCAGAGGAAGACGACTGCAATTAAAGTTTAAAAGTAAGGAAGTTCTTCATTTTACAAGCAAACATTTAAATATGATAATGCTTATTGCTATAGTGTGCACTTTGCACTTTTTTGCTGCTGTTGTTTGGTTCTTTTAATTACAAATAATGAACATGAAGAAACGGATGACAATGTTACCTAATTTGTTTGACATTTTATGATTTGTTCCTTTTATTTTAGTTTTCTTAAAATCTAGATCTAAGTGTGTGCACATATGTGCGCGATATGTACGAGTATGTGTGGGAATGTGAGTGTGTGTGAGTGTGTGTGAGTGTGTGTGAGTGTGTGTTGTGTGTGTGTGTGTGTGTGTGTGTGTTTGTGTGTGTGAGTGTTTTGTGTGTGTGTTGTGTGTGTGTGTGTGAGGGAGGAGAGGTGAGAGGGGAGAGAGAGAGAGAGAGAGAGAGAGAGAGAGAGAGAGAGAGAGAGAGCTGCAGTTGTGTTTTGCTGATTTTGTTTTTGATTTTGGTTTTTGGGGGAGGGGTGTTTTTAGTTTGTTTGTATATTGTTTTTCTTACTATTTTATTGTTATGAGTTGTCGTAATAATATAGCTAGATATTATTGATAAAGTTGTTTTTCTTCCTAGATACATGGTGTGACATGGTGTTGTTGACATTTCCCCTATCTCTGCATTGCGGAGCTGATGTTAAAGGAAGTCGCCCAGATTTAAGCCTAAATGAGTCCCTGTAACATTTCAAACTGGCTAAAGGGGCTAACGCGTCCTAGATCATCCCCAGCCCCTCCCCGCCCGTTCTGCAGCCACCTCTCCTTCTCTTAGGTGAAATAAGCGGGTTTTCTTTTGTAGTCTAGCGCATTTGTCAGCTGATTCCCAGGTGTGGTCAGATTCACAAGTCTCATCTTTATTTATCCATTGGTCAGCTGAAATTGACATTTGTAGAGTTTATCAGCCCTCCCTGCCTTACCCTAAACCAGTAGGTTGGAATTGTATAACTCAGGGGCCCATCGAAGACTTAATTTACTCACAGCAGCAACAAGTTATAAGAGACAATAAAGCCTTCTTATACTCCAGCGTCTAATAAAACGACTAACTGCATGTTTTGGGGATAACCAGATTATTGTTTGTACTCTAATTTGAATGAAGCATGTTTGGGGGAGGAGGCAAGCTCTAAAGGAAAAAATCATGAACTTTAAAAATCGGAGTTAAATTTAATAAGTGATAAATCACACACACATATACACACACACGCGCGCGCGCACGCACGCACGCGCGCGCGCAGACACACACACATAGTTTTTATTCCAAAGGGCTACAGATAAGTATTAACATGGTTTTTTTCACCCGGTCCTTGCCCTGATTTGGGACTATCATTAGTAATCACAACTGATAGTTCCCAGCAAACAATCATAAACAAAGTTATTTGAATATGACAGTATGATATATTATGTGAAAAAATAAAAAAGAGAATTATATTGTCAATCTAAATATCACATCCTAAAATGAAATGAATGAGGGAGCTGATATAAAAAATATTTTAAAAAACCAAAAAAATCAACATCTATTTCAAACATGAAAACTTAAAATCTTACGTCAAATAAGAGCTCTATGGTGTGTGTGTGTGTGTGTGTGTGTGTGTGTGTGTGTGTGTGTGTGTGTTTTCTGCAACCAATTCCTTAATGAGCTCATCCCCATCATCACAATTGACAGAAAGAACATTGTTGTTGTCTTTTCCGTCCTCAATATCGGAATCAGACTCGGAACTATCGTTGGACAACACGTTGCGCTTACGTTTTTTGCCTTGTTTTCCCCGTTTTGCCTTCATGGTCTTAACGGCCAAGGAAACTTGAGTTGGTAGCATTTTCTATATTTTTGCGTCTAAGATTTGGAAGTGTTCTCATTTGGCATCGAGGATTTTCAATTCTGATTCTGTCTTCGGCACTTAGGCCTACTTCATTCTCTCTTGACATACCGAAATGTCGTATGAAAGCACCCACAAAAGTGGCAGATTTTTCTTTTTCGCAGCCTAAGCTGGCCTTTGTTGCCAACTAATGGCTACCTAGGCATTTGGGAAAAATAAAATTACCATGGCAGAAAAACTCTTTACCAAATCTTCTTAAATGAAAAACAAATTGGATAAAACAAAGCAGTCTTACCTTGTCCGATGCTTTGGACAATGCACACTCACAGAAAACAAATACCATCACATTAAATATAGACTTATAAACTAATAATTCGTCATGGACACTTTGGCCTCCTCAAACCACAACTCAGTCTGGTGGCTAACTTCGCGCCACTGACTTGCCTGGTACGCACTCCGCTGCTACATCTCGCGTGATTTCTCTGTACAAGAAATAGATGAAAAATAATTGTAACGTAATTTGTAATCCAAACTCTGGATGTAATACATAATGTTTCAATTTGATTCTGCCAGCAAGTAGATATGTTGCCCTGTTCCCTTTATTCTACATTTAACTGGAAGCTGAGAAAATAAGCAGTTTTAGAAAAAATGTTCATTGTATGCCCTGGAAAGCTCGGTGTATTTGTCAGTGGTAGTCTTTTAGTTTGAAGCTGATGTTTGGTTTCTCATAATTATTCTCAAACGTTTCCTTCTTGCACGTCATGCGTGCAAAGCTTGGAGCTGTTAGTACTTCGTATGCAGAGGAGACCTGGGCTTGGACCTACATACTTAATGCTGATTATATCTAGATGGAAAAAATCCCAACCAGCTGCCATGGCGCAGTGGTTAGCGCATTGGATTCCTGGGTGATGGGTCGCAGGTTCGAACCTCAAGTTGCAGCGTCTTTTCGAACTGCAGTCGGTTCATACCCGGAGTGAACTTTCTATGGACTGATTGGAAAATACTGGAATCATACAGTCTTGCTTCTTTCTACTCATGGATGCGATGTTGAGAGTGTTGCTTAGATTACCTGACCCATACTGCAGGTCTCTGGCCTGGCCCGGCTGATCCCAGGGTAAATTATCATTAGGATCTCTGATTCCAAAGTCAGGTCTCATTCCAATTTCTATATACCTCTGTTTTCCTGGTGAGCTAGTTTTGATGACGTGTGTATGTATTTTGTTGTTGTTACAAGCTTCCTATTGAGATTGGAAGTTTTCATATAACACGTGGAAAAAAGAGTGTATTCAAAGTGCAGTATGTCTGTTTTAGGGGATGACTTTCATTTTATCACGAAATGCCTTTATTTCAAACATTAACAAAATGATTTTTATTCCACAGGATTTTCTACAACCCATGTCAAAGTAACATTTTTGTAGGCTGATGAAATGTAAATCTCGAAAGTTTATCCTGGCTCTTTCAAAATGTGTAAGATTTGCCGGTTTTCTTGAAATTTCATTCCTTGTCTTGACAAGTGAAAATTGTATTTTTTAAGAAAAATCTATGTACTTTGAAAATGAATGGAGTCCTTAGTGTTCTTTATTATTAATTTCGCGACGAAATCTTACTTTTCTATTCCTGTTAGTATTGATAATATTTTTGGGTGTATTGCGGTTAGATTCATTCTCCTGTTGACGTAGTTTGTAACCCTTCTTCACAAAAGGATCACAGACTTAAATCGTGTGTGATGTGGTGTTGTGTTAGTATTGTTTACTGCTGCGTGGTGCGTGCGTAGGTGTTGTAACTCTTCGTATGTACATAATTTAAGTTGGACAGTGTCAGCAGCAGGCAAAAGTGGCATCAGGACCACGAAAAGCCAGTGTGTGCAGCTGTGGGCATTAGACAGTCTGCTACAATCACAGTGAAACGTCTAAGCAGAGTTCGTCTCACCGCAGTGTAACTCAGACATTTTCATAGAACACACTGCCCAGCACAACACCAAATCAGTCTGAACAATGCAATGACCCAGCACAACACCAAATCAGTCTGGCACTGCAATGACCCACAACACCAACAAATCAGTCTGAACATGCAATGACCCCAGTCACAACACGCAATAAATCAGTTCATACGAACACTGCATGACCCCAGCACAACACCAAATCAGTCTGAACACTGCAATGACCCCAACACAACACCAACAAATTAGTCTGAACACTGCAATGACCCCAGCACAACACCAACAACAACATGATTGTGTGATCCCGGAACAACTCAGCCTGAAGAGCAATGGGACTTCAGAACAACTCAGTCTCAACAAGGGCAAAACCTTAGATCAAGATCTACAGTTCAATGTGAACAAGGATGAGACCTTAGATCAAGATCAACAGTTCAATGTGAACAAGGATGAGACTTTAGATCAAGATCAACAGTTCAATGTGAACAAGGATGAGACCTTAGATCAAGATCAACAGTTCAATGTGAACAAGGATGAGTCCTCAAAACAAGACCAGCATTTCAACGTGAACAAGATTCGAGCACCAGAACATAAAACATTGAGTCCAGGGTCAAACCAAAAAAAAGACAATGCTGTGACGTATGCAACATTATTATCGTGTATACTTTTAAAGATCAAAGGCTCGTGTGAAGCCAATGACACAGAAAGTGAAAAAGAAACTATGTTAAAAAACACTCTTGATTGGCACAGTAGTTTGTACACAAATGCAAGTGAAACAATGGAAAGTCCACCCAAGGTGCAACAGTCTTATTCCTTAAGAGGAGAACGTCTGTTACGTGATTTCCTACCTTCCCTGGATCATCTCAAGGGAACAAATGTGGACGAGTTGACTTTCAGAAGCAAGCGTAGCAGAGGCCAGAAACGGCTGATGCGGAAACAAAGGCAGAGTAAGTAGGTTTTGCTTTTGTTGAGCATGCCCTGCTTCATGTGACTTGGAGCTTATTTGCATGGTCTTTTGTATGGGACCCTGTCAGTTTGTCTGTTTCTCTGTCTGTCCAAGCTTGACGTCATGACATTTCGTTGGGGATGTATCACATGTCATCATAGTGCTAAATTATATTAAATGTTTGGTACAGTATCTTAAAATTAACAAACATTTGCACCATACGCTCATGCACACGAACTTTCCCATTATAGCATGGGCAGCATACACTTACCAATACAAATATTTACATATACAAATATTTGATCATCACTATTACTTACATGCTCTCCTAATGTGGTTTCAGGCACTGTTGATGATGATGATCCATTAAGTCGGAAACCAGGTCAGTTCCAAAGGTTATGCCTTTCGATGCTTTATAATAATGATATAAAAATGATAATATTAGTAATGATAAGGGTTATGATGATGATGTTGATAATGATGAAAACAATAGTAATGATGATAACCAAACTAATAATGCTGAAAAATAATGATCATAGTTATGAAGATGATAACAACGACGATGATGATGGTGATGCTGCTGCTGCTGCTGCTGCTGCTGCTGCTGCTGCTGCTGATAGTGTCCATTGGAAACACAAATGCATAGAACACTTGACAATTGATTATTATTATTATTGAATGGCTTTCAGTTACATTTAGTTACTATCTTTTTGGTCTATCTGTGTCTCTGACCCTGTCTCTCTGTTTCATATTGATTACTCATCAGCAATATAGGATAAGTGCTGTCACATTCACAAATAAACACTGAATTCGCACCAGACACCATGACACTGTGGTTAGCATCCTAGATTAGGAGATTAGGGGATGGAAGATTGTGGGTTCGAAACCCATAAAAGCCACGGAGATTTTTCGATATCTGGCCGTCGCCTTCCCAGAATGCGTATGCTAAGACTAAGGGCAACAGTCCATCTTCATCAACTTTGCCAATGCGGTTTTGAGAGTGTTGCTCAAATTTACCCGGCCAGAAGTGTCTGGATCTCTGGGTCCCAGCGTTGGAACCTATTTTTTATTTATACGAGTCATGATTTTTGGAAACAATTCATCTGAAAAAGAAAGGAGAGTTTGTATGATTTCTAATTAATCATTCTTGTTTTTTCTTGCATTTTCATGTCTGTTTTCCTGTCCATGTGCCCGTAGATCTACCCATCCATCAATTCATCTTCCTCCATCTCTTCCTAATTGTGGTTCTTTGTCTGTCGATCCGCCATCCCCCATCCCCATTTCTATCTATCCATTCATTCATCCATCTATCCAATAAGCGAGCTATTTTTTCACTTTCCCTTTTCCTCCTTTTCACTTTATTTCTCTCCTTCACTCCCTTCCTGTCTGTATTAGTTATACCTCAATCTGTCTGTTTTATCTATTTTCCAATTTGTCATCCTTCTGATCACCCACCAGTCTGTCCGTCCATTCACCCGTCCATCCATCCATCCATCCATGTCAAAAATCCATACAAATTATTTGTTTTGATAATCTATCAATCAACCAGCACCACCATCCAGCCACATTTCATCCCCTTTTGTAAACATGAACCATCCATCCACCCACCCATCCATCCATCCACCAAATTGCGTATATATTCATGATCTATCCATCAGGCTCCATCAAC
Source organism: Rapana venosa (assembly GCA_028751875.1). Taxonomy (NCBI): domain Eukaryota; kingdom Metazoa; phylum Mollusca; class Gastropoda; order Neogastropoda; family Muricidae; genus Rapana; species Rapana venosa. The sequence goes on from CM054155.1 coordinate 53,681,301, forward strand.
CATCCATCCATCAGCCAGCAAGCCATCTATCCATCCAACCACCTACCCACCGCCTATTATCCATCCCTTATCTATGCAGACACGATCTGTCCATTCAGCCAGTCATCAGTCCACTGGAATAGCAGATCCACCTATCCATGCAGTCATTGATTCATCTGTCCATTTGTCTGTCTGCATGCCTGTCTGCCTGCCTGTCTGTCTGCCTGCTACCTCTAGCCACAATGTGGATTAATTATCATAATTGTCAGCCTTTTCAGTTGTCAGCCTATCAGTTTATACCTACCACAGTCCCGCGTAAGCGCTTGTGAATGTGTAGGTACGTGTGTGGGTGTATGCGTATTGAAGATGTGTGATGTGTGTGTTTGTGTGTGTGTGTGTGTGTGTGTGTGTGTGTGTGTGTGTGTGTAAGATGGGGGGTGGGGCGTGAGAGAAAATTAGTTTACTGCACATTCCACGTGCGTATTGCCATTGACTCTGCAGTGGCGCTTGCTAAGTGGTGAGTGTGTGTGTGTGTGTGTGTATGCACGCGCGCGAGAGAGAGTGTGCGTGCGTGTGTGTGTGTGCGTGTGTGTGTGTGTGTGTGTGTGTGTGTGTGTTTGTGTTTCCAGTAAGACTGGGAAAGTGCCTCTGCAAATATTGTGGTTCACACTATACATCTTATGACAAAGGTAAAGTCAGAGAGAATAGAGAACTGAATGAGTGATTGACTGATTGAATGAAAGACTGATTCACTCCATCAATCAATCAACCAATCAATGGATTGGTGGATAGCAGGATAGATGGATGGATGGATGGATGGATGAGTAAGCGAAAAAAGAAGAAACAAATCGGGGATTAATAGTAAATTTGACTGACCTAACGACCGACCAAATGCATAAAGCAATAAGGAAGGAGGAAAGAGAATGATGAATAAATGAATGGGGAACTGACTGACGAGCATATAGACCAAATAAATAAATGAATTGAAATAAATGAATACATGCAAAGAATATGGATGAATGATTTAATAAATAAACGATGAGTACCTATACTTTTGTATTTTTTCCTCAAAAGGAGAGTAGGGAAGCTTATTGCATTTACATATATTCTGTCATTTCCTTGACCGTAATGGGGGAAATAAATACACCTTTAATTAAAGACACATTAAAAAAACCGAAATAGCAGCATTCAAAAACACTATTTGTTTTGAGGTTTGTTTTTTCCGTTCTGGGTTACAGCTCTGAGGTTCACCAATGTGGAGTTTTTGTGTATATATACCACCGCTTTTGCCCACCAGGTCAGGTCAGGGAAGCTGCATTCGGGCTTTGGGGATGATGTCTAAACACGACACAAGTGTGTGTGCGGTGTGTGTGTGTGTGTGTGTGTGTGTGTGTTGTGTGTTTGTTTGTTTTAATGTAATCCGTTCCTCCCTTCAAATGTTGTTTACAGCCCCGCCGACCACACAGGCTATATCGGAGCTTTCACCTCGGAACACTATGTTGTCACATTAGAACCGCGCAGCTATATATATTAGAACAGGGTTTAAAACCAGCTCTATTGTCGTTCCTTGCACCAACACCCTAGCCAACCATAAGGGTCAATCCAGGACGGTCGCCACATTTCAGGAGAACCATGTAAACGATATATGGAATGAGATAAAGTTAAAGCCAGATTCCTTAAAAGCAGCCTTGTTGGTAGAGACAAAATATGACAACTTAACTCATATAAGTCAGAAAATGCCTGGTTCTGTCAATAAGTTAAAATGTCCGGTGGAACATCGCAAAAAGGACCTTTAGGGTGTCCTTAGTAAAATGCATATGCCTGATATCCTGGACATCTTTATGTTTGGTGACCAAGATCAACAGTCCTTACAGGCCAAACTGACTCACCAGTTGTCTGGTCAGTTGTCACTCTGGATCAACACCACAGGTAGTCCACCCATAGTGAAGAAGCCAGGCCAGGCTTTCACCACACCGGCCCTAGCAGACCTCCTCTGGCTCAATTAATAAAAGAAATAACACTTGAAGCACTGAAAACCAAATGGCTGTGTCCAGGTCAGGGCATGTAGCCACCGGGTCAGGGCATATAGCCACCACATTAGGGCATGTAGCCACCACATCAGGGCATATAGCCACCACATCAGGGCATATAGCCACCACATTAGGGTATGTAGCCACCACATTAGGGCATGTAGCCACCACATCAGGGCATATAGCCACCACATTATGGCATGTAGCCACCACATCAGGGCATGTAGCCATTAGTCACCAGGTCAGGGCATGTAGCCACCACATTAGGGCATGTAGCCACCAGGTCAGGGCATGTAGCCACCACATCAGGGCATGTAGCCACCACATCAGGGCATTTAGCCACCACATCAGGGCATGTAGCCATTAGTCACCAGGTAAGGGCATGTAGCCACCAGGTCAGGGCATGTAGCCACCACATTAGGGCATGTAGCCACCACATAAGGGCATGTAGCCACCAGGTCAGGGCATGTAGCCACCACATCAGGGCGTGTAGCCACCAGGTCAGGGCATGTAGCCACCACATCAGGGCATGTAGCCACCAGGTCAGGGCATGTAGCCACCAGGTCAGGGCATGTAGCCACCAGGTCAGGGCATGCAGCCACCACATCAGGGCATGTAGCCACCATATCAGGGCATGTAGCCACCACATCAGGGCATGTAGCCACCATATCAGGGTATGTAGTCACCAGGTCAGGGCATGTAGTCACCAGGTCAGGGCATGTAGCCACCACATCAGGGCATGTAGTCACCAGGTCAGGGCATGTAGCCACCACATTAGGGCATGTAGCCACCAGGTCAGGGCATGTAGCCACAAGATTGGCATATCTTGCAACTGTGCCTTTTGACAGACGTACAGCCCCGTCAGACTGGTGTGTATATGAGTGTTTGACAGGCATACATTCACGTCAGACTGGTGTGTACATGAGTGTTTGACAGGCATACATTCACGTCAGACTGGTGTGTACATGAGTGTTTGACAGTCATACATTCACGTCAGACTGGTGTGTACATGAGTGTTTGACAGGCGTACAGTCACGTCAGACTGGTGTGTACATGAGTGTTTGTGAGGCATACAGTCACGTCAGACTGGTGTGTACATGAATGTTTGACAGGCGTACATTCACGACAGACTGGTGTGTACATGAGTGTTTGACAGGCGTACATTCACGTCAGACTGGTGTGTAGATGAGTGTTTGTGAGGCATACAGTCACGTCAGACTGGTGTGTAGATGAGTGTTTGTCAAAAGTAGTCGAGTCGCTGCACGAGCCGTTCACGTACCAGTCTTGGTAGAGTTGTGTCGCATCATGAGCTGAGAAGACGCCCGCACATAATGTGATTTTTGTGACAAGAGAGCGCCTAGCATCAGAGGAAGTGCCTGCCACTGTTGTCTCTTCTGTGCTAGCTCTTCTCCAGACTGTCCCCCATGTCTTTTCTTCCTCTTCCCTCATGTCAAGCACCCGCTGCAGGGAGCACGGTTCCAGACCACTGCAGCTACTGTTCAAGCCATCAAGAGGGCAGTAAAGATGACGTCACCTATCACCAGGTTTGGGTGAAGTGTTTAAGTCAGGATAGCCAACGGGGAGTCATAGGGGGTTCTTCAAGCCACTGACATGACTGGAGTATTGGTAGGAGTTTTATTCCTGACAGTCTAGGGAAGTTCTAGAACATACCTTATGTATGGATGCACACACACGGGTGTGTTGTGATGTGTGTGTGTGTGTGTATGTGTGTGTTTGTGTGTGTGTGTGTGTATGTGTGTGTGTTTTTGTGGTGTGTGTGTGTGTGTGTTGTGTGTGGTGTGTGTGTGTGTGTGTGTGTGTGTTTGTGTCCGTTTGTTCTTTTAACATCTGTCCAATTTGATTGATATTGGATGGAGTTAAGATTGGAGTGTGTGTGTTGTGTGTGTGTGTGTGTGTGTGTGTGTGTGTGTTGTGTGTGTGTGTGTGCGTCTGTGTGCGTTTTGTGTGTTTTGTGTGTGTGTGTGTGCGTCTGTGTGTGTGTGTTTTGTGTGTGTGTGACCTGCATGAATGCATTATGTTTTGCATGGATTCGTGTGAGTGTGTGTGTCTGTGTGTGTATGTGTATGTGTGAATGCAAACATATCCACATGTATGTATACATGCTTATTTGTATATTTATGTATGTATGCTGGTAAGTGCTATTCTATTGATGGATGAAAATTATTATTTCTTTTGCACATAATGCATACATAGGTATGAATGGATTTTTTCCGAAGTATTTTTTAACCAATGTTTTAATTTGCATTTTCCCTTTTGTTCCAGAGAATGCTGCATTCAATAGACCAGCGGAGTTAAGCAGCATGTTCATACACAGTTTGGGAGGCTGTGCGGCTGTGAACGGTGTGCCTATACCACATTATCGGAACCGTCGTATGACCAGACCCAATTGTTTCGTGTCTGCCGTTAGCGAAAATAACCCATGGTGGATGGTAGACCTGCAGTACCCTTACACTTTCGACAAGATGAAGATTTACAAGCCGGGAGGTAAACTGCTCACCATGCGATGATCCCTTAGCATGAGCACTATTTCATAGTTGGTTGGTATTGGCTAACTTGTCACGATAATTGTTACAATAGGGTCACAAAGCCTTCATGGTAAGTGCTTGAGACTTGAGTTCTTCGCAATTGCTGGACCCAGCTTTTTTCACAGGCATTAACATTTGCCCGGTGTGTCTTTTGAATAGGGCCATAATTTGAACTTGATATAATTTGTATTTCTACAATATTCATTTGAATAAGGTTGTTAACCTTAGCTTAAGATTTCCCCTTTCCCCTGTTTGTGTTTTTCATGCAGCTGTAACCTGAAGTCACCATTTCAGGGAGACAGACACAAGGTGAGTAAGAATCACTCAACCTGCTATGTATTACACAGTGATAATATGTGCCTGTAAGGTGTTTAGTGCCTCAGTGGCCGAGTGGTAGACAGAGGTCTTTGTGCCAAGTATAGCTCACCATTCACCAATTAATAAATAGCTATTGTTTCATTCCTATATGTATAAGTCGCCAGTCAGTCGGATCTTCCTGTGATTGTATCTCGGGAACAGCCTAATGTGGTAGTACGAAGGAATTCTGTAGAAACAATGAAGCTACTCCCTAAATGGGCAAAGGGATGAGATGTTTATTGCATTCCAGCAATACATGGGTCGTCATTTAAGGACTGGACTTTGGCTGTTCAGGCAGACAGGCGGAGAGACAGACTTGGAGACAGCCTGAGAGAGACTTGACTTAGAGACTTGGAACATCTGACTGTGATTCAGACCCAGACGCCAGCCAGCTACCTGGGCTGGACTTCTTAGTGGCACCCTTTGGCGAAAAGCGCTTTGGAGGGGGGGGGGGGGGGGGGGAGGAGGATGACCTGGTCTGTTGAAAGAAATCACTAGACTATAAACATTTCACTTTGAATAAACGCTAATAGACTTTGAATGTCGCCGCCTCTGCGATCCTTTTAATGCAAGTGTCTCTGTGGTGTAACACAGACATCCTTTTTGGTGCCATAACCAGGATTTTCATCGAATGGGTGAGACTGGGATCTCTGTGGAATGGGAACATCAACAAGATCATGTCCACAAGATGGGAAGACGAGGTGTTGCATCAGAGGACAGGTGGGTCTCGAATTTTGCTTCTTTTCAGGAAATAAGTGACTAGACGAATAAAGGGCAATAGGGTTAGGAAAAAAAACATCGACTTTTTTAAGATTGTAAAGTATAACCTGCCAGACATAATATCTGAAGTACGACTTAAAAAGAAATAAAAACATAGTAGAAGGAGGATAGATAGTAGCTCGTTTAGATGCTCTCAACCACATGCTGCCGGCTCAAAGCATAGCTTCTGTGATCCAACCATGTTTGGGTGATGCAAAATGCAAAATATTACGTGAAGTGAGGAGGTAGGAAAGTTTTCCACCATTAATCAGGCGGACGAAACCCACAGGGTTAATAGAGCCTACCAAATGAGTCTGGGGTAGTAAGCGACTTTATCACGCGCTTCCTAGAGGGGACAAATGGACCCACGTGGGCTGAGTTGAAAGGACAGTTAAAATATAATTCCTTTTCCCAACGGGTAACCCGCTATTGGGCAACCAACCATTTACTAGCCCTTACCTAGGTATCACCGACTATTGGGTTACTCTAGCATACTAGGCTAATGTGCTGAGTGCACGTGTGCTGGGACAGACTTCTCTCCCTTAACGAATTCTTAAAAAAATAAAATAAAAATAAATAAATGAATAAATAACGTAGGGATATTGGGGTTAAGCGACGTGACTGACACACAGCATGATCCACAGCTGTCCATTTCAGCAGTAAAGCAGCATCTTTAGTAGACCAGAGAGCTATCGCGGAACCCGACCTACTTTTGATTCAGCATTGACCACTCAGCACAGTTGGCTTTCTGTGAGGGGCTGGGCCCTCCTCTTTGTTCGCTGTTGTTGTTGTTGTTGTCTTCGATTTTACGTCTGTTCACTCTCAGTGATATTAGACAAAAAAAGCATGGAAGTCGAGGTGGTGGTAGAGGTCCTATTTAAATGTGAACAAGGGAAAAATAGTTTACATAGGCAAAAAAGAAACTTCACAAAACAAGAAAAACCAGTTTAAAATACCCAACAAAAAACAACAAAACAAAACAAAACAAACAAAACCAGCAAACAAACAAAAACCTTTAAACTTAATGAAGTTATTACAAATGTCCTATAGGACTGTGCCAGAGACCTTTCGCAATATTAAATACCAAATTCATGTTATTGAATATGCTGCTGAGGGAGTTTTAAGAAAACTGGGGTATAAAAGCTTTTGTGCGCCTGCATTCAAATATTATATGAGTATTAGTGATATTCTCACCACACAGACATTTACCGTTTCTGCTGAATTTTGGTAATGAATGCATTAAGTTTTATTCTATAAATCAAGCTGTTTACTTTTCTTGCTGTGAATATATTTGTGCAGGTCTTAGAATGGCTCACGACTCCTACATTGTCGGTATTGATTACAGATCTATTTAAAAATTTCCCTTTTAGGTGATACTTTTCTGTGACCTTTCTCCATGATGTTTGTTCTAATAAGTGGTAACCCTCTTGTAATGATAAAGGCACATGCAATTCTTCTGATTCCCGTCCATGTTTTGCACCTTCTTAGCAGTTCTGTCAGCCCGCTCATTTGGAACCAATCCACTATGTGAGGGCACCCAACAAAACGTTAAGCTTATACCTTTTAAAGTTAAAAGGTGTATGACATGCCTTATCTCTAGTGCAATATTTGAAGATTTTTTGTACCATGGAGATTTTAAAGCATATAATACCAATTTAGAATCAAAACAAAGAAGAATATGAAATATACTCAATGGCAAATCAAGAATATAATTTAGAGCCATCAAAATTGCCACGAGTTCCGCTGTAAATATCAATGATTTTTACCAACATAAAAGGATTTTTCAACTTTAATGCTGGCATAACAAAAGCAGAACCAGTTTGTATTTTATCCAGGCGCAATCCATCAGCATATATTTGTAAATAATGAAAGTACTTATGGTGGATGTGGGATCGAACATCAGAAACCATAATATTCTGATTCTCATTCTTTTTCACACAAGTTACTTCTATGTCCGCCTTCAGCGCCTGGGCTTTATCACAGTTCTTGATTAAACCATTGACGCTGGGGGCAACAGCAAAGTTAGAGGCTGTATGACCAGTGGCTTTCCCACTCTGGAATTCCACTTTACAGCTTAGTCTTTAGTGATCGACTATCTCTCTGACTAGGAGGCTTGACTCGCACAGCCCTTATGTGCTGCAGCCCTGGGGGCTGGTTGGCCTTTGGAGAACATCTCCAACGCTGACTGTCCTTATGCACACTTGGCCGAGAGAGTGGGGATGTACTGTGGGCAAGGCATCTCCACTATAATCAAATTTCTGCCCAGTTTCCAAAACAGCAGCTGCCTCCTCTGCTGTTTTGGAGGTCATCGTCGGACACGACAAACAAATACACACACTTCTATGTCGAATTGGGCACTATTCATCTCCCACAATGGGCACGGTAAAATTGCCTCTTGTTTGTCCATTCTCTGTTGATTGACTTCAGAGTTTTCGACAAGATCAGACACATATGTATTAATGGGCATTAAAGAAGATATCTCCTTCGCTCTTTTGGGGAAATGTAGCTCCGATTTTACTTCTGCTTCTTCTAAAATGAAATTTTCAGTTGTTCTGTTTTTAAGAACATATTTAGCACATGCTAGTTGACGATAATCATCCAAAAAGGGAATGTTCCCTGTATTTCCATTGATCAGTGCTACAATTTGTGCTATCTTTAACACTTCTGCATGCGTTCAGATGTCTTCAGATTACTGTGATTTTTGAGTACTTGATTTGTGTGTGTGTCTACATGCATTGTGCTTTGTGAAACTGTCATCACTCGTGCCGTTTGTGCATCAGGCCTATCTGGTTTGTTGACCCTGGAACCAAGTAGTTGTGTACTGGGCAGTGCCCATCTTTGCTCTAGAATTACCTGAGATAAATAGGCAACCAGTGGTTTATGTAGGCCTACTGTGTAGCTGGCTGTGTAGTTGTAGGCCTTTTATTCCCATGCTATTTTCTTCCAGTTACACAATGAAAATGAAAACAAAAAGTACGAACATGTCATGTTCGTACTTTTTTTTTCAAAAGTACGAACATGTCATGTTCGTACTTTTTTTTTCATTTTCATTTTACATATGATTTTCATCCAAAGTGTGTGCTCACTCACCAATATTGTAAAGTCGCACGCGCGTGGGTGTGTGTGTGTGTTGTGTGTGGTGTGTGTGTGTGAGTGTGTGTGTGTGTGTGTTGTGTGTGTGTGTGTGTGCTGCGCGCGCGCGCGTGCCTGCGTGCCTGCGTGTGTGTGTGGGCGCGAACATGTGTGCACACATATGTATGTGTGTATGGTCCAATACATTGAATAAACACAGACCAGATATGTAGTCAGAGTGTCCTATATGTGGTGATCAAGTTTTAAGTCATCAAAAAGAGAAGGGAATTAAAGATTTTTTCTCTCTTTTCTTTTAGAGAGAGAGGGAGAGGGACATAATTTTTAGTGCATGCATGCCTGTGTGTGTGTGTGTGTGTATGTGTGTGTGTGTGTGCGTGTGTGTGTGTGCACTCCTGTTTTTGTAAATGGCACTGTACTGTAGGTTATTTTTAAAGTATCATCAAGATCAATGACAGAAAGCCAGTTTTGTGGCAGATCTACTCATACTGTGATGATGTGTTATGGTGCATTATTCATTGGCTTAATTCCTGATGGAATGGAACGTTAAGGTAGGGACTTTAAATTATTTGTATCTATTTCTCTCAAGCCCATGTCCATTATGCCATGCTATGATTGTTTACTAACTGCATGAGTGTGCCGTTATTTTGTTTTGTTGTCTAGAATGACAAGCTGTGTGTTACATTCTTTCTAGGTAATCAGATCATCATACACAATACTTTGGCTTTTAGGAAAAGGCTGCAGTGTTATATAAAAACCAAAATAAAAATAAAACAAAAAACCCCCACAGCAGTGTGCAGTAGAGCTGACTGAGTAAACCAACACTGGCAGACTTCTGAAGGGTCTGCAGCCTTCAAAGTTAGAGTGGTGGCCAAGACTCTATTCAAAACAATTAGCCCCAATATGATTGTCATGTACTCAAAGGTTATAGCAAAAACAAAAGGGCACTGAAGTGGATTTTAGGTATGTTTCAAGTGTGTTCAGAAGTCTGCTCTGAACATTAGAATGCGTTGACCCTAACATACTGAAAAATTACAGACCTGTTTCTAACCTACCTTTCATCTCCAAAGTCCTTGAAAAAGTAGTTCTGAAACAACTCAACAGCCATCTTCTTTCAAATAGTCTCCTTCCCGCATTTCAGTCTGCCTATCGCGTCAACCACAGCACGGAAACCACCCTAGTCCATACGTTAAACACGCTTCTAAACGCTTCTATCTCAGGGAAAATCTCTCTTCTCACTCTTCTCGACTTATCTGCAGCATTTGACACTATAGATCACTCTATCCTTCTCTCCCGTCTCCAAAAAACGTTCGGTGTTACTGGCACAGCCCTTACCTGGTTTAGTTCATACCTCACTGATCGATTCCAGACAGTCTCAGTAAACAAAATTCAATCAATTCCTGTAAAACTAGAATGTGGAGTCAAACAAGGATCAGTTCTGGGCCCTGTCCTGTTCTTTCTCTACACTGTTCCACTCTCATACATAATAAACCGTCACCAGATCAACCATCATTTCTACTCTGATGACTCTCAGATTCAAAGCAGTGACACTCCTGAAAATCTGCCTTCTCTCTTGACAAATATGTCACTTTGCCTTCATGACATTCAAAACTGCATGATACAAAACAAGTTACAGCTAAATGCAGATAAAACCGAAGCCATGATTATAGGGACCAAACACAAACTCTCTTCCATCAGAACAGATTCAATAGAATTTGGCTGTACATCAGTTCCGCTATCAAGTGCAGTTAAGTATCTAGGTGTTGTTATCGACAACACACTCTCTATGCAAAAGTTCATCACCCAGACCTGCCAGTCCTGCTACTATCAATTACGACGTATAAGTGCAATCCGAAAGTACCTATCCACTGATGCAACATCCAAACTTGTCACATCTCTTATTCTTTCACGTCTGGACTATTGTAATTCTCTTTTGACTGGTCTGCCAGCACCATCTATCTACTCCCTTCAACGCATACAAAACTCTGCAGCTCGATTAGTCCTCAAAAAGAAAAAAAATCTGAGCATATTACTCCACTCCTGCAATCTCTCTACTGGTTGCCTGTGCCACAGAGAGTAAAGTACAAGAAACAGTACCCTCTGTTTACAAATGTCTCCACAAAACAGCACCCTCCTACCTCTGTGAATGTCTTCACCTGTACACTCCTTCTCGTTCCCTCCGCTCTGCTGCAGATACCTTGTGCTTACGAAATACCTAGATTCAACCAATCCACTGTTGGCCGTCGCTCTTTCTCTATTTCTGGTCCATCAATCTGGAATGACCTCCCTCTCTCCCTTCGTGAAAAGCCTACTTACGACAGCTTTAAATCCAGCCTCAAACATACCTATTTCAAACCTAAGATTTTTCCCTCTTGTTTCATCTCATGTCTGTCCCTGCCTTTGAAAGCCAAAATTCCATCACCTGCTGAAATGTACAAACTGTGTGTGTGTGTGTGTGTGTGTGTGTGTGTGTGTGTGTGGTGGTGTGTGTGTGTGGTGTGTGTTGGATGTGTGTGTGTGTGTGTGTGTGTGTGGTGTGCGTGCGTGTGTGTGTACATTTGAATTTGTTAGAATATTGTTAATTCTTGTTGGTTGTTTGTGTGGGAGCGGATTGAATGGAAGCGCTCTGATTTGTAATTGTAAGATATAGCGCTCTATAAATTCCATATATTATTATTATTATTATTATTATTATTACTTGCTAGTACATGTTCATTTTAGCCACATTCGTCGGGCTGGACTTGTGACATTCTGACATGGAGTGTAAATGAGAAAACAAGGCACTCTATTAGAAAAGCTTGTAAGGCAGGCCACTCAACACATCGCTAGGCCAATCCCATCACGCTCACAGACTCCCTGACCCGTGGAGTATAGCGTCACTAACTAGCAGGAGAGAGCTGAGCGCACAAAGGGCTTGTCTGTCTGGTCAGCCTGCCCTTTCCCAACCTGACATCACTAGAGGGGATGGGTGGGGAGGGTGAGGCAGTTACTTCCCTTCACTTTGCTAACTACACATTCTGCTCAGAGCAGCCGTGGCTCTACATTACTTAAGCATAATTATTCGACAAAATCATGATGAAATGGTGCCTGAGTATACAGAGCGTGTTCACACTCTGGCCACTGAGGCTTTTCCTCAGGCAACCACACTGGTGCTACGCCTACCAGAAGTTAAGATTGGGTACTTTTAAATTGGACTGTATCGCGTCTACTTGAAAATGATACTAATGCGAGCGAACCGCACTGATTTTGAAATTAAAATGCAGAAGGCAACTAGTGAGGAAAACCTTAGAAGAAAATTTCGGTTGCATTTCCAAGGGAATAGGAAACCTCATCTCATCTGCTCCTGTAATCCCCTCTGGAGTCGTAGGGGCACTGCACTGATGAACGTTGCACCAGTTGGCTCCATTTGCGGCAGTTTTGGGCACTTGCCTGGGTTGTGGAGAAGCTCTCAGTCCATTCAGTCTCAGAGAAGCTCTCAGTCCATGTGAAGTACCTGTCCGCTGATGCAACATCCAGACTTGTCACATGTCTTATTCTTTCATGCCTGGACTATTGTAATTCTCTTTTTGCTGGTCTGCCAGCATAATCTATCCACTCACTTCAGCATATACAAAACTCTGCAGCTCGATTAGTCCTCAAAAAGAAAAAAAAATCTGACCATATTACTCCTCTCTTGCAATCTCTCCACTGGTTGCCTGTGCCACAGAGAGTAAAGCACAAGATCAGTACCCTCTGACACAAATGCCTACACGAAACATCCCTTCCTGTCTATGTGAATGTCTTCACCTGTACACTTCTCGCTCCCTCCGATCTGCTGCAGATACCCTGTGCTAATAATAATAATAAACGAATTTATATAACGCTATATCTCGCAAAAAACGAATCAAAACACTCATTCATCCTACTCATTCACATACAGCCAGTTACAATTAATAGTTGTGGTTGTTTTTGTTTTTACAAATTCAAATGTATACACACACTCTCGCACGCACGCGTGCACACACACACACACACACACACACACACACACACACACACACACACCACACACACACACACACACACACACACGCACACACACACATCAAGGCTGTATACTCGGCAGGGTGATGGAGTTTGGGCTGTTGAGGGCAGGACAAAAATGAAATGAAACAAGAGGGGAGAATTTTGGATTTAAAATAAATGTGTCTTGAGGCCGGATTTAAAAGCGTCATAAAAAGGCTTTTAACGGAGGGAGGGAGGGAGGTCATTCCATATCGATGGACCAGAAACAGAGAAAGAGCGACAGCCAACGGTGGACTGGCTGAATCTAGGTATTCTTAAGTCAAGGTATCTGAAGCAGAGCAGAGGGAACGAGAAGGAGTGTACAGGTGATCTTGTCACATGCCCATACCATCTGAACTTCCTTTTCTTGACTGTGCTCAGCAGGTCTTTGTAGTGCTTTACTTGTTGGGTGATAGTTTGTCAGACTTCTTCGTTGGTAACGTGGTCCGTGTATGAAATGCCATGGAGTCTTTTGAGGCATCTCATCTCCAAAGCCTGAATCCTTCTTTGAAGATCAGCATCCAGTGTCCAGGATTCGCATGCATACAAATATGTGGAGATGACCAGTGCATGACCTTGTTCCTGAGAGATGTTTCAGTCTTTCTAGATGGGCTTGAGCTTCGCCATTGCTGCTATCGTTTGTGCAGCTCTTAAAAGGATTTCAGTGTTTGAACCTCCTTCACTAATAATACACGATAGCCTAGTGGTTAGAACATTGCGCTTGCATTTTGACGACTCGGGTTCGATTCCTGTTCAAGGGGATATTTTCCCCTGGAGTTAACAGCAGTGCAGACTCCACTATCTACCAAAGTCCTTCGGATGAGACTATAAACCGAGGCCCCGTGTGCGAACGCACGCAGAACATCTTGCGCACACGTTAAAGCCTGTTCTGCGTTTCGTAAGAGTAGGCCATTGTGTGCCGGTGGGAACAGATGACAAAATTTACAAAACCGCATACATACGGGGAGTGGATGTAAAACAGCACACAAGTGCTTACTCCATTATCCTCGATATAAAAGAATAAAATGTAAATAAAAATTGCTTGAAGTGATCTACAACCTCAAGTTCTTTTCCACAGACTGCGTTCTTGGTAGTGATTGCTGGGCACTGTTTGTCACGAGTTTTGTCTTCTTGGCACTGATCTCCATGCCGTATCTGGAGGATGTTTCATCCAGGGTGTACACTAGGTTGGCTAGTTCCTGTTTGTTTCCTGCCAGTCCATCGATGTCGTTGGCAAACCTGAGGTTGGTGATTGTCCCCCCTCCAATACTGATTATGCCAGTGTGATCTTCTAAGGCATAAGTCATGATGCGCTCAAGGAAGACATTGAACAGCATCAGTGATAGGACACAGCCTTGACAGACTCCCACTGAGGTATTGAATCATTTCCAGCCGTGCCTTGGACAAGCCCTGCACTGGTGGCTTTTGCGTACAGCTCTTTGATGGTCTGGGTGATCTTTTGACCCATGTTGTACTTCTTCATTGTGGCCCATAATGCGTCATGCCATACACAGTTGAACACTTTTTTGAAGTGTACAAAGACGAGGTACAGTTTCTGTTAGTGCTGGCCGTATTTCTCACACAGAACTTGCAGGTTGAATATCTGTTCTGTGGTACTTCTGTTTGGGCAAAAGCCTGTCTGTTCTTCAGCGTTGATCTCTTCTCCCTGTGGCTTTAGTCTGTTCAAGGTCACTTTTAACATTACTTGCATGGCTTATGAGGCAGATAATTTGATAGATCTGGCATTGGTGTAGATTGCATTTCTTGGGGAACATAACAATGAGTGATTGGGTCAAAGGTGTGGGCCACTCTACAATCTGCCAGATCTTGTTGCAAATTCTTTCGAGGGTTTCCATCACTGTTGTACCCCCATGTTGAAACAGCTTTGCTGGGATGTTGTCAATGCCTGCAGCTTTCCCATTTTTCAGCGATTTAATTGCTGCTTCATTTTCTTCACGAAGATAAGGAAAGTTATCATCCCTTGATGAATCCTGACTTGAAAGTACGCTGGGGTCACCTTGTGTCTGGTTGTAGAGCTCTGAACAGTATTCTGTCTATCTTGTAATGATATCATTTTCTTTTGTGAGGCAGTTCCTGTCCTTGTCTTTTATGTTGTTGACTCTTCCTTGCTTCTGCTGTATGAGCTCTTTTACAATTTGATAGGCTCTTCTTCTGTTATTCTTAGACACATTTTCTTTAATATCTGAGCATTGTTTCTCAATCCATTCTTCTTTGGCATTTTTCATGTCTTAATCTTTTTGTTGATCTCTCTGTACTCCCCTGCTCTTGTTGTGTACTTGATACTCCAGTTCACTTTGTTTATCACACATATTCAAGATTTTATCTGTTATCCAAGGTTGGTTTTTTCCCTGGCGGTACTTGCCAAGTAGTTTGTTTGCTATCTTTGTCACTGCTGCATTAAAAAGGCTGGTTATTGTCTCTGCATCCTTATCAAGTGCAACAGGCAGTGCAGTACATTTTCTACCTATTTTTGCTTGGAAGGATTCTGCAATGGTAGGGTCCTTCAATCTTTCTAGGTTGAATTTTAGCCTGATATTCTTTGGCTTGCTGATCTTTTTCAGCCGGATTCTGAAATTCAGGAGCATCATGTCGTGGTCACTGCCTATGTCTGCACCTGGAAAGGTCATTGTCTTGGCTCTGTTGAAGCCAGATCTGAATGGGTTTTGTACCAGTATATAGTCAACCTGGTTGTGATTCCCAGGGAAAGAGCGTCTCGGGTACACCCTCAGGAAGAACCAAGAACCAATGGAAGTGGAACCAATGAACCAATGGAAGTGGACAGCATTCCTTGAGATTCTTTTAGGTCCAAATAGAACTAGGGACTGTCCAAGGTGCCCTGTGTAGGCACAAGCAGTGTGCAGCAACCCTCGTATAGGAGGGTGGCCCTCCAAAAGAACTGTAAAATGCTGAAAAATGTAGCAAGGTAGGCCATATCAAGAACGATTGCCGCGCTAGGATCAATCAGGGAATCTAGGTAGTTCTGATCAGGTTGAAGCTTGGAATGAAGTATTAAACAGTGACAGTTTTAGTATTGGTTTAGCTGGAAACCCAAAGTGTATAAGTATTCGAATAAGAAAGCAGACGTTTAGGAGTTTGATAAACACGGGAGTGGAAGTTTTGCTAATTAATGAAAAAACGTTGGCAAAACTAGGCTCAAAACAAAAACTTTATAGAAGGAATGTGTCTTAAAGAGCTGAAGGTTAAAGGAGCAGTAAAATGAGAATTTAAAGTAGGGGGACTTAAATTTATTCACGGTCTGGGGGATATGCATAAAAGAAGAGATGTATTTCATTATCTTAAACAGAAAAAATACTCAAGATATTGTCTTCAAGACACCCATTTTGACGAAAAACTAGATAAATATGTGAACTCAGAATGAGGGTATAAATATATGTGTTTTTGCATCATATAAGAAGATATCAAGAGGGGTAGCCATTCTTTTTGCAAATCATTTTGACTTTAAAATACATAGCAGTACTACAGATCAAAACGGGAACTTTTTAATTTTACATTTTCCAACAATGGAAAGGGACATGCTCCTTGTCAACGTGTATGGACCAAATAAAGGCGATCCTGACTTTTACCATTCACTAAAAGATACAATCGAGAAATACAAAACAAACAACATTATTGCTGTGGGGGATTGGAACATTGCATTAGACCCAAACCTAGATTGTTATCAATACACACAACACACACACACACACACACACACACACACACACACACACACACACACACACACACACACACACACACACACAAATAAGCCTAGAGCTAGAGAGGCATTAGAAAGAGTAACTAAAGAGCTAGGTTTAGCAGACATTTGCAGAGAAAATAATCCAGAGAGAAGGCAGTATACATGGCGAAAACCAACACCATTTAAACAGAGTAGATTAGATTTCTTTTTGCTTTCAAACTCTTTATACTGGTATTATGACAATACGGACATCCTGCCTGGATACCGTTCTGATCACTCAATGGTAACATTAAACCTTAAAATTTGGCAAAAATGAAAAAGGTAAGATTTTTTTGAAATTTAACTCTTCCTTGCTTAGAGATAAAAACTTCGTAGAAGATATTCATTTAGAAATTTCAAATGTAATCAAGGAATATGTACAGGATAGATATGATGGAGTTAACTTGGAAGAAGTACCTAAATCAGAATAAGAATTTAAAATTTCAGATAAAATCTTTCTAGACTTCCTATTAATGAAAATAAGAACCAAAACTATAAGTTATGCAACTATGAAAAAACTAAAGATGCAGGAAAATGAAAATGCACTTGTAAAAGATTACATTCTCTTGAAAAGATCGAAAATAAAACTGAAAACATAGTTTTACAGATAAAGGAGAAAAATAAGGAGCTCGAGACAATGCGAACTAAAAGAATGGAAGGAGTATTGCTAAGATCTAAAGCACGATAAATAGCAGATGGGAAAAATATTTCAAAGTACTTCTGTAACTTAGAGGGAAAAAAATTAAGTAAACAAATGACAAATTTAGTCACTAAAGAGGGCAGTACTGTTGAAAGTGAGGCAGATATTGAAAAAGAAGAAAGCGCATTTTATGAAAACATATAAAAAAAAGAAATACGGAAGAATGTGGAATTGGTAACTTAGTAAGAGCAATACTCAAACTGTCAAAGGAAGAAAGTGAATCTTTAAAAGGTAACATTACACTTGAGGAAGCAAGTCTAGCTTTAAAAAAACATGAAAAAAGAGAAAAGTCCTGGCACAGATGGATTCACAGTCGATTTCTTTAATTTTTCTGAAAACAAATAAGACAATTTATAATGAGATCATTAAATGAAAGCTACAAATATACCAGCTGCCATTGCGCAGTGGTTAGCGCCTTGGGCTACGGACTGGAAGGTCGCGGGTTCGATTTCCATAAGACTCATAGGGATTTTTCGGACTCCGGCCGGCTCCTACCCGGAGTGAGTGTGCTGTGGGCTCGGTGGGAAGACTGGGACCACACAGTCGAGCTTCATCCACTTAACGGATGCGAGTTTGAGGGTGTTGCTCAAATTACCTGACCAATACTGCAGGTGTCTGTATCTCTCGGGCCCGGTTGACGCCGGGATATATTTTGATAGTAAGCGTAGAGTACAACCCTGTCAAGTAGTCTAAAAGCATATGCACTTCCACAGCAGCATAATTATGTCATCCTCATTGTCATTGATCATCATGCAATAAAAAAATTGCCTCAAATTCGGTGGTCCCAGTTGCTCTGGTCTCATGGTGACCTCAGATTTGGTTTCCCATACACTTCTGTGCCTGTGGTGAGTTTGTGTCGGGGCCTTTGGGGTTGGAGGTTCACGGGAGATAGTCGTTGGAGGGAAGTTGTGGTGATTGCCACCTCGGATGGGCAACTCACTCAGTCTGGCTCCGCGACTGAGCTAATACTGTCGTTAGTAGGGGGCTTAGTAGGTGGTGTACTGCATATGTTAGCTCAGAACAGGCACCACTGAACACCACCAAAGTGACCCAGCAGCAATGCAGGGCCCCTCTGGCTGGTGGCCCGGCGGCGGCCTGGTAGTGATGGGCTCCCTGTGGACCTCCGACTCTGAGGATGAGACATAACAAATCGTGGTATGGCTTTGGCGGGGAGATTGGAATGAGCGGCGTGGGAACAGCAGGACGGGGTCGCCACAGAAGATAGGCAGCAAAAAAAAGAAAAAAAGAAAGCTACATATATGGTGAATTGTCAACCACACAAAAAGTGTGACTGATTACTTGTCTCCTTAAAGGTGACAAACCTAAAGCATATATAAAAAATGGCGTCCCATTACTCTCGTAAATGTAATCTATAAGATAGGGTCCTCCTGTTATAGCCAATAGAATCAAAAGAGTACTTCCAAGGTTAATCAGTGAGGACCAAACAGGTTTTATAAGCAACAGGTGTGGTGACAATGTAAGGTGAATTTATGATTTGATCAATTATTTGAATATAAAAAATCAACCAGGGCTACTCATAAGTATCGATTTTGAAAAAGCTTTCGGCTCTCTAACTGGAATTTTATGTTTAAAGTGTTAAACGCGTTTGGGTGTGGAAATAGTATAACGCACTGGGTTGAAATATTCTATAAAAATATCAAATCAACTGTTCTCGTAAATGGTAAAACTAATCGATGGTTTAAAATTGAAAGGGGATGCAGGCAGGGTGATCTGATTTCACACTATTTGTTTATTCTTTGTGCAGAGACTTTGGCCTTATAAAGGAGGACAAAGTAATAAAAGGAATCAATATTTGAAAAGAAGAGCAGAAAATTTCTCAATATGCTGATGACACTCAGCTCTTAAATGCAGGAGATGAGACCCCGTTTGAGCATTCCATACACATAATCGAGCAGTTTGGTTGAGTTTCAGGACTTTAATAATAATAATAATGTATTGAATTTATATAGCTTTGAATCTTGTAAAGCAACAAATCAAAGCGCTCAGATGACATTTAAAAAAAAAATTAAAATTTTACAAAATTTATGCGTGTGTATGCGGTTTTTTAAAAACAAATTGTCATCCGTTCCCACCGGCACACAATGGCCTACTCTTTCGAACAGCGGAACAGAATTTAACGTGCGCGCAAGATGTCCTGCATGCGTTCGCATGAATCAGGAAACCCCCCAGATCATATGGTAAGGAAGTAAGAAAAATTCCAGCAAAATATTTTGCCCCCATTCGAAAATGATTTGGAATCCCTCCAGATTTAAGATATTAGGTGTCTAGTTTCTCCAGACACTAAAAGACTGTGAAATGATAAATTACAATAATACATCTTCAGAGGTTAAACTTTTCAAAATATGGTCACAAAGAACTATTACTCCATTAGGTAGAGTAGCTGAACTAAAGTCTCTTATTCTTTCAAAGCTTATACATCTGTGGATATTACTACCAGAACGACCCGATCATTTTTTTTGGTAACAGTTACAGAAACTTTGTTTTCAATTTGTTTGGAACAATAAGCAAGACGGTAGTTAAGACCATCAAACAAGATGGACTAAATATACCTGATATGCGAAATTATATATATATGCTTTGAAGCTTTCATGGGTAAGAAAAGTTAGAAAATCTAATCACATGTGGGTCAGTATTGCAGAAATACAAAACCCATTTCTTAAGACTCTAGACTGCTAAGGTCCATCAATAACGCACAAGTATGTGCGTGTGTGTGCGTGTGTGTGTGTGTGTGTGTGTGTGTGAGGGGTCTGTATAACATGTGTGGGTGGTTATGTTGTGGAGGGAAACATGGACACTACAGCGGTGTTGTTGTGTATTGGACTAGGTGTCTTTGCTGTTAACAAGTCGTACTACAGATAGTTGACAGATTATACTTTGTAGATATATCCGTATGGAAACCAGTTTATCAAATCTTACCCTGATAGGGTCCTATTAAACTTCTAAAACATTTAAATGGGGTAGAAGAGATTGATATCGGTCCTCTAATTTCACGACTATAAGAGATACAGCCTATAGTAAAGGAGTCGACTGGATAGCCCAATTTTTTGTATGCAATATTTTCCTTGGTAGGAGTAATACTCACCACTGGTATTGTACTTTACATGTGCCTTGAATTATGCAACGGTAAAGCCCTCTTGACTAGTCCAATCACAAAGTTCTGTAAGAGCAAGCAAAAAGGGACCCGCCAACCCATGGTGCTTCAGGTGGTTGAAGGATCAACCAGAGCAAGTGACATCAACAGAAAGACTATTTCTACACCTGAAGGAGTGAACCTAGCAGACAGTTCAAGGGTGACGTTTTACCCATCCCTGGGGCCCTAATGCTTATGATATCGCATCGTAAACTATGATGGAAGTGTGCACTTGGACTGTTTTATTCTATTACTATGGCATGCATCCATGTACCATGGACTCAGGTGGGTGTGTATTTGGACTGTTTTGCTTTGTTTTATTTAAAAAAATATTTTTGGCACATGTTCATATCTGCACCATGGACTCTGGGAGAAGTGTGCACTTAGACTATTTTATCCTATTACTACGGCACATATCTATGCACGATGGGCTCTGGTGGGAGTGTGCGACTGATTTTTTTCTCTAAGGCATATGTGCACCATGGACTCTGGTAGACGTGTGTATTTGGACTCTCTGTTTTAATTTTCTCTTCTATTATGGAATATGTTTTGTATGTACAATGAACTATTATGGAAGTATGTATTAGATTGGTTTAATTGGTATCTAACGATATATGTATCGTTATCAGACTATACCTATGGTAAAAGTCATGTCAGTAGACATCTTTGGATACCATTGTGATTTTTCTTATATGATGATAATGACTGTTATCCAGAACCTGTCACACAAACATACAAAAAACATGAAACACACACTTACAAACATATAGCCCCATATGTTATCCTGTAAAAGAGGGTGAATTTTAAACAGCGATATGTGTATGTAAGGTGCTTAGAACCTGTGTGGCTGAGTGGTAGACAAAGGTCTTTGTGCCAAGTATAGCTGGCCGTTCATAATCGAATAAATAGCTGTTGTTTCAAGTCTGTTTGTATAAGTCGCCAGTCAGTCAGATCTGCTTGCGAATGTATCACGGAGACGCACTACCATAGTCGTATGAGGGCCAGATAATAATAATAATGTATGGAATTTATATAGTGCTGAATCTTGTAAAGCAACAAATCAAAGCGCTCAGATGACATGATTTTTTAAAAATATCTATTTATTCATTTATTATTGTATATCGAGGATAATGGAATAAGAACTCATGTGCTTTCACATCCTGTTCCCGTGTGTATGCGGTTTTGTAAATTTTGTCATCTGTTCCCACCGGCACATAATGGCCTACTCTTTCAAAAGCGGAACAAGATTTAACGTGTGCGCAAGATGTTCTGCGTGCGTTCGCACACGGGGCCTCGGTTTATAGTCTCATCCGAAGGACTAGATGACCCTAATGAAGGAATTGTGTAGAAACAATGAATCTACTTTCTACGTGGGCAAGGGGACGTGATTGTTGCATTCCAGGGATACCTGAGTCATCAATTAAGGACTGGACTCTGGCTGTTCAGGCAGACAGGCCTAGAGACAAGCCAAGAAACAGGCCCAGAGACAGGTCTGGAGACAGCCTGAGAGAGACTTGACTTAGAGATGTGGAACCTCTGACTGTGATTCAGACCCGGGACTCCAGCCAGCTACCTGGGCTGGACACCTTAGTGGCACCCTTTGGCGAATAGCCCGGGGGGGGGGGGGGTGGGGGGGGGACCTGGTCTGATGAAAGGAATCACTAGACGAGACTATGAAAGTTTGACTTTAAATAAAAGCTGATAGACATTCAATGTTGTCACCTCTGTCATCCTTTCAGTGCAAGAGTCTGTGTGGTGTAGCATATGTATGTCATCTTTGAGCAGAATCATCTCGGTTAGATTATGCAATGATAAGTAAGACTGGAGCAGTGATTGATCTTGAGAATCATTCTGCCTTTGAACCTGTTCGTGTATTCTGTTCTTTTTCTGAAATGACTGTAAATTTGTCCTGCCTTTATTCACCTCCGCCTAGTCCCAAAAATAGATAGATGGACAGCACCCTTTTTAAACAACATCATACTCTTCTTGCGTTCT
Source organism: Rapana venosa (assembly GCA_028751875.1). Taxonomy (NCBI): domain Eukaryota; kingdom Metazoa; phylum Mollusca; class Gastropoda; order Neogastropoda; family Muricidae; genus Rapana; species Rapana venosa. The sequence continues at coordinate 53,703,712 of CM054155.1, forward strand.
GTAACTCTCTTTCAGGTTCATGTCCAAGCGCTAGTACTTGAAGGTTTCAATGTAATGACAGTCTTTCAAATTCCACCATCCACCTAACATACTGAGTTACTGACCACCCTTGGCCTCACCCAAACTGTAGCAGTGCCCACCCATGAACAAGGCCACATACTAGACTGACTTATTCACAGAGGTGATGACAACCAGGTGGAATCACTGGCGGTTTCCCACATCCTCACTTCTGACCACTGTTGTGTTATCAGTCAGCTGGCCATCAGCGCTCTATGTCTGCAGCCAGTTTCCATCACTGCTGGCAACCTGCGGGCATAGGACTGTACATGCCTGAAACAGGACCTGACCACACATCTTTCCAGACTGATGTCCTCCAGCCACACTGCTGCTGCTCTGGACTCAGGGATGTCCAGCATGCTTGATGACCAGGTCTCTGTCACCAGAAGGAAAGTATCATCCTGATGTGATCCCAGCTCCAGTGCAGTCAGTGAACAAATTTACACTGCTAAACAACACAGATGACAAACGGAACAACGACAGTGGTAAATCTGACCTATCTGTCTTTAACCATGCGGAAAGGAAAGCTGTGACACAAATTGTTTATCAAGCTAGAGCAAGTTATCATGCTACTAGAATTTACGAAAAGTTCCACTCATGGATGCTTGTATCAGGTTGCAAACTAGTTACTGGGGTTGAATAAATAATCTCTTGTTCCGACCACATATCATTTGCCAAAACTTCTAGACCTTTTCTAAAGTACTTCAGTGACAAAATCAGTGCTGTAAAACATAGCCTTGATTTTGTTCCATCTTTGTCAGCTCCTGTCAATGAATCCTGTTTCCATGGTCAGCTTTTGACTCTTTTTACTCCAGTGACTCAAGATCTGATCAAATGCACTATTTTTTCCTATCCACGAAAAGCATTTCAGCTTGATCCATGTCCCTCCAAGTTGTTAGTGGACTGTCTAGACATACTGTAACATTAAATCACTAAAATAATGAACAACTATACTATTCTATGTAACTTTTCTATGTGTTTAGAAGACTTGTTGGATAAGCCTCAATTGATCAAAGTGATTTTAAAAACCATCATTTTGTTTCAAATCTACCGTTCATTTCAAAATAGTTGAAAAGAATCATTCTCTCAACTCTGTGACCTCCTGACTCAAAACAATCTTCTAAAGTTGTCTGTAGTCAGCATACAAACCACACCATTGTACTGAAACCACCATCCGAAAAAGTCATGAATGATTTTTTAACATGTGTTTAATTACTCTGGGGATGGGATAACTAAGTGATCAGAGGACTCACTTTACCCAAGTCAGTGTTATGCAGCATCAAGCATGGGTACCAAGTGGATGGGTTGACCGTCTGTATGCCTTGGCATCAGTACAGTTCCCCAGGTTATACAGACGGTCACATAGGAAAAGGAAATGTGGTATGTGGTTTTTTTTTTCATTTGTTAAAACAAAAAAGAATACTTGGCATGAATCTAGATTCAATTTTTTTCTGCCGAAAGTATCTGCAAAACTGCATATTTTCAACTTCATCAGATAGATCTATCCTTCATATATTTATTTTCAAGCAGCACAACTCTGGTTTGTTCCCTTTAGTGCGTTTTTTGTTGCTGTTTTTTGTTGATATATAAGTTCTTTCATTGATCACACCCCGAAGAACAATTTAATGAACTATAAAAATGCATGCTTCATTCTGCTAAAGCTGCGTGAAATTCGGGCTGTTCTCCCCGGGGAGAGCGCGTCGCCACAAGAGCAGCGCCACCTTTTTTTTTTTTTTTTGGTCTGCAACTGTATTTGTTTCCCTATCAGAGTGGCTTTTTTCTAAGAATTTTGCCAGGGACAACTCTCTTGTTGCCGTGGGTTCTTTTACGTGCGCTGAAATTTTGTGTAACACACGGGACCTCGGTTTTATCGTCTCATCCGAAAGACTAACGCCCAGACCACCACTCATGGTCTAATGGATGGGGAAAAATTCGGGCCCAAACGGGGCACGAACCCCCGCACACACCCGACCCGGACTTTTCGCCCTTCTAGACAGCGCGTTACCTCTAAAACCACCGAATCCACTATAACACTATAAGTTTTTAACACCTGTTACTTTACCCTAACAACCGCAAAATGATCAATGTCTTAAATAATTTACTAAAGTTCGTAATCCTGATACAATTGGGGAAACTGAAAGATTCAGTGGACAAGGGACCATTAGATTTAAGCACATTTTAGAAAGAAATGATGTCCATCAGCCAACCTTGGACAGTAGTTAGCACTAATGCAAACACATAGAACGATGAAACCTGCACTGAACAAAGATACATATTCCATGCAGAGATTGGATAAAGTACAACATGCAGACCACTGATTGCTTCTCATGTGTGGGGTTTGTAAGTCTTTTCTAAGAGAACGTCATTTTGATTTGACTGCATAAATGCATGCTCTTGATGAATTTATGTTTTTTATCTGTCAAGCTCCCTTATTTTTTAGACTATCTTCCATCTTTTCTATAATCTGTCCACTGGCTCTCTGTGACTGCCTAGGGGTTGTTGGTTGCGGAGCGGTCTTGTCAGGAGGGGCTGAGGTGGGGGTTCCCTCTCCTGGTGCTGCTGGCCTCTGGGGGGCTGAGGGCTGGGTTGGGTAGCGTCTGGTGATCAGTGACTTCATGACTCGAACGTGTTGTCAGTCACGGTGGGGAGCTGCCGCCGTTTTGGAGTTCTCACAGCGCTGACCGTAAGCTCTGGTGTGGCCCGTTATCAGACAGAACTTTCTCTGGTATGCTCTGTTCACTGAACAGCTGTTGGAGTAGTGTCACAAACTTGGCAACTGGTTAAATGTCCTGTTAAATGTCTGACAAATGGCGTCTTTTAGAAATAGTCATTATCAAGGAGGTCATCTTGTCCATTGAATTGGCAGAAATCTGTTGCTGCTGCCTGCCATGGACCATCAGGCATGCCAAAGGGGCAGAGTGTTTTAGACTGTTGGCTGTTTTCTTTCAGCGCACATGCAGTAACC
>CM054155.1:53707233-53743171 GCA_028751875.1 Rapana venosa
AAATAATGAACAACTATACTATTCTATGTAACTTTTCTATGTGTTTAGAAGACTTGTTGGATAAGCCTCAATTGATCAAAGTGATTTTAAAAACCATCATTTTGTTTCAAATCTACCGTTCATTTCAAAATAGTTGAAAAGAATCATTCTCTCAACTCTGTGACCTCCTGACTCAAAACAATCTTCTAAAGTTGTCTGTAGTCAGCATACAAACCACACCATTGTACTGAAACCACCATCCGTAAAGTCATGAATGATTTTTTAACATGTGTTTAATTACTCTGGGGATGGGATAACTAAGTGATCAGAGGACTCACTTTACCCAAGTCAGTGTTATGCAGCATCAAGCATGGGTACCAAGTGGATGGGTGACCGTCTGTATGCCTTGGCATCAGTACAGTTCCCCAGGTTATACAGACGGTCACATAGGACAAGGAAATGTGGTATGTGGTTTTTTTCATTTGTTAAAACAGAAAAGAATACTTGGCATGAATCTAGATTCAATTTTTTTCTGCCGAAAGTATCTGCAAAACTGCATATTTTCAACTTCATCAGATTAGATCTATCCTTCATATATTTATTTTCAAGCAGCACAAACTCTGGTTTGTTCCCTTTAGTGCGTTATTGTTGCTGTTTTTTGTTGATATATAAGTTCTTTCATTGATCACACCCAGAAGAACACTGACTGAACTATAACAATGCATGCTTCATTCTGCTAAAGCTGCGTGAAATTCGGGCTGTTCTCCCCGGGGAGAGCGCGTCGCCACAAGATCAGCGCCACCTTTTTTTTTCTTTTGGTCTGCAACTGTATTTGTTTCCCTATCAGAGTGGCTTTTTTCTAAGAATTTTGCCAGGGACAACTCTCTTGTTGCCGTGGGTTCTTTTACGTGCGCTGAAAATTTTGTGTAACACACGGGACCTCGGTTTATCGTCTCATCCGAAAGACTAACGCCCAGACCACCACTCATGGTCTAATGGATGGGGAAAAATTTCGGGCCCAAACGGGACACGAACCACCGCACACACCCGACCCGGACTTTTCGCATTCTAGACAGGCGCGTTACCTCTAGACCACCGATCCACTATAACACTATAAGTTATAACACCTGTTACTTTACCCTAACAACCGCAAATGATCAATGTCTTCACATAATTTACTAAAGTTCGTAATCCTGATACATTGGGGAAACTGAAAGATTCAGTGGACAAGGGACCATTAGATTTAAGCACATTTTAGAAAGAAATGATGTCCATCAGCCAACCTTGGGACAGTAGTAGCACTAATGCAACACATAGAACGATGACCTGCACTGAACAAAGATACATATTCCATGCAGAGATTGGATAAAGTACAACATGCAGACCACTGATTGCTTTCTCAGTGTGTGTTTGTAAGTCTTTTCTAAGAGAACGCTCATTTTGATTTGACTGCATAAATGCATGCTCTTGATGATTCATGTTTTTTATCTGTCAAGCTCTCCTTATTTTTTAGACTATCTTCCATCTTTTCTATTAATCTGTCCACTGGCTCTCTGTGACTGCCTAGGTGTTGTTGGTTGTCGGAGCTGGTCTTGTCAGGAGGGGCTGAGGTGGTGGGTTCCCTCTCCTGGTGCTGCTGGCCTCTGGGGTGCTGAGGGCTGGTGTTGGGTAGCGTCTGGTGATCAGTGACTTCATGACTCGAACGTGTTGTCAGTCACGGTGAGAGCTGCCGCCGTTTGGAGTTCTCACAGCGTCTGACCGTAGCTCTGGTGTGGCCCGTTATCAGACAGAACTTTCTCTGGTATGCTCTGTTCACTGAACAGCTGTTGGAGTAGTGTCACAAACTTGGCACTGGTTAAATGTCCTGTTAAATGTCTGACAAATGGCGTCTTTGAGAAATAGTCATTATCAAGGAGGTCATCTTGTCCATTGAATTGGCAGAAATCTGTTGCTGCTGCCTGCCATGGACCATCAGGCATGCCATGGGGCAGAAGTGTTTCAGACTGTTGGCTGTTTTCTTTCAGCGTCACATGCAGTTCACCTTCAAAGTTTCTGATGCCTGTGAACTTGTCTGAGTGAAGCTGATGTAGCTCCTCTGCATTCCCGATAGGCTGATTGTACTGTGCCAGTGTCACCAGTTTCAACTCTTTGCTGCTGGAGAGTCCCAAGATAGCAGTTCCCAGTGAGTTAATGAAAAACAACAACAACTCAGCATTGTGCCACTCAGAGTCTGCATACCTGGAATGGAGATAGATGACGCTGTCATGTTTAATACAGGTACCATTGTAGGCATGCAGGCTGGTCTTCCTTTGCTCAGTACATTCTTCCCCGGGGAAAACCCCAAATTTCCAGCTTCTCTGCATACAGCTAGTGAAAAATTCGCAGAGGAGAAATATTTCCTTGTGCTCCAGTATCAACTTTTACCCGTAGTGTAGCTCTTTCCTTGTACCAGATCTGGAGGAGGAAATTAGCTCATCTCAGTTATCTCCAGAGTTCTTCTCAATGCTTGAGAATTCTGGATGGTCATGATTGTCAGCTATTTCTTTTCTTTGGTCAGTGTCAGTACTTTTGTGTATTTTTGTGTGAGGTCTGTTCAGGATGTTCCGTCGGACACCATTTCTAACGTTCTGAGAGAATCGCGCCATTTCCGTTTGATATGAGTGAACGTGTTACAGTTGGTCACTAAGAACAATGTCGTTTAAAGGAATCTGGTTTTGGTTTATATCTCATTTTATGTGTGGTTGATGTGGGATTCCCATAACGCGGTGCCCGTCCTGGGTAGACCCTTATGACTGGCCACAAGGAACTACAGTAGAGTTGGTTTTGGATGGGTGACCGTTTGCGCGCCTTGGTTTCAGTACAGTTCCCCCAGTTCACCCAGCTGTAAATGGGTACCTGCCCTCTTTAGGGTCAGGGAAGGTAAAGCAGCGAGGGAGAGGAGATGGGCGCCGCCCTCAATATGCTGGCCCTAGAGAAGTGAGGTCTCTGACGCCTCGCTCCCCTACGACCTTATAGGTTATGGGACTCCTTTACCTTTTTCCTTTCCTTTACCTTTTAATCTTTATATAGATGCACAGTTTTAATCTGAGATTCAAAAGTTGACGAGGTGACAGCCCTGATGTGGCCTCTGTGGTCGGCTGGGCTGTAAACAATAGGATTGGATTGAAATGAAGTCACTCACAAGCAGACAACATCATATGTAGTCGTAAGACTCACTGTTCTACTGAAAAACCATTTTGGCATGTTGTGCTATGTCTTAATACAGCATGTTCTGTCTTAACTTGATAATTGGAATTCATTCTCACTGGCTGCCCAGAACATTTAGGACAGAAGCTTCAGACAGTTGGTGAGAGCTAGTGCAGCTAGATTAATTCACAGAGCCACAAAGACACATAATTATCATCCTACTTCTCTGCTCACTGCACTGTTAGCCTATTTCGACATGTATTGAGTACAAACTTGCAACTCTGTATTGTAACTCCATCATAAATGTATCATCACAGTACATCACTAAGATGATTCAACCATATGTACCTGTATGGCAGCTTTAATGGAGCTCTGATTCCCATCTATTTCTTAAGAAAAGGTCCGTCCAGCCAGCATTTTTTGGGTAACAGGAATAAAGCAATTTGTCCCACTTTCAAGAGAAGCGGATATAGTTAGTGGTAAGATGTTCAATCAAAACCAACACCACAGTTACTAAAAGACAAGATTATGCTTCTTTAAATTTGTGGTAGGTATGAGAAAATTGAAATACTGTTCTTGGAATGAAAATCGATCTCTATGAACAATTTGGTTTTCCTTTTTCTCTCCGAAAGCATCAGAGATGAATCTAGGTTAGGCTGCAAGCTACTCTTAGAAAATCCTTCTGGAAATGTTGCTGTTTAGCCATAGCTGTCCTAACACCATTATCATACAATGGAATGGATATGCCACCAAATAATATTAATTTTTAATCTTTTGTGCTTTTTTTCAGTCTTTATAGACTTTTGTATCTGATATTTAATATGTGATATAATAACTGAAATCTTCAGTTCTACAGAAATGAGAAAGTTGCACGCCTATGGTTTATGTACTGACTATTTTTTTGTGTGGCCTCAGTTGCATGCAGGTCAGGAGCACCATCTTTTGGGGGTCTCTTTTTTCCCCCCTCTTTTTTTCTCTTTTATTGTTTTTTTTAAGTGAGTGCTTCACACGCCTCTCTTCATTGGCCCAAAAAAACAACCAAAAATAAACAAACAATAAACAATAAACCCCTAGAACCCCAAATCTTTTTTTTTTGGGGGGGGGGGGGGGGGGAGAGGGTGTCTTTTTTCCTTTTTTTAAAACATAAACAACCTTTCTCTCTTATCTTACCTATTGTCTGGAGCAATGACTGCCCCAGTGTGAACTGCTGCCTGTGTTCTATTGATATTCAGCTGCAGCGGACAATCGCCTGGGTTTATAGTTGCTCTAGTGTGTGCTGTTGACACCAAAAGAATCCTGGTGGGATCAGGATGGCATTCCATGACACACACATTAAATAATAAACGTATAAAAAAGTTATTAATTATGGACACTTCTGGCTCCTCAGAACCATGCACACTCAGTGCTACCTTTGCACAACTGTACTTGCCTGGTTTCTGATGCTAGTCTCCACATGAATTATCTCTGTATGAAAAATATCTTAGAAATCACGACAACCCCAACCCCCAGAAAATCATATTTCTGGTTACTCAAGCTCCGCAACTGCTGCGCTTCATCACTACTACTACGACTACTACTACTGCTACTACTACTACTTACTACTACTGACTACATGAATTTATATAGTCGCCTAAACTTGCAAACAAAAACCCAAATCAAAGCACAATCGTTCAATACCACTCAATCACATGAATCCCAGTTCACGTTAGTGACAATTCCAGGTTGACGAATCTTTGAAGCCATCAATAAAGAGCCCGTTAAGATATGACTGTGATCAGTGCGTTGTTTCGATCATCAAGCTGGGAAAGAGAGTGGGTCAGACCGAAGAAAGAGAAAGACGCTAGACATCAGAAAAGACCCGTTATCGAAGTTGAAGTTTAAAGTCGCCAGAATGATGAAGCTTTCTTGGGAGAGAGGCCTGTAGATGATCGAGAAGCATTGAAACTCTTGATGGAAATCTGAAGATGTTATTTGTTTTTTAACTAGTTTGGAGACGGACGGTAAGACCGCAGAAAGAAATAAAATGTCCAGGTAAGTTCAGATCGAGTTCACAGACTTCAAAAGATTGATATGAGAAAGGAAAGCATAGGTAGAAAGAAAGATCTGGTTGTAGAGTGTCTTTGTAGAAAACAGCAATGCCGCCTCCACGGGAGAGTCAGAGAAAGGAGAGAGTTTTGTAGCCAGGTGGTGTCAGTTGTTGAATCTTAGGTACATGACCTTGTGGGTTTAGCCATGTTTCTGTGAGAAAAGTTAGAATAATGTTCTGTTCGAATATGAAATCATAGAGATAGTCGGCCTTGAAACATCTGGACAGACAGATTGCCCATTAAGAAAACATCTTGGATAAAGATTGATGTAGGCAGAGAGGTTAAGGTGACAATGGTGCTGAGGAGACTTTCAGAGGGAGAGACAGGGTATGAGGGAGGATGTGTGCATGAATAGCAACCAGAGTTCAAATTCTGATTTCAGGTGTTGAAGGTGGTGTGAGGAACTGGTTCTGTACGAGGGAGTTTGTGTCTCTAACATCATCAAGAACAGTTCGTGTTGAAGAAGAAGGGTCTATATCGAAAGATCTGACCTGCTTCATGCTGGATCTTTATTTTACCATGTTGAGGGAAATATACCCTCAGTTCCAGGCCTGCTCAGACAGACAGTAGATCAAGCAACCGCCATCAGGCACCTTCAGCAAATCTGTCAGCTAGCCTGATACACGTTAATGGGTGTGGCAGAGAATGAATGACATTGAGATGCCCATTATTTACAATACCAGGTGATAATTATGTCCTTGTGACTGCACTGAATAAAACCACCGATGTTGGAATGAATTATTCAGAGCTCTGGCAGGCAGTGTTGTTCTTACATCCTTACCTATTCCCCCTACCAGAGTTGAAGATAGGACATCCACAACGCCTTGCGTCTTTAAAGTAGGACATCCACAATGTCTTGTTTCGTCAATGTGGAGCATCAATAATACTTTGTTTCTTCTTCAAGATAGGGCACCAACAACATCTGGTTTTGTCTGCAAGGAGGGACATCAGCAACATCTGGTTTTGTCTGCAAAGAGGGACATCAACAACATCTGGTTTTGTCTGCAAGGAGGGACATCAACAACATCTGGTTTTGTCTGCAAAGAGAGATATCAACAACATCTGGTTTTGTCTGCAAAGAGGGACATCAACAACATCTGGTTTTGTCTGCAAGGAGGGACATCAACAACACCTGGTTTCTTCCTCAATGTGGGACATCAGCAACATCTGGTTTTGTCTGCAAGGAGGGACATCAACAACACCTGGTTTCTTACTCAATGTGGGACATCACGAACATCTGGTTTCTTACTTAATGTGGGGCATCACGAACACCTGGTTTCTTCAGTGGTGGGCATCATACAGGTGATGGTTTCATCTTCTTTGTAGGGGCACTGAGAACGTCTTGGTTTGTTCTTCGTGTAGGACATAGTAACTCCTTGCTTCTTCATGATGGGACACTTATAACTCCTGGCTTTTTCTTCATTGTGGGACACTTATAACTCCTGGCTTCTTCATTGTGAGACACTTATAACTCCTGGCTTCTTCTCCATTGTGGAACACTTATAACTTCTGGCTTCTTCATTGTGAGACACTTATAACTCCTGGCTTCTTCTTCATTGTGAGACACTTATAACTCCTGGCTTCTTCTTCATTGTGAGACACTTATAACTCCTGGCTTCTTCATTATGAGACACCTATAACTCCTGGCTTCATTGTGAGACACCTATAACTCCTGGCTTCTTCTTCATTGTGGAACACTTATAACTTCTGGCTTCTTCATTGTGAGACACTTATAACTCCTGGCTTCTTCTTCATTGTGAGACACTTATAATTCCTGGCTTCTCTTCATTTGCGCTACACTATAGCTCCTGGGCTTCTCATTGTGAGACACTTATAACTCCTGGCTTCTTCTTCATTGTGAGACACTTATAATTCCTGGCTTCTTCTTCATTGTGAGACACTTATAGCTCCTGGCTTCTTCATTATGAGACACCTATAACTCCTGGCTTCATTGTGAGACACATATGACTCCTGGCTTCTCCTTCATTGTGAGACACCTATAACTTCTGGCTTTTTCTTCATTGTGAGACACTTATAATTCATGGTTTCTTCTTCATTGTGAGACACCTATAACTCCCTGCTTTTCTCTTCATTGTGGTGACACTTAATAATCCAAAGTTTCTTCTCATTGTGAGGACACCTATGACTCCTGGGGCTTTTTACTCATGTGGGACCCGTATCAATTCATGGGTTTCTTCATTGTGGGACACTATAACTCCTGGCTTCTGTCTTCATTTGGGGACACTTATAACTCCATAGATTCTTCATGTGGGACACTGATATCTCCTGGCTTCTTCTTCATTGTGAACACTTATAACTCCGAATCTTCTTCATGTGGGACACTTATAACTCATAGATTCTTCCATTATGGACACTGATAAACACCTGGGGTTTTTCTTTTTCAACATAGGCATGCATTCTCAGTGCATAGCACACTCAAATTGGTGAAAGGTAATACCAGTGGAAGCAAGTACTGACCCCCATATTTATCAGAAAATTGAGCAGGTCATAGCATTGCATATCTGTAGCTACAGTATCAGATGGAGACCAAATTCTAGACATTCTTTCCAGGGTAGCGCACACTAGCAACTACAGTACCAAACTGAACAGTCCTCTGGAACGGCAAGGAAACAACACGCATCAGCTTTAAGATCAGACTGAAGGGGTTTCCCGATCAGTGTGCACATTTTTGTAATGCGATGGAAATGGTTGGCCATAAATCAGACATTAGAAGAAGGAATAGAGGCTATGGAGATAGGACGCTTTCGCAAACTTCTTTTATCTCATACAGAGACACATTACTAATGATGAAAGTGAAAACCAGAAACTATAAAAGCCCCATGCAAGACGAATGAAGACTGCTGGACTGAAAGGTGAAAAATGCATACTGATTGGTATGGGAATGTCAATTCGAACATCTGGAATGCCCAGACATGTCCTACAGGGAACAGTAACAAGAAAGGAGACGAAGAAGCATACTGTGATAAGAAAACGATGGGAATACAACATCAAGTGAGGGGTGAAACGACTTACAACGAAAACTAATAAACTGCGAGGAAAGAAAAAATGCTGGTTTCATAATGAACAGTACTGCACCAAAGGTCTACTTGGACTGATGATATGGAAGGTGACGTTTGAAGATGCCGAGCTATGTAGACTATTGCTTATGGCATCGTGTTGTCTAGTTGCAGAGTAAGTTCGGGTTTGCAGTTAACTGAGACGGTGAATGGCGTAATTCATTCGGCTTTATGAAAGACATACAGCCGGAAATAGGAACTACGAACCACTTAATTCGATTGTGTAGCTACAGATCTGGGGTGATTACTTCTGTTTGTGGTGTGTGTGTTTGTGTGTGGTGTGTGTGTGGTGTGCCCTGTGTGCGTGGCGTGCGTGCGTTCATGCGTTCGTGCGGTGCGAGCGCGCGTGTGTGTGTCGCTTGTCTCCTCTCGTCCTCACTAGGTCGCTCTCTGTCTCTTTTCTCTCTCTCTCTCGCTCTCTCTCTCTCCTCTCTCTCTCTCTTATGTTTCCTTATCTATCCATGCTTTCTCAGTATACTTGGCTACTGTCTGTCTCGAGGTCGGTCTGTATCGTCTCTCTCACTCTCTCTCTCGTCAACCCAACAGGGACCGAAGAAGGACAGAGAGAGGCGACAGACAGAGGCAGAGAGTCTGGCAGAGAGAGGAGACAGGCAGAGAGAAGAGGCTGGCAAGAGTAGAGAGACGATCAGAGGAAAGAGGCAGGTGCAGAGAGAGGAAGACAGGCAGAGGAGAGGAGACAGACAGAGAGAAGGAGTGCATGGCAGAGGAAAGCGAAGAGGACAAGGAAAGTGCATTGGTTTGGCATCTGAAACTTTGGCCAAGTTTGTTAGGTCAACAGGCACCATCAGCCTGACAGACTCAGGCACACCAACACCCCAGCCTCTCCAAACCACATGCCTTCCCAATTGCTGCTTCCCGGAACGTGCTTATCGCCGTGCGTCTCGTGGCTTTTCAAAGGTGATGGCGGCTGGACACAGTGGCTGAACAAGGAGTTGTGAATTGCCCTGGCTTGAGGTGGCCTGTACTGAATTACCAGGAGGTAGGACTGTGAACAAATAATTAGATCAGATTCGGGATGCCAATTAAGCAGTGGGATACTCTAAAGAACTATTTGTGTGGGCTTGAGAAACAGATCCCTCAGAGTAATCTCTTGACATTTGCCTAGGAAACACAGAACTTTCTTCCATGTGTACAGCTCTGATGACGTAAACCTGACAGTTGTTTTTGTTGTTATTTTTGGGGGGGGGGGGGAGGGGGGGGGGGGGGGGGTGTGTTTGTGTTGTTTTTTTTTTTTTTTTTGCTTTAAAAATAAATTTGTTTAAAGTTTTGTATGTGTTGTGTTTTTATGTTTTGGGGGTGGGGTGGGAAAATAAAAATTATATTAATGTGTGGTGGTGGTCGGTGGGGGTGAGGTGTGGGTTTTGTGGTGTGGTGTTGTTAAATATAATAAAAAAAAAATATAAAATAAAAAAAAAATATTATTGTTGTGTTAAAAATTAGATCATTTTGTGAAAGTTGAAGATGTGATTGTTCAGGTTTCCTGGACAAATGACACCTTACTACCCCGCACTTTACTTTTGGTTGCAAAAAAGAACATCAGGCAAATGACTCTGGAGAAAAAGACATGTATTCCAAGCTGCAGCTGTGGACACCTGTCATCGTGAAAACAGTCAAAGACAGAAATATTCGGACTGGAGGTTTTACATGTAATGTTGGTTGCTGGTCAGAGTTTTTCTGGTTTAGAAATGACTGTGGTTGACTGTATAGCGCCGCGCGGGTGTGTGTGTGTGTGTGGTGTGGTGTGTGCGTCAGAGCGTGCGTGCGCGCGTGTATGTGTGTGAGCGTGCGTGCGTTTGTGCGAGCGTGCGTGGTGTGCGTGTGTGTGTGCGTTTGTGTTTTCGTGTGTATTCGTGTGCGTGCGTGCGTGGTGTGGGTGTGGGGGTGTGTGTGGTGTGGTTGTTGTGTGTGGTGCGTATGGGTGTGAATAGAGAACAAAAGAGAACGGTTATTCATATCTTGAGTTAGTTTTTTTCACGTGTTGGAAAGAGCACGAGGTTACTGGATAAGACAAACGTAGGAGACAGGAAGCTCTGTCACCGCCTTGTTGTTTATATCATGGTTATGGTTTTGTGATCCCCCCCTTCCCCCATTTGGAATGGGGCGAAAGTAAAAGGCACCAATTAATCTGACTCCTTAATGGAAATACTAACCATGTCGTTGAATCCATGCCAGGTCGACCATTTAGGCTGGTAGCAAAATTATAAATCTATATTTATATTCTGAAAATATGGTTTTGTGTGCCCAGTCCCCTCTTCCACTGTCTCATGTGAACAGACTTTAACAACTTGTCTCAATAAAATTGGGTTTGTCATGACGCTCTCTCTCTCTCGTCTCATCACGCACTCGCTCTCCTCTCTCGCTCTCTCTCTCTCTATCTCTCTCTCTCTCTACTCCTTCTCTCTCTCTCTCTCTCTCTCTTGCTCCCCCCTCCCCTTCGATGTATCATGACCAAGTGGTTGTTTAGTCCCCCACTTGAGAGAAAGGGATGGGGGTGGAGGAATGACCAGAGAGAGGGAGGGGGAGGAAAGCCAGAATGAATATTGGTTGTGATTCTATTCCCTGTCAAAATTTTAAATAAGACAATAAGCAGGAGCTCTGTTTACATATAGACAAAAATGCATTTTACACACATGTAGAAAAAATCTTGATGTTCTTTCCTTTCTCCTTGCCCCCATTGGTGGGAGATGTGGTTTGGGTGGTACTAAGCTTCCTCACAATCTTGTGTCAAGCAAACTTCGAATGGACTGGCCATTTGCACTGTTATAAAGGATAAAATGCATTCCAAGACATTCTTGTTGGTGAACTATTCATGCTGCACTATCGCTATTAAGGTGCCTGGCAACGTAACATCAAAACCAGGGCATAACTCTGACAGCCGGTAAGCACTGCATGGAATTTTGCAGTAGGTAGAGGTAGATCAATACGTGAGAGTAAAAAAAAAAAAATTTGCAGAAGAAAAGCAAAAAGAGCTTCCCAATACACTGAAAAAAAGAAGCTGCGGAAGAATTGACAAAAGCAGACATCAGACTGGCGTGCAAGTTTATTCTCAACAACGATGCCGAGACAGTCACGTTACATGGATTGGTCTGCTTAGCCACGACAGATGTTGCGTATTAAACAAACTAAAAAAATCAAAGTAAGTGACAAAGAAAGAAGATGGCGCCCATTGTCACCCGAGACAGAAGGAGTTTCTGTTTTACTGCTGAGGTATGGGGCAGAATTAAGCCCAGGGCTTCATAATGTACTAGGGCTTCATATTTTGTATAAGTGCTCATAGATTCCACTAGGTCTTCATAGATGTACCAGGCTTCATAAAAGCACCAGGGCTTCTAGACGTGACTCAGGCTTCATAATGCACTAGGGCTTCATAGACGTAACTCAGGGCTTCATAGATGAACCAGGGATCATAAATGCAGCAAGGCTTCATAGATGTACCAGAGCGTTCATAGACGTTACTAATGCTTCATAGAATATCCCAGAGCTTCATAGATGCATGCCAGGGCGTATAAGATGTACCCAGGGCGTTCATAAGTTGTGTGTGTGTTATGTATGTATGAGTGTGTGAAGTGGTGTGTTGTGTGTGTGTGTGTGTTGTGTGGTGTGTGTGTGTGTGGTTAATTGCTTCTCTGTTTCTCACAATCTGGCACTATTGTCATTTCAATCAAGCCTAGAGGGCCTTTTTTCTCCATTTACGTCTAAATCTCTCTCTCTCCAATATTCGATTTTGCATTATATAATTAGTCGCCCTCCATTTGCAACTTTAACTGTTGGTTTGTTTTAAGATTGTGCAGGATTCATAATATGATTTGTAAAGTGAATGAATATTTCATTGTTTGACTAATTCTATACAATATGACACTCTGTCCAAAAACCGCTTGTTGGCTAACTAGATATGGATTCAAAGTACGTGCCTTTTTAAATGTTTTTCATCTGCTAAATAACGTTTCAGATGTGACCCTCCATTTGGTCAACTAGTAAATAGCGTCCTTTCATATTTTTGGGCTTCTCCAAATCAATGTTTGTCACATAATGTATCAGATGAGTAGTAATTTCAATTCCGGCTATAATTTTATCAGCCGAGAGCCAAAACCAAATAGAAACAGGATTAATAACTTATATACATCAGTCAGTAAGTTATAAGCAATAAAATATTTGAAAACGGGCATTGTAATGTAATATGGCTAGAAGTACGCCTGAAAGGAGCCAAAACAATACTAGGTAGGATTTTTGTTATCGACACCCAGATGACGCATTAGTGATTGGTTTGATAATTTTGACAAATGATGAATTATGTTTGGTAACTACTCAACTGAAATAATTTTACTTGGTGGAATTCCTTAATTGATTTACTTAAGCTAATGATAAATGGAATAAAAATCTTCAGGTGTATGGTCTGGCACAATTGTAAATATTGCAACAAGAGAACACTCGCACGTACTGAGACAATTATTCATCATATTACACACCAATCCCATCTAAAATGGATTGAACTGTCCTGTTCCTGTACTAAGGCCTAAGCGATCACTACCCTGACTTTTTACATGGGTCACAAAAGTGCTTAATAAACGCCAGAGCAAACACAATAAATTCTTTTCGTCAGCTATAGAACGTTTAATGCAAAACATTTTCTGTCTGACTTAGGTAAACTAGACTTCTCTGAGGTTTATCAGTTTACTGACCCAAATAAAGCACTTGAAATTTGTTATAGTTTTTTTTGTCCATCAATCTTGTATAGACGATGCTCCTCTTATGAATCTAACGTGGAAAAGCTAGAGATAAACCACCTGGTAAACTTGATGAAATCACTGAAGCCATAGCCAACAAGAAAACTTACATAAAATCAACTGAGAAAGGAGGAAAACATAAGAGCAGCTGAAATAAAGTGACATTACATGAAACGTAATCATTTCAAATAAGAAATATTTATCGTGGTAATATCATCTAAGAAGGACACAAAGTCCCTCACTGAAAAAGCAATTTTTCAGTTAGCCTGTAAATCATCATCATCATTACTCAATCAGGTCACGGGTGCTATCGGCAGATAATAGAAATAAACACTTTGTCGTATTGCTGAAAAAAATTAAAAAATTGACCGCTCAGTTCAATGATTGACCTCTTTTAAAGATTTTTGCTAATTCTAAGTCGAATAAAGTCTAAGCTGTCGCATTCAAATATATGTGTGCATGAAGTGCAGAAGGAGTTATGTGCTCATAAAGCATACAAAATCCCGTGGTTTTAGATGATTCTCTATCATACTTTACTGAACATAACTTGAGTTCATTCCTAATCAAAGTGCTTCAAGAAAATTTTAACCATGTCACACCGCAACTCACCAATCTCATTGAGGCAAGGCCCATTTAAATATCCACAATGATATCCGGAACTGGATGCCAATTTTGTGTAGACTTGAGCAGGCATTTGTACTGTATTGACCCCAAACTCCCAGGAAAGAAACTGGCTAGTTATGGTTTTTTGTGCAGACTCACTAAAACAATTACCTCAGTTTCTTGATAAAAGACGACAGCTGTTACCAGATGTCGATTATGTCGTCCCTTTTGCCGTGAATATGTATTTCCCAAGGTTCCATTGTTTGGGGCCTGGGTCACTTTCAATATAAATAAAACGAGTCTTCTCTCATGTATCTTCCACCTTGTGAACTCTTTGCGAGACGGGAACTACCATACAACAGCTGGTCCATGAAGTAAACTCTATACGTACAATTTAGCAAAAAGACTAAACAATCTAGCAGCGTGGACGGAGTGCAATCACATGGCTCGTCACATCCACAAAAATCAATTAATGGTGGGTTACAACGAGACAAAAGCCCAAAACTTTATAACTACACTATATGGACTAAAGAATTTTACGGATAAAGACATGAAAAGTCAGTTCATATAAACTACTTGCCTATACATTGAGAATAACAAGTTCATGGTCCAAATCAGATTTTAGTAGTTCAGAAATGTATCTAAGAAGCTATTTCCCAACTAAACAGAATAAAACCTTCTTGATCAACAATAATCGAAACCCTAATTCTCACGCATACATAAACTGAGTTGACTATGCATCCACATGTTGGGATTGGCGAGTAAAAATCTGTTTCACAACAACTTGATAGAGTTTATAAACGTCTAGAAGTAATTCTCCTGGAACTACTCCTTGGATACAGTAGAACTACAAGGAGCGAACATTCCTTCCGTTAGTTTACATTGCTTTCAATAGAAGGGCGTAATTGTGTATAAAATCATGAATAACCGGGTTCCACATTAGCGTTTTGTCATAGGTTCCCTGTTTAAATTGTTCGTAACAAAATAGCGTTGTTAATCCTCGTCCAAGAACGATCTCTATATGTTCACACTGTTTATTCTGTAGCAAAATATAAGAAACGAAAATCCAGTCATTTATAAAAGCGAAAAGAAGCTATCAACTTTCAAATAAAAATCGTATCACACACTGTTAATTTTTCTGGTGAATGTGCTTGTTGAATTCTCTGGTGAGTGTGGTGTGTGTGTGTGTGGTGTCGTGTGTGTGTTGTGTTGTGTGTGTGTGTGTACTGTGTGTGTGTGGTGTGTGTGTGGATGTTGTTGCTTGATGCTCTGAGGCTTGCTATTCTTTATGCTCAAATAAAGTTCATTGCTTGTTTCTGCCGAGGTGGCAGATGTGGCTCACTCCGTCCCATGACCCCAAACGAGTAGGGGGACATGAGAGAAGACGCAACAAGATCTTTTTCCATGCTTCACGAATCCTGAGGCTAAGTAAGAAAGGTGTGCAGGGGTTGGTGCGGTCAGCTTTGATGTTTTCAACCCATGAATTTCTCTTTGGCGGCCTCCATCTATCTTGCCATCAACCGATCCCTGCAAGAGGGTTTTTTGCTTAAGGTGGTTGTTTCTTGTGGTGTGACAAACCACATCAGTTTTCTCCTCTTTATGTGAAAGCAGAGGTCATGGGGGCCACACGCTTTTAGGATTATCTTCGTTCACATAGATTGTTTGTCTGCGTGTTCTTTGTATAATATTTGAGGATTCTGTATGCACGTTGTTCTACAAATGCAGATTCTCCTCTCTACGCTGCTGACAGGGTCCGATGATTCACATCCAAATAAGGAGTACAGATATCACGAGTGGATTCTGTTGATTGGATATTTTTGTGCAGAAGCTGATGTTTGTTACTTCTGGATGCTCCTCGAGTCTAGGCTAGAGCAGATGTTAGGCTAGTTGCAATGCGAGCTTTCACTTCCATTGTTTGCTGTGGCCATCTTTTGTTAGGATGATCCTAATATTGATGGCTCACCTCTTCCAGTAATTGTCTCCACTCAACGTTATTTCCGTGCGGTCATATATAGCGCTGTTGACCAATGATCTTTTGATTCTCTGTACTGACCTCCATGCCGTAGGCCTCGCCATCTGATAGACTAGCTGTGAGGATTTGCAGGTTTCTTGATTGCTGCCCGCCCATGAGGTTCAATGTCACCTCAACTCTGAGTTGGCAAAGGGTCCTTCCACCATGAGAATTGGAAGTGTGGTGGTTTTGCTGTGTCACTGGTCATGATGTTTTTGAGGAAGAGGTTAAAAGTACAGGTGAAGAAGCAGCCCTGACGGACCCAACCGGGAGTGGTCAGTTAAGAACTCGCCTTGTGATTGTTTCTTGTAAACTGCACTTCTATGCTTCTCGACATGTGCCTTGATGACTCAAGAGGCAGTTGTCAATGTTAAGTGCGTGAAGTACTTGCCAGAGCCGGAAATGGCCATACCCGGTCAAAGGCCTTTTTGAAGTCCTATGAAAGTGTGATACCATAGTCTTTTTGTGTTGGGAGATGTTGTTCCTCTATCAAATTCTCAGATTGAAAAATTGTTCCTTTGAGGCTGCGTTTTGGTCAAAGCCGGCTTGTTTCTTCGCCAGGAGTTTTCCCGCTTGGTTTTTCAGTTCTGTTTGAGGACTACCCACAGCAAGATTCTTGCTAGAATGGGCTATGAACTGATGTTTCTGAGTTCGTGGCTTTGCTTGAGTTTCCTGTCTTAGTAAGTATATACAAGAGATGTGATTCATTCTTCTGGCCAATTCCTGGGGTCGTGATCTTCTGGACAGTTCTGTGAATCGCCTTGCTGTTTCATTCCCTACGTTTTTTATGATTCGACGCTGGTGTTATCGATTCCGAGGGACTTCCCTTCTCATTTGTGTCTACTAACTCACCTTAGTATTGGTGGGCCTTATCTTGTTGTTCAGTGTTTTTTCAGAAACAATGGTGTGTAGTCGTGGCGTAGGTGGGTATTTATACAATCCCTCCACATATTCCGTCCAGCGATTGGAGATGGCAATGCTTTCCTGTTAAAATAATTTCCTTCTTTGTCTTCAATAACAGAAGCTTTAGGCTGATGGGTTTTTCGTTAGTGATTTCAGAGTGTCGTAAGCTGTTTTCTGTTTCCCTGGCCTTCCCAACTTCGATGCTGTGGCATTGTTCTCTATCCTCCTTCTTTGGCTCTTCTCATCTTTTTTCTCGTCACTTCTCTGTGGCTATTCTGTATTTGTGTTGATGGCTCTTTGACTTGTGAACTTGTTTCTTCAAGCTCATCTTCGTTTTGTCGCAGAGGTCAAGAACCTCATTTGTCACCCAGGGTTGTTTCGTTGTTCTGCTTCTTCCTAATGTTCTTCTGCTGCGTGTCATTAGCCCTTCTTTGATGTTGTTGGCTAGTGTTGTTCACATCATTGTCAGATGGGCTGTAGAGTGGTCGTAACACAAGAACTTTCCCAGAGCTTACATTTTGGCAGTAGTGACCACGACCTGTAACTTACAACTATCAACTGAAACCGAGAAAGCAAAAAACAGCCAAAAACCCCATGCATAAGTTGTTCTGGAAAAACTCAAAGACCCAACAAGTGTTGAGATCTCCAAGCCACATTGGAGGAAATATCGCCGCACCACAGCCATCGACAATGATGTGGTGCAGATTTATGGTTATATTTTGATGATTAATGACATCAGTCGTTATAGTGTAATGCGAGGAGACGTTACATTAATTTGAATTTGTAACCATGTATAATTTGTGTGTGTATTTGTGTGTGCATGTGTTAGTGCGTGCGGTACGTGTGTGTGTATGGGTGTGTGTGTCTTGATTTTTGGGGGAAGGTTGTCTAGTTTAGGGGAAGGGGGTGTCTACCTCCCTAATTAGTTTTTCCTCCTCCTAAAAAGAGCAACTGCCAGATAACTGTTTTTGGGCACACGTCATTGTAATGCCTTGCCCCACTGTACCCAGAAACACTCACCCCCAAGCAATCAACTTCTGGCTAGGCAGTCTATGGAGAAACTGCAGTTTCCATAAAGTCATAGCAAGATTTTCTCTGGTGCTGTGTTCATGAATCGCATGCATTGCTTGTTGGAGATATCGCTTGTACTACACAAAACTAGAGTGCTGTATGTGTGCCATCGGAGATAGCTATTTCGGAGGTGTTAGCATTGTATTCGCAAACTGTGAACAGTTATGCACACAAACTATATCACAATATAGTAGGTTGCCAAAGCAATGGTTTATTTTTGACAGCGTTAATTACGTTTCTATAAATAGTTCTTGATAGACATAGTCTTGAGAAGCTTTGCCAATTTGTATGCCAAAACGTTATGGCCCTCGTCTCCATAGGACATCAATATTCATTGGTCTCATTCATCTTAATGAGGCTCATCCTCATCTCGAAACTGCAGAATAGAACACAAGGTTGATCTGCACCCTTTTAAACTGCAGACTCGGACATATCATCACACAATTCACACATTTACGTTTTTTGCCTGTGTATTTTTCTGTGCAACATGAACCAACATTTTCTTGGAACAATTGTCATTGAAAGCCAATGAACTTGAAATGATAACTCAACATCATCTTTTGAAGTTTTGCATCTAAGTTTTAGAAAGCATGTGTTCCCAAATAAGCATCGAGGCTTTCTATCTGATGCTGACAATCTGACTTCAAGTATTAGTCCTACTTCTTTTTATTCTCTCCTGTACATACTGATAATAGCATGAATGCTCACACCAACCGTGGGACGATTTTTCTTTTTTTGTGGTATTTGTATGCCAACTAAGGGTTCTGTAGGCAATGAAACCTAAGATACCCATGGCAGAAAATACTTGATACCCAATCTTACTTGTTTATTTAAAAAAGAACGAAAAAAACAAATTGGATAAAAAAAGACCAGTCTTACCATCTACACTGATTGGATCAGTGCACACACATAGAAAAAGATAACCGAAACATCACAGATCCAACCTCTTTAATGTCTTAATGCCCCCTATTACCACCCTAGCCTATAGATCTCCCTTGTAAAGGATTTGAAGCCTTTGGGGAACGGACAGCCTTAAACCCTTGCAACTAAGACGCAGACCCACACCCTGTTCCGAAAGAGTGCCCCTATAGTTTATTTTATGACTGGCTGTTGTGGCACAAAGTGCCAGGTTGCCTTTACTTTTAATTAGAAACCCCATGAAAGTGGAATCTTTACACTTATGCATGAAGATAGAGAGCAGAGTCTGCGATTAGCTTCTCATGCCACTCTTTTTGTTGAGTTGGTGTTATCAACACACATTGATGCAGCTTCACCTTGTAAGATCGTCACTGTAGCTGCAACCCGCTGAGTGAGAAGATACTGGAGAACCAAACCAAACTGACTTGAGTCAGTATATTGCAATGGTGAGAATCTCCTCTACATGTAGCTAGGCAGCGTGTAATTTGAAGATTGGGAGAAAATTGTAATATTAAATTTTGACTTCCTTGGAAGAATCATTGCTTTTACCAGCATTCCTATTTAATTTTCTTTGCAGTGGTAAGATGCTGCAGGCACATTTCCTTCCTCCTAGAGGAAAGGGAATAAATTGTATTCTACCTTTTGCTAAATAATAATCCTGTCAGCAATAGCACTTGGGGGTGGTCACAGAAGTAGTCAGACCACACTACATTTTCGGGTTTTTTTTCGTATTTTTCAGCATCGTTTCGCAATCAATTTTATATTGTAATTAGGTAGATTTACCTGTAGGGCTCCAGAATTTGAACCATAACTCCACGTCCTGACAAAGGTATTCCATCTCGCACAGGGTATAGTTGTTCCTTGATTGTGAGAATATGGAATATTATAAGTTTCCAGTGTGTAAGATGATTGAATCACCTGTGAAAAATAGAAATAGACCAGAAGAGTAAGTTTATCAATAGTAGAATGTGTCGTTATGATAATTAATCGAAGAAATAGCAGCGTGAAATGTTGATAGACGATCTAAGGATTGTGATCTGTAAAAAACAGGAAATAAGCAGGGAACAGACTATACCAGCCGTTATATGTTCAAGAAGACCCTTCTTCTTTCACTTTTTGGGTATTGGACCATAACGGAAAAAAAAGATGAAGAAAATATTTGGTTGGAATAAATTTGCTATATAGCGTTGGACCTAGGGGGGTGGGAAGGGGGGAGGGGTGGGGGGAGGGGGGGGGGGGGGGAGTAAAGACGATAGACTTAGCCTGAAGGTATATTGTGGGAATGGAAATATAAAAGTAACAATATTTGGTGACAGAAATATTTTTTGTTGCATCCCTTGCTACTAATTAGAATTGTTAATAAGGATGATATGAAGTACAGCCTAGTTCCCAGTTGATAAGACGATAGAATATTTAGAACCCGGTTTTTTCTTCTCTAAGTAAATTTACCATATTGAAAAGTGTGTCTGACTACCAAGACCCTGTCGGCATACTTGTTGTGTGCCTGTGTTTTGATATGATTATATACAAAAATAGTTACTGATTGAAGAGAGCCCGCTAACTCCATAAAAAGTACAGGGGGAGTAGGGGAAGATGTGTTGGTACCTCGCAATGTTTGCAAAGATGACATTACGTCAAGTGCCCAGATGGATTGGTGTCGGGTTGTACCACGTGTAATGACACGAAGATGATCTGTCAGCCTGTGGAGCCCTGGCAGTTGTGGTGCTGAAGTGGACCCTACGATCTAGAGGTGGACTGACCAGGTGTCCACCTGTTACGGAACGGACTGTTCAGCCGCTACACAGCGCACCGACCCGGCCCTCCCCCCCCCGCACCGCTCTCCCGCATTCCCCGCATGTGCTACTCAATATAGCTAGGTCAATCCTCAGGTCACGCTCCCCCTGAAAAAA
This sequence comes from Rapana venosa, assembly GCA_028751875.1. Lineage (NCBI taxonomy): Eukaryota > Metazoa > Mollusca > Gastropoda > Neogastropoda > Muricidae > Rapana > Rapana venosa. The sequence continues at coordinate 53,727,724 of CM054155.1, forward strand.
CTGAACATTTGTCCTCCGAGGTTGGTGTGTGTCGAGAGTGAGGGGTGCGGTGAGTGGTGGGGGGCGGGGGAGTACGTATGTCTGGAGCACGTTGTAAGGGTAAATTGAGGTTGGAGAATGGAGTTTATTATGATATCTTTAATTAGGTTTGTTAATTATTGATTTCAAGTGGATTTGTGGGATTACAGAACTGGGAAGTGGTCTGGAAATAGAGTTAGTGATCTAATAATGAAATACGTGATTAAAATTGAGTTGAATAAAGTATTGTTTGTTTCACCTGGCAGTTTTGTGCGGATGTGCAGAACGGATTGAGCAGCATATCCATCGACAGCAGTCTGCCCAACACCAAAAGAATCCTGGTGGGATCAGGATGGCATTCCATGACACACACATTAAATAATAAACGTATAAAAAAGTTATTAATTATGGACACTTCTGGCTCCTCAGAACCATGCACACTCAGTGCTACCTTTGCACAACTGTACTTGCCTGGTTTCTGATGCTAGTCTCCACATGAATTATCTCTGTATGAAAAATATCTTAGAAATCACGACAACCCCAACCCCCAGAAAATCATATTTCTGGTTACTCAAGCTCCGCAACTGCTGCGCTTCATCACTACTACTACGACTACTACTACTGCTACTACTACTACTTACTACTACTGACTACATGAATTTATATAGTCGCCTAAACTTGCAAACAAAAACCCAAATCAAAGCACAATCGTTCAATACCACTCAATCACATGAATCCCAGTTCACGTTAGTGACAATTCCAGGTTGACGAATCTTTGAAGCCATCAATAAAGAGCCCGTTAAGATATGACTGTGATCAGTGCGTTGTTTCGATCATCAAGCTGGGAAAGAGAGTGGGTCAGACCGAAGAAAGAGAAAGACGCTAGACATCAGAAAAGACCCGTTATCGAAGTTGAAGTTTAAAGTCGCCAGAATGATGAAGCTTTCTTGGGAGAGAGGCCTGTAGATGATCGAGAAGCATTGAAACTCTTGATGGAAATCTGAAGATGTTATTTGTTTTTTAACTAGTTTGGAGACGGACGGTAAGACCGCAGAAAGAAAAAAAATGTCCAGGTAAGTTCCGATCGAGTTCACAGACTTCAAAAGATTGGATAGGAGAAAGTAAAGCATAGGTAGAAAGAAAGATCTGGTTGTAGAGTGTCTTTGTAGAAAACAGCAATGCCGCCTCCACGGGAGAGTCAGAGAAAGGAGAGAGTTTTGTAGCCAGGTGGTGTCAGTTGTTGAATCTTAGGTACATGACCTTGTGGGTTTAGCCATGTTTCTGTGAGAAAAGTTAGAATAATGTTCTGTTCGAATATGAAATCAGAGAGATAGTCGGCTTTAACATCTGGACAGACAGATTGCACATTAAGTAAACATATGTGGAGAAAGTTTGATGGAGGCAGAGAGGTTGAAGGTGACAATGGTGCGTGAGGAGACTTTCAGAGGGAGAGACAGGGTATGAGGGAGGATGTGTGCATGAATAGCAACCAGAGTTCAAATTCTGATTTCAGGTGTTGAAGGTGGTGTGAGGAACTGGTTCTGTACGAGGGAGTTTGTGTCTCTAACATCATCAAGAACAGTTCGTGTTGAAGAAGAAGGGTCTATATCGAAAGATCTGACCTGCTTCATGCTGGATCTTTATTTTACCATGTTGAGGGAAATATACCCTCAGTTTGCAGCCTTGCCTCCGACAGACCAGAGATCAAGCAACCGCCATCAGTCACCTTCAGCAAATCTGCAGCTAGCTGATACACGTTAAATGGTGTGGCAGAGAATGAATGACATTGGTAGATGCCCAGTAGATACAATACCAGGGGATAATTAATGTCCTTGTGAACTGCACTGAATAAAACCACGCGGATTTTGGAATGAATATTCAGAGCTCTGGCAGGCAGTGTTGTTCTTACATCCTTACCTATTCCCCCTACCAGAGTTGAAGATAGGACATCCACAACGCCTTGCGTCTTTAAAGTAGGACATCCACAATGTCTTGTTTCGTCAATGTGGAGCATCAATAATACTTTGTTTCTTCTTCAAGATAGGGCACCAACAACATCTGGTTTTGTCTGCAAGGAGGGACATCAGCAACATCTGGTTTTGTCTGCAAAGAGGGACATCAACAACATCTGGTTTTGTCTGCAAGGAGGGACATCAACAACATCTGGTTTTGTCTGCAAAGAGAGATATCAACAACATCTGGTTTTGTCTGCAAAGAGGGACATCAACAACATCTGGTTTTGTCTGCAAGGAGGGACATCAACAACACCTGGTTTCTTCCTCAATGTGGGACATCAGCAACATCTGTTTTTGTCCGGCAAGGAGGACATCAACAACACTGAGTCTTACTCAATGGGGGACATCACGATCATCTGGTTTTCTTACTTAATGGGGGCATCACGACACCTGGTTTCTTCAGTGGTGGGCATCATACAGGTGATGGTTTCATCTTCTTTGTAGGGGCACTGAGAACGTCTTGGTTTGTTCTTCGTGTAGGACATAGTAACTCCTTGCTTCTTCATGAGGACACTTTATAACTCCTGGCTTTGTTTCTTCATTGTGGACACGTATAACTCCTGCTTCTTCATTGTGAGACACTTATATAACTCCTGGCTTCTTCTCCATTTGGAACACTTTATAACTTCTGGCTTCTTCATTGTGAGACACTTATAACTCCGGCATTCCTTCTTCATTGTGAGACACACTTATAACTCCGGCTTCTTCTTCATTGTGAGACACTTATAACTCCTGGCTTCTTCATTATGAGACACCTATAACTCCTGGCTTCATTGTGAGACACCTATAACTCCTGGCTTCTTCTTCCTATGAGGAACACTTATATACTTCTGGCTTCTTCATTGTGAGACACTTGAACTCCTGGCTTCTTCTCCTTGTGAACACTTATATTCTGCTTCTCTTCATTTGCGCTACACTATAGCTCCTGGGCTTCTCATTGTGAGACACTTATAACTCCTGCTACTTCTTCATTGTGAGACACATATAATGCCTGGCTTCTTCTCATTTTGAGACACTTAATAGCCCTGGATTCTTCATTATGAGACACCTATAACTCCAGGCTTATCATTGTGAGACACATAGACTCCTGGCTTCTCTCATTGTGAGACACCTACAAGCTTCTGGCTTTTTCTTCAATGTGAGACACTTATAATTCATGTTTCTTCTTCATTGTGAGACACATATAACTCCCTGCTTTTCTCTTCATTGTGGTGACACTTAATAATCCAAAGTTTCTTCTCATTGTGAGGACACCTATGACTCCTGGGGCTTTTTACTCATGTGGGACCCGTATCAATTCATGGGTTTCTTCATTGTGGGACACTATAACTCCTGGCTTCTGTCTTCATTTGGGGACACTTATAACTCCATAGATTCTTCATGTGGGACACTGATATCTCCTGGCTTCTTCTTCATTGTGAACACTTATAACTCCGAATCTTCTTCATGTGGGACACTTATAACTCATAGATTCTTCCATTATGGACACTGATAAACACCTGGGGTTTTTCTTTTTCAACATAGGCATGCATTCTCAGTGCATAGCACACTCAAATTGGTGAAAGGTAATACCAGTGGAAGCAAGTACTGACCCCCATATTTATCAGAAAATTGAGCAGGTCATAGCATTGCATATCTGTAGCTACAGTATCAGATGGAGACCAAATTCTAGACATTCTTTCCAGGGTAGCGCACACTAGCAACTACAGTACCAAACTGAACAGTCCTCTGGAACGGCAAGGAAACAACACGCATCAGCTTTAAGATCAGACTGAAGGGGTTTCCCGATCAGTGTGCACATTTTTGTAATGCGATGGAAATGGTTGGCCATAAATCAGACATTAGAAGAAGGAATAGAGGCTATGGAGATAGGACGCTTTCGCAAACTTCTTTTATCTCATACAGAGACACATTACTAATGATGAAAGTGAAAACCAGAAACTATAAAAGCCCCATGCAAGACGAATGAAGACTGCTGGACTGAAAGGTGAAAAATGCATACTGATTGGTATGGGAATGTCAATTCGAACATCTGGAATGCCCAGACATGTCCTACAGGGAACAGTAACAAGAAAGGAGACGAAGAAGCATACTGTGATAAGAAAACGATGGGAATACAACATCAAGTGAGGGGTGAAACGACTTACAACGAAAACTAATAAACTGCGAGGAAAGAAAAAATGCTGGTTTCATAATGAACAGTACTGCACCAAAGGTCTACTTGGACTGATGATATGGAAGGTGACGTTTGAAGATGCCGAGCTATGTAGACTATTGCTTATGGCATCGTGTTGTCTAGTTGCAGAGTAAGTTCGGGTTTGCAGTTAACTGAGACGGTGAATGGCGTAATTCATTCGGCTTTATGAAAGACATACAGCCGGAAATAGGAACTACGAACCACTTAATTCGATTGTGTAGCTACAGATCTGGGGTGATTACTTCTGTTTGTGGTGTGTGTGTTTGTGTGTGGTGTGTGTGTGGTGTGCCCTGTGTGCGTGGCGTGCGTGCGTTCATGCGTTCGTGCGGTGCGAGCGCGCGTGTGTGTGTCGCTTGTCTCCTCTCGTCCTCACTAGGTCGCTCTCTGTCTCTTTTCTCTCTCTCTCTCGCTCTCTCTCTCTCCTCTCTCTCTCTCTTATGTTTCCTTATCTATCCATGCTTTCTCAGTATACTTGGCTACTGTCTGTCTCGAGGTCGGTCTGTATCGTCTCTCTCACTCTCTCTCTCGTCAACCCAACAGGGACCGAAGAAGGACAGAGAGAGGCGACAGACAGAGGCAGAGAGTCTGGCAGAGAGAGGAGACAGGCAGAGAGAAGAGGCTGGCAAGAGTAGAGAGACGATCAGAGGAAAGAGGCAGGTGCAGAGAGAGGAAGACAGGCAGAGGAGAGGAGACAGACAGAGAGAAGGAGTGCATGGCAGAGGAAAGCGAAGAGGACAAGGAAAGTGCATTGGTTTGGCATCTGAAACTTTGGCCAAGTTTGTTAGGTCAACAGGCACCATCAGCCTGACAGACTCAGGCACACCAACACCCCAGCCTCTCCAAACCACATGCCTTCCCAATTGCTGCTTCCCGGAACGTGCTTATCGCCGTGCGTCTCGTGGCTTTTCAAAGGTGATGGCGGCTGGACACAGTGGCTGAACAAGGAGTTGTGAATTGCCCTGGCTTGAGGTGGCCTGTACTGAATTACCAGGAGGTAGGACTGTGAACAAATAATTAGATCAGATTCGGGATGCCAATTAAGCAGTGGGATACTCTAAAGAACTATTTGTGTGGGCTTGAGAAACAGATCCCTCAGAGTAATCTCTTGACATTTGCCTAGGAAACACAGAACTTTCTTCCATGTGTACAGCTCTGATGACGTAAACCTGACAGTTGTTTTTGTTGTTATTTTTGGGGGGGGGGGGGAGGGGGGGGGGGGGGGGGTGTGTTTGTGTTGTTTTTTTTTTTTTTTTTGCTTTAAAAATAAATTTGTTTAAAGTTTTGTATGTGTTGTGTTTTTATGTTTTGGGGGTGGGGTGGGAAAATAAAAATTATATTAATGTGTGGTGGTGGTCGGTGGGGGTGAGGTGTGGGTTTTGTGGTGTGGTGTTGTTAAATATAATAAAAAAAAAATATAAAATAAAAAAAAAATATTATTGTTGTGTTAAAAATTAGATCATTTTGTGAAAGTTGAAGATGTGATTGTTCAGGTTTCCTGGACAAATGACACCTTACTACCCCGCACTTTACTTTTGGTTGCAAAAAAGAACATCAGGCAAATGACTCTGGAGAAAAAGACATGTATTCCAAGCTGCAGCTGTGGACACCTGTCATCGTGAAAACAGTCAAAGACAGAAATATTCGGACTGGAGGTTTTACATGTAATGTTGGTTGCTGGTCAGAGTTTTTCTGGTTTAGAAATGACTGTGGTTGACTGTATAGCGCCGCGCGGGTGTGTGTGTGTGTGTGGTGTGGTGTGTGCGTCAGAGCGTGCGTGCGCGCGTGTATGTGTGTGAGCGTGCGTGCGTTTGTGCGAGCGTGCGTGGTGTGCGTGTGTGTGTGCGTTTGTGTTTTCGTGTGTATTCGTGTGCGTGCGTGCGTGGTGTGGGTGTGGGGGTGTGTGTGGTGTGGTTGTTGTGTGTGGTGCGTATGGGTGTGAATAGAGAACAAAAGAGAACGGTTATTCATATCTTGAGTTAGTTTTTTTCACGTGTTGGAAAGAGCACGAGGTTACTGGATAAGACAAACGTAGGAGACAGGAAGCTCTGTCACCGCCTTGTTGTTTATATCATGGTTATGGTTTTGTGATCCCCCCCTTCCCCCATTTGGAATGGGGCGAAAGTAAAAGGCACCAATTAATCTGACTCCTTAATGGAAATACTAACCATGTCGTTGAATCCATGCCAGGTCGACCATTTAGGCTGGTAGCAAAATTATAAATCTATATTTATATTCTGAAAATATGGTTTTGTGTGCCCAGTCCCCTCTTCCACTGTCTCATGTGAACAGACTTTAACAACTTGTCTCAATAAAATTGGGTTTGTCATGACGCTCTCTCTCTCTCGTCTCATCACGCACTCGCTCTCCTCTCTCGCTCTCTCTCTCTCTATCTCTCTCTCTCTCTACTCCTTCTCTCTCTCTCTCTCTCTCTCTTGCTCCCCCCTCCCCTTCGATGTATCATGACCAAGTGGTTGTTTAGTCCCCCACTTGAGAGAAAGGGATGGGGGTGGAGGATGGACCAGAGAGAGGTGGGGGAGGAAAGCAAGAATGAATATGTGGTTGTGATTCGATTCCGTCAAAATTTTAAATAAGACGATAAGGCAGAGCTCTGTTTACATAAAGACAAAAGAAGCATTTTACACACATGAAGCAAAAATCATGATGTTCTTTCCTTTCTCCTTGCCCCCATTGGTGGGAGATGTGGTTTGGGTGGTACTAAGCTTCCTCACAATCTTGTGTCAAGCAAACTTCGAATGGACTGGCCATTTGCACTGTTATAAAGGATAAAATGCATTCCAAGACATTCTTGTTGGTGAACTATTCATGCTGCACTATCGCTATTAAGGTGCCTGGCAACGTAACATCAAAACCAGGGCATAACTCTGACAGCCGGTAAGCACTGCATGGAATTTTGCAGTAGGTAGAGGTAGATCAATACGTGAGAGTAAAAAAAAAAAAATTTGCAGAAGAAAAGCAAAAAGAGCTTCCCAATACACTGAAAAAAAGAAGCTGCGGAAGAATTGACAAAAGCAGACATCAGACTGGCGTGCAAGTTTATTCTCAACAACGATGCCGAGACAGTCACGTTACATGGATTGGTCTGCTTAGCCACGACAGATGTTGCGTATTAAACAAACTAAAAAAATCAAAGTAAGTGACAAAGAAAGAAGATGGCGCCCATTGTCACCCGAGACAGAAGGAGTTTCTGTTTTACTGCTGAGGTATGGGGCAGAATTAAGCCCAGGGCTTCATAATGTACTAGGGCTTCATATTTTGTATAAGTGCTCATAGATTCCACTAGGTCTTCATAGATGTACCAGGCTTCATAAAAGCACCAGGGCTTCTAGACGTGACTCAGGCTTCATAATGCACTAGGGCTTCATAGACGTAACTCAGGGCTTCATAGATGAACCAGGGATCATAAATGCAGCAAGGCTTCATAGATGTACCAGAGCGTTCATAGACGTTACTAATGCTTCATAGAATATCCCAGAGCTTCATAGATGCATGCCAGGGCGTATAAGATGTACCCAGGGCGTTCATAAGTTGTGTGTGTGTTATGTATGTATGAGTGTGTGAAGTGGTGTGTTGTGTGTGTGTGTGTGTTGTGTGGTGTGTGTGTGTGTGGTTAATTGCTTCTCTGTTTCTCACAATCTGGCACTATTGTCATTTCAATCAAGCCTAGAGGGCCTTTTTTCTCCATTTACGTCTAAATCTCTCTCTCTCCAATATTCGATTTTGCATTATATAATTAGTCGCCCTCCATTTGCAACTTTAACTGTTGGTTTGTTTTAAGATTGTGCAGGATTCATAATATGATTTGTAAAGTGAATGAATATTTCATTGTTTGACTAATTCTATACAATATGACACTCTGTCCAAAAACCGCTTGTTGGCTAACTAGATATGGATTCAAAGTACGTGCCTTTTTAAATGTTTTTCATCTGCTAAATAACGTTTCAGATGTGACCCTCCATTTGGTCAACTAGTAAATAGCGTCCTTTCATATTTTTGGGCTTCTCCAAATCAATGTTTGTCACATAATGTATCAGATGAGTAGTAATTTCAATTCCGGCTATAATTTTATCAGCCGAGAGCCAAAACCAAATAGAAACAGGATTAATAACTTATATACATCAGTCAGTAAGTTATAAGCAATAAAATATTTGAAAACGGGCATTGTAATGTAATATGGCTAGAAGTACGCCTGAAAGGAGCCAAAACAATACTAGGTAGGATTTTTGTTATCGACACCCAGATGACGCATTAGTGATTGGTTTGATAATTTTGACAAATGATGAATTATGTTTGGTAACTACTCAACTGAAATAATTTTACTTGGTGGAATTCCTTAATTGATTTACTTAAGCTAATGATAAATGGAATAAAAATCTTCAGGTGTATGGTCTGGCACAATTGTAAATATTGCAACAAGAGAACACTCGCACGTACTGAGACAATTATTCATCATATTACACACCAATCCCATCTAAAATGGATTGAACTGTCCTGTTCCTGTACTAAGGCCTAAGCGATCACTACCCTGACTTTTTACATGGGTCACAAAAGTGCTTAATAAACGCCAGAGCAAACACAATAAATTCTTTTCGTCAGCTATAGAACGTTTAATGCAAAACATTTTCTGTCTGACTTAGGTAAACTAGACTTCTCTGAGGTTTATCAGTTTACTGACCCAAATAAAGCACTTGAAATTTGTTATAGTTTTTTTTGTCCATCAATCTTGTATAGACGATGCTCCTCTTATGAATCTAACGTGGAAAAGCTAGAGATAAACCACCTGGTAAACTTGATGAAATCACTGAAGCCATAGCCAACAAGAAAACTTACATAAAATCAACTGAGAAAGGAGGAAAACATAAGAGCAGCTGAAATAAAGTGACATTACATGAAACGTAATCATTTCAAATAAGAAATATTTATCGTGGTAATATCATCTAAGAAGGACACAAAGTCCCTCACTGAAAAAGCAATTTTTCAGTTAGCCTGTAAATCATCATCATCATTACTCAATCAGGTCACGGGTGCTATCGGCAGATAATAGAAATAAACACTTTGTCGTATTGCTGAAAAAAATTAAAAAATTGACCGCTCAGTTCAATGATTGACCTCTTTTAAAGATTTTTGCTAATTCTAAGTCGAATAAAGTCTAAGCTGTCGCATTCAAATATATGTGTGCATGAAGTGCAGAAGGAGTTATGTGCTCATAAAGCATACAAAATCCCGTGGTTTTAGATGATTCTCTATCATACTTTACTGAACATAACTTGAGTTCATTCCTAATCAAAGTGCTTCAAGAAAATTTTAACCATGTCACACCGCAACTCACCAATCTCATTGAGGCAAGGCCCATTTAAATATCCACAATGATATCCGGAACTGGATGCCAATTTTGTGTAGACTTGAGCAGGCATTTGTACTGTATTGACCCCAAACTCCCAGGAAAGAAACTGGCTAGTTATGGTTTTTTGTGCAGACTCACTAAAACAATTACCTCAGTTTCTTGATAAAAGACGACAGCTGTTACCAGATGTCGATTATGTCGTCCCTTTTGCCGTGAATATGTATTTCCCAAGGTTCCATTGTTTGGGGCCTGGGTCACTTTCAATATAAATAAAACGAGTCTTCTCTCATGTATCTTCCACCTTGTGAACTCTTTGCGAGACGGGAACTACCATACAACAGCTGGTCCATGAAGTAAACTCTATACGTACAATTTAGCAAAAAGACTAAACAATCTAGCAGCGTGGACGGAGTGCAATCACATGGCTCGTCACATCCACAAAAATCAATTAATGGTGGGTTACAACGAGACAAAAGCCCAAAACTTTATAACTACACTATATGGACTAAAGAATTTTACGGATAAAGACATGAAAAGTCAGTTCATATAAACTACTTGCCTATACATTGAGAATAACAAGTTCATGGTCCAAATCAGATTTTAGTAGTTCAGAAATGTATCTAAGAAGCTATTTCCCAACTAAACAGAATAAAACCTTCTTGATCAACAATAATCGAAACCCTAATTCTCACGCATACATAAACTGAGTTGACTATGCATCCACATGTTGGGATTGGCGAGTAAAAATCTGTTTCACAACAACTTGATAGAGTTTATAAACGTCTAGAAGTAATTCTCCTGGAACTACTCCTTGGATACAGTAGAACTACAAGGAGCGAACATTCCTTCCGTTAGTTTACATTGCTTTCAATAGAAGGGCGTAATTGTGTATAAAATCATGAATAACCGGGTTCCACATTAGCGTTTTGTCATAGGTTCCCTGTTTAAATTGTTCGTAACAAAATAGCGTTGTTAATCCTCGTCCAAGAACGATCTCTATATGTTCACACTGTTTATTCTGTAGCAAAATATAAGAAACGAAAATCCAGTCATTTATAAAAGCGAAAAGAAGCTATCAACTTTCAAATAAAAATCGTATCACACACTGTTAATTTTTCTGGTGAATGTGCTTGTTGAATTCTCTGGTGAGTGTGGTGTGTGTGTGTGTGGTGTCGTGTGTGTGTTGTGTTGTGTGTGTGTGTGTACTGTGTGTGTGTGGTGTGTGTGTGGATGTTGTTGCTTGATGCTCTGAGGCTTGCTATTCTTTATGCTCAAATAAAGTTCATTGCTTGTTTCTGCCGAGGTGGCAGATGTGGCTCACTCCGTCCCATGACCCCAAACGAGTAGGGGGACATGAGAGAAGACGCAACAAGATCTTTTTCCATGCTTCACGAATCCTGAGGCTAAGTAAGAAAGGTGTGCAGGGGTTGGTGCGGTCAGCTTTGATGTTTTCAACCCATGAATTTCTCTTTGGCGGCCTCCATCTATCTTGCCATCAACCGATCCCTGCAAGAGGGTTTTTTGCTTAAGGTGGTTGTTTCTTGTGGTGTGACAAACCACATCAGTTTTCTCCTCTTTATGTGAAAGCAGAGGTCATGGGGGCCACACGCTTTTAGGATTATCTTCGTTCACATAGATTGTTTGTCTGCGTGTTCTTTGTATAATATTTGAGGATTCTGTATGCACGTTGTTCTACAAATGCAGATTCTCCTCTCTACGCTGCTGACAGGGTCCGATGATTCACATCCAAATAAGGAGTACAGATATCACGAGTGGATTCTGTTGATTGGATATTTTTGTGCAGAAGCTGATGTTTGTTACTTCTGGATGCTCCTCGAGTCTAGGCTAGAGCAGATGTTAGGCTAGTTGCAATGCGAGCTTTCACTTCCATTGTTTGCTGTGGCCATCTTTTGTTAGGATGATCCTAATATTGATGGCTCACCTCTTCCAGTAATTGTCTCCACTCAACGTTATTTCCGTGCGGTCATATATAGCGCTGTTGACCAATGATCTTTTGATTCTCTGTACTGACCTCCATGCCGTAGGCCTCGCCATCTGATAGACTAGCTGTGAGGATTTGCAGGTTTCTTGATTGCTGCCCGCCCATGAGGTTCAATGTCACCTCAACTCTGAGTTGGCAAAGGGTCCTTCCACCATGAGAATTGGAAGTGTGGTGGTTTTGCTGTGTCACTGGTCATGATGTTTTTGAGGAAGAGGTTAAAAGTACAGGTGAAGAAGCAGCCCTGACGGACCCAACCGGGAGTGGTCAGTTAAGAACTCGCCTTGTGATTGTTTCTTGTAAACTGCACTTCTATGCTTCTCGACATGTGCCTTGATGACTCAAGAGGCAGTTGTCAATGTTAAGTGCGTGAAGTACTTGCCAGAGCCGGAAATGGCCATACCCGGTCAAAGGCCTTTTTGAAGTCCTATGAAAGTGTGATACCATAGTCTTTTTGTGTTGGGAGATGTTGTTCCTCTATCAAATTCTCAGATTGAAAAATTGTTCCTTTGAGGCTGCGTTTTGGTCAAAGCCGGCTTGTTTCTTCGCCAGGAGTTTTCCCGCTTGGTTTTTCAGTTCTGTTTGAGGACTACCCACAGCAAGATTCTTGCTAGAATGGGCTATGAACTGATGTTTCTGAGTTCGTGGCTTTGCTTGAGTTTCCTGTCTTAGTAAGTATATACAAGAGATGTGATTCATTCTTCTGGCCAATTCCTGGGGTCGTGATCTTCTGGACAGTTCTGTGAATCGCCTTGCTGTTTCATTCCCTACGTTTTTTATGATTCGACGCTGGTGTTATCGATTCCGAGGGACTTCCCTTCTCATTTGTGTCTACTAACTCACCTTAGTATTGGTGGGCCTTATCTTGTTGTTCAGTGTTTTTTCAGAAACAATGGTGTGTAGTCGTGGCGTAGGTGGGTATTTATACAATCCCTCCACATATTCCGTCCAGCGATTGGAGATGGCAATGCTTTCCTGTTAAAATAATTTCCTTCTTTGTCTTCAATAACAGAAGCTTTAGGCTGATGGGTTTTTCGTTAGTGATTTCAGAGTGTCGTAAGCTGTTTTCTGTTTCCCTGGCCTTCCCAACTTCGATGCTGTGGCATTGTTCTCTATCCTCCTTCTTTGGCTCTTCTCATCTTTTTTCTCGTCACTTCTCTGTGGCTATTCTGTATTTGTGTTGATGGCTCTTTGACTTGTGAACTTGTTTCTTCAAGCTCATCTTCGTTTTGTCGCAGAGGTCAAGAACCTCATTTGTCACCCAGGGTTGTTTCGTTGTTCTGCTTCTTCCTAATGTTCTTCTGCTGCGTGTCATTAGCCCTTCTTTGATGTTGTTGGCTAGTGTTGTTCACATCATTGTCAGATGGGCTGTAGAGTGGTCGTAACACAAGAACTTTCCCAGAGCTTACATTTTGGCAGTAGTGACCACGACCTGTAACTTACAACTATCAACTGAAACCGAGAAAGCAAAAAACAGCCAAAAACCCCATGCATAAGTTGTTCTGGAAAAACTCAAAGACCCAACAAGTGTTGAGATCTCCAAGCCACATTGGAGGAAATATCGCCGCACCACAGCCATCGACAATGATGTGGTGCAGATTTATGGTTATATTTTGATGATTATGACATGAGTCTGTTATAGTGTATGCGAGGAGATGTACATGTAATTTGATTTGTATCCATGATAATTTGTGTGTGTATGTGTGTGTGCATGTGTGTGTGCGTGCGTACGTGTGTGTGTATGGGTGTGTGTGTCTTGATTTTGGGGGAAGGTTGTTTGTTTAGGGGAAGGGGTGTCAAGGGCGGGGAGGGAGATGAGAGTTTTTTCATGTTTAATTGGTCCTCTTTATTCATTCCGTCGGTTAACTTTGTGGTCTTTCGTTGATTTCTTGATTTTTCAATAATTTAATGACAGTTTGAGTATACATTTCATTGCTATTTGACATTTTCTTGTTTATTAATTCATTGAGTTATTCATGTTTGTTTAACTTTTTCCCCCATGAGGCCTGGTGTAAAGAAGCCTCTGGCTTACCAATTACCCTCATTAAAATTTCGAGTTCGAGTTCTCTCTCTCTCTCTCTCACTCTCTCTCTCTCTCTCTCTCTCTCTCTCTCTCTCTCTCTCTCTCTCCTCTCTCTCTCTCTCTCTCTCTCTCCTCTCTCTCTCTCTCTCTCTCTCTCTCTTCTCTCTCTCTCTCTCTCTCTCTCTCTGAACATGCTTCTCTCGGCTGCAACTTTATGAAGTATCATTCAGTGCCCATGGTATTATTATTACTTCATGAAAAAAGGTTTGAGGTTGATGAGGTCCAACTTGGTCTGAACCCTTGAGATAAGACTGCACTGTTCACTTCTACCATCACGCTTTCTGGCACCGTGCACATCTCTAAAGGTAACACTGGTATGTGGTGGCTGAAGCTTTGTGCCTAATGCTCGTCATTGGATAGCCTGGGTTTGAGCCCAGGTTTCAGCCACCACCCAGATGCCCGTCCAAGATGATTTTCCCCCTGGAGTTAGTGCTGACTCTACTTCCCCGAAAGTCCTTTGGATTAGACTATAAATTGATGCCCTACATGCGTATACACGCAGACATTGCACACACTTAAAAACCTGTGCCTGCCTCTGGAAAAAAAGGCCAGTTGTGCTTGGGGGAATGGAGGACAAAATTTATAAAATCTCATGCACACAGGGACTGGATGTAAAAGAAAACACACGAACATGTTTTCCATTATCCTGGAAATAAATGAATAGATACGTAGATAAAGTTTTAAAGGAGAATGATGTTGAAAATGTAAACAGTTTTATTTTATTTTCTATTTTCCCATTTAGTATTTATGCATACTTTTGGTCAGATTTTCAGGGCTCTCAACATAAAATCACTTCCTTTCCTACTTGCAACGTGAAGAATATGTTTGTTACCTTTTAACTCTACATTCATATAATTCTAACAGTATGTCCCCCACCCCGAGAAAATAAAACAAATTAAAAAAAACCAAATTAACAGAAGTTGTTGGTTTATTCTTGTATTTTTCCCAGTTTTCTTCTTTTTTCTTGTTTTATTAACACCGTTCTTTGGAAAACCTCTACATAATCTAGAAAGTATCTCCACGTTTAGTTAATCCGGGATATTAAAGATTTTGGCAGACATTACGAGTGTTTAGATGAAATACAGCCTTAAAGAGCTTAACAATAGAAGAACCTAAGTCCTTGAAGTTAGTTACAGAATCAGAAAAGGCGGACTAGTTTCTAGGCTACCTGGCTAGAATAGATCCTCCCTGTGCCTCTAAAGTTGCTGTACAAAATGCTTTCTCCTGAAAGCTCAGAAATAACCTGAGTTAATACGTTTCCTTGAGTCTTCATTCAAGAGGGAGATTTACACTGGCCTCCAATTATAGGAATGGCATCAAAACTTGTCAGGGGTTGTCCAGCAAGTGTCAGGTTCCATTTTGGACACGGGCAGAAAAGGTGATCTCCCTCGTTGACCTTTAACATAGGAACTACGCGGAGTTTAAGGGTCACCACTACCCATGACCCCAACTGCACTCAAAGATAACTCTGGTAATGACACAGCCTGCACAAATCATGGTCACCCAATTTCAACTCGTGCCGAAAAGGACACTGTGGCATATTTGACCACTAGCCGGTACATGGCCGGAGAACTTGAGAGCGCAACACAATTATGGAGGAAAGCTATTCTCTACAATGTAGTGGTCTGGGTCTCACCCCTAAGACACCTCCAGAACACCAGGCAAACTTGGCCAGGCATGTGAGAGAGCATTCAGCCCTCGCCCAGTCATCAAAACTATGGGATGTTTGCTTTCTAGACATGTGTATTACCACTTCAGTATCCATGCTCTGCTT
>CM054155.1:53743671-53758878 GCA_028751875.1 Rapana venosa
CTTTTTGGTATTGATAAAAACTGCAACCTGTATTGTAACTCCATCAAAATGTATCATCCAGTACATCACTAAGATGTTTCACCATATGTACCTTATGGCCTTTAATGGAGCCTGACCCCATCTATTTCTTAAGAAAAGGTCCGTCCACCCAGCATTTTTTGGTAACGGGAATAAAGCAATTTTGTCCCACTTTCAAGAGAACGATAAAGTTTGGGATGTTAATCAAAACAAACCACATTTCTAAAAAACAAGTTTTATGCTTTTTTAAATTTGTGGTAGGTAGGGAAAAAATTTTAAATTTTTCTTGAATGAAAATCGACCCCTTTTATAAAAATTTTGGGTTTTTCCCTTTTTTTCCTCCAAAAGCTCAGAGATAAATCTAGTTGGGCTGCAAGCTCCCTTTAGAAAATCCTTCGGAAAAATTTTTGCGTTTACCATACGTCCAAACACCTTTTCATACAATGAATGGATATGCCACCAAATAAATTAATTTTTAATCTTTTGTGTTTTTTTTTCAGTCTTTATAGATTTTTTGTACGATATTTAATATGAAAATTAAAAACTGAAATCTTCAGTTCTACAGAAAGGAAATTTGCACGCCTAGGGTTTTATGTACTGACTATTTTTTTGTGTGGCCCATTTCATGCAGGTCGGAGCACCATCTTTTGGGGTCTTTTTTTTCCCCCCTCTTTTTTTTCTTTTTTTTGTTTTTTTTAAGGAGTGCTTCACACGCCCTCTTCATTGCCCAAAAAAACAACCAAAAATAAAAAACAAAAAACAAAAACCCCTAGCCCCCAAATTTTTTTTTTTGGGGGGGGGGGGGGGGGGGGGGGGAGGGGGTGTTTTTTTTTTTTTTTTTTTTAAAACAAAAACAACTTTCTTCTTATCTTACCTTTTTCTGGAGCAATGATGCCCCAGTGTGAACTGCTCCTGTGTTCTTTTGATATTCACTGCGGGGACAATCGCCTGGGTTTATATTGCTCTTGTGTGCTGTTTGTGCTTTTCTAAAGATGTGGAGGAGTAATTTAAAACTGTCTGGGTTTGGTTTTTGCTCTAGTGTATTGTGGTAATGTTTTTTTTCTTTTCTTTCATCCATTTTCACATTCATTATAATTCTTGCCATCCCCCTTCCCCGTTTTCCCCTAAAAAAAGGGAGTTAAATCTTTTACATTTTTCCCTTTAAACCCTTTTTTTTAAATTTTTTTTTTCTTTTCATCCTCATACCTTTATCATTACATTACATCATAACATCACTCATCATCATATCTCATCACATCTAATATCACTTTGGGAAAAGATATTTACTTCAAAGAAAGAATACCACAAGCATGACGCACCACGCATACATCGCTCACGCTCGCGCGCAACAACACACACACACAACACAACACACCACACACACACACACACCACACAACCCCAAAACACACCAAAAGCACACACGCCCCGCGCGCTCGCGGACGGGGTAACCTGGGGGGCCACAACATGCGCTGCAACCCCACGATCCGGGCCCAAATCCTCCCCAAGAAAAACCTCTCCCCCGGAGACAACATAAAAGCCAGACTCCGCCCCCCCAAAAACCCCCCGGAAAGCCCACAACCAGGACCCGGCGCATCGCACGCAGAACTTTTTTTCATCATTTCCACATTTTTTTTTTAATCAATCATTCACATGCAAATTTTTTTTTTTCTGATACATTTTTTTTAGTCACTACTCTTTCTTTTTTGAACAATTAAAAAATTTTAAATACATAACGGAAAAAATGTTACAAATTTTTACAAATTTTTACCTTTTTGACATATTTTTTATAGTCACGGAAAATTTAAGTTGAAGTAATTTTTCCCTGTGTTCTTGTTCAAAACCCACCTGGTTTTAGGAGTTTGGTTTTTTTTGACTTACTAATGACATTTTTCCCAGCAAGAAATTTGTTGATCCAACGTTTTTTTCAAAATTTCCCTTTTGGATTTAGCCAAACAAAATGTCAGGACGACAGTGAAAGTTTTTACCGTTACAGAAAAGAGTGTTGTCAATTAGCCCAAAAAACTTTTTTTTTTGGGAAATTCATAAAAGAAATAAAATTGAAACAATTAGTCGAGCAGTAGTCACAAAACACAGAATCAAATATACCCTTTTTTACAAAAAATTAGTTGGAACGGTTTGTGCAGTATTTTCCATTGAGCTCTCTTAGTCTTACTTTTTTTGTAGCCAATTTTGGCATAAGCATCATTTTTTGAAAGCGTAAGTCAATTTTTTCTGTCCCCAGAAGTCAACTGCATAGGTGAAAAGTTCGGTAACTTTTTTTGCCATTAATGTACTTAATTTTGCTTTGGTTTGCAATAAATTTTTCCCTGCCCTATATCTTTATTCTTTTGTTCGAAAAGACTACGTGCCTTTGTAATTGAAACAATCCATGGTCTGGAAATTTGCTTTTATAGGCAAAATTTGAAAATGTTATTGCCTTGTTTTGGGTTTAATACTTCAGTTACTTCTTTAGGACAGCACACGTTTTTCCCCTGTGGATTACTAATTCTTTAACACGTACAAATCCCTTTTCTTTTTTTTTGAAAGTTTATTCAGTTTATACTTGTAAGCGTTATTAAAGAGATTATGCTGCCCAAATTTGTTCTGTAATATTTTCCAAATTACTTTTATTTTTTATTTAAAAAGTTGCTAGCATTTTTCCAAACCTTTTTTTAACTACTGAGAGCCCTTTGCATTTTCATAACTAAGAAATTTAAATTTCGAACGCGTGGTGCCCGGGGGCAATTTTTTTTAAAATGCCAAAGGGGGATGACACGCCAGTCCGTGCCTCTATTGTACATCTCCCTATCCACTGCAAATTAAATACCCTGCTTTTTGGACCAATTACCTTTCAACCCCGACTTTTATCTGTTTTCATTATTTTCCTTTTGCTTTTTCGAACGCTCGCATTACATATTTCCTTTGCCAAAAAAATTTGTATAAGATGTTTTTGATTTTATGAATGGTTTTGGAAAAACTGACGCATAACGTTTTGGAACGACTAATCAGAAAAGTTTTTTTAACTATGATTTTCCCCTGTATACTTAATTCCCTTTTCCCACCATTCTTTAATATGGTGAGAATTTCGTTACTCTTTTTTCCCATTTGTTTTTCCCTTTTCTTTAGCCATTTTTTCCAGGTGCAAAACTATTTCCGGGTTTTTTAATTTATAAACAATATCAAACGGCAGATCTTGTCAAAAAACAACCTCTTCTCTTACTAAAATTTTTTTTATTCATTTTTAAACTGTAATCAGGAAGCATGCAAACGTTTTTATTATTTCAGTTCCCACAGTTTTTCATTTCATTTTTCGGAAAAAAGTTGTGTATAAGCTAACGCAATTCAAATTTTGTTTTTTTTCCTCACCCCGGGTAACGGGGATTCCTTTTTCCCGGAGTTTCTTATTTTAATAGCTAAAATTCACAGCAAAAAAGAACGTAGGGGGGGGAAAAGGACAGCCTTGCCTAATTCCACAATTAATTTTGAAGCTTTCTATACCCACCCCCCAAATTAATGTGACAAAAAGCCTTTTTTCTTAATATCTTTCCCCCTCTTTAAAAAACGGTCCAAAGCCAAATATATAAAATGTATGAAGCAAGTAGATTTCGATATAGAATAAAAAAGCTTTGAGTAGTCTAAAGCCAGTAGAAACCTTTTTCCCCCCGTTTCAGATATTTTGATAGTGCATCAATGTCCGGATTACTGTCGCAATGTTTCTCCTTTTGAGTAGCCTACTGGTTTTCACTTACTAATTTTGGAATACTTGACCTAATCGGGCCCAAAATTTTCGCTAAAATTTTATAGTAGTATTTGTTAGAGTAACAGGCCTCCTTTTTGATGGTTTCTGTCTAAGTCTTTCCCTTTATGGATCAAAGATAATTATTATCCCTTGGATTGCGTGAAAACCACTCGCCTTTTTCTCAAAAGTTCGTTAAAGGAAGCAGTTAGTATTTCATTTAATTTTGACAAAAAACTTTAAAAATTTCATAGTAATTCATCCATCCCTTTGGACTAACCGTTTTCACTGCTAAAGCAGTTGAGGGCCTCACTATTGACACAAGTCCTTCACATAGTTTTGCATCTGTGTCTTTTTGACGGGGATAATTGGTACCATTAAAAAGAAACAGTTGCCTTTTTAAAAACTTTTTCACATACAGTTTTCTGATCAAAAATTTTTTTAAAAAGGGACACTTGGGCAACATTATACTGTGGGACTATTATCGTTTTCCCCTGGTCTGTGATTAGACGGGCATTACTTTTTTTTTCTTTCTTACTTTCTCCAACGACAAAAATTTTTGGGTTTTTTCCCCATTTTAAATCCACTTAACGCGCTCAAACCTGGGCCCTTTGTTTCGCATTTCTAAGATTTTATGTTGTGTTTTCTTGTTGAAATTCCCGCTGGAATTTAAACATTCTGGGGTTTTTTTTATAATTTTGGTTTCTATGTTTTTTAAAATTTTTGTTTTTGGGGTTTTTTCATTTCTTCTAGACAGGCAAGACAGACCAAAAATTTTTACAAAATTTCTTTTTTTCGCTTTTAATACTTCCCATTGTTTAGAGAGCTTAACGCATTTTTATTTTGCAATTTCCTTCTAGAAAATCATTTATAGCTTTAACAAAGTGTTTATTTCTTTGCAAGCTGTTATCAAATTTCCGTATCCGTACCGTTCCCGGGGAAGTCCTTTCACAGGGTGGGAAAAATCTCCCGCATCTGGCATGAAGCTCCTGCGTACAGAGGGGAAACCTGACTTCAACCTGTTTAGTGATTTCCCGATTTAAAAATCAAAGGTTATTATCCAACGCACAATTAAAGTCACCACAAAAAAACAGGTTTTTTCGTTCGGTCCCAAGTTTTTCCCGTGCAGTGCGCGGGGAAAATTTTTTTTTTTTTCTACGTGTCATTAGGGTTAGATTTAACTACGTTTAAAGGAACCCTTTTTATTTTACTTGACTATAGCATACGTTCTTCATTTTTTCTTGTTCAACTTTATCCCCAAAGTGTCTAGAAATCAAAATAACTTGGGCCCTTTCTGTATGATTTTCCCCCTTGCTAATTCTACCCCCAGTCTTTCTCCCCCAAATTGGTTTATCTTTTTGAAAATATCTTTGCAAACAAACGATATCAAAGTTTTGCATTTGAAATACCTGAAAAAGTTTTTGCGCTTCCCTTTATTTTTTAAGCCCCCACATTCAGGGAAAATCGAGTCATCCATCTTTTTAAATAATGTGTCTAAGTTTACCCAAAATACCATCAAAAATTACAAACACCCAGCACCTGAATCAAATCCAGGAAGTTGATTTGAAAAAAGAAAAAGAAGGCAGAAGGGGAAGAAAAAAAGGGAATGAAAAAAGGGAATCAGCACAAGCGTCCAAAGAAAAGGATTATGGATGGGGGGAAAGGGGGGAGGAAGAAAAAGGTTTCATATATCGTTATCATGTTCATTCTCTGAGACATACTGACTTCCACCCCCTCCCCCCCCCAATCCCTGGGTCACGTCGTGGCAGTTTCCCTGCGCCCCTGGTGGGCTCTCCTGCTCCCCAGAACGACGTCTTTTAGGGGGCTCGGCGACGACGTTGATGGCGTCACGGAGGGCTAAAAATGGATGCAGGGTGGTTTGTTTCTGGGGAAACCCCCTTCCCTTGCAGTAGCAGGGCCCACCCCCTTCTATCCCGCAGAAGCGTTTGGGCGCTGGCTTTTCCTTTTTCCCTTTTCTGCTGATCTCTCCCCGCCCCCTGTCCCCCTTTGCGGAGTACCAGAGGGTCGTTCCCCTTTTGGGCTCGCTCCCTAGCGTGTGGCCGACACCTCTCCAATTCCCACCTGCATTCCAGACTGGCCCCTAGCTGTCAACAATGGGTCAGGCATGGGTTTACAGCAGGCATCTCCTTTTTATGCCCTGGCTGTTTACAGCCCGACAGACCTCCTGGTTACACCACTGAACATGAATTTGGGGTGAAGTCATTTTTAACAGATCACGATTTCGAACATCCTTTTTCTTTTGTGGTAAATGGTGGCAGTGAAGGGGCCAAATTTTAGAGTCTTTTTAAAAGGGACTGTGGGAATGTAATAAAAAAAAAAATTTCTTCCCTTTCGAATCTGGTCAGTTTATTATCAGCTTTCTATAGCGTCCTGTTTAATGTCTGATCGAACTCGCATCCCACTTTTGCGAGGGAAAGTTCAATTTCAATCTTGGCACAGCATAGGGATTTACCACCCAAACTTTGGAGCCGTTTTTTTCCCCCCCCGACCCCACGCAAAAAAAGGGGTTTTGCAGTGAGTTTTTCAGAACAGATTACGTAAGTCTACCTTTTATCAGCGGCCATTCTTGCCTGCTTGGGGTCGGGTAAAAGGCCCAGGCTTCGGGTATTCTTGCACCGACCCGGTGCCTTTTTTCGGCTGTCCGTCCGCAGCCAAACAAGCTCCAGACCTTACGGGTTATCTTGAGAATTGGGAAAGTCTCGAAATTTCAAAAATCGGCGGGAAAAACGACATAATTCGATTGATAAAGAAAAAAAAAGAAATGAAAGAAATAGAAAACTGCGCACAAGGCGAAATACAAAGCAAAATACAAAGTCGCGGGTAGCCAGCAAAAAAAAAGTGGGCCCAAAAAAAACCCAGGTCCAAAAAAATTCAGTCGATTTTAACTCTGAACTGAAACAGCTTGAGTGTTGAAGCGCGACAGAACGGACCGACGCCACGACATCCTCACCGAATCTTATTCTAACTAAACTAAATAAACAGTTTCTTTGAATTTTGGCTTATAATATATAATATATATATATAATATATTATATATTATAATAATATATAAATAAAATGGCATATTTTATCGTAGGGTCTTTCACGCATTTCTCAAAGCCCATTTTGTTTAAACACACAAAGAAATGGGAAAGGGGTCCATTTCCTATGTGGGGGTGGGGGGGCAGGGCACAAAGACCTCAACTTCTCTAGGGCTAGCAAAATTGAGGTCGGCACTTGACTCCTCTCCCTCGTGCTTTTTCCTCCCGACCCAAAAGGGGAGGGACCCTTTTCTGCTGGGTGAACTGGGGACTTTACTTAAACCAAGGTACAAAACGTCACCCATCCACTTGGAACCCCTGCCAAAGCTGAATAACCCTTTGCTTGAGGAAATCGATGCTCCGACCCCTGAGCTATCTGGTTGGAAAAAAAGCTTACTTTATCTTTTTTCCCCAATAACTGTCACTGTACCTAGTTTTTTTAACAATGTTGGACAAGCTGCTATGGGGATTGCAATTTATGACAGTCATCACCCAAACCCAATACATCTTTTTGGGTTAGTTTTTTGATATAACATTACACGTGTGTGTGTGTGTGTGTGTGTGTGTGTGTGTGTGTGTTTGTTGTGGTGTGTGGGGTTGTGGAAAAAGCGCGTGCAAGTTTTACGGGATAGCCCAGTGGTTTGAAAATTGCACCGCAATCTGACAACCCGGGGTTCGATTCCCCTTTAAAGGGGGTATTTTTCCCGGAGTTTAAAATCAGTGCAGACCCATCACCCAAAGTCCTTCGGATGAACATAAACCCAGGCCCCGATGCGAACGCACGCAGAACATCTTTCGCGCCGTTTTAAAACTGTTTCCCCCTTTTGTAAAGTAGGCCATTGTGGCCGGTTTGGGAACAGATGACAGAATTTACAAAAAGCATACACACGGGGACTGGATTAAAAAAGCACATAAGTGGGTTATTCCATTTCCTCGATATAAAAAAAAAAAATAAAAAATAAAATAAATAAATAAAAAAAAAAATAAATACTTGTGCTTGCAGGAAAGAGTTTGGACATTCCTGAGGCTCTTAACTATAAAGTGTTTTTCGCGTTTTTCCAAAGTTGGTCAGGTTTCTGCGTTTTTGTGTTGTGTGCAGGCATGGATACAATTCTCCCGACCAAGTGGGACGTGACCGTTGACGGAATTTTTACCTACACTTTCCCAAACAGCCCCGCCCAGAAAATTTAAGAGTCCCTCGAAGCAAGCGTTTTTTCAACCAAAACTAGCATAAAAGCTCCATCCACCATTCACCCATCTAGCCCGCCAGCCTCATCCACCATCATCCACCACCCGCCCCCTTCACCATTCCCCCCCTCCCCTCACCCCCAATCATCCAGCCCGTCGCCGGCCCCCCACCACAATCCACCCATCCATTTACCCATTAGCCCTTCCCCAAACCACCAACATCCACCCCAAGAGGACGGTCTTCTGAACGCCTACAATGGGAATTGCACGTTTTTTTCAAGTCATTTTCATTATTTTTTTTATGTTAAACTAGGTTTTTGGTTTTGGAGGTGAGTTTTTAAATTTGGGTTATTCTGAATTATTTTAGGAAAAAAGTTACGCGAGATTTTTTATGGAACCCGGTGATCCGCTTTGATCGGCTGTTTTTTAGGAAGGACGTGGCCATTTGACAGCTTACGTCTTTTTTCCTAAGTTGTGTCAGCTTACTCGTCCTATACAAGCGTTTTTTAAAAAACGGGTCCAAATCCCAAAGGGAAGCGGCGGGCCTGCGCCCCCTACGTCCCACCATCAAGGGATATGCGTTTTCCGACACTTGACTTGAAGGGGCGGTGTAATGGCCGAACTTTGTGCTTTTTTTTGTCTTGAAACTGATTCTGCGTTCTGGAGGGAAAAGCTTCCTGGTATGTGCGGATTTGCTCTCAGCTCTGGAGGCTATCACTTGTAGGAACATCAATCATCCTAAACTTAAGGAGTTCTATGAACTGTACACTTCCTGAAGATGGGATGTCTGTGATATTGGTTTGGTATGAATCCCGGGGCATGTGGGCATTCGGGGCAACAGAGGGTTGACCAACTCGCATTGGGGGCCACAGAGGAGGACATTTCCAGGTCGACCGTACCATACACGGATTTGAAATTAAAAGCGAACAGTACTCCCCGTCCCTCCGGCAAAAGGAATGGAATGCTCAGATGGACAACAAACTTTTCCAGATTCGCCCTAACCCTAAGGTGTATGACTTGTGATGTGCGGGTAACCATTAAGAATCTGCTTCTGGAGTGTTGAGGTGTCCAAGATATTAGGCATAAACATTTTACTGCAGACTTTCTGAAGATCCTTTTTTTAATGTTCCATCGGACATCACTTTTAACTTTCTGACAGAATTTAGCCTTTTCCGTTTGCTTTGAGTGAAAGTGTTACAGCCGGTCACTAAGAACAAGATCGTTTAAGGAATCTGGTTTGGGATTTATCTCATTTTATGTGTGGTTGATGTGCTTTTTCCCACAATGTCGTGCCCGTCCTGGGTTGACTCTTATGGTTGGCCAGGGTGTTGATACAAGGAATGACAGTAGAGTTGGTTTTATGCCCTGTTTTAATCTGTAACAATTTGCATGGTTTTAATTTGAGATTTCATAGTTGATAAGGTGACAGCCCTGATATGGCCTCTGTGGTTGGCGGGTCTATAAACAACAGGATTGGATTGGGTTGGATTGGAGGTGAGATGTAGAAGCAGAGCCATGTGAGTCAGTATTTAGCATGTGTCCACTAGGCTTACCAGAGGGAGGGTATGTTCATCAGGATTATCTCAAATCATCGGGAAGGGTGCATAATTTCTCTTCCCCTCAAAAGATTAAAAATAATCCTAATTAAGCTCCACCTTCCTAGAGTAAGTCTAGCTTAATTATAAACTTAAATCTTATCTATTTATCGTACAGAGAAATCACGCAAGACTTTAGCGACCTAATGGACATACAATAATTTACAAGACACAGCCAAAATACTTCATTCAATGAAAAGCATAGCAGCAACAAATCGATGAAGCATTGTTCAGTAAAGACTCACTATGTACAACAAAACCCTATTCAGATATGACACATTGTTTTGTAAGATAGGTGTCCAAAACCCACTCTCCAAAGCTCGAAGTAACACCTTTGCTACAATATTTACAAAGAAGTTTTCTGACTTTTCCAGCCTGCTGCCTTCATTATTGACACAAAGGATGCACCATGACTGGTAGCTGTACTGGTACTAGCAGCATGTGTACTTATCTATGCCTGCCATTTCAAGTACCGTTTTCAACCCAGAAAAATTCCCACTGGAAATAGAGTCGTAAGGCTTAATAAAGCTGATAAACAGTTATGAGCCTTTCTGGAGCTTCCTTGTGAACTCTAGATACCTAGTCAAGTCGAATCAAGTCCAACACACTTTAATGATCCCATGAACAGCACATGCAAATGTTTCACCAGACACAGCTTATCATTGTTAGGGAATGACAAGATGTTTGCTGGCTCTGTATGTTTCTGCTTCCTAGAGAAAGGAAGTTACACATCTATTGGGATAAAGTTAAATGTCATTCAATCTCATTGCATGTAATGCTTGGCCTCGTTGCCCTCTTAAGAGGTACAAAACTGTTACAGTTCTCAAAATCAAGTGTTTGAATTCCAAATCAAGTATTTCTTGCAACTCTAGCAAATGTTCTAAAACATTATCTACATTCCATGATTCTTGGTACTTTGGTAGTGCTGGGCGTCATTCAATCACACCTTTTAAAAATCTACAAATGTCAGGATGGGAATCTATTGAGTGTGAACTGGTACCATCTGGAGAAAAATATGCACTCAAAGCACTTCTTGCTCTATTCACCCCATTATACCCTGCACCTTCAGAGTACAGGGAAGCAAGAAAATTTTCTTTATATACAGGGTCATGTGTAGACTCATCCAGACAATTATTGTGGGCAAAATTTGTCCACTTTTTAATATAGCAGTTATATACAACCTGAGTTGCTGGTCACCAAGACTCCAAAATCAGGTCTGCTATAATATCTGTCAATCCGTCTTTTTTACCAAATCTTTCCCTGATATTCTGCATGCCAGAAGATTTAGGCTTTCTATTTTTACAAGTGTATGCATCTTGCATGGATGGCTTAGAAAAAGGACAACCCTGGATGTCAGAAGGGGAACAGGTTCTGCTATCAGCATAGTGGAGAGGACTGGCCACCAGATTGTGTTTTCCACTTCGGGAATTCAATATGCCTGTGGTCGGTTCATAGCATACTTTTGGGAAAACTTTCAAAATCACACTGAAAGGAGGAAATACCAGAAGTCAGCGAATTTCCATAAAATTGAAAAGGCATCCACTGCATGAGCTCTGGGTCAGGCCTGTAACTGATAGAGCATGCAAACTGCTTGTTTATCTTAGAGGCAAATGAATCCACAGACGGTTTGGCTAACAAATTAAAAAGTGTATTACATAGCATAGCAAGGTTGAGCTTCCATTCAGCTTCCAGGTTTATTTTCCTGGATTCTATATCGGCTGCCACATTATCTCTTCCAGATATAAGTGCTGCTGAAAGGCATAATGTGTTCTTGGCAATACACAATTCCAATATATAGTGGAAGTAATGCCACTGCATGATGGTGAATGGCAGGTACCAAAATGTTTAATACAAGCAACAGTAGTAGTGTTGTGAGTCAAAACTCGAACTGCTTTACCTGCTATATCATTCTCAAAACACTGCAAAGCAAAACGAATAGATTCAAGTCCAAGGTATTTGTAATGTTAGTCTGCTTCAACAGGGAGTCATTTATATTCAGAGCAGCAGTCCAGCAATGAACATCCCCAGCCCCCATGCTGGCTTCTGATGTAATAATCACTGCAGACTCTGGATCAGACACAAAATTGGAGGCATTGTCAATATTCTCAATCCATCATAGCAGTTCCTTTCTTGCTGGAGAAGAAAGACTCATGAGACCATCAAAGTGCCCTCTATTATTCTTAAGTGCAAGTTTCTTATCATTTCGGACTTTCTAAGTGATGGCAGTACATTGGTTCCTGTCTTACAGCTGTAAAGCTGACGACCATCATTCCTACTACCTTAGCAACGTCCCTGATAGGTGCTTGTTCCTTCTTCAGCAGCTGTAAGCTACCTATATTTTAATTTGTCTTTCCAATCGTTTGTCAGAACAACAGACCTATTCTTCGAATCAATAATACCACCAAGATATTGAATAGTCTGGAATTGACTGAGCACAAATTTCTCTGGTAAAACCTTATGAACAAAACAGTCTTACAGTCTTCATAACATTACCCAGGCAGTCCACTTCATGTCTTCCTATCAACAGATATTCATTAAGATAGGAGGATGAAAAATGACCTTTCTCCCTCAACCAACCAGACACTGGTTTCAACAATTTTTGGTGAATTTTCTGGTGCCATAGCTGTACCATTTGGCAATCAATCAGATTCCCACAATCACTTTTTTTTCAGCTGAACCTGAGCAGATTTCTGTGTTCTGGCCACATGGGAATAAAATAATAAGCACCCATTAAATCTATGGATGCCAAGAAACAATATCTGTGATAAGCTTGAGGGCGGACTGTTAAGTATCCATCTTAAAATGGTGGCAGGTTAATTCCTTATTCACCTGTTTTAAATTCAAGATCTTTGGGTGTGTGCCATTCTTCTTAGGACAAGTAAAGATAGGTTATAAATATTGGCCCTCCTCAAACACACATTATTTTGGAGATGACACTTTTTGGCCTTATTTTTTAATGTCCTCAATGGCACCCATTTATGGTTTTGTTAAGGTTGTTGGAGTGGAAAACTTTCTGTCAAACCATAAACATCACAGTTTTCTATTTTTGCTTCCTTGATTAACTGAACAATCTCAGGGTCAGAGATGAAATATTTCCATTCATCAAAAAAGAATTGTAGCATTCTAGCAGTGAATAGGTTTGTCTCTGTTTTCAATTCCTCAAGCAATTTAGGGAGTGAAGTATAAATTGACTCACCTAATTCTCCATCAGTGACTGAGACTGACAATGAATTTGACCTAATGTTTGTTGTTTCTCTTCATCATGTTCATGCCCCAAAGTGCTTCTTGTTTCTGGTCTACTGATTGTTGTTCCTCCTCCCTAATTGTTGTTCCTCCTCCCTAAAATAGAGAACTGGCCAGAAAACTGTTTTGGGCACACTTCATTGTAATGCCTGGCCCCACTGGACCCAGAAACACTCACCCCCAAGCAATCCAACTTCTTGGCTTAGCAGGGCTATGGAGAAACTGCAGTTTCAAAAAAGTCAAGCAAGATTTTCTCTGTGCTGTGTTTCATGAATCGCATGCATTGCTTTGGAGATAGCGCTTGTACTACACAAAACTAGATGCTGTATGTGTGCCAGTCGGAGATAGCTATTTCGGTGGTGGTTAGCATTGTTTTCCAAACTGGGTACTGTTGGCACACATAATTTATCACAATTAGTTGGTTGCCAATGCAATGGTTTTTTTGACAGCGTTTTTACGTTCCTATATATAGTTCTTTAGAAAATTCTTGAGAAGCTTTGCAATTGATGCCAAAACGTTTTGGCCCTCGTCTCAATAGACATCAAGTTCATTGTCTCATTCTTTAATGAGCTCATCCTCATCATCGAAACTTGCAGAATGAACATCATGGTTGTCTGCTCCATTTTAATCAGACTCGGAAATATCATCAAACAATGCATCACATTTACGTTTTTTTGCCTTGTTTTTTCTGTCAACAGGAACCTCATTTTCTTTGGATCAATTGTCTTGAAAGCCAAGGAAACTTGAAATGATAACTCAGACATCATCTTGTGTAGTTTTGCATCTAAGTTTTAGAAGCAGTGTTCCCAATTAGCATCGAGGCTTTCTAATTCTGATGCTGACAATCTGACTTCAGTATTTAGGCCTACTTCTTTCTCTCCTGACATACTGAGAAGTTGCATGAATGCTCACACAAACGTGGACGATTTTTCTTTTTTTTGTGGTATTTGTTGCCAACTAAGGGTTATGTAGGCAATGGAAACCTAAATTCCCATGGCAGAAAATATTGATACCAAATCTTCTTAAACGAAAAAACAAATTGGATAAAATAAACCAGTCTTACCTTCTTCAATGTTTGGATCAATGCACACACATAGAAAACAGATAACCAAACCATCACAGATCAACCTCTTTAATGTCTTATGCCCCTTTACCACCCTACCTTGATCTCCCTTGTAAAGGAATTGAAGCCTTTGGGGACTGACAGTCTTTAACCCTTGCAAATAAGACGCAGACCCAAACCCTGTATCGAAGAAGTGCCCCTATGTTTCTTTATGCTGCTGGTGTGCAGCATGTGCCAGGTGCCTTTACTTTTTAATTAGTAAACCCCAGAAAGGGAATCTTTCACGTAGGCAGGTAGATTGAGAGGCAGAGTCTGCATGAGCTGCTCATGCATCTCTTTTTTGTGAGTGGTGTTTCTACACACATTGATGCAACTTCACCTTGTTAGATCGTCACTGTATCTGCAACCAGCTGAGTGAGAGGATACTGGAGAACCAAGAGACCAAACTGACTGGAGTCAGTAAATTGCCAATGGTGATGAATCTCCCTCTACATGTTAGCTAGGCAAGTGTATTGAAGATTGGGAGAAAATTGTAATATTATATTTTGACTTCCTATGGAAGAATCATTGCTTTTTACCAGCATTCCTATTTAATTTTTCTTTGCAGTGTAAGATGCTGCAGGAACATTTCCTTCCTCCTAGAGGAAAGGGATTAAAATGTATTCAACATTTTTAGCTTAATAATAATCTGTCAGCATTAGCACTTGGGTGGGGTGTCACAGAAGTAGGTCAGACCACACTACATTTTCGTGTTTTTTTTCTTATTTTCAGCATCTTTCGCAATCAATTTATATTTAATTAGGGTAGATTTACCTGTAGGGCTCCAGAATTTGAACCCATAACTCCACGTGCCCTGACCTATGGTATTCCATCTCGCAACAGGTATAGTTTGTTCCTTGGATTGTGTGAATGAATTTGATAATTTCCATTGTGTAAGATGTTTGAATTCACCTGTGATAAATAGAAATAGACCTTAGAGGTAGAGTTTCAATAGTAGAATGTGTCGTTATGAGTATTAAATCGAAGAAAGAGCGTTGATATGTTGATAGACGATCTAAGGATTGTGAGTTGTAAAAAACAGGAAATTAAGGCAGGGAAACTGACTATACCAGCCGTTATATGTTCAAGAAGAACCTTCTTCTTTCACTTTTGGTATTGTCAAAAAGGAAAAAAAGATGAGAGAAAACTATTTGTTGGAATTAAAATTGCTAATCTAGCGTTGACTAGGAGTAAAGAAGATAGACTTAGCCTGACGTATTTGTGGGAATGGAAATATAAAGTATCATAGTTTTGGTGACAGAAATATTGTTGTTGCATTCC
>CM054155.1:53759378-53778010 GCA_028751875.1 Rapana venosa
TCCTCTTATGGTGGAGAGCAGAGGTTCTTGGGGGCCCACACGCTTTTTGATTTCTTCGTTCACATAGTTGTTGGTCTTGTGTTCTTTGTATAATATTTTGAGGAGTTCTGTAGCACTTGTTCTCAAATGCTTGGATTCTCCTCTCTAGCTCTGCTGACAGGGTCCATGATTCACAGCCATATAGGAGGACAGATATCACGAGGGATTTGTAGAGGTGATATTTTGTGCAGAAGCTGATGTTGTTACTTCTGATGATCCTCTCGAGTCTGGCTAGAGCAGATGTTGCTGTTGCAATGCGAGCTTTCACTTCATTGTTTGCTGTGCCATCTTTTGTTAGGATGGAGCCTAAGTATTTGAATTGGCTCACCTCTTCCAGTATTTCTCCATTCATCGTTATTTCCGTGCTGTCATTAGTAGCGCTGTTGACCATGATCTTTGATTTCTCTGTACTGACCTCCATGCCGTATGCGCTCGCTCGATCTGATAGACTATCTGTGAGGTTTTGCAGTTCTTGTTTGCTGCCGCCCATGAGGTCAATGTCATCTGCAAATCTGAGGTTGCAAAGGGGTCTTCCACCAATGGAGATGGAAGTGTGGTGGTTTTGCAGTGTCTCTGTCATGATGTTTTTGAGGAAGAGGTTGAAAAGTACAGGTGAGAGAAGGCAGCCCTGACGGACCCCAACCGTGGTCTTGAAGAACTCGCCCATGTGATTGTTCATGAAAACTGCACTTCTTGCGTTCTCGTACAGTGCCTTGATGACTTCAATGAGGCAGTTGTCAATGTTGAAGTGCCTGAGTACTTGCCAGAGGCCGTCATGCCATACCCGGTCAAAGGCCTTTTTGAAGTCTATGAAAGTGTGATACAAGTCTTTTTGGTGTTGGAGATGTTTCTCTATCAGAATTCTCAGATTGAAAATTTGTTCCATTGTGCTGCGTTTTGGTCTAAAGCCGGCTTGTTCTTCTGCCAGGAGTTTTTCCGCTTGGTTTTTCAGTCTGTTGAGGACTACCCACAGCATGATCTTGCTAGAATGGCTTATGAGACTGATGGTTCTGTAGTTCTGGCTTTGCTTGAGGTTTCCTTTCTTTAGTAGGGGTATTACAAGAGACTGTGTTCATTCTTCTGGCCATTCCTTGGTGTCGTGAATCTTCTGACAGTTCTGTGAATCGCCTTGCTGTTTCATTCCCTCCGTTTTTTATGAGTTCAGCTGGGATGTTATCGATTCCAGGGGACTTTCCCTTCTTCAATTGTGTCTACTTCTCACCTTAGTATTGGTGGGCCTTTATCTTGGTGTTCAGGTTTTTTTTCAGAAACTATGTTGGTATCTGGGCGTAGTGGGTAGTTATACAATCCCTCACAGTATTCCGTCCAGCGTTGGAGGATGGCATTGCTTTCTGTTAAAATATTTCCTTCTTTGTCTTCAATAACAGAAGCTTTAGGCTGTGTGGTTTTCGTTAGTGATTTCAGAGTGTCGTAAGCTGTTTTTCTGTTTCCCTTGGCCATTCCAACTTCGATGCTGTGGCATTGTTCTTCTATCCACGCTTCTTTGGCTTCTCTCATCTTTTTTCGTCACTTCTCTGTGGCTATTCCTGTATTTGTTGTTGGCTTCTTGACTTGTGAACTTTTGTTTCTTAAGCTCTCTTCTTTTGTCGCAGAGGTCAAGAACCTCATTTGTCACCCAGGGTTGTTTCTTTGTTCTGCTTCTTCCTAATGTTTCTTCTGCTGCTGTCATTAGCACTTCTTTGATGTTGTTGGCTAGTGTGTCCACATCATTGTCGATGGCTGTGAGTGCGGTGAACACAAGAACATTCCCAGGAGCTGACATTGGCAGTGACCACGACCTTGTACTTACCACTATCAAGCTGAAACTGAAAGCAAAACAACAGCCAAAAAACCCATGCATAAGATTTGATCTGGAAAAACTCAAAGACCCAACAGTGGTTGAGATCTTCCAAGCCAACATTGGAGGAAAGTTCGCCGCACTCACAGCCATCGACAATGATGTGGTGCAGATTTATGGTTATATTTTGATGATTATGACATGAGTCTGTTATAGTGTATGCGAGGAGATGTACATGTAATTTGATTTGTATCCATGATAATTTGTGTGTGTATGTGTGTGTGCATGTGTGTGTGCGTGCGTACGTGTGTGTGTATGGGTGTGTGTGTCTTGATTTTGGGGGGAAGGTTGTTTGTTTAGGGGAAGGGGTGTCAAGGGCGGGGAGGGAGATGAGAGTTTTTTCATGTTTAATTGGTCCTCTTTATTCTTTCCGTCGGTTAACTTTGTGGTCTTTCGTTGATTTCTTGATTTTTCAATAATTTAATGACAGTTTGAGTATACATTTCATTGCTATTTGACATTTTCTTGTTTATTAATTCATTGAGTTATTCATGTTTGTTTAACTTTTTCCCCCATGAGGGCCTGGTGTAAAGAAGCCTCTGGCTTACCCAATTACCCTCATTAAAATATTCGAGTTCGAGTTCTCTCTCTCTCTCTCTCACTCTCTCTCTCTCTCTCTCTCTTTTCTCTCTCTCTCTCTCTCTCTCTCTCTCTCTCTCTCTCTCTCTCTCTCTCTCTCTCTCTCTCTCTCTCTCTCTCTCTCTCATCTCCTTTTCTCTCTCTCTCTCTTTAACATGCTTCTCTCGGCTGCAACTTATGAAGTATCATTCAGTGCCCCTGGTATTATTATTACTTCATGAAAAAAGGTTTGAGGTTGATGAGGTCCAACTTGGTCTGAACCCTTGAGATAAGACTGCACTGTTCACTTCTACCATCACGCTTTCTGGCACCGTGCACATCTCTAAAGGTAACACTGTATGTGGTGGCTGAAGCTTTGTGCCTAATGCTCGTCATTGGATAGCCTGGGTTTTGAGCCCAGGTTTCAGCACCACCCAGATGCCCGTCCAAGATGATTTTTCCCCCTGGAGTTAGTGCTGACTCTACTTCCCGAAAGTCCTTTGGATTAGACCCATAAATTGATGCCCTACATGCGTATACACGCAGACATTGCCCCACACTTAAAAACCTGTGCCTGCCTCTGGAAAAAAAGGCCAGTTGTGCTTGGGGGAATGGAGGACAAAATTTATAAAATCTCATGCACACAGGGACTGGATGTAAAAGAAAACACACGAACATGTTTTCCATTATCCTGGAAATAAATGAATAGATACGTAGATAAAGTTTTAAAGGAGAATGATGTTGAAAATGTAAACAGTTTTATTTTATTTTCTATTTTCCCATTTAGTATTTATGCATACTTTTGGTCAGATTTTCAGGGCTCTCAACATAAAATCACTTCCTTTCCTACTTGCAACGTGAAGAATATGTTTGTTACCTTTTAACTCTACATTCATATAATTCTAACAGTATGTCCCCCACCCCGAGAAAATAAAACAAATTAAAAAAAAACCAAATTAACAGAAGTTGTTGGTTTATTCTTGTATTTTTCCCAGTTTTCTTCTTTTTTCTTGTTTTATTAACACCGTTCTTTGGAAAACCTCTACATAATCTAGAAAGTATCTCCACGTTTAGTTAATCCGGGATATTAAAGATTTTGGCAGACATTACGAGTGTTTAGATGAAATACAGCCTTAAAGAGCTTAACAATAGAAGAACCTAAGTCCTTGAAGTTAGTTACAGAATCAGAAAAGGCGGACTAGTTTCTAGGCTACCTGGCTAGAATAGATCCTCCCTGTGCCTCTAAAGTTGCTGTACAAAATGCTTTCTCCTGAAAGCTCAGAAATAACCTGAGTTAATACGTTTCCTTGAGTCTTCATTCAAGAGGGAGATTTACACTGGCCTCCAATTATAGGAATGGCATCAAAACTTGTCAGGGGTTGTCCAGCAAGTGTCAGGTTCCATTTTGGACACGGGCAGAAAAGGTGATCTCCCTCGTTGACCTTTAACATAGGAACTACGCGGAGTTTAAGGGTCACCACTACCCATGACCCCAACTGCACTCAAAGATAACTCTGGTAATGACACAGCCTGCACAAATCATGGTCACCCAATTTCAACTCGTGCCGAAAAGGACACTGTGGCATATTTGACCACTAGCCGGTACATGGCCGGAGAACTTGAGAGCGCAACACAATTATGGAGGAAAGCTATTCTCTACAATGTAGTGGTCTGGGTCTCACCCCTAAGACACCTCCAGAACACCAGGCAAACTTGGCCAGGCATGTGAGAGAGCATTCAGCCCTCGCCCAGTCATCAAAACTATGGGATGTTTGCTTTCTAGACATGTGTATTACCACTTCAGTATCCATGCCTCTGCTTCTCTCCCATTTCCTACCCTCACCATGATCTGATTTGACTTACTGTCAGTCTGTCTTCTCATCTTAACAGAGCTGTTATATATATATATATATATATATATATATATATATATATATATATATATATATATTATATATATATATATATATATATATATATATAAAAATATATATATATCTTCTTCTTCTTCTTCTTCTTCTTCTTCAAGTGTCCGGTCTGGTCCTGCAGACAACGACGATCATGGCTCTCCATTCTTCCCTGTTCTCGGTCCCTCTCATGAGCTCATTGTTGGTGCCCTCTTTATTCGTTGCGAATTTGTTTAAGCTGTCTGTGAATTTTGTGTGTTGTCTTCCTCTGCTCTTGTTTCCACAGATTTTGCCACTCCATAACAGTTTCTCTAGTCCGTCAGCCCTGATTATATGGCCGAAAAATTTGAGCTGTCTTTCTCTGATGGTGTTGAGAAGGGATCTCTTGTACCTAGCCATTTCCATTACTTCTGCATTTGTTTTTCTTTTTGTCCATGAGACTTTCATGATTCTCCGGATGAACCACATTTCCACTGCTTCTAGTCGCTGTTCTGTGTCCTTGGCTAGGGTCCAGCACTCACATCCGTACAGAAGAATGGACCATACGTAGGCTCTCAAAACATGGATCTTTGTCATGAGGCTTATCTTACTGTTGGTAAAAATGCATTTCATGTTGTTAAAAGTTGCCTTAGATTGACCGATTCTCTTCTTGATTTCTATGTCACACTTGCCGTCCGGGGTGATAGTACAACCAAGGGATTTAAAGGTGTTTACTTGTCTGATTCTCTCTCCTTTACAGGCTATGTTGCATTGTGGTATAACAGCTTTTTTCGAGATCACCATGCATTCTGTCTTCTTTGCATTGAGCTGTAATCCTTTCTTTTCGCTTTCGTCTGTTACTGTTGTTAAAATCTCTTGCAGTTTTCCTTCAGAGTCGGCGATAAGGACTGTGTCATCTGCATATCTCAGGTTGTTGATGTTGTGGCCACCTACACTAATTCCCTCATGATTCTCAATATTTCGTAGAATTATTTCACTATATACATTAAATAAATCAGGCGAGAACACGCAGCCCTGCCTCACACCCCTGCAGATTGGTCTATATTGACTGATGTCATTGTCGACTCTAATGGCTGCCTCCTGTTCCCAACATATGTTTCTGAGGACTCGAAGATCTTTCCCGTCGATGTATAGCCCTGCCAGAATATCAAACAAGTCAGAGTGTCGTACTTTGTCGAACGCTTTTGAGTAGTCAATGAAGCAGAGGTACAGGTCTTTCTGGACCTCGATGGATCTTTCCATGAGAGTTTTCAATGCGAAGATTGCATTTCTGGTGCCTTTGTCTGCCATGAATACAAATTGCGTTTCTGATATTTCTGGGAGTATTTTATTTCTCATTCTCTTCATGAGTATTCGTAAAAGAACTTTGGTAAAATATATTTGGTATATATATATATATATATATATATATATATAAAAGCTGAGTAATAAAATATTGTATGTGGTCAAGTGGGGAATTGCATCTCTTGTAGATCCAAGCGTGAACCATTTTTTCCCAACTTCTCTTGCCTGTGCTTGCATTATAAGTGTATGGCAATGTTTGGGTTATTATCTAGCTAAGGCTGACCACTTGGCTGGATACATCCTTATGATCCCCCTTGCATCATTCCAATAGGCATAAGGCCAAACATAAGGCAGAGAGATTCACTGGGTGTTATTTCCTCCTATCTATTTTTTTTGCAACATATATTTGAAGCATATTTTCTTCCTCTTTTTATATTGTCTTTTTCTGGTAGCTTTGAAAGGCCACAAGAATATCAAATATTCTTTGTGAATGCAATTGACACTTCTCAATTTTGAAAAAGTGTCTTGCTGTAAGGATACCACAGCAGGTGAAGCTTTAATGTGTGTGTTTGTGTGTGTGTGTGTGTGTGTGATTGTTTTTCTTTAAGTTATCTTGGAATGTTCATACCAATCTGAAATGTATTTTTCTTGTGTCTTTTGACATAATTATACGTATTAATGTGCCTGTCAGTATTGTAATTGCCCATCATGGGATGATTAAAATGATTTTGACTTGACTTGACTTTATCAAGAGAATAAATATAAGAGGAAGTGACTTTAAAACATTACCAGTGGGCCTACCAAAAAATCTGACAAGACAAATTTTCAGCATGGAAGGAGGAACTATAATGAAATAATCAACAAAAACAAAACAAAAAGGAGCATTGTAAAAATGTCATGTCCATTTAAAAACAACAACAATTTGATTGAAAGCACAGGGGAAAAAGTAATCAGTTGTGAAATAAAAGAAATCAAATTTTCGTGAAATTCTGGTTTCTCTAATAAATTTTGACAAACAAAGCTTGTCGAGATGTGCATTTTATCAGCTTACGAAAATCATAACTTGACATAGGTTAGAGAAAATACCGTGGAATAAAAATGTTGTAAAAGATTGAAGTAGGGACATTCCATGATGAGATGAATTTATCCCCTAGAACAGACATATTACATACGAAACATACTCTATCTTCCCGTGGAAAAAAAAACCGTCCAACCTCAAAAGCAAGGAGTGTGAAACAGGGTATAGCAGGTGTTCTAGGTAGACTAACTTACAGCCGATGACACATTTTGTTATTCAGCTACAAATGTTGGATTCTCTTATTATTTTAGCTTTTTAGTGTGTAACAAACAAAGATACAGACAGACAGAGGACTGTTCATAGTCACTCAGTTGAAAAACAGGAAAAAATGAGATAACGAAAAATAATACAGAAGATAGGCCTAGCGATGATCCAACTGGAGAAAACTTATTTTCAAGACCGAACGTGGAGAAAAGAAGAAAGACAAACCGATGAGGAAAAGGAAGAAGAGTAGGAAAGAAAGAAGAAAAGAGAGAACAAAACAATAAAAGCAACAGTGCCACCACCACCATCCATAAAAAATAAACTCAATGACACGAGTAAATAGACCTACGCAAGTTCATCATCATCATCATCATCATCATCATCATCATCATCATCATCTTCTTCTTCTTCTTCTTCTTCTTCTTCTTCTTCTTCTTCTTCTTCTTCTTTATCGTCGTCGTCGTCGCCGTCGTCGTCGTGCCTGTGTGTGTGTGTTTGGAAGTTTATGTTTTTACTAGTCAATGGTAATTATGGTGCTCCTGTGTGTGTGTGTGTGTGTGTGTGTGTGTGTGTGTGTGTGTGTGTTTACTAGTCAATAGTCTTTATAAAATTGTGTTCATATCTTGGTGTATGGGTGTGCATGCATGTGTGAGTGCGTGCGTGCGTGCACGCGTAAATAATAAGTTTATATGTCTTTTTCAATCAACGGTTTTTA
The DNA here is from genome assembly GCA_028751875.1 of Rapana venosa. NCBI lineage: Eukaryota > Metazoa > Mollusca > Gastropoda > Neogastropoda > Muricidae > Rapana > Rapana venosa. Next base: position 53,767,022 of record CM054155.1, read on the forward strand.
CATTGTATTCCTACATTAGTGTGTGTGTGTGTGCGCGCGCGCGCACGCGTATGCCGTGCGTGTGTGTGCGCGTGCCTGGGTTTGTGTGTGTGTGTGTGTGTGTGTGTGTGTGTGTGTGTGTGTGTGTGTGTGTGTGTGTGATAATTATTTTTAAGCTATCTTGGAATGTTCATACCAATTTAAAACGTATTTTTCTTGTGTCTTTTGACATAATTATACGTATCACTGTGCCTGTCAGTATTGTAATTGCCCTTCACGGAATGGTAAAGAAGTTGTTTTTTTTACTTGACTTGACTTTGTCCTTACACAAAAAAGCCTAAAATGCTGTCATTGAAAGATTCTTTTTCTAGCATATCTTTTTCATTAAAAAAAAAATGTATCTTTTAAAACCATTTTCAAAAAGGATTGAGAAGTTGTAAGTGGTTACCTGCACTTGCTTTCCTCCGCTATTATTTCTGCATATATATATATATATATATATATATATATATATATATATATATATATATATATATATAATATATATATATATGAATGAGAAGAGAGAGAGAGAGAGAGAGGAGAGAGAGAGAGAGAGAGAGAGAGAGAGAGAGAGATAGATGATAGATAGAAGAAAACAAGTGCTTGAAAACACATACAATTTCATTCTCATCATGATAACGATTTTTACCAAAGATTAAACAAAAATCACTACAAAATAAAAAATCTTTCAATGCATCATTTAGGGAGTTATTTAGCAAAGACCATACCTTTGGTCTGACCTGGCTGTTTTTTCGGCTCCTAGTTGAGCACTCTTTAGTGACACCAGGAGTGGTGAAATCCCATTCAACTTCTGTAGTGTTTAACAGCAAAGCACTTTTCAGAATTTAGAACAATCTATTGCAGCCCTAAGAGTAAATGAATATTTTTTGTCGTCCACCACCCCTGCCAGCAAAAGACGAACATTGAAAGAAAATATGTTTGAATTACATGTTGTAAAAAATGTATATAGAAGAAGAATACACAGTTAATTAATCTTTGTGCTTTATGTTCGGGGAATCTTTTTATATGGAAAAAAGGCCAGGAGGGAAATCATAAGTCTGCCCCCTTACCAATGGGCTTGCCCTAGCTCTGACGTCATCAAGATGGCGGAAAATGCCAACAGCTAATTATTCATTGTCAGAGTTTTGTGCATTTTACTCAAAATGACAAGAACCAGAAGCATGAGTGGTGTCCGCACACACCAAGGAGCAACCCCGGTGACAAGCAAAAGCAAGTCTGTCAGCCAAACGACCCTGACAAAGAAACCTGACTCTGACTCGAAAAAACAGTCAGTGGAACCGGGCTGTAGCCATGGTTGTTTGGAAATGTGTGCTCAACAACAGGAGACAGCAGTGATAGATCTGTCCACGATAAACTCGCAGAGATGGCCCAAATCATTGCTTCCCTGTGCACAAAAATTTCTTCATTGGAAAGCACCATCCAGGATCTAAAAGACAAAACAAAATCAACAGCTTTGGATGTGAAGCAGGTCAGTAGATCCAACGCACAAACGCAAACTGATGCTGTTAATTCATATGCAGACATCGTAAAATAATCGCCCACTTACATTATCAATAAGTCCAATATCAACAAAAGAGGAAAGACTCAAGACTTTGCTCATTCCAAATCAAGCAGTCTTAAATCCTCAAACCCAGGAAAAAAAGAAAATGAAAACAAAACAAATGATGCCAAAATCGCTGGAAAGAACATCAATAAGTTGAAGAATGTCAAGGAACCAAATTACGTAACATCTTCTTGTACCAAACCTGTTGATCTAGAAACTTTAAAAGTAGCAACCTCCAAAAATCAAGATCTTCCTGTGGCATTGGTCGTTCATGATTCCGTGATGAATGGTGTGCAAGCTCACAGGTTAGGACGCTCATACGGGATCAAAGTCTTCACCCGCAAGGTACACACCATTGAAGATATCCACAACGCTGTCGAATCAGCAATTTCCAGATTGAATCATACACCCGAGGCAATACTGATACATTGTGGAATCAATGACCTGAAAACAAAGGACACTGCAACAGCTTCAAAAGACCTTCTGCTCAAAGCAAAGAGAATCGTTCAAGACTATCCCAGATGCAAAGTCATCTTAAGCAAAATAGTGCCAATAAGAGATAGAACACTGCAAATCAAAAGAGACCTGTTTAACGCTATCCTTACTGATGGCCTTCTTGAGAACACCATCATATCCACCGTGGCCCACGACAACCTCAGACCCAACCAGGTGTTCCTGAAGACAGACGGAATCCATCCCACCTATAGAGGAAGCAGTGCCCTTGCTGGGAACATTGGCCGGCATCTTCGGAATCTCTTCTGGGATTGAATCGCCCCGCAGAACGACGAGGAGACCAAGGCACCGTGACTTCCCGACAAGCAGGAACACTCTGTTCTACCCTGACCACAGGCGTCTGGCGGTGAATCGGGATCCATGGCTGAACCCCTATGGACCGCTCTATGACTGTTTTTAAACAGAAGTGAAAACAAGAAACTTCCCCCCCATGCCCCCACACACACACACTCTCACACACGCACACACACATACACACACACTACACCACACCACACACACACTCACACACACACACACACAAAACAAACACACACACACACACACACACACACACACACACACACACACACACACACACACACACACACATGTGAGTATGCAAGTACATACGCCCAAACGACAGGCAACGAGAATCCCTATGGGTTAACTTTAAAAAAGAAAATTTTGTTTGTCTGTTGTTTGTTTTGAGATTATAACTTTGTGTAATTTCGGGCGCAAACTCAACATCGAGGAGTATAAGGAATGTTTCCCTTGAAGTTGATCCAATTATTATCTTTGTTCCCTTTAAAATCATTTTGATTAGACTATGAACAGAGGCCACATGTGCAGACATAGGCATGTTTCATTTTGAAAATCCATCCTACTTTTTTTAGATGAAATGGCCAGCCATGGCTGATTGATGACACAAACATGTCTAGCATGCTCTCTACGACCTGGAGAGGAATGGGCTCCACAATGTTAATGTGCCCAAGACGTACTGCCCATAAAATTCAGGGCACTGCACTATAACAATCTAAAGGACTCAGGGAGGTCATTAAGTCATTTGAATATTATTGCATAAACTCTGACATCCCAGAGATTGACTTGTTTTGCTATACTCTTCCGTGTCATCCGAAGACGAACAAACCTTTTGATTTTCCCCCTTCTTTAAGGCTAGTATATTGTTAATTTTTCCTTTCTTGAGATTTTTACTCTTATACACACACACACACGCACGCACGCACGCACGCACGCACACACACACACACACACACACACACACACACACACACACTGGATTACGTTTTTGTTTAAATTGAGATTACGTTCTTGTTCAACCTGAGAATTATTGCACTTTTACAACCCTGTTACGTATTAGAACTTGTACAAAAGCTAACACTCTTTATAATGATAAAAACTTGTCCCTTTAACATTTTACAGTGGAACTGTAGATCTGTGTCAAAAATCTACCATATCTGATTCAGCATCTTGCATCGTTCAGATCTGAGGTTTTAGTCTTACAGTCTTTAAACACTACTAGAAATAGACTACCAAATCTGAAAAATTACTATTATCCACCAATCCATGAATGTTGTTGCAAACGATGCTGAAAAGATTCGGGCTGCCATCTATGTGCATAAGAAGGTAGAGTATAATGTATGTACCTCGCCAGTTCCAACTAATGTACCAAATTTACACTCTTGTGCTGCATGCATAAAAATCACCAAATCTATAGATCTAAACGTCGTTTAGGTATATTTGCCTAAAGGCCCCAATGACATTAACACAGAATGGTTACGTACATTGCCAGAATCTAAAAATAAATGGTTAATATGTGGGGATTTCAATGCGCACTCCACTTTCTGGGATAAAGAATGTACATCAGTAACCAATAATCGGTTTATTGAAAACATTATCGATTCTTATCTTTTTCTACTTAATGATGGTAATGTTACAAGAATCCCAGATGTTTCGAATCAAAGACCTAGTGCTTTAGATCTATCTTTCATTTCTCCATCCCTTGTTTCCAACTGTAACTGGGAAATAGAAGATGATACTTTAGGAAGTGATCATTTTCCAATTGCTATCACTCTTAATTATGATTCTTCAGAATATGACTTAGAAAAAGATGTTATCCCAAAGTATAATTATCGTTATGCTGACTGGAATAAGTTTAAAGATATTTTGATACAGATAAATAGTGAAAATATTAAAAGCTATGATATTAATACTTTTTATGCCAATTTTAAAAAGTTTGTACTGCAAGCAGCTGATAGCTCTATCCCTAAGTATTCACCCATGAAGTCGAAAAAGCATTCCGGAAATATATGGTGGAATCCTTCATGTCAAAAAGTTGTGAATGACAAAAAGCTGCTTATAAAGTATATTTAAGAAATAAAACGTCAGAAAATCATTTTCTTATGAAAAAAGCAAAATTGCTTTGTAATAAAACCGTTGAACAAAGTAAACGTCAGTTTTGGTCTTCCTTTTGCTTTGAAGAAGTTAACACTTATAATGATTTGCAAAAGGTGTGGAGTAAATTTAAAGATATGAAAAGTGGGGTTAGGCTTCCTAACTGTCCCATTAAGATTAAAGACAAGGAACTTCCATCTAATTCAGAGAAAGCTGAATCATTCATAGAAATGTTTACAGACACAATGAGTGATAAAAGTCTTTCAGAAAAATGCAAAGTATATAGAAATAAAGAAGCACAGAAAGACATGTATAAAGACCCTGTGGGAGATAATAATCATTACGTCAATGCTCCCCTAACATTGCAAGAGCTTATAGATGCTCTCTTATCTCTTGGAACAAAAAGAACATCCGTTGGTATTGATGCTATTTCAAGTGAATTGTTAAAACAGCTGCCAGAAAATTGGATAATGTTATTACTTGAATTATTTCAAAGTTGCTGGTCTCAAGGGGTCATTCCAAGCATATGGAAACATTCCATTTTAGTGCCAGTCCCAAAGCAGGGTAAACCTAAAAATGATAAAAACAGTTACAGACCTATCGCGTTAACCTCTCACACAGGAAAACTTATGGAAAAAATAATTTTAAACCGACTAATGCAATATTGCGATAAAAAAAAAATCCCCATTAGCCAGGCAGGTTTTCGAAAAGGTAGATGCACAGCAGATCATCTGATTAAACTTAGTACGCATATTAAACACCAATTTGCTAGTAGGAAAAATGTGCTTGCCACCTTTTTTGATATAAAGAAAGCATATGATCAGGTCTGGCATAAACGATTACTATATAAACTAAAAACTATTGGCTTATCTGGTAATATGTATCATTATATTAAAGCATTTCTCTCAGAAAGATGTATGCAGGCCAAAGTTGGAAATTCCTATTCTACTTTAAGGTTTCCAACAATGGGTATTCCACAGGGATCAGTTATCGCTCCACATCTGTTCAATATTCTTCTTTATGATCTTCCTCAGTGCCTCTCCAGTAATGCCATCCACGTCCAGTATGCTGATGATATTTGTATGTGGATGAATGTTACGATGAAAAAGAAAACACCAAAGAGGCATCTAAACTATATAAAAAATATGTATCAGCTTGAGCTAAACAAACTTTCAATAATGGCACTAACCCCCCAGTTCTACCTGTTTCCCAAATAGATGGGAAAGTGTTGGAATATAAAACTTTGGTGAAGTTTTTAGGAGTATATTTTATGTCTACACTAAGTTGGAATTATCACATTGATTATTTAAATACTAAGGCTCGGAAAAGTTTTAATCTTCTGAAAGTTATTAGTAAACAAGTGTGGGCTTATGATGTAGCTATTTTAAAACATTTGGCATTATCTTTAGTACGTTCCAAACTCATTTATGGCCAGGAAGCATTTTTCAGTGCTCCAAAATATTTATTACAGAAAATGACAAGACTAGACTGCAAGGCTTTTCGATTAGCTCTGGGGGTTCCTTTTCATGCATCGTCCATGGGTACCTATAAGGAGATAGGAATTTTGCCATTAGACGAATATCGACAACTGGCTGTGGCTAAATATCTCTTACGTTGTTCAACACAAGAAACCAATGTGGACAACGAAATTAGTATAAGATCTGATGTCAACTTTCCAAAAAGAGCACATTCTATTCGCTCTGTAACCACAGCTAGAACCTATACTTCTCAATTATTTGATCAAGCAGATATAAATCCCACAAAAATAGCTAAATCGAAGATTCACTCCTCGCCTTGTCCCCCATGGGAACTTAAGAGAGCTAATTTTGACGTAAATTATTCCTCTTTAACGAAAAAAGGTAATGAAAATATTCTTAGGGCATCAGTAAAAGAATATATACAAACTACATATCCAAATCATTTAAAAATTTACACAGATGGTTCCCTTTTGAACAATAATGAGGCGGGTGCAGCGTTTATCATACCATCTTTGAAAATAGAGAGATCATTTTATGTAGGAAAAAATCGATCTATTTTTACAGCTGAATTGTCTGCTATTTTGATGGCTTTGTATTATCTTTAGATTTCCTAAAGACATATTTCAAATACTTTTCTGTGTTGATTCCAGGTCAGTCTTACTTGCCCTGAGAAACTTCAGTTCAAAAGTGAGACAAGATTTCATAATTGAGATTAGTCATCTAATTCATTTTCTGATGATACGAGGCACTGGTGTTACCTTTTGCTGGATACCCTCGCACTGTGGTATTTACTTTAATGAAAAAGTTGACAAAAAAGCAAAATGTGGAGCTGAGCATATCGATGGGTCTTGCAGCATAAGTGTTCCTCTATCTATCCATGAGGGCTATAGCATGTTACAAAATGCATGTTGGAAACACTTTAAAAAGAAACTACAAAGTACCGGTTATTCCTGGAGTGATGATGTAGCCCATGTATTATCTTTTGATAAGATCAAATATCGTAATTTACATGAATATAGAAATGTTGTATCTCTTATATACAGGTTTAAGCTCAATGCTTTTAAAACAATTTTTTTTTAAAAAGCAACATGTATCTGTGGTGAAAATCTTACCAATGATCACATTCTTTTACGATGCAAAGATCTGAAAAACATCTTACCTGCCTTCCCAGTCCGTAGCTTGCAGCAAATTCTTAAAGACATTCCATTAATGAAAGAAATTGTATTGTCATTAAGCCATACTCCTATTTTCAGACTCCTCTGATATAAGGATAGCTTCAAGTTATATTAATTGGAAAGCTGGTATTTTTGCTGTTTGATGTTTTTGGGGTTGGTTGGGTTTTTTTGTTGTTGTTGGTTTTTTCTTTGTTTTTTTGGTTTTGTTTTTCCAGAATTCTTGTTTATGGTTTTTTCATAATAGTTGTTTATTACGATTGATTAATTATATGCATACCCCTCCCCCCTACACACACACACACACAAGCACGTGCGCGTGCGCACGCACACACACGCACACGCGCACACACGCACACACACACACATACGCACACTTTCCTGTCTGATATCACTATTTAGTGGAAGGTCGTTAAACTGAAGAACTACTTGTCCTAGCTGGATAACAATGATATCCCAAACATTGATAGACACTTTAAGAGCTGGCACAGGCAGAAGAAGTTGCAGTAAAATGGCCACTACTTGGATCTCAGAAGAGATGCTATTCCCCGCGTGACCAAATATATAATTGAGAAAATACAGTGAAGAAAAACAAGCGCAGGTAACCAGTTACAACTTCATTCTCATGATGATGATAATTGTTGTCAAAGGCGTTTTTTTATCACTGTAAGGTGAAAACTTTTAAGCTGCATTTTGAGGAATTATTTAGCAAGGACCATACCTTTGCTCTGACCTGACTTGAGATTCGACTCAAGATTGAGCACTCTTCAGAGGTCCCAGGATTGATTGAAACCTCACTCACCCTCTGTGGTACTCAACAGCAAGACAAAGACACCTTTAAAAAAATTAGAAGTGTCTATTTCAGCCTTAAAAATAGGTAGATAAACTTGTGGCCTACAACTGCTGCCTGCAAACGATGAAAATACAAGGAGAAAGAAAACAAATCTCGTTCTGTTATATAAATGTTTGAAATAAATGTAGCAAAATAAATAAACATAGAAGAAAAATACACAGTACCTGTATAAAAAGGGGTGGGGTGGGGTGGGAGGCTTGTGTATCTGTTACTTACACTTGTTACTGTCGTTATTATCAATAGTAGTATCATCATCATCGTCGTCGTCGTTGTCATTACCTGTATGTACTACTACTACTACTACTGCTACTACTACTACTACTAACGTATGGCATTTATATAGCGCTAAATCTTGCAAAGCAAAAAATCCAAGGCTGGCATTGACATTATTTACACACGTGCAACTGTCCACCAAGTATTAGAGTTAACATATATCCAATCTATACTAACACACACGCACGCATACACTCACACACACGCGCTCACCACAACACATTTAGTTAGGGTGGTGGAAATGAAGGTGGCTATTGAAAAGTAGGAAAAGACATAAGGGGGAGACATTAGGCAGGAAGCAAATGCGTTTTGAGGCTGTATTTGAAAGTGTCAAATGTAGGCTTTAAGCGAAGTGAGAGAGGAAGGTTATTCTAAGTGGTTGGACCAGAATTGAAAGAGCATCGGTATCCAGTGGTTTGTTTGAATCTAGGTGTTCGGAAGTGTAAAGTGTCTGCGGCTAAACAAAGAGAACAAGATGGAGTGTACAGGTGAAGACGGTTACAGAGAATAGGGTGCAGATTGTAGAGACATTTGAAACAGAGGGTATGAATCTTATACTTTACTCTTCGTGAGATAGGGGGCCAATGAAGAGATCACAAAAGAAGATTGATGTGCGCAAATGTTTTCTTTCCTAGGCCTAGTCGAGCTAGAGAGCTTTTGAATGCGTTGAAGGGAGTGGATGGATGATGATGGTAGACCAGCAAAAAGAGAATTTACAGTAGTCCAAAAGTGAAAGAATAAGATATGTGACAAGCTTGGAATTTGCATCAGTGGACAGATATTTGCGAATTGGGCTTATGCGCTGTATTTGCTAACAACAGGACTGGCAGGTCTGGATGATGATTTTTTTTTTTATAGAGAGTGTGTACTTGTAGTAATAATATCAAACCCAAACCAACCCAATCCAGTATAATTCAATCTTGTTGTTCATAGACCTGCCGACTGCAGAAGCCATATCAAGTTGTCAAATTTTAAATCTCAAAATAAAAGTGTGCAACTTTTTCTTCTTCTTCTTCTTCCTTTTTTGTCATGTTTCTCCCAGGGGAGGTTTGACATTGATGAGCCTTCTCCATCTCTCTCTGTTTTGAGCTTCATCCTTTTTTATGTCCCTTTCTCTAAGATCATCTTCAATACAGGCATCCCAGGTCTTGCTAGGTCTTCCCTTTGGTCTCTTTCCATCCACTACGAAGTTCATTGCTCTTTTTATGATGTGGTGGTCTGCTTTCCGTTGAACGTGCCGAAACCAGCGTAGTCTATTGGTACTAGCTACAGACTTCAGATCATCAACTTTGCGCATTCTCCATAGTTCTTCATTCGTGATCATGTCTTCCCATTTGATCTTTGTCATGTAGCGTAGCATTCGGTTTTCACAGCTCTTCAACAAACGTTCAACGGTTTTTGTGAAAACCCACGTCTCCGAGCCATACAGAAGAACAGGTCTGATGCAGGCTTTATTTATCAGTGTGCAACAATATACATATTAATACAGGTATCCACTCTTCCTTCGTTCCTTGTATCAGTGCCCTGGACAATCATAAGGTCATGCCTGGACGGTGTCCGTGCTGTGCATGGTCATTTCTGATATCTGAAATTCTTTGAAAGAGTGCCTGTATGACTTGTTGCTTCTTTATATGAACTGTCATTCAGCTGGACAGTGCACATTACAGATAACAACATCAAAAGGTACAACAAAACAATTGTATTCCTTCTGTTTTTATATTAAAATAAACATCTATACAGTACTTCTTATGCTTGCATTCCTTCTGTGTTTTTTGTTTTTTTTTCTATCTGCATGTGTAATTTAGATGCTATTATTATTACTGTTATTATTATTTCTGTTGCTGCTGTTGTTGTTGTTGCTTCTGCAGCAGCAGCAGCAGCAGTAGATAAAAAGCAGCCTGGAGTAGATACTTTGTAGTTACGTGTTTCTCTGTGTATGTAATTCAGCAATAAAACTAACATCCTGCACACTGCACTATTGTCCTGAAAATGCATTGAATTCTGTGACCTACAGATGATCATAGCTTTTCTGCTGAAATTCCAGTCTGCAAGGATGGCACATACGGCAATGAACCCAACGCCTGCAGCCAATGTTCGCAAAATTGCAAGTACACCTGCGATAATTTGTATGGCTGCGAAAATCCTGGTAAGTGTCAGTAGATAATCAGTTTTCCTAAGAAATAGTGCAGGCACGCTATGCTGTGCACTTCAGCACTCTGGTTATTTGATGTTTGGCGAAAGCTTATGACCCAAAGCTCTTGTTTTGGATGTTCAGTTTTACTGGAAAGTATTCCAGAAAAGTCAAGACTATCCGTGTCAAGCATGTCATTTATCTCATGTTTGATCCACAAATACACAACTCAGTGCACTTTGTATCGTATTGTATGTTGTAAACCACTTTAAGTCACGGCACATTTCTTCGCGTGAAATTCAGGTTGCTCTCCCTGGGTAGAGCACGTTGCCACAAGAACAGCACTACCCATTATTTCTTTCTTTTCCTGTCTGCAACTGTATTTTGATGCCTTATAGCAAAACTGGTTTATCTGAAAACAAAAGTAATTTTCAGTTTTTCATATTTGGCAGAATTTACTTTAAATTCCAGATGACAAAAGGATAAAATAAAAATTTCATTAATTTCAAATATATTTGAAGAAAACCGTTCTTGCACAAAATGACCCTAGTAAAATTCTCAGGGAATCTGGACTTTCCACAGCATCACGC
>CM054155.1:53778510-53804529 GCA_028751875.1 Rapana venosa
TGATCTAATCTTTCTCACAGAACCTGGCTTAACCCTCAAGGTCATGAACCTAAGATTTAACAACTGACACCACCTGGCTATACAACTCTTTCTCGCCCCGACCTTCCCATGGAGGTGGCATTGCCATAGTTCACAGAGACGCACTGCATCCAGCTCTTTCTTTCTGCCACTTATTACCTATCTCATCTGAATCTTTTGAAGCCTGTGAACTCAACCTTACCTTACCCAGTCATTCTATTACTTTCTGCTGCCTTTACCGCCCACCTCCCAGCCGTAAGAACAAACTGACATCATCAGTTTTTCATCAAGAATTTCAATCTCTCCTCGATCACTACAGCCTCTCTCCCAAGAAGCTTATCATTCTTGGTGACTTTAATTTTCACTTCGACAACCAGTCTTCTCATGATGTCAAACGTCTTTCTCTTTCTTTGTCAAATCACTCTCTTTCCCAGCTGGTAAATGAAGCAACACACAGATCAGGACATATCTTAGACTGGCTCATCACTGATGTTTCACAAGATCTCGTCACCTCTATCTCCGTCACTGACCAACTGCTTTCTGATCATTCTGCCATTCTTTTCTTCCTTAGCATTGCAAAACCTATCAAAAAGAAGAAGTGCATCACCCGTCGTAACCTCAAGGCTATTGACATTCAAACTTTCTCTTCCCAAGCTGCTGAATGCCTATCACAAACCCCTGACCACACTGACCCTTCTAAACACTATAACACTGTTCTCAGCCAACTGCTTGATGAGCATGCACCTCCCACTGACCATATTTTGAGTGATAGGCCTTTCACCCCATGGTATACCCATGATATCCTGGTGGCAAAGCACAAATGCTGCAACTAGAATGGCAGTGGCGAAAAACAAACACTGAAATAAACAAACAGCTCTTTTGAAAACAAACCAACAAAGTAAAAACCTTAATCCACTCAGCCAAGAAAAACTACTACTCTTCTCAAGTTCTTAATGCAACATCCATGAAATCTCTTTCTTTCTTCACCTCAGCTCTTCTTGGATCTGCAAAGACAAGCTCTCTGCCTACTGTCAACAGTCACTCTGAACTTTATGATATATTTTCTCCATTCTTTTCAGACAAAGTCCGTAACATTCGCTCCAGACTGGATCAGACTCCCTTCCAACCTGTACCTCCTGATCCTCAATTCACTGGCACTCCTCTCCTTTCCTTTCAGCCAAAACGTGAGGAAGAAATCAGGAAAATTCTAAATGAAATGACCATAAAATCATATGATCTTGATCCTATGCCTGTTTTTTCACGCAGTGCCTTCCACAGCTTATACCAACTCATGAATGTTGTAAAGTCATCTATTTTTTCAGGAGTTTTTCCATCAGAACTCAAAACTGCAATAGTTACACCTCTACTCAAAAAGCACGACCTCAGCTCTAACATACTGAAAAATTACAGACCTGTTTGTAACCTACCTTTCATCTCCAAAGTTCTTGAAAAAGTAGTTCTGAAACAACTCAACAGCCATCTTCATTCAAATAGTCTCCTTCCTGCATTTCAGTCTGCCTATTGGGTCAACCTCAGCTCTGAAACCACCCTAGTCCATGCGTTAAACACGCTTCTAAATGCTTCTGACTCGGGGAAAATCTCTTTTCTCACTCTTCTTGACTTATCTGCAGCATTTGACACTATAGATCACTCTATCCTTCTCTCCCGTCTCCAAAAACGTTTGGTATCAAAGGTGCAGCCCTTACCTGATTTACTTCATACCTCACTGACCGATTTCAGACAGTCACAGTAAACAAAATTTAATCAATTCCTGCAAAACTGGAATGTGGAGTCCCACAGGAACCAGTTCTGGACCCTGTTCTGTTCACTGACTACACGGTTCCACTCTCATATATAATAAACTGTCACCAGATCAACCATCATTTCTATGCTGATGACTCTCAGATTGAAAGCAGTGACACTCCTGAAAATCTGCCTTCTCTCTTGACAAATATGTCACTCTCTCTTCAAGACATTCAAAACTGGATGATACAAAACAAGCTACTGCTAAATGCAGATATAACCGAAGCCATGATTATAGGGACCAAACACAAACTCTCTTCCATCACAACAGATTCAATAGAATTTGGCAATACATCAGTTTCGATATCCACTGCAGTTAAGTATCTAGGTGTTGTTATTGACAACACACTCTCTATGCAAAAATTAACCACCCAGACTTGTCAGTTGTGCTACTATCAATTACGGCGTATAAGTGCAATCCGAAAGTACCTGTCAACTGATGCAACATCCAAACGTGTCACATCTCTTATTCTTTACCGTCTGAACTATTGTAATTCTCTTGTGGCTGGTTTGCCAGCACCATCTATCCACTCCCTTCAATGCATACAAAACTCTGCAGCTCGATTAGTCCTCAAAAAGAAAATAATCTGAGCATAGTACTCCTCTCTTGCAATCTCTCCACTGGTTGCCTGTGCCACAGAGAGTAAAGTACAAGATCAGTACCCTCTGTTACAAATGCCTACACAAAACATCCACCACTGCGAATCTCTGTGAATGGGTCTTCACCTGTGGCAGTCCTTCTCGTTTACCTTCCGCCCGAAGTATACCCTAGGCTTACGAATACCTCTATGATTCAATACCAATCGCATCTATTGTGTGCCATAACGACTCTTTCTCTATTTCTGGTCCGATCATGTCAGGAAATTACCTTCCCTCACTCCGCTTCGTGAAAAGCTCTGCCTTACACAGCTTGAAATCCACTCCTCTAAAACATACCTATAATACTCAAACACCTAAGATTTTTACCGTCCCACTTGTTTCATCCTTTATCTGTCCCTGCAATTTAAAGACCAAATTTTAACACGCCTCATGCTAAATGTAGCAACGCTTTGGTGTGTGTGTGTGTGTGTGTGTGTGTGAGTGTGTGTATGTTGTATGTGTTGTTGTGTGTGTGTGTGTGTGTGACATTTAAATCTTGTTAGAATAGCTTGATTAAACATTGTTGGTTGGCATGTGTAGAACGGATTGAGATAGCAAGGGCGCACTGATTTGTGATTGTAAGATATAGGCGCTCTATAAATTCCATGTGATTATCATATTATTATAAATTAAAATTAATATTAGTTATTTATAAATATTATTATTATATTCATCATATTATATCAGAAAAGTATTGTGCTTGTTGTTATAGGACAACTCTTTTGGTGGGATCTTGTTAAGTGCCTAAATGCATGTTTTGGCATAAGGAACCAACTATAGGATACTGATCAAGTATACAAGATTAGGGTAAATTTGGGGCTGATTGGGAAACATAACCCGCCATATTTTGGCTATTAGGCAAGGTGGCAATACGCTTTAGTACGCACACAAATCATGGTCCTACTAGTACTGATTGAATGAGCGGCTTTGATGATATGCAGGTTATCTTTGTGTTTGTGCAGTACCAAGATTGGGGCTTCATCATTGCAGGTTGATTGTTTCACGGTGATAAACGCAAGAGTGTGATGAGTAGCACAGACTGCAAATGAGGGTGACCCCACAAATGTAATGAAGTAAGACCAGAGTGTATATATGTGGAAGGACTCCACAGTGATGATAAGAGCAGAGTGGCTATTGTTGTGGTGACCCGCATGATGGATGAGTAAGACAAGGAGTGCATATTGTTGGGTGACCCCAAATGATAATGAGTAAGGACTATAGTGATTATTGTGTGTTGACCCAAGATGTGAAGAGTAAGACAAAGTGTCATATAGTGTGGTGACGATCCTCAGATGCTGATGAGTAAGAACAGAGGGGCATATTGTTGGTGACTGCCTTCTCGAGTGGCTCATATTGGGGCAATAAACCACTCAACAAGAGGTAAGATCTTTGAAGTTCATTCTTCACAGGTACCGTGCATGGCAGGATAAGGAAGGGGCAATAAACCTGGCCATGTGTCACACAAGGGCTGACTTGGGGGGAAAAGACGAAACATCCGTCATATGTGTTTTCTGTCATACACTTGTCAAGTATTTAAACAAAGGGGTATGTGTAGTCCTAGGTGCTTCATAGTGAAATCTTGCAACAAGAAGTACGCTGATAGTTGAGCTGTCAATTAAGCTAGGCTGCCACTGGACTGACCTGATGGTGCAGAGCAACATGGCCAGGTGATTCATGTGTACATTTCCAGAGGAGGTCAACTGTTCTGTGGCTTGCAGGCAGCACCAATTTGGCGTAGCTTTTATGGTAGGTCGTGAATTTAGCGAGAGGGCTTTCTAAATCAAAACTGTGCTTCACATGATAAAAAGAAAAAGATACAGTAGAATAGTAAAACGTGTAAGTATTAAATATAGATAATTATTATAAACTGAATTGAAATAATATTGAGACTTTGTGGGTTCTATTCAATACTCACATGACTTAACCATATGACATCACTTGGTTTATTGTCAGTGGGGTAAAATATAGTCTAAATCTCTACTATATAAGGCAGATAGAACACAACCAGTGGTTTTTGTCACACTGCTAGGTCATGAAATTATCCAGAAGCCCATTGTAACAGAGTTGTGTGTGGCACAGAACCTCGCAGGGATTACGCTCTGTCAAAAAGGGGCTGTATGGTGCTAGTGCTCAAAAGCACCCCTTGGCCCCGGACTCTCCTCTCCCATACACTTTTATTTTGAGGAGATAGGTTTGACGCACAGCGGGGTGTGAATGACCCTGAGCATAATACGCAAACACAAAAGCCTGGTGGGGGGGGGTGGTGTGCACACATAAATATGAGCGAAGCAGTGGAAAAAGATGTACAAAGGGGGGGCTTTTGATGCTCTACCTGTCAGGAGGTTAAGGGTCAAGGCCATATGCGTTCTTTGACTGCCCATCTATCCATTTCCCCTAAAGGTCAAGGGGCTCAGGGAGTCAAAGGTCAGGGTCACCTCACTGTCAGAGTCAAAGGTCAGGATCAAAGGTCAAGGAAAAGGCACAGTAGGTTTGTTTTTTAAACCGAATTTGTTGTTTTTAATAACGCATTACAAACATAGGGTAAAAAGTCAAAGTAGGATTATCTGTGTTTTAAAATAGTCTAATTTCGAAAACTTATGTATTCTGTAGCTGTTGTATGTCATCTTATTTCTCCCTTCTTTTTGTTTCAATTAGCGATCATTTTCATGCAACATTCATCTCTAAACTGTCTCTAAATCCTTTATATATAACGAACGGTAAGGAACAACACGTTTTAAAACGCTGTTTTTTCTCTAAATTGTTTTATATAATAATAGATAATAATAATAAAAATAAAAAATAAATAATAATATAATGGAACTTATTATATAAGTCTCTATATCTGTGCGCAACAGACAAATCAAAGGCGCATGATATTCGAACTAATCTTACTACATCATAACAACCAATGATGAATAATCAATGGAGTTTCAAACAGATATTCACAAACAATGGTAGCGCTGCCAGACAAATCAAATTAACACTGAATTATATTTATGAGTTAACACCCGATAGCACATTCCGGGCATGACTTCTTCCACTAAAAGTCTATCATACGATAGGCTCATTTCTTTTTATCATAGTCTTGTTTGCAGGCGAACAAATCATAGTCGATATATAAACAATGTTTTTGTGTTCCCTAAAAGAGTTTGTAACAAATGTTTAAGTAATTGCTTATCTGGGGTCTGCTTGATCAACCAAAAAAACTCATATCTAGTCCACATAAACTTTCTTTTCTTTTCTGTAGGCGTTTTGAATATACTTCAACATTGTACATAATATGACTAGCATGTTCAAAGTGATTACTAGTATAAGTTGTTTGTAAAAGATGAAGAACAAATATTGTTTTTCACACCACTTCTCTCCCACAAATTAAGGAAGGCAATGATGATCTTTTGTAAAAACTTAAAACCCTCCATTTTAATAAACAGCAAATCTCTTTATCTTATTGGTCTTCATATATAAGACTGGAGGCATCAGATACCACATAGCAAATAAATATTTAACTGTGCTGTCATCTTCTTGTTCTATTATAGACGCTTACTAGAGTTATTCCTTCAGATCATTTCATTCTTGTGCGGCACTGGCTATGGCTAAATTTGTTGTCTTGCAGTGGTTCTACAGTCTCCACAACAAAGCGTATTTAAATGGTAAAGTATTCACTAGAGTCAGTCTACCATAATGAAGAAGAAGGTCATTTACTAACTATATACAGCTATTGGAATTTTTTAGCAGTCATTACCCAGCAAAAAGCTTGTTTGTGCTTCATCAAAAATGTGTATATGGTAAAAGCTTCCACTTGGCATAGCGGAGCACCTGGTTTGGTTGACGCATCCAAATTGTGACATGTAACTTCAATATTTTGGGGACTGTAGAAGAAATTCAGCTTGAACTTTCGTATGGTTTTCTGTAGCATCTATCAAACAACATCAAAAGTGATACCTGTCATTGATCCTAGCAGTGTGTTCAAGTTTAAATTTCCAAATAGTTTCTGCTCCTAACTATTTTGTAATAGTACAGTGATGTATGCACTCTCTCATAATAAATTGGCTTAATCTTGACTGATACGTTCTGTGAAATCAACCTTGCTAGTTAGAGCTGATGAAACATCCTCTAAACACACTCTAATTCATGTACAGAGAATTGTATAAATTGCTGTAGTATCTGTTGATTTAATTACGCTTGAGTATAAATCAAGTAAATGTTAATTCATGTGACGGAGGAGAACCTTCTTTAGTGCTCCTTGATAATTAGGCAAATGTGATGTCCAGGCAGATTAAGTCTAGTTGGTATCAAAATCTGTAAGTCCATGATACTGCAGCAACGAGACCTAATTCTTTATTGTTTTCTGCAGTGGTTTTCAGTGTGGCATCTATTTTCTAATGTTCATACCTCCTACCTCCTACCTGTCTAGGTAAATGGCTTTCACATGTACTACCCTTCTCTTCTCTCGAGCGTGGTCTCTGGCTGCAGATATCTCATGTGCTTTACGAATACCTAGATTCAACCAAGTCCAACAGAGTTTGTCTTGCTGCTTTCCTCTATATCATACTGGTCCACTTCCCAGTCATGGAACAACCTTCCTCTCTCACTTCGACAGAGGCCTACATAATGACTACATATAAATCCATCCTCAAGACATATTTCTTTCAAAACGCTAACTTTTTCCCGGCTCTTTCATCTCAAACTGGCCCCTGCCGTTCAACAGCCCAAAATTCGCCATTTACGAGCTGCCAAAAGGCCTACAAGCTTTTGTGTGTGTGTGTGTGTGTGTGTGTTTGTGTGACCTTTTAATTTTTGTTTAAGCTTTTGATAGTTATTGGCTGCTAATGACTCTGTAAAGAATATGTTGAATGCAAGCGCTCTGAATTTGTCTTTGCAAGATAGTAGTGCTATAGCAAATTTCATTTATTAGTTATTAAAATAATTATTATTAATCAATTATTATTTTTATAATATTATTATTATTATTATGAATACCTTTGTCAATCGTGTATTCTCCCTGGTATACAACGATCTTTTTCTTTCACTTTGCAGTTAACAACCAGAAATTGTCAGTAGGATTAAAAGTGATGTCTTTGCATTTGTTATAAATATATACAAATTCATGCTAATTTTTTTTAAACAATTGGCCGGCTTCTTCTTCTTCTTCTTCTAAGAGTGTCCGTCTGGTCCTGCAGACATCGATGACGATCAGGGCTCTCAATTCTTCCCTGTTCGTCGGTCGCCTCTCATGAGGGGCTCGATTGTTAGTGCCGGCTCTTTAATTCGTTGGCGAATCTTGTTTATCGCCTGTCATTGTGAATTTTGTGCGTTGTCCTTCCCTGCTCTTTGTTTCCGACAGATTTTGGCCACTCCATACAGTTTTTCTAGTCGCGTTCAGCCAATCTGTGATTATATATGGGCCGAAAAATTTGAGCTGTCTTTCTCTGATGGTGTGTTGAGAATGGGATCGTCCTTGTACCCACCATTTCGCTATTACTTTCTGCATAGTTTTTTCTTTTTGTCCATAGGAGTGATTTTCATAGATTCATCACGTGGATGAATCCCCCTTTTCGCACTAGCTTCTAGTCGCTGTTTCTGTGTCTTAGGCTAGGGTCCAGGAAACACTCCACATTCCGTTATCAGAAGAATGGAGCCATACTAGAGCTCTCCTAAAGACATGAGATCTTTGTCTTGAGGCTTATCTTTACTGTTGGTAGAAAATGCAGTTTCATGTTGTTAAAAGTTGCCCTTAGATATGACCGATCACTTCTTGATTTCTTGGTGATCACACATGGCGCGTCCGGGGTGATAGTACAACTCAAGGTATGTTAAATGGTTTTTACTTGTCTGATTCTCTCTCCTTACAGGGCTATTGTGGCATTGTGGTAAAAACAGCTTTTTTTCCGAAGATCACCATGGCATCTGTCTTCTATCTGCATTTGAGGCTGTAATCTTGTCTTTTCGTCTTCGGTCTGTTACTGATTGTTAAAATCTTTTGCAGTTTTTTCTCAGAGTCGGCGATAACGGACTGTGTCATCGGACATATCTCAGGTTTGTTGAGTGAATGTTGTGGCCACAATTGTTGGACCGTACA
The DNA here is from genome assembly GCA_028751875.1 of Rapana venosa. Lineage (NCBI taxonomy): Eukaryota > Metazoa > Mollusca > Gastropoda > Neogastropoda > Muricidae > Rapana > Rapana venosa. The sequence goes on from CM054155.1 coordinate 53,787,050, forward strand.
CTAATTCCCTCAATGATTCTCAATATTTCGTAGATTATTTCAGCATATGAAATACAATAATAAGAGTCAGTCGAGAAAAGCACGCAGCCCCCTGCCTCACACCTCCTGGCTTGATTGGTCTATATTGACTGATGTTAGTGTCGTACTCTAATGGCTGCCTCCTGTACCCGCAATATATGTTTCTGAGGACTCGAAGGATCTTTCCCACGTCGATGTATAAGGTCACCTGCTCATGGAATATCAAACAAGTACTGCGAGTTTCGACTTTGATCGAACGCTTTTGAGTAGTCAATGAAGCAGAGTGTACAGGTCAATTCTGGACCTCGATGTACTATTCTTCTCATGAGAGTTTTCAATACGACCGGGGGCCCCGGCGAGAGATTGCATTTCCCTTGTGACGCTTATGTTCGTGCCTGAATGAATCCAAATTGCGTTTACTGATATGTCTTGGAGTAATTTTATTATCTCATATCCTCTTCATTGATATTTCGTAAAAGCACTTTGGTGAGGGACAGCATCAAGGCTGATTGTAGGCATGTTGAGGTCAGAGGAATTTTATAGGGGGGGAGGGGGTGGGGGGAGGGGGGGGGGGGGGGGGGGGGGGGGGGGATGGGGGGGGGGGGGGGGGGGTGTTTGGGGGGGTGGGGGGGGGGGGGGGGGGGGGGGGGGGGGGGGGGGGGGGGGGGGGGGGGGGTTGGGGTGGGGTGTGTTTTGGATGGATGAGGGTAACACCCTGTTTCTTGTGGATAGAAATGTAGATGGACTTCTTCCATATCAGTCTGGTAATCTCTCTCTGAGTGTCATATATATTGTTTAGTAGTTATTGTGACCACCTTATTCCGACTTCATCCAGGGCTGTTATCAATTGCAGTATGGATATCATCAGGTCCTGGCGCCTTAGCCTAACATTTTTTCATCTTGCTGAGTGCATGTCTCACTTCGTCTTCAGATTATGTGGCGCATCTTCCGTTCTAATATGAGGAGGTGGTACCTCTGTCGTCGAGTGGTATAAGATCTTCGATGGTATTCTGACGCACCTGTTAATAATATCTACTTTTTTCCATGAGTTATATCTCAGCAACGTCTCTCTCTCGACTTTATACAACCTGTTGTTTGCATATGTATTTCTTCCGGGTTCACATAAAATCTTTTATTTTAACATGTGCATAGTTTTTCCATCAGAAATTTGGCATCATTTTCAATTTCCTTGCACTGCATATTAGATCCATTCTTACTCCTGGCTTCATTACATCTTCTTTTCTAACGCAGTTTGTCGGAGTTCTATTATACTTCTTTTCATCTACTTTTGCCTTTCTCTTCCTTGTTTTCCATTAGTAGTTTAAAATCTCGGAGCTCATCCTACTTCGAGATGTTCGCTTATCTATTTAATGACTGTATATATTCTTTTGCTGCCAGAGAATCGCTGATGCTATCGTTTCAGCATCCTCGTCGCATTTTTTCCACTGTAGTGTATTGAACTAGGCCATCTAAAATTGTGTCGCAACTTTGATCTTGTATTTTATCTTTTTGATTTTCTTCTTGCATGTTTGCCGCTATGTTCATGTTGCAATTATTGTAGTTCTTGTTTGGGCTTTTTGGACTAAAACTTTTTTGCAATTTTAGTGCGCATTGGTCCCTCAATAACTGGGACACATGATCACTTCCACAGAACTGCACTCTTAGGCAATAGACTTACAAGATGTTATAGAGTTACCAGGTAAGCGAGTCTTCTTGAGATCAGGATATGTGTAATCGTATTTGAATTCGCTGTGGTGCTTAGTCGGCCAGGGCTTTTCAGGCGTCAGCATCTTCTGTGTGATGGTTTTCAAACCATTGGTTTCATAAACTAGCCACTTTTTGTTCCTTGTCACAATTCCGTGTGAGCCGCTCCCCTCTCTTTCATTTCTTCAGCTACCTATTCTCAAATGGGCTCAACTGTGGATCATCTTATGTCGCCTTTTTGTTCCACCTTTGATTGAGGTCACCCATTGAATATTCTGATATCATGAGACATGTTACATGTTGCTTCATTGTGCCGTTTTCGATATTTTCATAAAAACCCTACAATTTCTGCGTCATCTTTATCCAGCTGTTGGTGTATCTCTAATTAAAAAGCATAATACATTGTACTATTCCAATGTCGAAAGGTGTGGCCGCTAAGTTTTACTATCAGAGGACTCTGTCATTTAGCATTCCTAGAAACCAGTTTATGGTCTTTGAGATTGTTTGGATTTCTTGATCTAGAAATCGCCACCGGTCCTTTCTGGTGTTGATCTCCTCTGAGTCTAAAGAATGGTGTAGTTTCGTATGTTATGCATCCTGCTCCTTTTCCATCTATCATGTTCTGAAAGTATCCTAGTATATTGAGGGTTCATTCTTTCCATTTCTTGTTTGAGATTTTCCAATTTTCGTCTTTGTAGCATAGTGCCGTACGTTATCCATGTACCCATTCTTGATAGTGTTTTCTGATGCGGACGAGTCGCTGGATGACGATCGAGGGTTACCTGTCGCACATAATCCAGGCCCTTAGCGTGAGGTCGAGGAACTTCAGATAAACTGGAGCTCCCCCTTTCACACGCAGCGTTATCTGTATATACTGTTCTTTCTGATTATCATGACATACTTGTGAGCCAGAAAGTATAGGCCATATAGTAGTTCTGCAATTTACATTCTATATGAGCATTGTGCTCGTACATGAGGCGTGATTGGGCCTTAGCTCATTGTACCTCATATAGTATCATCGATGGCCTAAAGCACATTGAAGTTGCTGACTCAAGAGTTCCCAAAACTATTCGGGGGCTGCTCAATACACAAGCATCCGTACACCTGCCGTCCTGACTGTCACATAATCTGCCTGATTGGATTGGATTTTTTAAGTAACTAAGAGGGTACCGTGCTGATTCTTGCCCAATGTTGATCTCCCACAGGGCTTAGCGAGGGAAGGAGGCACCTTTACTTCTCTGTTGGTGAAATAATTTCATGCCCCGACCGCCGACCCATTAACAATGTTGGGCCCTACTGCCGGCAATTATGATAAGTATACAGATCTGTTTGGTGGCGTCGTCTAATGATTTTAGGTCTGATTTTATAAATGGGTCAACGCGGGCGTTTCCATGCATTGGTACAAATCATACATCATGATCGCAGGCACTGCAAGATTAGAAGAGTCTAATGGTAATATTTGATCCTTGAGGTCATATTGTTGATAGGATATATTTGCATGTATGGATATGATAGACTGCCGTGAGATACCGTTTAAAACCTAAGAGGCTCTTTTAGTCTATGCTTTCTAATGGTCAAGTATTGTTCCATGTATAATTGTGGCCATCTTTTTTTATGTAGACTCGATTAATGGCTGAGAGAGGAAAGGATCGAGTGCAGGGTAGGAGGAAAGAATAGAACACGAGCACAATTCTCTCAGCAACAAGCAATTCATGGCTAAACATGTTGTATGCGAGCAACCAGTTGCAAAAGAGAGACCAGAGTGAAGACAGCAGGCTTGTGTTAGCCACCACATTTAATTCAGCCCGTCCAATACATCTACGTGCTGAGTTGTGGGTGGATGCTCTCTCCTCTCGTCTCTGCTAACCAGGAGTTCTCTCTCTCCCTCATCCTCTCTCTCTCTCTCCTCTGTGCCGGACGCAAGTCCACAGGCCTCCTGACCCTAGCACCGCTAAACCAGCGTCCTCTATATAATTATTAGCCCACGCATGGCAAGAGCAGAAGTACAAGCATTAATGATGCATTCATTGCATGTTTGGCATAAAAATTTCAATTGGGCTGCAAACTATTATGTGATTAAAGCCTCGCAACGTAGATAGCACATTTAAGCAGCTCACATTATAAATTTTTGATAATGAAACATTAAAACTTCATAGTGCAAAACTAAATAACTTTATGACTAAGAAAAAGAAGGATAATGCACCACAAGTTTGTAACATATACTAATGATTATTAGAGCCACAGGATGTCCAAATGGAGAGGAAGTCATATTCATAACCAGTTGGGTGCAAAAACACAGTATTCTGTCCTGTCTGTCACCCACAGGGGCAAAGCTTCATGAAAGCTGTTGGTATGATAATAAATAGAACTAACTCCTAATACTACATACAATTATTCACACTAACATCTTCGCAAGTGCTTATATTTAGTCAGTCAGTATCGACAACGGCCAAAACATAATATGAACGATTTATAGTTTTGATGTCTGCATTTGGCGTAATGAATTTATTTCAAACAATTCGAAAAGACCTTTTTACAGCGCAAAGCAACAGCAGTCTAGCTAACTTTTAGGACTTACTACACATTTGAGTACACGTGTGTATGCCTTACACATCTGACTACATACTTTTTAATATTGAGCTGTTTATTGATCTAAATAAGTTTTTTCCCATGTTTCCGACAATCCCACGATATAATTATGATTTATTAAAGATTACCTTAAAATAGAAAAATAAGAACTTTCTAGTATTCTAGGCCTTATATTTAGGTACATATGTACCTATATCCGTATATTGAATGGCAATAGGATGAAAATATTGATTTACAAATATAAAAAAGAAGGGAAAAAATGAGTGTTACTCTCATTGTAGTTTGAAATGAATCAGAGTCAAGATCAGTATTTCAACAAATATATCCATGAAATATTAGCAAAGCAATCTATGACTAATAAAGTTAGTATTATTGAGATTTTATCTTTCCTTGATCAAACAACCAAATCTTCACATATAAGGAGATACTGGTGGCGCATTAATATTTTTGAAAGACATTTCATTTAGACAACATTAAAATAGGCATACAAACAAAGTAATAATAACAAATAACAAAACTAATTTAATCATTAGTTAGGCATCAAAAATATTGGAAAATAGAACGTTATTTACGATAATATACTAATAAAAAAAATATAAATAATATCCTAGAGTTATAATAATGAGCAGTTTACATAGAGTTGGAGAAAACTGAATATATTCTTTTGGACTCACAGAATGGTTTAGTATTGGTTTCGGCTGTTCAAATATAAGTTGTAAGCGTATGCCATGTGCCACTCCGGCTACATATATATCTAAGGGATTTAAAAAACGTTAAATTTATTCAAAATATATGCATACATGAGGTATAAGATGAAGATTTATGGATGTCTTATGACCCCTGTTGATTAATGTGAGGTAAATCAGATCCGCGCTTTAAGACAAACGTTTTACACAACATGTCTTCTCGTAAACTGACATGTTGAAATGTAAAGTAAGGCAATAATCCATACAAGGCAATAATTCATCAACAATAGACCAATGTACATGAATGTACATGATGACCTAGATAGACTTTGAATTAGATGCAGAAAATCAATTGTTTCTGTAATAAATGATAAAGAAGAGAAATTTGTGCATGCAACTAGCTAGGCCAGACCCCTCGAAAAGATTTTAAAACAGAAATATAATTAGCGAAAACTAGGCTAGAGTGTTTAGTGATCTGGATTAAAGGCGATATCACATTGAGCTTTACATCTTCATAAGTTTAAGAGTAATGTTCCGAGTTACCGCTCTTCAAAACACAATTACATGAACTAGGCCTCCGAGGGGGGGGGGGGGGGGGGGGGGGGGAGTAGCTAAGCAGAGACAGGGGCAGACGAATTAAGTCAAGAAATAGAAACATAGTTTATTATGAAGACAAAGCGTGAAAAAATTCATACGTCCATTCGGTGAGAACCACAGCAAACACCATAACAATATAGTACCAGTAGAATCATTTATCCGTTACTATTGTCACGGCCATAAGGTAACAATCCTGTGCTCTCATCTAAGTATGGAAATACAATGTACGGCGCCCATGTAGAGGCGTTTTTATAGTTCTTAGGCACTATTCACCACCCAATACCGAACAGCTGTGGCCATGAACTAAAGGAAGTATGGCCCTGACACATTGTATAAAGTTATAAATTGCAGTGGGCACGTAGCCCCTAATGGGGGGAGGGGGGGGGTGGGGGGGGTGGGGGGGTTAATAATGGGAATGTCAGTCCCCCATGACAGTACAGACACTCCCCATGGCCATGGCTTACTAGTTCAACTTTGTGTCTGAAAGTCTTGCTTTGAAACTAAATATATATATATAAACCAATGCCCAAATTCATTATCAAATCACGTTCAAAAGCCTTCATTTCCATTATGGTCCGTTATTAAGAAGATTAGAAGATCGTTGTCATTGTGGTAATGGTAGCTTGGAGTTCAGAACAACAATAGCATCTAGAAGCTGAAATAAAAAATGAGAAATCGCTGTACACTGACCTAATCCAACAAGGTTTCTTGTGATTTAAGTGGATTTGCATATGAGTACCGCGAACATCCAGAATTGTTGGGAGCAGTAGCAGAGCAAAGTTATTGGATTTTGATACACTGCATCGGATTGAACTAAGGCCACATCGTTGCAATACCACATGCTTTTTGATAGGGGGATTTAAATATTATTATTTAGCAGACTACCAGGCATTTTACATCAAAACTTTCTTGACTGAATATCAATCTGCATCAACGTAAACAATATAACTATCAGGTTTTAAGTGGATTAACGAAACACCAACTGCAATATTTTAGTTATCCTATAGTTGTATTTGAACAGCGATTCATTTATATACAGTATTTGAAAATGTTTATAACCTAAAACAAATATCACAAGGCAAACCCTGTTTACTTTAGGATTGATCCACTTGATAACACCGTGGTGAATTTAAAAGTAGCTCTGCACGAAAAATGTTTACAAAGCTAAATTGTTCAATACAGAGGAGGCAAAAATAAACCCCGATTTGAGTAGTTCAAAGTATTAAATTATTTGGCCAAGGAAATATACTAAGGTCTTTTGACCATACGCAGATGGTTATTATGTGATTTATGCACGTTTTAAGAGAAATACTAAGAGGGTTCTATGAGTCTAATCTAAACTTTGATAGATGCTTACACTTCAAAACGCAGACTTGGATCATCATCAAATAGAGAACCTATACACTTTGCTAGATCCCTTTTCAACACTAATTAATAAATTAATATATGCATCTTAAAGTCTGTTTCTCCTCAAACAATAGCACTTTAGAAGGAGAAAAACGGCATAGGTGACCTTGGCAGATAAATTCACTTCGTGTGAGTGAACCACCCTATACCTAACTAAAGCACTTGAAACCTTGTTGTAACCGGGTGTGACCACAACTGCTTTGAGAGTTTTTCCAGCAGGTAATAGCTGCATACTGTAATCATAAGATTCATTGGGACATGTTCTAACTTAGCAATTGTAAACCATTGGTTTGTGGTCATTCATGGAAAGACTAATGGGCCTTAAGAATCACAGTATCAAGAAAGGTAAAGTATGTGATATGCCATGACTTTTATGTTGTTTTAGAAATTTTATTAAATTCATCCATGTTAAAGGAAAGACCTGTTGCCTGAACAGAAGCAACAAGTATGTGCGTGGGCTCCTATTAGATGTATTACTTTTGAACTTAAAGATCTAGCAGAACACACTCCATAGACTTATGATCTAAATGGGGAGGAACTGGTGAAGTTTATGTATATTTGAATTACACTGATGGATGGTATATCTATAATGCAGGAGAGATAGGTGAAGGTGAATAAGAATGCCTACGTCTAAGAGGGCAGAAGATAAAAACATTGAATGACTTAGGAATATATGTACTCATTCGAAAAGAAAAACAAATGGCAACCTTACACCGTTCTCGACTGGACATCAAATTTGAATTTAGAAATCCATACACTGTATATTCTTGTGACAAAGGGAAGAGCATGTTCAGTAGAGACGTATTTCAATTTCCCTGGACGTCCACTGGCATATTAAGTCTTATGCCAGAGAATCAACAGCAGACTGAAATCAGCGAAATCACGTCATCTTTGAAAAAGAGCAATACCATCGATACACAGGAAAAGACGAAGTGAACGTTAAAACGCGCCACCACTAAAATGCACTTTATGCCTGAAAGGCCTTTTCCCAAACAAATTCACTATGATATTTTGATATTTCTATGACAATGTGATTATTGATGATTATTTGGAGTTTAGGTTGTTAGTGATAATCTATAAACAGGAATTATAATTGCTAGGCAAAATTTAGGTGTTTAAAATCATTAGAATAATTGTAGCTATTCAAAACACGGTAGTGGAAATAAAGGGTCTGTCTGCTCCACAAGTGATAAGGTAATCCTAAACATTCGTAACCAGAATTAGTTCTAAGCCAAATTAACATGATATTAAGCCGTTAGCATGGTCATTTGAGATCTTATTTGGATTCAACCTATAGCTAAACTGTATTCTAACTGTGAAAAGAGCAGTGTTCTACTGTGAAATAGCGCAAATACAAAAGTTATTAAAGAAAAATATTTTATTATTAAAAAAAAGTCTACATGTGTATCCAAAACTATCAGAATACCAGCCTCTCAAACAGTGCAGGCAATCCTTCAGGCTGTCCAACATTACGCACAATACGACATTATGCTTGAACTGGAGCGAAAGTACCGAGGGCAAATACAACAAAACCCAAACAAACAACTCTATCTAGATTTTTAATGCATTAACATTCACATGATAAGGCATTCTTGAACACCACTACTGGCTATCAATTGATGGAGCGATCAGGACAAGTGTAGGATCTTTTTAGCAACAGGCATTAGGTGTCGGCAGCAAGCTGTTCTGCAATGTGTCTGTTTAAATAAGAGGCTTTCTGGAATATAACTTCATTAGCTGTGAGTGTTGCGCAACTAGAAAACTAAAGCCTGAAGCCTACAAAAAGTCAGTCAGAGCTATTGGTTCAATTTTATCAACTGCTAACTTAGTTATAATCAGGATTAATAAAAAAGGCAATGAGGGCGCCAGTATCAGACTCTATAGTATTACAGGATGAAGAATCCAATCATGTTATCATAGTCAGACTATGATGATTATATATCGCAAAGTTTTGAGATGCAAAATGAAAATTCAACGAGGCCACTTTTCTCGAACCAGTACTCGGAGGTCATAAAAAGGAATGCCCTAAACGAAATGTGAGCGAAAACTTAAATTTACTGTACTAAAGACGCAAACAGTAACGTGGAATAATACATGTTAATTTAAGCAGTAATTATAATTCTGAACGCTAAAAACGTTCACTTGATTATGATTTAAGTTGGTAGGAACTAATCAAATAAAGATAGTATGGGTATGTAGAAAAAGAAACATACAACATGGCTAAGATTAGGAATTAAATACAAGAAATGCAGATATTGCGTAAAGTAAAAGTTTCAGCCCATTTCAAGAGACAGGACTTAGAAATAATTGATCACGGAGCACACATCAAGGAAATCTGTACATGGGCTATTAGGGCCCAAAAGTAATACGCAGACGAGGCTAACAATAGCAGCTCGTCCAGATTAAAATCGAGTCAAAGTAGCGGTGTTTTAGCATCGAGAATATTTACTATCTGGGTGGGACGAGAAGAACCATACAAGTTGTTGGGTGGTCAACTAAGAATCAATCGTTTATTCTTACAATGAACTCACTGCTAGCTGGGCTGATGAAATGTGATTGTCAGTTTACGAGGCTTTCAGAAGAGTCCCGCCACAAAACTTAAGGAGTTTCTGGTTGAGGTTCAGAAGGTAACTAATTGGCAGATCAAGAAGTAAAGGCATAGACTAAATTATTTCCTATCCATTTGTTGGTAAGGAAGGTCTTATAATTCGCATTTGCCTAGAGAACAAGGTTTAAACTGGACTGATACAAAACACAGCTACTGGCTGAAATGCATTATATAGACACCGGAGAGCCATGATTATGAGGGAACGCAAACATCAAACTCTCTTCCATACAACAGTATTCAATAGGTAATTTTGCAATACAATCTCGTCCTTTCGAAATCCACTTGCAGTTAAGTATCTACTGGTGCGGTGTATGTATATAGATGGTGTTTGTTACACATTGACAACACACTCTCTATGGCAAAAATTAACCACGCCAGACTTGTCAGTTGTGTGCGTACTTATTCAATAACTACGGCGTATAAGTAGCAATCCTGAAAGTACCGTGTCAACATGATGGCAAGCATCCAAACGTGTCACATATCTTATTCTTTTACCGGTCTAGAACTAATGTAATTCTCGTCTGTGGGCTGGTTTTGGCCAGCACCATCATATCCAGACCGTCCCATATCAATGCATACAAAACTCTAGCAGACTCTCGAGTTATTCCTCAAAAAGAAAATAATGAGTATATATAGCATAGCTAACGTTGCAATCTCTCTCCAACTGGTTGCCGTGATGGCCAATGAGAGTAATAGTATCAGAAATTAGAAAAACAGTACCCTCTGTTACAAATGCCTACACAAAACATCCACCACTGCGAATCTCTGTGAATGGGTCTTCACCTGTGGCAGTCCTTCTCGTTTACCTTCCGCCCGAAGTATACCCTAGGCTTACGAATACCTCTATGATTCAATACCAATCGCATCTATTGTGTGCCATAACGACTCTTTCTCTATTTCTGGTCCGATCATGTCAGGAAATTACCTTCCCTCACTCCGCTTCGTGAAAAGCTCTGCCTTACACAGCTTGAAATCCACTCCTCTAAAACATACCTATAATACTCAAACACCTAAGATTTTTACCGTCCCACTTGTTTCATCCTTTATCTGTCCCTGCAATTTAAAGACCAAATTTTAACACGCCTCATGCTAAATGTAGCAACGCTTTGGTGTGTGTGTGTGTGTGTGTGTGTGTGAGTGTGTGTATGTTGTATGTGTTGTTGTGTGTGTGTGTGTGTGTGACATTTAAATCTTGTTAGAATAGCTTGATTAAACATTGTTGGTTGGCATGTGTAGAACGGATTGAGATAGCAAGGGCGCACTGATTTGTGATTGTAAGATATAGGCGCTCTATAAATTCCATGTGATTATCATATTATTATAAATTAAAATTAATATTAGTTATTTATAAATATTATTATTATATTCATCATATTATATCAGAAAAGTATTGTGCTTGTTGTTATAGGACAACTCTTTTGGTGGGATCTTGTTAAGTGCCTAAATGCATGTTTTGGCATAAGGAACCAACTATAGGATACTGATCAAGTATACAAGATTAGGGTAAATTTGGGGCTGATTGGGAAACATAACCCGCCATATTTTGGCTATTAGGCAAGGTGGCAATACGCTTTAGTACGCACACAAATCATGGTCCTACTAGTACTGATTGAATGAGCGGCTTTGATGATATGCAGGTTATCTTTGTGTTTGTGCAGTACCAAGATTGGGGCTTCATCATTGCAGGTTGATTGTTTCACGGTGATAAACGCAAGAGTGTGATGAGTAGCACAGACTGCAAATGAGGGTGACCCCACAAATGTAATGAAGTAAGACCAGAGTGTATATATGTGGAAGGACTCCACAGTGATGATAAGAGCAGAGTGGCTATTGTTGTGGTGACCCGCATGATGGATGAGTAAGACAAGGAGTGCATATTGTTGGGTGACCCCAAATGATAATGAGTAAGGACTATAGTGATTATTGTGTGTTGACCCAAGATGTGAAGAGTAAGACAAAGTGTCATATAGTGTGGTGACGATCCTCAGATGCTGATGAGTAAGAACAGAGGGGCATATTGTTGGTGACTGCCTTCTCGAGTGGCTCATATTGGGGCAATAAACCACTCAACAAGAGGTAAGATCTTTGAAGTTCATTCTTCACAGGTACCGTGCATGGCAGGATAAGGAAGGGGCAATAAACCTGGCCATGTGTCACACAAGGGCTGACTTGGGGGGAAAAGACGAAACATCCGTCATATGTGTTTTCTGTCATACACTTGTCAAGTATTTAAACAAAGGGGTATGTGTAGTCCTAGGTGCTTCATAGTGAAATCTTGCAACAAGAAGTACGCTGATAGTTGAGCTGTCAATTAAGCTAGGCTGCCACTGGACTGACCTGATGGTGCAGAGCAACATGGCCAGGTGATTCATGTGTACATTTCCAGAGGAGGTCAACTGTTCTGTGGCTTGCAGGCAGCACCAATTTGGCGTAGCTTTTATGGTAGGTCGTGAATTTAGCGAGAGGGCTTTCTAAATCAAAACTGTGCTTCACATGATAAAAAGAAAAAGATACAGTAGAATAGTAAAACGTGTAAGTATTAAATATAGATAATTATTATAAACTGAATTGAAATAATATTGAGACTTTGTGGGTTCTATTCAATACTCACATGACTTAACCATATGACATCACTTGGTTTATTGTCAGTGGGGTAAAATATAGTCTAAATCTCTACTATATAAGGCAGATAGAACACAACCAGTGGTTTTTGTCACACTGCTAGGTCATGAAATTATCCAGAAGCCCATTGTAACAGAGTTGTGTGTGGCACAGAACCTCGCAGGGATTACGCTCTGTCAAAAAGGGGCTGTATGGTGCTAGTGCTCAAAAGCACCCCTTGGCCCCGGACTCTCCTCTCCCATACACTTTTATTTTGAGGAGATAGGTTTGACGCACAGCGGGGTGTGAATGACCCTGAGCATAATACGCAAACACAAAAGCCTGGTGGGGGGGGGTGGTGTGCACACATAAATATGAGCGAAGCAGTGGAAAAAGATGTACAAAGGGGGGGCTTTTGATGCTCTACCTGTCAGGAGGTTAAGGGTCAAGGCCATATGCGTTCTTTGACTGCCCATCTATCCATTTCCCCTAAAGGTCAAGGGGCTCAGGGAGTCAAAGGTCAGGGTCACCTCACTGTCAGAGTCAAAGGTCAGGATCAAAGGTCAAGGAAAAGGCACAGTAGGTTTGTTTTTTAAACCGAATTTGTTGTTTTTAATAACGCATTACAAACATAGGGTAAAAAGTCAAAGTAGGATTATCTGTGTTTTAAAATAGTCTAATTTCGAAAACTTATGTATTCTGTAGCTGTTGTATGTCATCTTATTTCTCCCTTCTTTTTGTTTCAATTAGCGATCATTTTCATGCAACATTCATCTCTAAACTGTCTCTAAATCCTTTATATATAACGAACGGTAAGGAACAACACGTTTTAAAACGCTGTTTTTTTTTAACTCATCAATGTGTCACAGAATTTTTTTTCAAAAAAAAAAAAAACATAAATTAATCATATATTCAATATGTACAATTCATTCAACCCCAAACAGTTTCCAGTTCACTTCATCCGGGTCAATACAACATTATATTTTAGTTCACTAGGGAACTTTAGTTTTCCCCAAAGTCTATTCAACTTTCTGCCTCTCTAGCACAATGAACTTATTTAATACAATTCAGTGATTCCACAAAGTTTTTTGTAGACAAGACAGTTTTTAAGCTCTCTGGCTGAGATAAACACATATATCTTTCCTTGTCTGATTCTGGCACTATGTACAGAAAAAAAACCCACAACAACACAGACTTGGCTGTAATTTTGCTACACACATTTAAAAAAAAAATTAATGATGACCTTTCCTTGCAGGTAGTCTTTTTCACTGCTGACGTCTGCTCCAGTCCCGGCCTCCAACACTGCCACACCTTTATCCTTCAGGTTGGAGGGGTTGTCTAAGGGACTGGACAGGACTAGGTCAGCTACTGGGATTCTCCCCAAGTGGGTCAATACAGGGGAAAAATTAAAGCCTACACAGATAGCAGAAAAGAACCCCACTATCAGTACTCAGTATTAATAAATATATTTTTTTTTATTCCTTACCTTTTTTTTCTTGAGTTTTGTGTTCCCAGAACACTGAACCCACCACACTCACAAACCTATACAGAAGTTCATGCACTGCGCAATTTTCCTAAATAAAGCAAAAGAATTGGTTTTATTTTTCATATAAACACTCTTTTATCAACATACTACTTTCATCTAGTGAAGTGACTAGATGTCACAACCAAAGGCCAGCTCAGACAGCTGCAAACTTCCCTGACCAGGACAGAAGATGACATGTCAACTCTATGAAGGAAACACTTCACTACAGCTATCATTGACACCTACTCACTATAGCAAAAAAAAAAAATCCAACATATCCACAGTTGCAAAACAATACCAAAGGAACAGACACAGGTTTGTTACAGATCCCCCCCTCCAGGGAAAAAAAAGATCGAGTTTTTTCAGGTTCAACAGAAAAACAGAATGCCTGTAAAGATAGTGCCCAGCGCACAATACGAGAGTTGTGAAAACGTCCAGAATGCAAGTACGTAAGGGGGTCTAATATCGATTTGGAGAACAAAATCTGAGCCTACAGATACCTTTTAAAACGCTTTGAAATTACCCAGACAATAGAAAGACATTTCCCTCTCAATATTCCTAAGCGAGTTTTGCGATCAAGAAGCTTCCTACTGACAAAGCAAATAGGGTTGCAAATGGTCATCTCTCTTTTGCTTTTAAGACACCCCCACGATACCCAGGAACACATCAGTGCAACAACGAATTGAAGGGAAAGTCGGGGCAAAAGAAGAACTGGAGATGATGACAAAACTGCTTAAACCCATGATGCAAAGCATCAGCACACTCCCTGAGTCCAGACAAACTTACTCAATATCCCTACAAGGAAGGACAGGCATTGGAGCAGTTAGAGCAGCAAATGGAAACATATCACTGATAATAAACTTATCAACCCAAAAAAGTGATCGAACTTGCCTCTTTGTAAAAAGAAGTGGCAATAGAGAGAATTTTGTCAATTTTTGCCTGGACGGGTTTCCAGGTACCTGCACCAATCAAATGTCCAAGAATTTCTAGCTCACGAAATCCTGCAAAAATCTTGGATGGACAAGCTGTCAAACCAGCACTTTTGAGCTTAGAAAGAACACAACGAACAGTCTTGAGATGTTCATTCCCAAAAAGAGGTGGCGATCAAGATGTCATCAAAAAAGTTGATTGCAGAATCACCAAGACATCCCACATTTATCCTTGCAAAAGTGGCAGGAGCAGAAACAAGGCCAAAAAGGAATCTGGACCCACTGGAAAGAGACCAATAGGAGTTTGGAAAGCAATCTTGTGGCGATGCTCTGCCCTTTCAGAAAGCTGCCAGAAACCTTGCTAAGGTCTATCTTTGTGAAAAAGTGCTTATCTGACAAAGAATGAAAAGTTTTCTCAGGATCAGGGAAAAGGGTCAGCATCAAAAATAGTTATCTTATTGAGGGCTCGAAATCCTGACAAAATCGTACACTACGATCCGGTTTAAAAAACCGAAACAATGAGAGATGAATAAAGGAGAATCCGAGGCCTCAATCACCCCCAAATTCAAGCATTGCGTGAGCCTCATCAATAATAACTTGTCTGGAATTGAAAGGTAAAGGGTATGTTTTTGACGAATCGGCTCATAAGAAGTCAAATTTATTTCACAGATAATAGAACCATTGTAAGAACCAGGTTCAGCACAAAGAATGTCCTGAAAGTCAAGAAAAAAACTGTCTTCAATTCAAAAACCCACTTTTTTATCTATACCCACATCAAAATGAACATCAGAAAGACTCTTTCTTAAACTAGCATCAACAGGAAAACAGCTCGGGAAGCTCAGGATCATCTGGGGGCAGAAAGAAACAACAGCAACATGTGCAACCAACACCTTGTCATCAGGGACAACAGTACCTTTGTCAGAGTTACCCTTAAAATTTATTGACATCTGGATTAAAAAAAAACTTCTGGATTCAAGATGTCAACAAAGGTATTCTCACCCTCAGAGTGAGAAACCTTTTCCTGACGCCGGTGATAAGGCTTAAACCCTATTGGGATGAAAGACCTTGGAAACTTAAACCCCAAATCAACTCTGAAATCCATGCCAACCTTTTTCAGTAACCACAAAAGGTCCAAGCCACTGAGCTTTCCAGAAGTGGTAAGTGAAAAACTAGAACCTCATCACCAACATTAAAAGTTCGAAAAGTGGATCTCTTGTCATGATAATACTTCTGCCTGAGACGAGCAAGATCCACAGAGAATTATGTGCCATTTCAACCTGTCCACAAGCATAGATTTTAGATCCACAAAGATGCTGAAACGCCAACTTGTCCTCAGAATGAGAAGAACTACCTGACCAGACATTGGCAAGCCAGTCTAAAAGCCCTCTGGTTTCCTCACATACAACAACTCAAATGAGGAAAAACCCTGCGCTTGCATTGGGACATTCACGACAAGCAAACAAAAGTGCAGGAAGATAAGGATGCCACAAACGAGGTTGATTTTGCATGAGCTTTTTCAACATGGGTTTTAAAGTGCCATGAAACCTTTCTACTACACCATTGCTCTGAGCATGATAGACACTAGAGGTAACTCCCTTGATAGGCAACAACTGGTGGAATGACTTCATCATGTCAGACGTAAATTGTGTACCATGATCAGACAGAATCTCATGTGGAATACCAACCCTGGAAAAGACTGACAACAAAGCTTCACTGACCGACACGGAATCAATCTTCTTCAGAGGAACAGCCTCAGGAAACCGTGTGGCAACATCAACAATGGTAAGTAAATAACAATGGTTTTCCTCTGAGGGTGGAGAGATAGGACCTACAATGTCGACAGCAACACGACGGAATGGTTCCTCAATTCTGGGCATGAACTGGAGAGGAACACTATGCACCCATCCTGCAGGTTCTGCCCTCTGACAAACATCACAGGAATGACAGTACTCCCTAACATCCTTAGATAATCCAGGCCAGTAAAACCTCTGTCTTACCTCCTACCAAGTACGATTTCTGCCACAATGACCAGCGAGTAAACCATCATGAGCATACTGCAAAACAATGTCCCTCAGAGAAGTAGGCAAAACAATCTGGTCAGAGAACTTCCCAGAGCAGTCAGTTGAACCTGAAAGAAACGTCGATACAGAACATCATCAAACACAACATATAGCCAACTATCTCCGCCAAAATGACAAACATCCCCGGAAACAGCCAGCTGAAACAACATCTGCAATGACAAATCTTCCTTCTGACATTTCTTCAACTCCTCTGGATACAGGGACAGACAACAATCAGCAAATGGCAATGGCAATGAAGCAGACATTTCCTTCTTCTTCATACTCCTTGTGATCGCAACAGAAGCAGACTGAAAATTCCCTACAAGTCCAGGAACAAAATGATCAGACCCACCAGGAACAGTTTTCCCTTGGATACGCCCAATGATTATATCTACAACAGGATCATCGATGACACAGCATTCAAGTTGACCTAAAAAGTAAGGGGATTGAACTTCAACAGAAGCAATATCATAGACGTCCATGTGACCAAAACACTTCACCCACTGTTTCGTGCCTGTAAATTGATCCGGACAAACCAAATCCCTCTTTACACCTGCAGTGGAAGCACCATTATCTCTCATGACTGACTTTCACACCATTGACAAAATCCTCTGACAAATCTAAATCAGACAGATCCAGTGACTCTTTAACAGCAGAACACAGAATAGCAGTCATACCGGTTTTAATGTGAGTCATTTGTTTTTGGGCAGGTGTATCAGCGCACCCCCTTTTTGCCAGAGTTTGAGTACCAAACCC
>CM054155.1:53805029-53906658 GCA_028751875.1 Rapana venosa
GTGTGTGTGTGTGTGTGTGTACATTTGAATTTTGTTAAGCTTTTGATAGTATTGGCTGCATGACTCTGTAAGAATATTGAATGCAAGCGCTCTGATTTGTCTTTGCAAGATATAGTGCTATACAAATTTCATTTATTATTATTATTATTATTATTATTATCATTATTATTTTTATTAATATTATTATTATTATTATAATACCTTTGTCATCCTGTATTCCCTGGTATACACGATCTTTTCTTTCACTTGCAGTTAACCAGAAATTGCAGTAGATTAAAAAGATGTCTGCATTGTTTAAAGATAACAATTCTCTAATTTTTTAACAATTGCCCTTCTTCTTCTTCTTCTTCAAGTGTCCGGTCTGGTCCTGCAGACATCGACGATCATGGCTCTCCATTCTTCCCTGTTCTCGGTCCCTCTCATGAGCTCATTGTTAGTGCCCTCTTTATTCGTTGCGAATTTGTTTAAGCGTCTGTGAATTTTGTGCGTTGTCTTCCTCTGCTCTTGTTTCCACAGATTTTGCCACTCCATAACAGTTTTTCTAGTCCGTCAGCCCTGATTATATGGCCGAAAAATTTGAGCTGTCTTTCTCTGATGGTGTTGAGAAGGGATCTCTTGTACCCAGCCATTCATTACTTCTGCATTAGTTTTTCTTTTTGTCCATGAGATTTTCATGATTCTCCGGATGAACCCCTTTTCCACTGCTTCTAGTCGCTGTTCTGTGTCTTTGGCTAGGGTCCAGCACTCACATCCGTACAGAAGAATGGACCATACGTAGGCTCTCAAAACATGGATCTTTGTCTTGAGGCTTATCATACTGTTGGTAAAAATGCATTTCATGTTGTTAAAAGTTGCCTTAGATTGACCGATTTCTCTTCTTGATTTCTGTGTCACACTTGCCGTCCGGGTGATAGTACAACCAAGGTATTTAAAGGTTTTTACTTGTCTGATTCTCTCTCCTTTACAGGCTATGTTGCATTGTGGTATAACAGCTTTTTTTCGAGATCACCATGCATTCTGTCTTCTTTGCATTGAGCTGTAATCCTTTCTTTTCGCTTTCGTCTGTTACTGTTGTTAAAATCTTTTGCAGTTTTTCTTCAGAGTCGGCGATAAGGACTGTGTCATCTGCATATCTCAGGTTGTTGATGTTGTGGCCACCTACACTAATTCCCTCATGATTCTCAATATTTCGTAGAATTTTTTTCACTATATACATTAAATAAATCAGGCGAGAACACGCAGCCCTGCCTCACACCCCTGCAGATTGGTCTATATTGACTGATGTTATTGTCGACTCTAATGGCTGCCTCCTGTTCCCAATATATGTTTCTGAGGACTCGAAGATCTTTCCCGTCGATGTATAGCCCTGCCAGAATATCAAACAAGTCGGAGTGTCGTACTTTGTCGAACGCTTTTGAGTAGTCAATGAAGCAGAGGTACAGGTCTTTCTGGACCTCGATGGATCTTTCCATGAGAGTTTTCAATGCGAAGATTGCATTTCTGGTGCCTTTGTCTGCCATGAATCCAAATTGCGTTTCTGATATTTCTGGGAGTATTTTATTCTCATTCTCTTCATGGTATTCGTAAAAGAACTTTGGTGAGGGTGACTCATCGGCTGATTGTACGATGTTGGTCACATTCAGCTGTACCCAGTTTCTTAGGGATCGCAATGATAGATGGACTTCTTCATATCTGTCGGAATCTTCCTGTGTCATATATATTGTTTAGTAGTTTGTGACCCTTAATTCCCACTTCATCCAGGGCTGTTATCAATTCAGATGGGATATCATCAGGTCCTGGCGCTTACCACTTTTCATCTTGCTGAGTGCATGTCTCACTTCGTCTTCCATGATTATGTGGCCATCTTCGTTGCTAATATGAGGAGGTGGACCTCTGTCGTCGTGGTATAACTCTTCGATGTATTCTGACCACCTGTTAAGAATATTCTTCTTTTTCCATGAGTATATCTCCATCTCTCGACTTTATACAACCTGTTTTTGCATATGATTTCTTCCCTGTCACATCTTTTATTTTTTCATGCATAAGTTTTCCATCAAAATTGCATTCATTTCAATTTCCTTGCACTGCATATTGATCCATTCTTCTTGGCTTCATTACACTTTTCTTAACCATTTGTCGAGTTTCTTTATACTTCTTTTCATCTACTTTTGCCTTTCTCCTGTTTTCCATTAGGTTTAAAATCTCGGAGCTCATCCACTTCTTATGTTCCTTTCTATTTATGACTGGTATATATTCTTTTGCTGCCTCGCTGATGCTATCTTTCATCATCTGCCATTTTTCCTCTGTAGTGGTGAGTTGATCTAGGCCATCGAATTTGTTTCCAACTTTGATCTTGTATTTTTCTTTGATTTCTTCGTCAGTTTGCAGCATGTTCATTTGCAGTTTTGGTGTTCTTTTTGCTTTTGACAACTTTTTTCAATTTTAGTCGCATTGTCCCGATAACTGGGACATGATCACTTCCACAGTCTGCACCTGGCATGGACTTACAAGATGTTATAGAGTTACGGAAGCGTTCTTGAATCAGGATGTAATCTATTTGATTCTCTGGTTCTGTCGCCAGGGCTTTTCCAGGTCCAGCATCTTCTTGGATGGTTTTCAACCATGTGTTCATAACAGCCAGCTTTTGTTCCTTGCACCATTCCGTGAGCGCTCCCCTCTTTCATTTCTCACTCCTATTCCAAATGGGCCAACTGTGGTTTCATCTTTCCCTTTTCCCACCTTTGAATTGAGGTCACCCATTATTATTCTGATATCTTGAGACTTCAGTTGCTTCATTGCCTTTTCGATATTTTCATAAAACTCCTCAATTTCTGCGTCATCTTTATCAGCTGTTGGTGCATATACTTGTACTATTCCAATGTCGAAGGTGTGCCCTTAAGTTTTACTATCAGGACTCTGTCATTTACAGTCCAGAAACCTTTGATGGTCTTTGAGGTTTCTTGATCTAGAATCATGCAACTCCTTTCTGGTGTTGATCTCCTCCTGAGTAAAGAATGGTGTAGTTGTCGGATGTTATGCAGCCTGCTCCTTTCCATCTCATTTCTGAAAGTCCTAGTATATTGAGGTTCATTCTTTCCATTTCTTGTTTGAGATTTTCCAATTTTCCTTTTTGTAGCATAGTCCGTACGTTCCATGTACCCATTCTGAGAGGTTTTCTGATGCGGACAGTCGCTGGATGACGATCGAGGGGTTACCTGTCGCACATAATCCACCCTACCGTGCGAGGAACTTCCAGATAAACTGGAAGCCCCCTTCACCTGTTATCTGTATTCTGTTTCTTTCTGATTACCATGACATTCTTTGCAGAAGTATACCTATAGTAGGCTGCAATTACTTTCTATAGGAGCAGTGCTCGTACTGAGCGATTGTCTTAGCCATTGTACTCATATAGTATCATCTGCTAACACATTGAAGTGCTGACCATGTTCCAAAAAACTATTCGGACTGCTCAAAAACATCATCCGTCACCTGCCTTCCATGATTCACGTAACCCTGATTGGAGGCTAAGTGGGTACCCGTCTTGCCCAAGGATCTCCCACAGGCTACGGAGGGAAGGAGGCAACTTACTTCTCCTGTTGGTGAAATAATTTCACCCGCCACCCATAACACATTGCCCTACCCAAGTTTTTAAGTACAGTTCTGTTGCGATTCGCTAATGATTTTAGTCTATTTAAAAATGCAACCTTCCATGCTGGTACAATCACATCATTCGCACCAAGATTAGGAAATCTAATGGTAAATATTTGATCTTGGTCTATTGTTGATGGATTATTGCTTATGATGATAGACTGCCTAATACCTTTTAAAACCTAGAGGCTCTTTTAGGTCTTTTTAAAAAGGGATCAAGTATTTTTTCCATATAATTGTGCCATCTTTTTTATGTGACCATGCGGGAGAGGAAAGGATAGAGGCAGGGTAGGGATAAGAGTAGAACAACACAATTCTCAGCAACAGCAATTCATGGCAACATGTGTGTACAGCAACCAGGCAAAAGAAGACTCAGGTGAAGACAGCAGCTTTGGTTGCCACCTCTTTATTCAGCCCTCCAATACATCTACTGCTGTGTGGGTGGATGCTCTCTCTCTCTCTCTTCTCTCTTTTCTCCTCTCTCTCTCTCCTCTCTCTCATCTTTTCTCTCTGTGCCCCTCCCTAGCCCCTGTCCCTAGCAACCCCAACCACCCCCTATATAATTATACCCACCAGCAAGAGCAAAAATACAAGCATTAAGATGCATTATTGCATTTGCATAAAATTCATTTGGCTGCAACTATTAGTGGGTTAAGCCTCCAACTAGATACACATTTAACAGCTGCACATTATAAATTTTGATATGAAACATTAAAACTTCAAAAAAAACTAAAAACTTTATGACTAGAAAAAGAAGGATATGCACCACAGTTTGTATACATATACTTTTTATTAACCACAGATGTCCATGAGAGGAGATAAATTTATAACCAGTGGTGCAAAACACAGTTTTTTGGTCTGCTGCACCCAAGCAAGCTTCTAAAGCTGTTGGTATGATAAAATAGAAATAACCTAATACTACAAATTATTCAAAACTAACTCTTCCAATCTTTATATTTATTCACAACGAAACCAAACAAGTATACATTTATATTTTTATGTCTCATTTGTAGAATTTAGTTCAACAATTAAAAACTTGTTTACAGCAAAGAACAGCAGTTAGCTAACTTTTAGGACTACCATTGTACACGGTATGCCTTACAATCTACTACTACTATATGAGCTGTTTTATTGATCTAAATAGAGTTTTTTCCCCATTTTTCCTCAATCGCACAATAATTAGATTTATTAAAGATTCCTTAAATAAAATTTGAACTGCTTTTCTAGCCTTAATATTTAGTTACATATGTACCATAACCTATATAAATGCAATAGATGAAAAATTTTGATTTACAATAAAAACAGAGAACTCTCATTGTAGTTGAAATGAATCGAGTCAAGATCAGAATTTCAAAAAAATATATCCATAAATATTAGCAAACAATATGACTTAATAAAGTTAGTATTATTTATTTTCCCTTCCTTGATCAGACCAATCTTCACATATAAGGGAGATAACTGGGGCCATGAAATTTTTAAAGACATTTCATTTAGACAACATTAAAAATAGCACAACAAGTAGATAAATACAAACTAATTTAATAATTAGTTACATCAAAATATTGGAAAATAAACTTATTTAGATAATAACTAAATATAAAAATATAAATATATCCTAAGCATAATAATGACAGTTTACATAGAGTTAGAAAACTGAATATATTTGACCACAAGGTTAGTATTGGTTTCGCTGTTTTCAATATAAGGTAAGTGTAGCCGTGTCCACCCGGCTAAAATATATATCTAAAATTTAAAACTAATTAAACAAAATATATGGCAACAGGGGTATAGATGAAGATTATGATGTCTTTGACCCCCGGGGATTTAAAGTGAGTAAATCTGTCCCTTTACAAACAGTTTGTACACAGTCAATGCTTCGTAAACTGACTGAATGTAAAGTAAGCAATAATCAATAAGCAATAATTCTCAACAATAGACCCAAGTACATGAAGTACATGATCCTAATGACTTTGAATTAGATGCAAAAATCACTTGTTTGTAAGAAATGATAAAGGAAATTTGGTGCAGCTAACTACTAGGCCCGACCCCTCAAAGATTTAAAAAGAATACATTAGGAACAGGCTGAGTGTTAGTGATCAAAGGGCGATATAACATTGCTACAACTTCATAATTAAGAGAAGGTGCATTACGCTCTCAAAACACATTACATGAACTGCCAAGAGCTAGCAGAACAGCAGGACGAATTAAGTCAAGAAATAGAACAAGTTTTAATGAAGCATACGTGATAAAAATTCATTCCCAGTGAACCAGCAAACACCAAACATAAGTACAAGTAGATCATTTATCCGTTCTATGCCGGCCTAAGTAAATTCCTGTGCTCTCATCCTAAATAATTGTGGCCATGCGTTTTTATGTTCTTGAACTATTCTCCCAAACGAACAGCTGTGCCTGAACTAAAGAAGTATGCCCTGACAAATTGTTAATGTTATAAATTCTGTGCACCACCATAAGTACAGAATACCCATGCCCAGGCTTACTATCAACCTTTTGTCTAAAGTCTGCTTTAAACTCCAATGCCAAATTCATTACAAATACGTTCAAAAAGCCTTCATGTCAATTCGTTATTTAAAAGGAATTAGAAGACTTGTCATGTGGTAATGGTTACTTGGAGTTCAGACAACATACATCTGAACTGGAAAATAAAAATGAAACCTGATACCACTGACCAACCAACAGGTTATTGTGTGTGATTATAAGTGGTTTGCATATGATACCAACATACTGTTGTTGTTGCAGTAGAGAGCAAAGTTTAATTGATTTTGATACCAACTGCATCGGATGGACTAAGCCACATCGTTTTGCAATACATCTTTTTGATAGGGGGATTTAAATATTTATTTTGCAGACTACCCACTTTTACATCAAACTTTCTGACTGATTCACTGCAGCAACTAAACTATTAACTATCAGGTTTTAAGGGTATTAACAACACCAACTGCATATTTTGTTTCCTGTAGTATTTGAAACACACATTATTCTTTTATACAGTATTGAAAATGTTTATAAACTATAAACAAATCAAGGCAAACCTGTTTCTTTAGTTTATCCACTTTGATAACCTCCTGTGGGGAATTTAAAAGTAGCTCTGCACGAAATGTTTTACAAAGGCTAAATTGTTCAATATAAGGGAAGCAAAAAAAAAACCCCATTTGGGTTCAAAGATTAAATTGCCATGGAAATATTACTAAGTCTTTTGACCATACAGATGGTTATTATGGATTTTGCACGCTTTAAGAAAAATACTAAGTGGCTATGGAGTCGATCTTAAACTTGATGATGCTTACATTAAACCAGACTTGGATCCATCAAATAGAAACCTTTAACTTTGCAGGGGATCCCTTTCAAACTAATAATAAAAGTATTATATGCACTTAAAGCTGCTCTAATACATTAGCACTTTTGAAGGAGGAAGGAAAAAGCATTGACTTGCAAATAATTTCATTTGTTGTATGACCCACTAGACAACTAACACTTGAAAACTTGTTGAAACGGTTGACATCACTGATTTGAGAGTTATTCCAGAAGGTAATACTGCATACTGTAATCATAAGATTCAGACATGTTCAAAACTTACAATTAAACCATTGGTTTGTGGTCATCATGAAAGACTAAGCCAAAGAATCACATATCAAAAGGTAAAGATGTGATATGCCATGACTTTTATGTTGTTTTAGAAATTTATTAAATTCAGCCATGTAAAAAAAACCTGTTGCCTGAACCAAAACAACAAGTTGTGCGTGCTCCTATTAGTGTATTACTTTGAACTTAAAGATCTAGCAGACACACAAGACTTTGATCTAAATGGAGAGACTGGTGAAGTTTTATGGATTTGAATACATGATGATGGTTACTATAAATGCAGAGAGATGGTGAAGGTAATAAAAATCCTAGCTAGAGCGAAGTAAAAACATTTATGATTGGAATAAAGCTCATTCCGAAAAGAAAACAAATGGCACCTTACCCCGTTCATCGACTGGGAAATCAAATTTGAATTATAAATCCATACACTTTCTTTGACAAAGGAAGACATTTCAGGAAGACTTTCAATTCTGGACCACTGCATATTAGTCTTATGCCTGAGAAAACAGCAGACGTGAAATCGAAATCATTCACTTTAAAAAGAGGGAATACCCTTTTACACAGAAAAGACTGTGACTTAAAAACGCCACCACTAAAATGCACTTTTATGCCTGAAAGGCCTTTTCCAAACAAATTCACTATGATATTTGATATTTCTATACAATGTGATGTTATTGATGATGATGGAGTTGTAGGTGTTAGTGATAATCTAATAAAGGAATTATAATTGCTAGGCAAAATTTAGGTGTTAAAACATTAAGAAAATTGTAGCTATTCAAACAACGGTTAGTGAAATAAAGGCTGTCTCTTCCAGTGATAAGGTAAACCTAAACATTCAAAAGATTATTCTAACCAAATTAACATATATTAACCTTACTCATTTAGATCTTATTGGATTCTACTATACTGAACGTATTTTTAACTGAAGGCATTCTAACTGAAATAGCCAAATCAAATTAAAGAAAAATATTTTATTATTAAAAAAAAGTCTCATGTGTATCCAAAACTACCAAAAGAACAGCCACCAGACAGTGCACAATCCTTCAGGCTGTCCAACATTACGCAAATACAGCGTGAACTGGAGCAAGACCGAGCAAATACAACAAAACCAAACAAACATACTCTTCTGTTTTTAATGCATTAACATACATTAACAGCTGAACAGCCACTACTGCTACAATGACATCAGGAACAAGTGTAGGACTTTTAGCAACAGGCATTGGGAGTCCAGCAGCTGTTCTGCATGGTGCTGTTTTAATAGGCTTTGGATTATATTTCATTAGCTTTGAGTGTTGCCAACAGAAAACTAAAGCCGAAGCTACAAAAGCACAGAGCTATGGTTCAATTAGCAACTGCTAAACTTAGTTATATTCAGATTAATAATAAGCAGGCCCTTAGCAGACTCTAAGATTACAGATGAAGAATCCAATCATTTACATGCAGACTATGATGATTATAGACGGCAAAGTTTGAGATGCAAAAAAAGTCATGAGCCACTTTTTCTCAACCAGACTCGGAGTCAATAAAAAGGAATGCCTAAAAGAAATGAGCGAAAACTTAAATACTGTTCTAAAGACCAAACAGTAACGTGGAATAATCATGTATTTACAGTAAGTTATAATTCTAACCTAAAAACACTGGATTATGATTAATTACTAATTCAAATAAATATTTGGGTTAGAAAAAGAAACTCAACATGGCAGTTGAATTATACAAGAATGCTAGATTTTGTTAAAGTAAAATTTCCAGCCTATTTCAAGAGACTGACTTAGAAATAATTGATCACACACACATGCAAGCAATCGACATGCTATTGCCCAAAATAATACCAGACAAGCTAACAATACAGCCTCCAGTTAAAACGCAAATAGCTGTGTACATCGAATATACTACTGTGTCAGAAGAACCATACAAGTGTGGGTGTCAACTAAGAAGCAAGCTGTTTATTCTTACAATGATCTCACTGCTAGCTGGGCTGATGAAATGGTTTGTCAGTTTAACAGGGCTTCAGAAGAGACAAAACTAAGAGTTTCTGGTTGGTCAGAAGGTAAACTATTGCAGATCAAATTAAAGCAGACTAAATTTTCTCCATTTGTTGGTAAGTCTTATATTCCTTTGCCTAGAGAACTGGTTTTATAAGGAGCAGTCTTAAACATTAAGAATTCAGATGATAAATGTTTTGTGTGGTGTATTCTAGCCAAGTTACATCATATTCAAAAGAATGCTGAAAGAGTCTCCAACTAAGAACCATACAGGTCTGAACTTGTCTTAAATGGAATTGACTTTCCAGTCGGAATAGACAAAATCGGACATTTTGATTCCAGAACAAACCAATTACTGTAAACATATATACATGGTCTGAAGAAGAGAATCTTCTACTACTTAGGATATCCAGCGATTTCACCAACTATAGGAGAGCCAGACACCAAACACGTCGACTTACTTTTAGTGACAGATGGTACAAAACAGCATTATACTTTAATTCGCACAATGAATAGCCTGCTAAAATATACAACAGCAAATAATTTAAAAAAACAAGACTTCTGTAGATGTTTAGTAAGGATTCCGTCTATTGAAGCAGCTCTTAAACACAAAGAATATTCTAAGAGCTCTACTGACATCATTACAAAACTTATTACTCCAAAACCTGGTAGCACAGCAAGCTTTCAGAACTGGAAAAAATTACAGACAAATCCTGATGTTGTTTATGCTGACTTCGAATCTATTATAGTCCCATACCAAGAACCTAAGCCAAAAACATTTCCTAAAACTGTTGCAGTTAATAATCATCAAATCTGTTCATATGCATTCATTATTGTTAGGTCTGATGGTGAACACACAATGCCATGTCATTATAGAGGGCCTGATGCAGCAAAACGCTTCTTAGAACAAATGAAACAAGCCTAGTGAGTTCTCTAATCAGCTCAACTTTTCTGAACTGATTATGACTCCTTAAGATTAAGAACAGCAACATATTGTTGAATCTGTGGCCATACATTCGAAAACTCAGAAGACAATCCAACTGTAAGAGATCATGATCATATCAGCGGTAAGTTTAGGGGAGCAGCACATTCTAACTGTAATCTGCAGCTTAAGTTTGATTGAAAGACTTGGAAATTACCCACCTTATTTTAAAAGCTGTAACTGACGAATTTCGAAAGGTCAGTTGCATAGCCCAGTCTTCAGAAAAGTGCATGACGTTCACTCTCAATCATATATCCTTCTATGATTCAGCTCAACACATGATATGTACATTAGAATCCTTGACTGCATCACTGAGCAGTTGTCCTATTACAAAAATATTTTGATCCATCTCTAGTGTGTAAAGGCGTTTATCCTTATATGAATAGTTGGAATAGGTTTGATGAAGACGCCATACCGCCCAAAGGTGCATTCTTCAGTAGTCTAAAATGTAAAAACATTACTGACTCTGACTACCAACACAAAGACAGCATGGGAAAAGTTAGAGTGTAAGACCATGGGAGACTACCATGACCACTACTTAATGGCTGACGTTTGTTTGTTAGCAGATGTCTTTGAGAACTACAGAAAAACATGCAACAAACATTATAGTCTGGATCCATCTCATTACATTTTGCTCCTGGCATGAGCTGGGATGCATTCTTAAAGTTTACAGGGGTAAAGATCGATCTACTGTTTGACCTGCCAATGCTCCAGATAATTGAAGATGGATTGCATGGTGAAATCAGCATGGCATCACATAGTTACTGTAAAGCTAACAACAAATATCTTGATGACTATGATCCCAGTAAACCATCCAACTACAATATGTATTTAGATGCTAACAACCTGTATGGGTGGGCTATGTGTGAGTCACTTCCCTTACGTAATTTCAAAATGTTGCTAGAACCATTTGATGTAAATGAATTTTTGAAAATGTTGTGGACTGTAATGGGGCAAACTGACTCCAGTCACATGAAATAGAAAGGTTGAATAAAAGGAAACAACAATCTCACAAAGGCGCACATTCTCTCCACTCTACAGTAACATTCAAGATTTCAATCATATACTCTCATTTATTTTATTACTACATCAATGTGTCACAGAATTTTTTTTTCAATAATAAAAAAAACATAAATTAATCATATATTCAATATGTACAATTCATTCAACCCCAAACAGTTTCCAGTTCACTTCATCCGGGTCAATACAACATTATATTTTAGTTCACTAGGGAACTTTAGTTTCCCCAAAGTCTATCAACTTTCTGCCTCTCTAGCACAATGAACTTATATTTAATACAATTCAAGTGATTCCACAAAGTTTTTGTAGACAAGACAGTTTTTAAGCTCCTGGCTGAGAAAACACATATATCTTTCCTTGTCTGATTCTGGCACTATGTACAGAAAAAAACCCACAACAACACAGACTTGGCTGTAATTTTGCTACACACATTTAAAAAAAAATTAATGTGACCTTTCCCTTGCAGGTAGTCTTTTTCACTGCTGACGTCTGCTCCAGTCCCGGTCTCCAACACTGCCACACCTTTATCCCTCAGGTTGGATGGGGTTGTCTAAGGGACTGGACAGGACTAGGTCAGCTACTGGGATTCTCCCCAAGTGGGTCAATACAGGGGAAAAAATTAAAGCCTACACAGATAGCAGAAAAGAACCCCCACTATCAGTACTCAGTATTAATAGATATATTTTTTTTTATTCCTTACCTTTTTTTTCTTGAGTTTTGTTGTTCCCAGAACACTGAACCCACCACACTCACAAACCTATACAGAAGTTCATGCACTGCGCAATTTTCCTAAATTAAAGCAAAAGAATTGTTTTATTTTTCATATAAACACTCTTTTATCAACATACTACTTCATCTAGGTGAAGTGACTAGATGTCACAACCAAAGGCCAGCTCAGACAGCTGCAAACTTCCCTGACCAGACAGAAGATGACATGTCAACTCTATGAAGGAAACACTTCACTACAGCTATCATTGACACCTAATCACTATAGCAAAAAAAAAAAATCCAACATATCCACAGTTGCAAAACAATACCAAAGGAACAGACACAGGTTTGTTACAGATCCCCCCCTCCAGGGAAAAAAAAGATCGAGTTTTTTCAGGTTCAACAGAAAAACAGAATGCCTGTAAAGATAGTGCCCAGCGCACAATACGAGAGTTGTGAAAACGTCCAGAATGCAAGTACGTAAGGGGTCTAATATCGATTTGGAGAACAAAACTCTGAGCCTACAGATACCTTTAACGCTTTGAAATTACCCAGACAATAGAAAGACACTCCCTCTCAATAGTCTATAGCGAGTTTTGCGATCAAGAAGCTTCCTACTGACAAAGCAAATAGGGTGCAATGGTCATCTCTCTTTTGCATTAAGACACCTCCGATACCCGTGGAACTAGCATCAGTGCTAACAACGAATTGAAGGATAAGTCTGGCAGAGAAGAACTGGAGATGATGACAAAACTGCTTGAACATGATGCAAAGCATCAGCACACTCCTGAGTCCAGAAACTACTCAATATCCCTACAAGAAAAGGCATGGAGCAGTTAGAGCAGCAAAATTGGAAACATATCACTGAAATAACTTATCAACCCCAAAAAGTGATCGAACTTCTCTTGAATAGAAGTGGCCATAGAGAGAATTGGTCAGTTGCCTGGACAGTTTCCAGGTACCTGCACAATCATATGTCCAAGAAATTCATAGCTCACGAAATCCGCAAAACTTGGATGACAAGCTTCAAACCAGCACTTTTGAGCTTAGAAAGAACACAACGAACAGTCTTGAGATGTTCATCCCAAGAGAGGTGGCGATCAAGATGTCATCAAAAAAGTTGATTGCAGAATCACCAATGACATCCCACATCATCCTTGCAAAAGGTGGCAGGAGCAGAACAAGGCCAAATGGCATCTGGACCCACTGGAAGATCCAATAGGAGTTTGGAAAGCAATCTTGTGGCGATGCTCTGCCTTACAGAAAGCTGCCAGTAGCCCTTGCTAAGGTCTATCTTTGTGAAAAGTGCTTATCTGCAAAGAAGTGAAAAGTTTCTCAGGATCAGGAATTGGCTCAGCATCAAAAATAGTTATCTTATTGAGGGCTCTGAAATCCTGACAAATCGTACACTACGATCCGGTTTAGAAACCGAAACAATGAGAGATGAATACGGAGAATCCGAGGCCTCAATCACCCCCAATTCAAAGCATTGCGTGAGCCTCATCAATAATAACTTGTCTGGAATTGAAAGGTAAAGGGTATGTTTTTGACGAATCGGCTCATAAGAAGTCAAATTTATTTCACAGATAATAGAACCATTGTAAGAACCAGGTTCAGCACAAAGAATGTCCTGAAAGTCAGCAAAAACTGTCTTCAATTCAGAAACACGTTTCTTATCTATACCCACATCAAAATGAACATCAGAAAGACTCTCTCTTAAACTAGCATCAACAGGACACAGCTCAGGAAGCTCAGGATCATCTGGAGCAGAAGAAACAACAGCAACATGTGCAACCAACACCTTGTCATCAGGGACAACAGTACCTTTGTCAGAGTTACCCTTCAAATTATTGACATCTGGATTAAAAAAAACTTCTGGATTCAAGATGTCAACAAAGGTAGTCTCACCCTCAGAGTGAGAAACCTTTTCCTGACGCCGGTGATAAGGCTTCAACATATTGGGATGATAGACCTTGGAAGACTTACCCAAGTCAACTCTGAAATCCATGCCAACTTTCTCAGTAACCACAAAAGGTCCAAGCCACTGAGCTTTCCAGAAGTGGTAAGTGAAAAGACTAGAACCTCATCACCAACATTAAAAGTTCGAAAAGTGGATCTCTTGTCATGATAATACTTCTGCCTGAGACGAGCAAGATCCACAGAATTATGTGCCAGTTTCAACCTGTCCACAAGCATAGATTTTAGATCCACAAGATGCTGAAACGCCAACTTGTCCTCAGAATGAGAAGAACTACCTGACCAGACATTGGCAAGCCAGTCTAAAAGCCCTCTTGGTTTCCTCACATACAACAACTCAAATGAGGAAAACCCTGCGCTTGCATTGGGACATTCACGACAAGCAAACAAAAGTGCAGGAAGATAAGGATGCCACAAACGAGGTTGATTTTGCATGAGCTTTTTCAACATGGGTTTTAAAGTGCCATGAAACCTTTCTACTACACCATTGCTCTGAGCATGATAGACACTAGAGGTAACTCCCTTGATAGGCAACAACTGGTGGAATGACTTCATCATGTCAGACGTAAATTGTGTACCATGATCAGACAGAATCTCATGTGGAATACCAACCCTGGAAAAGACTGACAACAAAGCTTTCACTGACCGACACGGAATCAATCTTCTTCAGAGGAACAGCCTCAGGAAACCGTGTGGCAACATCAACAATGGTAAGTAAATAACAATGGTTTTCCTCTGAGGGTGGAGAGATAGGACCTACATGTCGACAGCAACACGACGGAATGGTTCCTCAATTCTGGGCATGAACTGGAGAGGAACACTATGCACCCATCCTGCAGGTTCTGCCCTCTGACAAACATCACAGGAATGACAGTACTCCCTAACATCCTTAGATAATCCAGGCCAGTAAAACCTCTGTCTTACCTCCTACCAAGTACGATTTCTGCCACAATGACCAGCGAGTAAACCATCATGAGCATACTGCAAAACAATGTCCCTCAGAGAAGTAGGCAAAACAATCTGGTCAGAGAACTTCCCAGAGCAGTCAGTTGAACCCTGAAAGAAACGTCGATACAGAACATCATCAAACACAACATATAGCCAACTATCTCCGCCAAAATGACAAACATCCCCGGAAACAGCCAGCTGAAACAACATCTGCAATGACAAATCTTCCTTCTGACATTTCTTCAACTCCTCTGGATACAGGGACAGACAACAATCAGCAAATGGCAATGGCAATGAAGCAGACATTTCCTTCTTCTTCATACTCCTTGTGATCGCAACAGAAGCAGACTGAAAATTCCCTACAAGTCCAGGAACAAAATGATCAGACCCACCAGGAAACAGTTTTCCTTGGATACGCCCAATGATTATATCTACAACAGGATCATCGATGACACAGCATTCAAGTTGACCTAAAAAGTAAGGGGGTTGAACTTCAACAGAAGCAATATCATAGACGTCCATGTGACCAAAACACTTCACCACTGTTTCGTGCCTGTAAATTGATCCGGACAAACCAAATCCCTCTTTACACCTGCAGTGGAAGCACCATTATCTCTCATGACTGACTTTCACACCATTGACAAAATCCTCTGACAAATCTAAATCAGACAGATCCAGTGACTCTTTAACAGCAGAACACAGAATAGCAGTCATACCGGTTTTAATGTGAGTCATTTGTTTTTGGGCAGGTGTATCAGCAGCACCTCCCTTTTTGTCCAGAGTTTGAGTACCTGACCTGAAACTGGGAAAAGAGCTAACAATATGTCCTCTACCCCAACAACGCCAACAATCTATACTATCTGGATTGTGCGTACTACCCCTGCCCCAGAAAGAATTTGCACCTCTGGCACCACCAACCCCCCTCTCAAAAGACTTCTTGGTTAGGAAAAGGGTATCTAGGGATGGGCTGGTTTTGGGGAACCCCACTACCCCCTGCCCTCTGATTCCCAGGGTGGGATGGGATAGACTTACTATGGACAGGAGCAGTGACATTAGACACCAGGGGTAGATCAGTCCTACAAGCAAGAATCTTGGTGGGATGCGCCAGTTGGTAACTTTCAGCAGCATCAAGTATCTCACTTGAGGTGGCAAGCTTGCATTCTCTTAAAAACACAGCAAGGTCCTTTGAAACACATGCATACAATTGTTCACAATGTACAAGATCATATAAATCATCAAAAGTTTTTTTTACACTTAGACAAATCCAACCATCTATTAACTCATTGGAGTCACAGTGAAATGGATCCCGCCATTTTGTGGTGATGGGTGACTTTGGCTATATTTGAAAAATTCAGCAGACTTATCCAACATAATAATGACATACACATTAAGCATCATTGAAAAGTTTATAATGTCTTCTTTTGAGATTGTTTCACAGTTTTTTTAATAGATTACTGTATTTATTTTTTACAAATTTTCAAAATATGTCAATAAATGCTGAAAAATAAAAAGATTTGAAAATTAGGGCTGGTATCTTAAATGGCTTGAACTATTCATCAACTAGTCCCCTTGAAGCAATGTGATGATTTTTCACCAAAGTAAAAGTCCCTGAAGCTGGCTGAATCCATGTGATGTCACTTTTTGTACAACAGATTATTTTTTTTAAAGAATCATAACACTGGAGTCCCTAAAATCCCAAAGATATCACTTGTTGACATGTCAAACAAAATTGGCCAACAGACAAAAACGAGGCAAGCATATGGTCAATGAAAGCAACTGTGTTTAGAAAAATGATTGCCCTACATGGCAGAGTACTTTCCCCTGAGTTCACCATGACTTTGTGTTGTTTTTTTAAATTTGTAAGTCTGCCGATTCTTAAGCTTCAGCATGTCACAGTAAAAGAGAGGAGTGACGAAGCTTAAGCTAAAGCTTCGGCACAACCTCAATGAGTTAAGTAGATGTGATAGGCGAGTTCTGAATGATTTGAATCCCTCACCTTGCTGAGGCCTGCAAGCTCTAAATTTCTATTTAAATCCCTCAGCTGTACACTGAAACTTAGCTAAGAGGCAGTCCTTCAGTGTTTGGTAGTCTATAGGACTAGTAGCACAAAGTCCATGATAAAGACTCAAAGCCTGACCATCTAACACTGCACTCAAGAGTACAGGCCAGTGTTGTGGATCCCATGTATAAGCAGTAGCTTGAGCCTCAAACCTGTATAAGGAAGAGTCAATAGAGTCAGTAGCTTCCTTGAAAGTAGGTAATTTTGGATAGTTATATGGCCTAGGGTGAGGCATAGAATCCTTACCCTGCTGAAAATCAGAACTAAACTGCAACTTAAATTTTTCAATTTCTAGTTTCTGACGTCCAAATTCAGTCTGAGCCTTTTCTTTTTCCAGCTGGAGTTCAAGTTCAGCTTGTTTTAAATCTCTTTCCATCATTTCTTTGATTTTGAGTTTTTCAAACTCAGATTGTCTCTTCCTCTCCTCTCTCTCTCTCCCCTCTCCCCCCCTCCCCTCTCTCTCTCTCTCTCCTTTTTTTTTCCCCTTTTTCTTTTTTTTTTTTTTTCCTCTTTCCTCTCTTGTTTTTTTTTTTTTTTCTCCTTTTTCCCTTTCTCCCTCTCCTTCCTTCATTTTGTTTTCTAAAATTTGTTTTCTCGAAAACCGTGTTTGCAAGAATGGACGTTGGGTTTGGCCTCCGGGGAAATTGCACTTGGATATTAGCAGAAGCAAAAACTGAAGTCATAATGAATGAAAGAGGATCGTGTGGTATGGTCAGATGGTTTGCCCCGTTGTTAAGTTAAATTACCCTCATTAAATTTAAGGATAGTTTCAAGACTGAATGTTTTAGACAAAAATTTTGTAAATCATTGTGAATGACAAAGGCCGTGGGCAGCAAATTTGGGGTTAAAAACTGGGGGGGGCAAAAAGGAAAAAAAAACAATGCTTTTTGATTATGAATGCCACGAAAAGAAACGTCAAGTTAAAAGGCTTCTGAGAGAATTTAGAAGGACAAATAGACTCGAGTGAAAGAGACATTTGTACAATCCAAGGAGTACAAAAAGATGCTAAAGCAAAAAAGTATGACTTCGACCAGAATAGACTGACAAAACTTAAAGAAAATGTGAGAGACTCCAAGTCCTTTGGAAGACTATTCGTTCTGTTAATTGTAAACGAAAAATCTGTAACTCAATTCTAATGACCCAAAGGTATGACCCTTTCCTTAGATTATTTCAAGACTTTGAGAATACGATACAGGACCAGGAAACAGTGGAAGATGAAACTGTCCAGAATCGACAATGTTGTGCAAGACCAAGTCCTTGAAGAAACTAAAATCTAAACAAGAAGTAATCGCAGCCATAAAGAGATTGAAAGAGGGGAAAAGTGCTGGTCCAGACAGAATTTTAGGAGATGCTTAAAAATGTGGATGACACTATAATTGATATTTGGTGCAGTGTTCAATAAGCTTTTGATGAGGGTTTATTTCCAAAGGAGTGGTCTAAATCTATAATTGTGCCAATACATAAGAAGGAGCAACTAGGGATGCCAGACAACTATCGAGGAGTTTCTCTGACAAGCATATGAAAAAGATCACTCCCTATTAAAAAGAAGACTTTCGACGGGTTAAAAATGAAAAAAAACAGAGAAGAGCAAGCAGGCTTTTGAAAGGGATATAGGCAGTTGATATATTTTTACTCCTATGGGCTTGTACAGAAAAAATTTACGAAACTGCAAAAATGTTTGTTGCATTATAGATTTCGAAAGCTTCGATTCGGTAGATGGAAAATTTTAGGGTTTTCTTCAAAAAAACAGGAAATTAAAGGGGAAAATGTATAGGGCTATAAAGGGTATATTTATTGTAATGGGGTTGTGTACGAACAGATGTTCTTACACGTTACTTTGACTTCCCAAGGCGTTAACAAGGTTGTTTTTGGTCCCTTAATGTTTTCAATTTCTAAAACGAATGGCTACAGAAGTGCGAAATCCGGAAAAAATTTAAAACAAATGATCCCAGGGGGCAGTTTAAAATTTTTCCGGGTTTCTTTTTTGCAGAAGAAAGTCTTCTTTTGTCTAGCACACCTACAGGCCCGCAAAAAAACAACTTTAAAACAATTTAAAAAAAAAAACAAAATCGTCTGGGGCCCCACAGTAAAATTTAGAGAAAACGATGGTTATGGTATTTAGGGTGGGGGGCCCACCCTTTGGGGAAAGAAGAAAAAAAGGGCTTATGGGGGGCCCAAAAAATTTAAAATAACAAATAACTATAAAAATACCTTGGGTAACATTTTCAACAAAGTTTTTGTAATGCTCTATGTTTGATAATTGTCAAAAAGCTAAAAATTTGGGGTTATGCAAATTATCCCAAAAAAATAGAAATTACTTCTGCTGATAAACTTATTTTGGGGAAAATGTTTGACACACAAATAGAAAACCCGCCCTGACGTATGCAGCAGAATAGGGGTCTAGAAATACCACACAAATTGAAAAAAGTACACACCTTGCCCCTGAAAAAATTTTTATGTGTTCCTTACATGCATCAAATAAACTTATTAAAGGGGGAAAAAGGTAGAAAACCCCCTTTTTTTATAAGAAACCCAAAAAAATGCATTAAATACGATTAAAAATAAACAGGGTTCCCCATGTTA
Source organism: Rapana venosa (assembly GCA_028751875.1). Classification (NCBI taxonomy): domain Eukaryota; kingdom Metazoa; phylum Mollusca; class Gastropoda; order Neogastropoda; family Muricidae; genus Rapana; species Rapana venosa. The sequence goes on from CM054155.1 coordinate 53,824,537, forward strand.
AGAAAAAAACAGACAAGCAAAACCAGAAAGCTGCTTATACAAAAATAATAATGGAAAGTAAAAAAAGGGGGGACTAAATAAAAATTTTTTTGACGAAAAATGGATTTGGTATTGGGTTTGGGTAATGCCCCGGGGGGGGGTTAAAGAAAAAACCCTTTTTTTTAAGAAATTTAAAATAGACTTATTTCCCTGTTTTCAAAAAACTGGCATAACAGTTTTAAAGGGCCGTGAAAAAACACTTGGTTTTAACTCCTTCAAAGATCGTTTTGGGGCCAGAAAAAGTATCTGAAAATCGTTAACTAATAAAAGCTTCAAGTAATTTTCTAAAATTTTTTTGGTTTAAAATTTTTGTGGTCTTTTTTAACTCAAAAAAATGGGGGAAATTCCCGCAGGGGACAGAAAAAAAACACTTGTTTCCCGCAGTGGAGAAGAAGAAGACGAATTTCAATTTTTTTTTTTTCTTGTAGAAATTTTCATACATTTCGCCAAAAAATTCTTTTTTAAAAAAACCCCAAACCAAAAGGTCCCCAAACTTTTACAAAAGGTGTTACTTTAAATAATAATCCGAGCTTTTAAAACTTAGCAATATTTATAACGCAGGCTTTAGATAAACGTAAGCAGACTAGAAGAACCCGGGTCCTATACTTTTTAACTGAAAATTTTGTTGGCATTTTTTCTGGACTTTTGGGTTATTACTTTATGTCCTTTTCATAATTTATTCCTATTTAATTTGTTACTTACAATTAACCCCCTTTTACGAAGGGCTTGTAAACTTTTTTTTTAAATAAAATTTTGTTCACCCCTCTCTCTCCCTTCTCCCCCTTTTCTCATCCCTCTCTTTTCCTCTCTCCCTCTCACCCTCCTCTCTCTCTCTCTCTTCACTCCTTCCCCTCCCTCCCCTCTCTTTTCACTCCCTTTTTTTTCTCCCCCCCTCTCTTCTTTTCCCCTCTTTTTTCTCCCCCTAATTTTTCTCTCAAGAAACCTTATTCTCCCCCTTTTTCACCCTTTATCCACATAAAATTTTATCCCAAATTTAGGCTTGAAAGGCCTAAATTTTCTGGCCCTTTGGGGAACAAACCCTTTTTAAAAATTTTTCAAACATGACGAAAATAACAAAAAACAATAATTACTAAGGGTAAAAAAAAAAGAGAAAAAATGAAAGATAAAACAATTAAAAACTAAAAAAAACCTTCCCCCAATTAAAAATACAAAAGAATTTTTTTTTTTTAAATGGGTTTAAAAAAAAAAACAAAAAAAATTTTGGCAATATTGAAATTCCTTTTAATATTTTTTGCATTTTTTCTTTACAAAGTCCGCAACATTCACTCCAGTTTTGGGTCCCGACTCCTTTTCCCCGCCGGGAAAAATTTTTGATCCCCAATTTTCTGGCACTCCCCCCTCCCCTTTTCCTTTTATCCCCCAAGCGAGAAAAAATCGGGGGGGGCTAATTTTCCGAAAGGGGATTGACTATAAAATCATGGGGGATCTGACCCCCCTACCTGCTTTCTCTTTTTTCACGTGCCCGGGCCCCAACTTAAATTCCCCCATTACGAAAATAGTAACTTATCTCTTGTCCTGGAATGTTCCCTTTGCTCTTAAAAAATGCTATAACACACCCAAATTTAATTTAACAATTTCCTTGGGCCCCCGCATTCTGAAACTTTAAAGAAACCCCTTTTCCCAACCCCCCCGTTTATTTTCTAAATCCTTGAAAAAGTAGTTCTAAAAAAAGCTCCCAAAAAACACCTTCTCTTTAAACAGTCCCCCTTCCTGCGTTTTAGTCTTTCCCCCCTTCCCCGTCCCCAAACCCCGCACAAAACTAACCCTTGCCCACACCTTAAACACACTTCTACTCGCTTCTGACTCAGGAAAAATCTCTCTTCTTACTCTACTCCGACTTATCTGCAGCCTTTGACACTATTGACCACTCTATTCTTCTCTCCCGTCTTCAAAAAACATTTGGTGTTACTGGTACAGCCCTTACCTGGTTTAGTTCATACCTTACTGACCGGTTCCAGACAGTCACAGTAAACAAGATTCAGTCAGTACCTGCAAGATTGGAATGTGGAGTTTCACAGGGATCTGTTCTGGGCCCTGTTTCTTTCACCCTCTACACTGCTCCACAGTCACAATATAATTAACCGCCATTAGATCAACCATCACTTTTATGCAGATGACTCTCATATTCTAAGCAGCGACACTCCTAAAAATCTGCCATCTCTCTTCCAAATATGCCCACTGCTTTCAAGATATCCAAAATTGGATGATACTGAACAAATTACAGCTAAATGCAGATAAAATGGAAACATGCTTGTAGGGACCAAACACAACTCTCTTCCATCACAACAGCTTCAATACAACTTGGCAATGCATCAGTCGCTTAATCCACTGCGTGACAACACATTGACAACACACTCTCTATGCAAAAATTCATCACCCAGACATGCCAGTCCTGCTTCTATCAATTACAGCGTATTAGTGCAATTCGAAAGTACTGTCCACAGATGCAACATCCAAACTTGTTGCGTCTCTCATTCTTCACATCTGGACTATTGCAATTCTCTGTTGGCTGGTCTGCCAGCAACATCAATCCAATCCCTTCAACATATACAAAACTCTGCAGCTTGTCTAATCCTCAGAAAGAAAAAATCTGAGCATATTACCCCTCTCCTGCAATCTCTCCACTGGCTGCCTGTGCCACAGAGAGTAAACTATAAGATCAGTAGCCTCTGTTACAAATGTCTCCATAAAACAGCACCCGCCTACCTCTGTGAATGTCTCCCTTGTACACTCCTTCTCGTTCTCTCCGCTCTGCTGCAGATACCTTGTCCTTACGAATACCTAGATTCAACCAATCCACCATCGCCGTCGCTCTTTCTCAATTTCTGGTCCATTGATGTGGAATGATTTCCCTTTCGCTCCCAGCCAAAAGCCTTCTTATGACACTTTTAAATCCAGCCTCAAGACATATTTATTTCAAACCTAAGATTTTCCTCTCCTGCTTCATCTCATAGTTGTTCCCTGCCTTCAACAGCCAAGATTCTTTTGCCCTGCCAGGGTGTGTGACCTGTGTGTGTGTGTGTGTGTGTGTGTGTGTGCACATTAGGACTTGATGGAACTATTACTTGTCACTGGTTGTATGACTGTAAGAATGAGTTCAGTGCAAACGCTTTGATTTGTCTCTGCAAGATATAGTCGCTATATAAATTCCATTTACTAGTAGTAGTAGTAGTAGTAGTAGTAGTAAGTAGTAGTATAATACAGTATAAACTTGGAACAATTTGATTAAGCACATATTCACTTGTAAAATATCAGTAATAGGTCTGAAAAATTTAACAAATATTTTTCCCCAACCCAAAACAATAATAATGAAGTATTAATTATTTTGAATTCAATCAAAATTCAAATTTTCAAATAAAAAAATCAAATTCAGTCATGGCGATGGGATAGAAAAGAGAAAAAAATAGTCTTCTGTTAAATAACAACTTCTAATATAAAGCATATGTGTAAAATATAAAACTTAACCCAAGAAAAGAAAGGTTCTAAAGAAACACTAAATTAGTAAAAAAACAACAGGAAGTGGAGCAGAAACCAACATTAGAAAGAAAAAAGTAACTAATCCCTTATTCTGATGAGACAATTAAATAACCTCAGAGAAAGCCATAAAACTGGAGACGGCAGTAACAAAAAACAAAATAAACAATCATACACCCCCAATAATCAAAATAGTTATTACCAACATTCTTACTCTGACTTTAAACCATGGGCCGAACAGTTGGTCATTTGGAACTGAGAGACCAACGACAGGGGACTACCGTCTGCTGGAGTTTCCTGTACCCACATACTTACCATTGCCAATAACCTCTATCCCCCCAAGCATGTGAGGAAACAACCTGGCATGCGCCAAATGGCAAGATCCATAACCAAATAGATTTCATCTTAAAACCACATTCAAATCCAGCATCAACAGAGCCAGAACAAAACACTAACCTCGAGCTGACATAGGCAGCAACCGACCTTGTGCTGCGTATTCAAATAGAGCTGAAGAAAATAAACACCTGCAAACCAACTAATCAATTCATGAGCACAAACTGAAAGATCCAGAGTCGGAGGAGTTCTTCCAAGCTAAGCGGGTGACTTTCTAAAAAGACCCTCGTGACAATGTCCATCAATGACTCACTTCACCAACAACTTTAATAAGGCAGTCCGAAAAAAACAGCAAAGGGGTACTTGTTGTCAGAGGAATAAACACATGCCATGGACCTACCACATGTCATCTTGGAACCCTACATCATCAAGACGACACTGAAACCAACTAGATCTTCCAACCCAAAGATATACCAAACCCAACAATCTATGAAGAAGTTAATGTACAAGCCAGAGAGAAGTGATCAGTGCTCAATGTATAGATAGAAAAAACATGAAGTCACATTAACATCAGTCCAGTGACCTTGGCGGTCGTGTAGTACACGAAAACAGATCATATCCTGTGTACCTCCTCCATCCATCTTGGTTTCTCGGCTCTGCGCAGTAGTGCCGAGTCATTCATCCTGGTCCATTCTCTGATGTTTCCATCCATGACTTGTTTTTGTCTTCCCCTCTTTCTGCCACCTTCGAGTGTTCCTGCAGTACGTTTTTGGCAGAGTGTTATGGCAAGTGACGTGGCCGAACCAAGTCAGCTTTTCCTTCTTGACGATGGTGAGAAGGGTTCCTGGTGACCTACCATCCGTGTTATTTGGCTCTTGACAAATTCATTGGTCTTTACGTTCCTCCAGATATGCCCACAGTTTTCTATGGCATTTTGTTTCAAATGACTAGGATTTGCTTTGCCGTTTCAGCAGTCAGTGCCCAGGTTTCACTTCTGTACAGCAGATTGTCTGAATTTGGCTTTGTTGAGCTTTAGTTGATAGGAAACTGATCCCTTTACTTTCCATATATGGTGAGTTTTGTCATGGAAGATGTTGCCATGGCTAGTCTGACTTTGATTTCTGTTGTCGATCGCATGTCCTTTATGAGTGTAGCACCAAGAATTTAAAAGCGTCTACCTCCTCCAGTTGCTGCCGTTCATTTAAATTTTAGCATTGGCATTGCTCATGCTGTTCACAAGTACTTTACTTTTCTCCTTGAGCTCACCTCCATCCCATATGCTACCAAGTTCTGTTCTCAAGTCTAATCGTAAGATCTTGCAGCTCTGTGTTACTTCTTCCCGTGAGGTCAATGTCATCGGCAAACTGCAAGTTGTTGAGAGGGTCTGCCGCCAATGAAGATGGTAGAGTTGAAGTCATGGAGGTCTCTCTCGAAATGTTTTTCCAATGAACAGATTAAACAGGACTGGAGATGTAACAGCATCCTTGTCAGACCCCAACTGTGGTTTTGAAGTAGTCTCCGACCTGATTGTTCAGAAGGACTGCACTGCTTGCGGTGTTGTATAGAGCTTGAATGGTTTGCACTAGTCCCTTCAATGCCGAACATTCTGAGGACCTGCCACAGGCCTTCGTGCCATACTCTGTCGAAAGCCTTCTTGAAGTCAATGCAGTTATGGAACAGGTCCTCTCTGATTGTTGGAGATGTTTTTCCATCAGGATGTGGCAGTTAAAAAATCTGTTCGATTGTGCTCCTGCCTACCCTGAACCCAGCTTGTTCCTCTGCAAGGTGTTCTTCTGCCTCCTTCTTGAGTGGATTCAAAATAACTTTGAACATGATCTTGCTGGTGTGGCTGATGAGGCTGATTGTTCTATAGTTTTGGCATTGGCGTAAATACCCCTTCTTGAGCAGAGGTATGATGAGTGATTGTGTCCATTCTGTTGGCCACTGTTTTGTCTCCCAAATCTTCTGACAGATAGCTGTAACATGTGTAATAACTGTTTCGCCACCATGCTTGAGCAGCTCTGCTGGTATCTTGTCTGCTCCTGGGGACTTTTCTACTGGTAAACTACGATTGGCTTCTTCCACTTCTTCCCTTAGTATAGGTAATGGCAAGGGTACTTTGATTTGCTGCTTCCTCTTCTATTATGCTCTTGTCATGTTGGATTGGGTAGTTATATAGTTCTTGACAATACTCAGACCACCTGTTCAATGTAGCTGAGCTTTCTGTGAGGAGGTTTCCGGAGCTGTCTTCAATGACTGATGATTTGGTTTGAAGTGGTTTTGTGAGTTTCTTCAGGGTGTCATGCTGCCACACCTTTATTCCTCAGGTCAGGGTGGGATTGTCCAATGGACTAGACAGGACTAGGTCAGCTACTGGGATCTCCCCAAGTGGGTCATACAGGGGCAAAATATAAAGCCAACACAGATAGCAAAAAAGAAACCCGCACTATTAGTACCCAGTATTAATAAGATATATTTTTTTATTCCTTACCTTTTTTCTTGAGTTTTGTTGTTCCCAGAACACTGAACCCACCACACTCACAAACCTATACAGAAGTCCATGCACTGCACTACTTTCCTAAATTAAAGCAAAGAGTTTTTAATTTTTTTGTTATAAAAACACTCTTTTATCAACATACTACTTCATCTAGGTGAGATGACTAGATGTCACAACCAAAGGCCAGCTCAGACAGCTGCAAAACCCTTTTCCCGACCAGACACAAAGGATGAAATGTCAACACTATGACAGAAACACTAAACTACAGCTATCATTGACACCTACTCACTATAGCAAAGAAAAAAAATCCAACATATCCACAGTTGCAAAACAATCCCAAAGGAACAGACACAGGTCTGTTACATGAACAATGTTCCCTGATCAGCCATTTGGTTTGATCGCAGAAGTAGACTTAGAATATTCAAGTGAACCTCATGAACTCCATAACGAATATCCATTAGCAGCAGAAGAAAGAAGATAGGAACAGAACCACCTAAGCTTGAGCCAAACCTGTTAGATAAAATGAAGTATGTGTGCCATACAGACTGCTTCAGTTTTATCTCAGACATGACTATGCCTTACAGATGTCACCACATTATATTTTGATCAAAAGCAGTTAATGAAACCGTACATCATGAAGAACATAGAACTTAGAACAAAAAGTCTTTTGCTGCAATTTAAGCTGTTATGTTAGCAACCAGTTTTGCAGAGTCTTCAAAATCTAGTTTTCCTAGGTCAGCTGCTTTTATTCTGAATAAACTTTTACCAAGCATTGTGTAACCAACACTTAATCCCCTAATCACAGCAGAATGGTAGATAAGATTTACAACAGTTTTCTTTCAGCACTCATTTTTAGATTTCTTTTTTTTTAAAAGGAAATAACTAATAAACAAAAATGAATTGTGATGATCTCCTACAATGCACAAATGTTCCTGGGATTACAGTTACTGATGAACAAGCACTGCTTACTAAAAAAGAAAGATTATATTCTCTTACTGCCTGTGGAAAAACAAAAACATTACTTAGGAACAGAGTTTAACTGGGAACAGATTCAACAAATGCTAGTGCAAGACACTAAACAAATATTACAACAGATACCAAGCACAGTTAGGATCAAGAATGATAAAGTGCATTGGTCAAACAATTTTAAGCTTATATGTAAAGCTAGTAAGTCGATTTGCCCCTGTTAATATTCAGAACAAGACTTCGCATTTCGTCTTTGACACTTTCCTCATATTTATTTAGGGCACACACCCCCTCTCCCAAAGAAGCTTTTGTGGTGTGGTGCCACTGCTCCTCGTGATCACATCCCCTGTGGAACCTCTCCCTCCAGAGGAGGTCGAGCACTTTCTGTGCACACATCTGGGTGTACACTGGGTTGGATAATTTATGACAAGCAGTGACAAAACCACTAGGGTTCTATCCCTTTCAGTTGAAATTTAACTTTATATACTCCACCAAAACAAACTAAGTGATGCATAGGTTAAGTCACGAGTATTAAATAGCAAAATTATATTATTTCACACATAAAGTCTTAATAAGTGAATTATTACAAGAATGATGTCAATAACAAAACAATGAATATTGTCTTAAAAAGCTTACAGTTAAAAAGTAGATCCCAATCAATTAAAACAAAATAATAATCTAAAAAACCAGACCAGTTAAAATTGGGAAAAAATCATGCAGGCACTGTTCCGGTTATTGATCTTGATTACTGCTGGGGTGTGTGTGTTGCAATTGTTCACCTTATGTATTGATCCAATTGCCACTGCAGGTAAAACTGTTGTGGTCTGTAAAAGATTTGTGTTGTTTTTTTACTGTGTATCTGAAGCACATGAGAATAGTAAAATGTTATTTGAGGGTTAAGGGACTATATGGTTGCCCCCCTTGAGGGTTATCCTTCAGATGAGACTATAAACCAAGGCCCTGTGTGCGAACCACGCAGAACATCTTGTGCACACGTTAAATCCTGTTCGCTTTTCGAAAGAGTAGGCCATTGTGTGCCGGTTGGAACAGATGACAAAATTTACAAAACCGCATACACACGGGACTTGATGTAAAAAAAAAAGCACATGAGTGCTTATTCCATTATTCTCGAAAAAAAAAATCTGAGTGCTTTGATTTGTGCATTACAACATTCAGTGCTATATAAATTCCATACATTTATTATTATTATTAAGGGGGCAACAATATGTTATTTTATTTTGAGAAGTTGCATGCGCGTAAATGATTTGAGTGCAAGCCTTCGATTTGTTTGTTTTACAAGATTCAGTGCTATATAAATTCCATATATTATTATTATTATTATTATTATTATTATTATTATTATTATTATTATTATTATTAATTATATTATTATTATTATTATTATTATTAACATGGATCCCCCTTGAGGGGTAAAAGGGGCAAACTATATGGTTGCCCCCCCACCTTGGGGGTCAATGAAAATTTTACTATTCTCTGATACAATGGAATCAATTTCCTACTGAACAGATACCAAATGCTTGATGAGATAGTAATCGTTGCTAGAAGAGTTGTTCTTTTCCCCCCCAGAGTTAAAAAAAAAATCCTCTGTTACAAGATTTTAGAAAACATTCTGTAATATGATATTTTGCTGAGATATCTACATCTCTATCTATCTATCTATCTATCTATCTATCTATCTATCTATCTATCTATCTATCTATCTATCTATCTATCTATCTATCTATCTATGTGTGTTATATATTATATATATATATATATATATATATATATATATAAATATATATAATATATATAATATATATACTATGTTGTGGTGTGGTGTGTGTGTGTGTGTGTGTGTATGCTTAGCAACAATGGCAGGGATTCAGGTGGCATTTCAAGAAGAGCAACATATAATATATATATATATATATATATATATGTATATATATATATATATATATATATATTATATACATATATACATACATAATATATTATAATATATATATATATATATATATATATATTATATATATAATATATATATATATATATATATATACATATATATATAGTAAAACCATGGTACTGCCCTAGAATTTACAGCGTATCATAAGATATCTATAGAAGTTGAACATTTTGTAGCTGTAAGAGCTGGTAATTTAGTATCAGATCTGTTATCTACTTATGTTTTATGTTGTTTTCATTGAATTTTGTTGGCACTTTCAGTTCCTTCTAAATGGCATATCTTTTCTTTGTTTTTTCAAACATATCTCTGTTATTTTCTAAATGTATTAAACAAAAAGAACAATGGTAGAATAATCTGGAAAATTATGCATTAATCAACAAATAAAATGTCAACTGCCTTACAAGTACGCAAAACGATATATCAGCTGACAAGCTAAACTACCATTTTTTCAAATGTAGCAAAATAAGTAACTTTAACTGATTACTCTAAAGATAATAATTTACATGAACTGCAAAAGTATTGTAAAGACAAAAATACTCACCTATTTGTAGAAATATAACCTCTTATGTGTTCATGAAGTTTAGGCTGCTGTAAGACAGCTCAAATAAGCACCTGTGGCATTGATGGAAACAGTCTTACACTTTCAGCGCCAGTTATACCAGAAACTCGGACCTATGTTTATAATATTTTCCTTGACAAACACTTTTTTTCCTAAAGGTTTCAATCAAGGAAAAATAAATCCCCTTACATAAATCTGGAAACGAGACTGATCCATCCAATTCCAGGCCAATTTTTATTTTATGTTACCCCTAGGTCTCTGGAGCAACATATTTATAGGTGTTTTCTTTCTCACTCAAATTAGCATGGTCTGACACATCCTAACCAGTCTGGATTTAGAGAATATCACTCCTGTCACACAGCTTTAACAAACCTGATTGATTGTTGATTATTAGAAAGCAATTCACTGGAGTACTATCTGTTGATTTTGCAAAAGCATTTGACGTTATAGACCATAAACGTCTTTAAAAAATTAACACTTTACAAATTATCTCATAAAACTTTTGAGTTGATCTCCTCTTTTCTTTCTGATAGACAACAGAAAGTATCCTTGAATGCATTTGTCTCTGATTTCCTTCCAAACACATTTGGTGTGCATAAAGATTTAGTTTTGGGTCCCCTATTTTTCTGGTTTACATCAATGATCTCCCCTTATCCGTATGTACTCAATTCGACATGTTCACTGATGACACCACCATTGAAACAACTAGCTCTGATGCCCATAAGGTTTATCATTCAATGCAAAAATGTATCAATGACCTTATTGAGTGGATACACCTAGACCACATGTCTCTTCATTGCAATCAAGCTAGATTAATATTGATTGCCAATAGACAAAAGCGTCAAAATATCACTCAGTCATTATCCTCTTTTTATATTACTAACTTTCAAGTGAAGGAAGTGGTGAATCATATTTTAAAAAGTTATAACACCAAATAAGAGCCTGCATTGTCAAAACACTTAGAAAAAAATGTCTGAAAATATAGCATCAAAGCTGTATCACTTTAGAAAAATAAAGATCTATTAAAATTTACATGCAAGGAAACGATTCTTTTATGCATACATGCAATCTCACATTGATTATGCATCTACACTCTGGGGATCTAGCAAGTACAAACGTACTTTAACGTTGCTTAGTGTTCACAGAAAGTCGTTAAAACCATCATTAATAAGTCATCTACTTTAAAATACTTTCGCCACAAACAAGAAATATTCTTTCCCTCCCAGCCAGATTTTTATACAATAAAGGTATTTTTGTGTATGAAGTATTCCATGGCAAGGCTCTGTGTTCTCTTAGGAATATGTTTACTAATAATACCAACGCTCACACAAGTTAAATGTTCCTTTCACAACAAATAAGTTTAAAGGGAAGATGTACTTCTGACCTCTTAGTTAAACTAACACATCAAATTAAAAAGCAATTTTCCAAACGAAAAAGTGTGTTAGCCACATTTTTTGATGTAAAGAAAGCCTATGATAGAGTTTGTCATGATCAATTGCTCCATAAATTAAAATACATTGGTATTAATGGCATATTATATAAATATCTGCAAAATTTCTTGTCGGATAGATCAATTTGCACTAAATTAGGTTCAGTGTACTCATCTTTGAAAGCTATCGACTTGGGTATACCACAGGGATCAGTACTTGCACCTATCTTGTTTTCTATTCTTGTACATGCTCTCCCTAGCTCTTTGTCACCTAATACTCAAGTTGTTCAGTATGCAGATGATATTGCTATTTGGATAAATACGTCAGTTAGGAAAAACATGAAAAAGAGAGTGATCAATTATGTTGAAAAAATATATCAGGAAGAATTAGATACATTCTGTAGTTATATGAAAGAAAATAGATTAGAATTATCAGCAGAAAAAACGTGTCTTTTGCTTTTTAATAACGGTGACACCCATTAAAATTACCAATACTGAAATTAGAAGGAAAGGTGCTTCAATACAAACAAGATGTCAAATTCTTAGGTGTATTTTTAACTAGAAAGTTGAACAGGAAGATGCACATCAACCAATGATAACTGACGCTAGGAAAAGACTGAATTTTCTTAAGATAATAAGTTCTCAGGCATGGAGTCAAGACACTACGACTCTGATACATCTGGCTCTGTCCTTGGTACGTTCAAAATTAATATACAGACAAGAAGTTTATTTTTCTGCTGCTACTTAAACAATTACAAAATCTAGACAGCAAAGCAGTAAAGATAGCCCTTGGTGTTCCGGCTCATGCAAATACAGCTAATACTTATATAGAAGCTCACTTACTATCTCTTTCTGATCAGTGAAAACTGGCAGTATCAAAATACTTGGTTCGTAGTATCTCTATTACAAATTCAGTAAAAGAGGAAATATTTATTAATCAAGACACTGACTTTCCTAAACGGGTGCGCAATATTTTCATTTCGACAGCCAATTAAAAATTATACAGACACATTTATGAAAGAAAATGACATCGATATATCAAAAATTCCAATTTTACTGGTTGGGCCTCTAGTTTCCTCCTTGGGAACATATTTCAGCTAAATTTGACATCGACTACACGGAAATAAAGAAAAATGAAGGTCAAAATTTTCTCAACGTTGATGTAAAGTGTCACTTAGAAAGTAATTATTCTAATCACTTAAAAGTGTATACTGACGGATCTGTATTAGAAACAGGCAAAAGTGGTGCTGCATATGTGATTCCGACTTTAAAAGTTCAAAAATCTTTTCATTTAGGATAACATTTTTCTCTTTTTACTTCTGAATTATTTGCAATTCTTATGGCTTTGAAATTTTTGTCTGATACTGCTGTTGATGTTTGCCAAGTACTGTTTTGCGTTGACTCAAAGGCAGTGTTAATGACATTAAAGTCATAGCATGGTAAAATAAGGAATGATATTGTATTTGAGATTAAATTCCTGATACATTCTATTGCAAGCAGAGGCATCAGCATAACTTTTTGCTGGATCCCCTCTCATTGTGGAATTTATTCGAATGAGCTGGTTGATTTTTTGGCAAAACAAGGTGCCTCTGAATACAGTACTGAAGTGTTTTATTCTAATCTTGCATTGTTGTCTTATGAAATTCATTCTAGATGTATTGAATCTATGTATTACCACAGCTATTATTATAATTCAGCCTGTTTATTTCCGTTTGTTGTAAGCGTTGTTGCTATAATCATCATCATCATCATCATCATCATCATCATCATCATCATCATCATCATCATCCTTATTGTTGGCGTTTTTGTCATCCTCATCGTCGTCAATCATCATCATCATCATCATCATCATCATTCATCATCATCATCTTCATCTCATCTTCATCACCATCATCCCACACCACCACCACCACCACCACCACACCACCACCACCCACCACCACACCATCATCATTCATCATCATCATCATCAATCATCATCATCATCATCATTACCATCTATTATTATCATTATGATCATTTACATAATTAAGGGTTGAATGTTTTTATAAAACTTTGCTTATAATATCTGCACACCCACTCTCCTCTCTCTCTCTCTCTCTCTCTCTCTCTCTCTCTCGGGGCCCATCACGTAATTTTTTTTTGGGGCGTAAGGTGAAGACGTAGGGAAATTGCTCTAGTATTTTTGTGAATTAGTAGCTAGTTTTAAGTGGCCTTAATTCTTCATTGTTAGCATACAGTTAGATAAGGAGGATGGGAATATCGCTGCAGTTGTACAGGGCTGTCTGTGGGACATTTGTGGCAGTATTCGCCTGCTTCATGTCCAAACGGGCAGAATTCAAATCAGCCATGGCAGTGTCCATCCTGACGCTAAAAAGTGGGCGAGACGGTGTCTTGTTAGGACTGACCCTCACCTATCTATTCTGGGGGGGCCTTTTGCTTCGGTGTGGTGATGTGGAGATGAACCCTGGACCTGGTCAAGGACGGAAGCTGAGGCAAACCAGCCTGACGAGTGGTGCTGGTGGTCGTAGCACTATCACAGGAAAAGCTGCACGGAATACCAAAGTAAGTGCAGATATGGCCGCCAGCACACCTACAACTGTACACAGTAGACAGGAGTCCTCTCCTACAGTAGCTCCTGAGGAAACATTTACCACGATGAGGGCCAAGATGGAGAAAGTGGAGAACTTGCTAAAGACAACAACAGAGACTATGAGGAGTCAAATACAAATGTTGACAAACAGTGTTGATGCCTTGAAAGAGGAAATGTGTGATATTAGACAAGACATGAACAATCTTAGGACTGAAAATTTAGAGTTAAAGCAATCAAATACAGAACTGTTGGACAGAGTGAAAAAACTAGAAAAGAATGCAGACGTTCAAGAAGGCCGGTCAAGACGGAACAATATCATTATTCATGGCATGGAAAAGAAAAGTATTGAGACTGGAGCTGATTGTGAAATGTTCGTGAAAAATCTTCTTTCCGAAAAAATGGATGTAGCAGATGTTAAGTTTGATAGTGTGCACAGGATAAATTCTAAACCCAACTCTCCCATTATTGCCAGGTGTTGTTTTCATCAAGATAAGCTTAGAATATTGAAGGCTAAAACTCGTTTGAAAGGTTCAAGGATTTTTGTAGATGACGATTTTTCCAAAACTGTTAGAGATATTAGGCACAATTTGACCCCATACTTGAAGAGTGCTAGGGCAGAGGGAAAAAATGTGAGAATGGTCTTTGATCATTTGATCATTAATGGCGAAAGGATGACCCTTAATGATCTTAAAAGAAGGGAATAGCTTGTTGGCCGGCCCATACAATCATCCTGCCATAGTCTCAATTTACAGGGGGGTAGGAAAAGTAAACAGACAACCGGTCACTCAGCCTCAGTTAGACACTCATGTAATAGGGCTTAGCCAAGTGAGGCTGAGCTGTGATGAAGTGAGGCGTGACACTTTGCCACGTGAAGGGCTAGACAAAGACAGGTCTGACTTTGGCCTAGGTCTAACACCAGCTGACCATGTGTGTTGTAGGCAGTCTTCCATTAAAGAGCCTTCTTTAACTGCTGTTGAAAGCATGAGTGATGTGTCTTGTCATGTCAATGTAATTGGTGAAAGTGTCAGTCTTGAGGGTGTGGATCAATTGAATTGTGGTAATACAGATAATAAAACTTTTTCATTTTTGTCTTGGAATGTAAATGGATTGTTGTCAAAACTGTCTGATAGAGATTTTGTATCTTATGTGCGTAGTTTTGATTTTATATGTCTGACAGAAACATTCCTGGAAAATGTCCAGCCAGATGTTTTTACTGGCTATAAGGCCTTCTGTAAGTCGGCAATTAAAGTTAGCCATCAAGGGAGGCGTTCTAGTGGTTTAGTTTGTTTAATAAGGCATGAGTTAACTGCTTTTGTGAATTGTTTAGATGTTCCATATCCTAATATTTGCACTTTTCTCTGTGACAAATCTCTGTTGTGTACAGAAAGAAATGTTTTGCTTGTCTGTGTGTATATCCCACCTGAAGGTTCGCCTTTTATAACATGTTTGACAATGATAATGGAATTGCTATGTTGGAAGAATGTTTAGTAAATTGTGTGGTGACACTGGATGAAGTAGATATAATACTATGTGGAGACTTAAACAGCAGGACCTCAAACTTTTCTTGTCAGCATGTAGAAAATGACTTTAGTTCAGATGTCCAAAGTAAAAGTATGTCTTTCAGCAGCAATCGTAATTCTGAAGATTGTGTTATCAACAATTATGGTAAATTACTATTGAATATGTGCACTGCTCTTAGTTTACAGATTCTAAATGGCGTATGTAATGGTGACCAACAAGGACGCTATACATACATCTCTGATGGAGGATGTAGTGTTAATGATTATTTTTTAGTGTCAGATGATTTGTTTTCTCAGATTTTTGACTCATGTCGTATGTTTGTTGCCGAGCGTTCTGATTCCGATCACCTTCCTGTTGAATTATATATTAATCCAGTATATAATACAGGTGTGGAAACTGTTAAGCCATCTGTCATGGAAAAATTTGTATGGGATGAAAACAAACTCTCAGTTTATATAGAAAATCTCCAGGATGTGAACATGTGTGAAATTTTTATTAATGCCTTTCAGATGATTGATGAGAACATTAATGAAGCTTTAGATTTGTTTAATGGTTTCATAAAAGCCAGTGCTGAATGTATGAAGAAACAGGTACATATCAATAAAGGTCCAGCAAATGATACTTGGTTTGATAATGAATGTAAAAGTATGAAATATAAGGTCAGAAAACTTCTGAAGACTTTCCGAAAAACATTAAGAAATGAGGACAAAAACGTGTACTGTGTCACAAGAAGGGAATATAAATGCATGCTTGAACGAAAAAAGAAACAGTATAATAAGACCTTACTTGCAGATATGATGTCATCTATCTCTTCTCAAATCCAGTTCTGGAAAAGTGTTAAGAAGGCGTCATTTAGAAAAAGTCAGCCAAAGAATAGTATATCAGTTGACAGATGGTTTCAACATTTCAAAACCCTGTTGGAGAAAGACTCATTAGCCAACTCCATGATTACTGATGTTGACAGTGATGGAACTGAGGACGATTTTGATCGTCCTATATCTAAAGATGAAATATTAGGGGCACTTAGAAAATTAAAGAGTGAGAAAGCAGCCGGTCCTGATCAAATCATTGGTGAATTGCTAAAATATGGAGGTGAAAATATTGTGCTTTTCCTTCTAAAACTATTCAACAAAATTTTTGATGATGGTCTTTTTCCAGATAACTGGGCTGAATCTATAATACTAACATTGCATAAAAAGGGTGATGTTGATAACCCTAATAACTACGGGGAATTTCTCTTACTGACATAAGTAGTAAGGTATATAGTACTATTATTAACAATAGGCTACAAGAATGGGTTATGAAGAATAATATTACAGGTGAGCACCAAGCTGGTTTTAAGAGAGGATACTCCACTATAGATCATATGTTTACTCTGCTTGCGTTTGTACAGAAACAGTTTGCTCATAACCGTAAGCTCTATGTAGCATTTATTGACTTTGAAAAAGCATTTGATTCTGTTAACAGGAACTTGTTGTGGCCTATTCTCCTAAAAAATGGTGTGAAGGGTAAACTATATACGATGTTGAGAGCCATGTATCAGAATGTCAGAAAGCAGAATAAGATGTGGAACTAAAGTGACTGACATAATATACTGTACCACTGGTGTTAAACAGGGTGATGTATGTAGCCCCTTATTGTTTTCTGTTTTTATCAATGAGTTAGCCAGAGACATCATCAATAATGGTAAACATGGTGCCACTTTCCCCCAAGATTTCTCAGAGTTGTTTATTCTTCTGCTTGCTGATGATGTTATCCTGCTATCTGAAACAGTCGTAGGTTTACAAAAGCAGTTAAACAGCTTAAACAGTGCTTCAACAGCACTGGATCTTAAGGTTAATCTGAGTAAGAGTAATATCGTTGTATTCAGAAAAGGTGGATATTTAGCTGCTCATGAAAAATGGTTGTACAATGGAAATATCATGCCTGTGATTAATGTATATAAATATTTAGGAATCTGTTTTTCTACTAAGCTTAGTTTCACAACTGCATGTAAAGATCTGGCAAGTCGAGGTAAACGAAGCCTGTTATTTGTGTTGAAAAAAACTACGAATATTGAATAATAACTCTTTTGATTTGTTCATTAAGATATTTGATGCACAAATACAACCCACTGTGTTATATGGTGCAGAAATATGGGGCTTGGATGCAGCTGTAACACATTGTGAATCAGTACACCTCTTTGCTTTAAAGCAGTTTTTAGGCTTAGATAGACGTACACCTAATGATCTTGTTTATAGTGAAACTAATAGATACCCTCTCTCTGTTAATGCTGCTGTAAGATGCATTAGATATTGGATTAAGATTCTGCATATGAATGAGAGCAGGCTACCTTTTAAAGCCTACAAGATGCTTTATGATCTAGATGTCAAAGGGAAAAACAACTGGGCAACACAAATACGTACCTGTTTGTGTGAACTCGGGTTTGGATTTGTTTGGCTCAATCAAGGAGTCGGAAATTGTAGAGAGTTTATTAACGCTTTCAGGCAGAGATTGATTGACTGCCGATGGCAGCAATGGAGTAATCATATACAAAACAGTGAAAGATTTCAAATGTACAGACAATTTATAAGTTCGCATGATGTCAAACCTTATCTAAAACTTGATATGGATATACATTTGAAAAGAATAATGTCTAAGTTTAGACTTGGTGTATCAGATATAAATGTTCATAAATTCAGATACAGAGAACATGATATTGACGACCTCAGGCTGCTATGCCCATTATGTAAGCAAGCTCCGGAGGATGAAGTACACTTTGTCTTGTGCTGTCCCGTATTTGAGGATGTTAGGCAGAACTACATTCCTGTTAAATATAGTAGACAGCCTAATTTATTTAGACTCTGTTTACTCCTGGCATCAAGTCATCCTGAGGTTGTGCGCAGCCTCACTTTATATTTGTGTAAAGCCTTCAGAATAAGAGAGATAATGTTATCCTAAGTGATATTTTTGTAGCTGACTTTGTGTTATACAGTAACATGTTGGTCTGTGTGTGTGTGTGTGTGTGTGTGTGTGTGCGTATGTGTTTAAACCAAAATACTAAGCAATTCGGCAACCCCCTTCATGTATGGGCCAATGGCCTTTTTGTGAATAAACCGTTCGAGTTCGAGTTCTCTCTCTCTCTCTCTCTCTCTCTCTCTCTCTCTCTCTCTCTCCTCTACAGTTAGGTTTCAAAGTTGTGTGCTTACAATAATTATGTACTTTACATTATAGATGATTTGATTTTTTCTTAAAAACAATCGTTCTTTATTTGTTGCTAGGTTGAGAGGTTTTTTGTTGGGTATTTCAGTCTTCTTTTTACCCAGAGAGCTGGTTGTAAAAAAAAGCATGGTTGCTTGTCATGACTCTCTTTAAATAAAATTCATGCAAATCAATTCGATTCTCTCTCTCCTCTTCTCTCTCTCTCTCTCTACTCTCTCTCTCTCTCTCTCTCTCTCTCTCTCTCTCTCTCACTCTCTCTCTCTCATCTCTCATCTACATACACACACACACACACACACACACACACACACACACACACACACTCTCTCTCTCTCTTTACCATTTGACATCACATTCCAGTGGAAGGTGACAATGGTGGAATAGTTTAGTAGTTAGGAGCGCTGGGCTCGTGATGTGACGGCCGTTCAACCACCACCAAGATGCCCGTTCAAAGAGGATTTCCTCTGGAGTTACCTTCAGTACCGACTCCACTGCCCTGTAAATCCTTCGGACGAGACTGGAAATCGAAGTCCTGTGTACGAACGTACGCATCACATTATTCGCAAACGTTATAAGTGTTCCGTGTTTCCGAAAAAATAGGTCATATCATACCGTTAAGAACGGATGACTGCTTTTATTTAACACAAAACCCCCAAACCATGCGCACTGGTGTGTTAACATAATTATCATCCTCGATGTCAGGATGTGGCTACTGTGATGGTAGGTGAAAGTTTGCATTTGCAAATTCTCATTATTGGTTAACCTCGGAGTTCAAGCCAAGGAAGGTAAAAAACAAAATTGGAAGGAAAACCACCACTCGTCCTCCACCTCGTCCTCCACCTCCAGCTACTACTACTACTACTACTACTACTACTGCTGCTGCTGCTGCTGCTGCTGCTGCTGCTGCTGCTGCTGCTGCTACTCCTGCTGTTCCTGCTCCTGCTACTACTACTGCTACTACTATTACTACTACTACTACACCTAACGCTGCTGCTGCTGCTGCTGCTGCTGCTGCTGCTGCTGCTGCTACTACTATTACTACAGTACCACTACCACTGTGCCTACTACAAGCGCACTTTTCAGTAAACTGAGACCACCTTTGAACGACCTGTTTACTCATGATGTATTTATGCTCTAAATTAAGTAAAATTTTGATCCCTCTTCTTTTTCTGACACACTTTGGCAAGGCACTGTCAAAAGTAGCAACGAAAATGACGGGTTTTCCCACTGAAGATTACCTCAGCTACATCAAGGTAGGCGTGGCATATGACATGAATGCATCCAATATACATGCGGAACTTACAGCACTTGGACATCCGTCTGCTCCTTTGAAAGCAACGGTGTTTAGATGGGTAAAGTATATCACAAGCAGTCACTCAAGCACTGAAAATAGCAGAGATGAATTGCGAAAATACAAGAAATGTAATAAGGAGTTCGTTGTCATGGTGACGTCGATGGGGGAAGAAGAATGTAGATTTATCCTGTAAGGAGTTACTGATTGTGGTGGTATTCATTCGTGGAGCCTGTCTAAGATTCTAAAACATAACGTTGGGTACAAGAAGGTATTATTCAGATGGGCCCCACATGTTTTGTTGCTTGAAAGTAAAGAAGGAACGGTGCATTTCTCCAAACATTTGCTGAAGACTTACAAGAAAGGTGATCCCAAGGACCTGGATGAAATTTGAACAGGAGATGAGACCTGGGTGTGTATATAATTATGAACCTTCCAGAGTGTACTAAAACGATGCGTGGGTTAGTAAAGGTCAAAATTCTCCTCATCTTGCTTGATGCCAGCAGTTCCAAAAGAAGGTGGTGTATGCGTCGTTTTTTAACACAAAGGCAGTCATGCTGCAGAAACCTGGCAAGCAAGGACAGACGGTCATGGGTGAGTTCTACAGACCAAATGTTGTCTGACCTCAGAAGGTTAAACAGCTGCCTGACCAAACACAGCGTGAGGGGAATCAAGATCCTCCATGACAACGCACCTGCTCTCCAGTCAGAGCTCGATAAACAGGTATCTAGTGGCTGAGAACATACATTCAAACTTTGCCACAACCTCCACACATCCCAGAACTTGACCTTGTGACATTTACCTCTGTTCCCATTTGATAAAAATGCAATCAATGCCTTCCAAACTGGTCTGTGAAGTCCCACAGGGATAAGTTCTTGGCCCTGTTCTCTTCACTCTCTACACTGCTCCACTTTCAAATATGATAAACCGCTATCAAGTCGATTATCATCTCTATGCTGATGATACTCAGCTTCAATGCCGTGATACTTTTGAAAACCTGCCTTCCCTCCTGACAAAGATGTTCCACTGCACATCCAAGATATTCAAAACTGGATGATACAGAACAAGCTACATTGAAATGCGGATAAAACTGAAGCCATGCTTATTGGGACCAAACATAAACTTTCCTCCATATCAACAACTTCAAAATAATTTGGCAATACATCAGTCTCTCTGTCCAGCTCTGTGAAATATCTAGGTGTTGTTATCGACAACACACTCTCAGTGCAAAAACTTATCATCCAGACCTACCAGTCCTGCTATTATCAATTAGGGCGTATAAGTACAACTGGAAAGTATCTGTCTACAGATGTAACATCCAAGCTTGTCACATCTCTTATTCTCTCACATTTGGACTACTGAAATTCTCTTTTGGCTGGTCTACCAGCATCGTCTGTCCACTCGATTCAACGCATACAAAACTCTGCAGCAGAAAAAATATTAACACATTACTCCTCTGTTGCGATCTCTTCATTGGCTCCCTGTCTCACAATGAGTGGAGTACAAGGTTTGTGCCCTCTGTTTCAAATGTCTCCACAAATCTGCACCCTCTTATCTCTGCAACTGTCTTCACCTGTACACTCCATCTCGTTCCCTTCGTTCAGCTGCGGATACTCTGTACTTCCGAACAATGAGATTCAAGCAAACCATTGCATTGTTGGCCGTCGCTCTTTCTCTGTCTGTGATCCATCCATCTGGAATGACCGCCCTCTGTCCCTTCGCCAAAAGCCTTATTCGATACCTTCAAATCCAGACTCAAAACACATTTATTTCCTTACTAAAATCCTCCCTCTCATTATCCATCTTCATCACTGTGTATACGCATGTTGTGCGCGCGTGCGTGCGTGTGTGTGTATGTATGTGATACTGATATATTTTTTAAATTTTATTCATGAATGATTGCATAAGTGTGAATGATTTGAATGTAAGCGCTTTGATTTGTTTGCTTGCAAGATTCGGCGCTATATAAATTCCATACATTATAAAAAGTCCCTGGCAGGAAGGAGTTTCAAGAGTCGAGCAGTGTTGGGAACAGCGGTTTTCCAGTGTCTGGCACACATATAAGAGAGGCCTACAGATTGACATTTCTACAATGAATTGAGGGGATGCAGAAGTGTGTGGCATGTTTTGAGAAGATTAAATGAACAGAATTGATTGCCAGTGAGTGTTTGACTGAAAAAATGAATTGGTCCAGTTTAACAGAAAGTGCCCTACTACTACTACTACTACTACTACTACTACTACTACTACTACTACTACTACTACTACTACTACTACTACTACTACTACTACTTCTACTACTACACACAATACACACACGCACACACTCACTCGCTCACTCACAGAAACATATTGCTTATTCAGAAAATGTAGTTCTAAGCATTGACCCAAACCTGTAGACAAGAGATAAACATTTCTAAGTTCATGTGATATTACCAACAGGTAGTAAATCGTTCCAAGGAGAACCAATACCTTGAAGCTTCTTTTAAAAGTGTTTTCAGCATGTATTTTGTACCATGCTATAGCCCTCATGGATGGATAGAGGAACATTTATGCTGCAAGACCCATCAGTATGTTTAGCACCACAGTTTGCTATTATGTCAACTTTTTTCATTAAAGTTGATACCACAATGCCAAGGGATCCATCAAAATGTAGCACCAGTGCTTCGTGATATCAGAAAATGAATCAGATAACCAATCTCAAAAATGAGATCGTGTCTCATTTTTTAAATTTATTTTTCTTCGATCCATTAAAACATGTATCTGTGGTGAGAATATTACCAGTGCTCACATTCTTTTACACAGTAGAGATTTGGAAATTTGTTAACCTGCCTTCCCAGTCCTAGCTTAGAGCAAATTCTAAAAGACAGTCCATTAATGACAAATTGTATTGTCATTAAGTCATACTCTTGTTTATAATTATATTCATTTAGTATTATGATGTTTACTAGTTATATCAATTGCACAGTTAGTGTTTAAGCTGTTGTTTCTTTTCTTTTAAATTTTTTCCCATTATAGTTGTTTATTGCGGATGGTTAGCTATGTATACACCCCACCTCCGCCCTCCATCACACACACACACACACACACACACAACACACAACACACACACACACACACACACACACACACACACACACACACACACACACACACACACACACACACACACACACACACACACACACACACACAAACTACAACCACCACATCACACACCATGACAAGACTCCACCATTGTTAGTACCATTAATACGACGACTACCACCACACCTCAGCACACACTCCCAGATATGTCTGCGTAAGTGTATACTGGTCTTTCTATTTCAGTCAGCTACAACATCGGCCTGAAGAAAAAGGTCAGCTCGTCCCACCCACTAAATTTTGGATCTCTTGAAAAACTAGTGGATGGAATTCGAGTTCACAATGGAAAAAGTGATTGCTATGCATCCATTTTCACCGCACTCAGAGAGCCCAAATGGCTGCTTGTTGATCTGGAATATAATTATGTCATCGTCAGCGTCCGTGTTCATACGCCGTACTACGCTTCTTGTAAGTTTATGTGTTCAATAAATTCTTGATGAATGTCCATGCTTATGATATTCTAGTCATTTCAGCCAGAAACATCTCTTTCCAGGTACTCATATTTGAACTTCAGACTTTGACTCGCATCCCCACCTTCAAGAGTAGCACTGACATCCTCTGTCATAGCAAACTGAAATGGGGCTGGTTGCACGGTGTTGATGGACTGAGTGCTAGTCCTGTCGACTGTAAGGGGTAACTGCTAGACAGCTTGTGTCTGACGTGTGAGGACCGTACATACGTCCTAGTCCGCAAACCTGTTAGTCCTCTCAGCTGCGCTTTATACGTCAACCTTAGGTCAAAGGTCACTTCCGAAGAACTCTTTATTTTTCAAGGAAAACAACAAGACAGGGCATCTTAACCATGCAGGTATAATTATGAAACTATGTCGTTGCACCATTAGTCATGTTCAAACCCATAGGCCAGTTCCACTGACATTCTTGGTCATTCTGAGTGGGTGGGTGGAGGGGGGGGGGGGATATTTTGATGAGACTATGCAGCGCAGGACCGCCTATATAAACGGCAGTGTAGTTTGCTTATACCTCATCATTCATTAGATCTTGTTATTGTACGTCAAGCTGTCAGTCAAGAACATAATATTGGAAGAAGGGCATAACTGCAATCACATAACTGTGGGGCAAATGACCTGCAGTTGGACCTTTTCTTTGAACGTGATTTTGTCGCACAGCAGTGGCTAGCTCAGGCAAAGGCCATCCTACAACTTGTTGCCTTTCATGGAAGCGGCACATGGACTTCAGTGGTAGATATGCAGAGCAGATTATAATCCATTGAAATGCCATGCTTTTGACACATCCATACCATCTCCTTTCCGGACCATGTCAGCGACTGGGAAAATGGGCTTTTTATCAAACAAAGCACAGACCACTGTGAACACCATCAAACAAGAATCCAGATAGATAACACAGTGATGTTTAATAGCCGTCAGCACCTGGGCTTTATCACAGTTCTTGATTAAACCATTGACGCTGGGGGCAACAGCAGCAAAGTGGGAGGCTGTATGAACAGTGGCTTTCCCACTCATGGAATTCCACTTTACAGCTTAGTCTCTAGTGATCGACAATGACTCTCTGACTAGAGGGTTGACAGTTCCCGCAGGTAACCACTTTAATCCAGAGAGCCACAAGAAGTTCATTAAATGACAGCGCACACATCCCACCCATTGTTGTGGGGTAGAAGAGTACACCAGCTTTTGTTCAGTCGCATGACTAACTCCAGCATAACCTGCCTACAGCCTGGACAGGGACTGTCTCCAGCAAGGTCCACTTCCTCAAGACATTCTGCCTGAAAAGATGGCATAGTGCAGTGACCCAAAGACTGCGGAAGGAGATGGGGAAAAAACTCCAAGTCAAATCACAGTGTTGAGATCAGTTTCTTTTACACTGTGTGTTTGTATGTGTGTGTGTGTGCGCCACCTTAAGTCACGGCAGATTTCTCTGTGTGAAGTTTGAGCTGTTCTCACAAGGGAAAGCGCATCGCCACAAAAACAGCGCCACCCATTTTGTTATATAACATTTCCCGTCTATATTTGCCCTTATTTTGCTAGCCTGTGCGCGCGTGCGTGTGTGTTTTTATTTTGTAAATTAAAAAAAAAATTCTTTTATATCGAGGATGATGGAAAAAGCACGTGTGTGTGTGTGTGTGTGTGTGTGTGTGTGTGTGTGTGTGGTGTGTGTGTGTGTGTGTGTGTCCGTGAGCGCTTTGATGTGTTGCTTTACAAGATTCAGCGCTATCTAAAGTCCATACATTATTATTATTGTATTAGATGTGTTTTGTGTAAGTGTGTGTGTGTTGAGACAAATATTATTTTGGGAAATATACGTTATATGCACATGTTTCTGTCCTGTTCCCACGCTGGTCATTTCAATCCATCCACCCTAGCCATACCCAGATGCGTAATGTGGCATCCTAAGTGCCGGAAGTTCACAGGGAGCCCATCAATATTAGACGGCCCTAGGGCCACCAGCTAGACGGGACCTGCACTGCTGCTGTATCATTTTGGTGGGATACAATAGCTATTCAAACTATGTGTGTGTGTGTGTGTTCGCACATTCGTGTGCGCTCTTGTGATTGCCCATGATACTTTTAGTTAGTGTAACGCAATGATTGTTTGAACTTTGCTTGCTGGTGTGTGTGGGCAAAACAGCAATTGCAGAATACTCCGGCGCTAAGATCTTAGTGATGAACAAAACTGCACCCCGAGAGGTGATACGACGGTCAAGTGAACAACTCTGTGGGGTAATCCCAAACACCCCTGTCAGGAGTGTTGTCCTCGTCAAGTGCTGCGGTGGGGGCAAAATCGGTAGATACGTCTACATCATTAAGATACGGAACGGGCCTCTGTCACTGTGCGATGTGGACGTCTTGGGCTATCCGCGTTACAGTGAGGACCTTTCTAACCCCCTCTTCACTCTGTCTTCTTGGTAATGAATGTGTTTGTTGTAACTGTTGATGATGATGTTGCATACTGCTGTTGTGCGTTCGCCAGCTTAACACTGTGAGTCAGTCAGTATATGCCTCTCTCCTCCCACTTGGAAATTACTGTGAGATTGAAAGCTGTGCACTGTTTGCGTTTGCTCTGCCACACAGGCAGCCATACATCAACTTCAGGGATTTTTTTTTCTGATTTAAAGGATAGTACATGTTATAACGCTAAGAGCTTGACATTGCTGGTGACAATCTCAAAATAGCACTTTACAATATAGCGACATTGTAGTGCAGACCTTGACACTTAGCTTACACTAATAACTGGCACAGCTTTTGACCTGGGCCACTGAGAATGAACGAAGGAAGGAACAAAGAAAGAAATGAAGAAATAAAGGAAGGAAGTAATAAAGGAAGGAAGGAATAAAGGAATGGAAAGGCGCATGAAAGATTGGCACACCCAGAGGCGTCAGCAGGAGGGGTCACTCAGAGGCGTCACCTAAATTCTTCTTGAATCAGTAAAGGAAGGCCACCTTCCTACTGTCCACAGCCACTCTGAACTTCCTGCTATAGCGTTCTTCATTATTCTCTGACAGTCTGCAGCACACGCTCCAGACTGGATCAGACTCCTTTCCAACTTGTGCCTCCTGATCCCCAGTTCACTGGCACTCCTCTCATTTTCTTGCTTTGCACAAGTGAAGAAGAAGTCAAGACATTTCTTAAAGAAATGACAATAAATCATGTGATCTTGATCTATTACCTGCTTCTCTTCTCGCTCAGTGCATTCCACAGCTTATACCCACTATCACGAAAATAGTAAACTCATCCCTTCTTTCAGGGATATTTTCCATCAGTTCTTAAACTCCAATAGTTACACTTCTACTCGAAAAGCACGACATCGACCTTAACAGTCTGAAGAATTATATACCTGTTTCTAACCTAATTATATATCTAAAGTCCTTGAAAATGCTTCTGAAACGATGCAACAACCACCTTTCTTCCAATAGTCTCCTTCCTTTTCAGTCTGCCTATTGCATCAACCACACCACTGAAGCTATCCTAGTCCACACCTTAAACACGCTTCTGCAGGTTTCTGACTCAAGGAAAATCCCCCTTCTCACCCTTCTCGACTTATCTGCAGTCTCCGACACTATAGCCCATTCAATTCTCCTCTCCTATCTAAAAAAATGATCGGTTTTGAAGGCACAATCAGATTCAAAGCAGTGGCACTCCTGAAAATCTCCCTTCTCTCTTGAGAAATATGTCTTAGTGCCTTAAATATACTCAAAACTGGATGAAACAGAACAAGTTACAGTCAAATGCAGATGAAACTGAAGCTCAAAGCACAAATTATCTTCCATTACAACAGCTTCAATAGAATTCGACAATAGGTCAGCTCCTCTATCCATGGCTGTGAAGTATCTATGGATCCTTAACAACACACTCTCTATGCAAAAGTTCAACACCCAGACCTGCCATCGTGCTAATATCAACTACAGCGCACTACTACTACTACTACTACTACTACTACTACTACTACTACTACTACTACTACTACTACTACTACTACTACTCCTGCTGCTGCTACTGCTGCTACTGCTGCTACTGCTGCTACTGCTAATACTACTACTATATTGAATGTATATAGCGCTATATCTTGCAAAAACAAATCAAAGTGCTTGCATCATCCTACTCTTACACATGCATCCTGTTACAATTAATAGTTTTTACAAATTCAAATATATACCCACTCATGCACGCACGCGCGCACACGCATGCACGCACACACATACACAGACACACACAGATATATATATATATATAATATATATATATATATATATATATATATAATATATATATATATATATATTGTACACTTATGCAGGGTGATGGGGGTTTTGTCCGTTGAGAGCAAGGACAGAAACGAGATGAAACAAGAGGGGAGAATCTTAAGTCAGAAAGAATGTGTCTTGGGGCTGGATTTTAAAGTGTCATAAGTAGGTTTATGGCGAAGGGAGAGAGGTAGGTAATTCCAGATTGATGGACCAGAAACATAGAAAGAGCGACGGCCAACAGTGGATTGGTTGAATCTAGGTATTCGTAAGCGCAAGGTATCTGCAGCAGAGCGAAGGGAACGAGAAGGAGTGTACAGGTGAAGAAATTCACAGAGGTAGGAAGGTGCTGTTTTAATAATATAATAACAATAATAATGTTTGGAATTTATCTAGCGCTGAATCTTGTAAAGCGACAAATCAAAGCGCTCAGATGACATGATTTTTTTTTATATCGAGGATAATGGAATAAGCACTCAGGTGCTTTCTTTACATCCAGTGTATGCAGTTTTGTAAATTTTGTCATCTGTTCCCACCGGCACAAACCGGCCTACTTTTTTACATCTAGTCGCCGTGTGTATGCGGTTTTTGTAAATGTTGTCATCTGTTCCAACCGGCACACAATGGCCTACTCTTTCGAAAAGCGGAACAGGATTTAACGTGTGCGCAAGATGTTCTGCATGCGTTCGCACACGGGGCCTCGGTTTATAGTCTCATCCGAAGGACTTTGACATTCAGTTCGATTTGTTAGTCAAACTGGGAAGAAAGGGCGAGGATGGCTCGTGGCTATTACATCATCATGGCTTCCTTTGAT
This sequence comes from Rapana venosa, assembly GCA_028751875.1. Classification (NCBI taxonomy): domain Eukaryota; kingdom Metazoa; phylum Mollusca; class Gastropoda; order Neogastropoda; family Muricidae; genus Rapana; species Rapana venosa. Next base: position 53,853,106 of record CM054155.1, read on the forward strand.
CCCAAACCTCATTTTCTGTTGACAAGTGATATGAATCTAGTACACCTTTGATGAAACCAGGGAAGTTTGGCTAGTGTGTTTACATTTTTCACATCGTTCTACAGATGTCCTCAGAATGGCATGGCTAATGTTTGGCCTGTGTGTCCATACATCTACACCAGTCCTCAGAATGGCATGGCTAATGTTTGGCCTGTGCGTCCATACATCTACACCTGTCCTCAGAATGGCATGGCTAATGTTTGACCTGTGTGTCCACATATCTACACCTGTCTCGGAATGGCATGGCTAATGTTTGGCTTGTGCGTCCATACATCTACACCTGTCCTCAGAATGGCATGGATAATGTTTGGCCTGTGCGTCCATACATCTACACCTGTCCTCAGAATGGCATGGCTAATGTTTAGCCTGTGCGTTCATACATCTACACCTGTCCTCAGAATGGCATGGCTAATGTTTGACCTGTGTGTCCATACATCTACACCTGTCCTCAGAATGGCATGGCTAATGTTTGGCTTGTGCGTTCATACATCTACACCTGTCCTCAGAATGGCATGGCTAATGTTTGGCCTGTGTGTCCACATATCTACACCTGTCCTTAGATTGGCATGCGCACTGCTGGTGTTGAGATTATCTGTGGAAAGGTCAAGGCCAGCTGGAATAAGAAAACTAGTCTTTACCACCATTCTGCTTCTGCCAAACTAAGCTGCTTGACTGAAAAGTAGTGTAAAGAAGAAGCAGCTAATCAAGTAAAGTCAGAAATATTTGAATCATCTAATGAAGGGCAATCACAGCCACACAACCTGGTGAAGAACGTACACATGGACAAGTATGAGTAAGCTATTGATTCCAGTCACGTGGAGAAACAAATGGACTTGTAAAGAGAAATTTTGTAAAATAAAATAATGGGTGGCGCTGCTTTTGTGGTGGTGATCTCTCATTTGTGGCATCACTGAAATGACTTGATTTGTTTCTGTGTCTGTCTTCTCTTTTGCTGGAAGTTATGTCATGGCTAGCTAAGCCATGTTGATGATTAAGGCACCGTTTCTGATTTTCCTTGCATTTTAACATATATGAAAAAGGCACCCTTCTCCAATTTAGCATAGTATCTACATTGTCATACTTTCTCTGTACGTTCTGTGTCCAAGTTTTCAACCTGCCATCCCGTGCTATAGGTTGCAGTCAGTCCCTGATTCGTTTACTTTCTCATTCAGACCATTTTCTTCAGTCTTTATTAACTAACACTTATCTTTCCTTCAAACATGCAGGCATCTCAGTTAATATACACCTCCGGTCAGTGTATGATAGTAGGTAATGAGACTGGGCAATGCTTGTAGTTTGCCAGTGCATCTCTTGGTCTGTCTCTTGGACAGCTTTGTCAGCATATACTTTCGACGTTGATTTTGTTTAATAAATGGTATCTGCTTCTAGCTTGTTATGATCTGATCTATTGCCTGTGTAGGTTAATGTACTTTTGATCTACTGTCTTTTGTGTGGAATAAGAAACACCTAGCAGTAAAAAGTAAAGATGTTCCCATAGCTTATGCAGTCGTGGGGGAGCAAGTTGTCAGAGACCTCAGCTTCTCTGGAGGCTAGCATCTTGAGGGTGGCGCCCATCTCCTCTCCCTTGTTGTCTCATCTTCTCTGCTCTAAAAGAGGGCATGTACCCATTTACATCTGGGTGAATTGGGCACTGCACTGTACTCAAGCCAAGGTGCATCCATCCAGTAGGCTACCACGCTCAACACTACTGAACCTTAATCTTGGGTACAGCAAGTGCTCTACCTTGTATAGCATCCTTGTATCTAGAAGTAGCCGAGTCTGTACAAAAGACCGGTGTAAAAGAACTGTATCAAGAGCAGATGATAAATCCATGGATGGGCACAAGAATATTGCTGATGTCTGTCGATTTCAAAGTATCAGTCATCATTTGAAATGGTGTACTTTTGTTTTGTCATATGTATGCGAGGGGTGGGTCTGGGAATGGAGGGTGTAAGTGTGAAAGGTCTTCTGATTTTTCTCTATGTTCCTCGGTAGAACTCTAAGGCTCACCAATATGGGTGAGATTTAGTGTATGGGACCATATAATAATAATAATAATAATAATAATAATAATAAATAATAATAATGTATGGAATATATATAACGCTGAATATTGTAAAGCAACAAATCGAAGCGCACAGATGATTTTTTATTTTTAGGACGATGGAATAAGCACTCATGTGCTTTTTTACATCTAGTCGCCGTGTGTATGCGGTTTTGTAAATTTTGTCATCTGTTCCCACCGGCACACAATGGCCTACTCTTTCGAAAAGCGGAACAGGATTTAACGTGTGCGCAAGATGTTCTGCATGCGTTCGCACATGGGGCCTCGGTTTATAGTCTCATCCGAAGGACATATATTCTTACATCGGAGATAATTATCTAACCATGATAACTGTGTGCATGTGTTTTAAAAATTTTGACATCTCTTCTTACTGGTAGGAAATGGTCTACTCTTCCGAAAGATGGAGCGGGTTTCAAAACGCATGTAAGATGTTCTGCATGCATTTGCACACGGCACCAGGGTTTGTAATCTCTCCTGAACAGTTTTCAGTGGATTGGAGCTGGTAATGATATTAACTACAGGGAAATATACCCCTGAACGTATGCTTTTGTTGTGGCTCAAACTCAGGTGGTCAGATTGCGAGCCCAACATTCTAGCCACTACTTTATCCTACCCCCATTCTCCTAACGAAAACATAGCAAGACAACCAGCATTGGGTCCACAAACCTGTGTAGGCTAGGGATGGGAGGGAGCTGTTTGTTCCCTTTCCCTTTGTCCTGAGCTTCTCAGCATACAGTCAAAAAATCATCACTTGGGTGTGTCATCTCTTCTTTTGAACCGCTAAATATCGTTTTTATGTAGGTCTTTTAGGTAGGTGTGTTTGTGTGCGCGTGCGTGCGTGCGTGCGTGCGTGCGCGCGCGCGTGCGCGTGTGTGTGTGTGGGTGGGAGAGAGAGAGAGAATGAGAGAGAGCGAGAGTTGAGTTGAATGCACGGCTGCTCAAAAAAGGAAAAACCCAACTCTTTAGTTGGCGGCTGGAACTTTCACTCCTAACCTAAATTCCATCTGGCTGCTATCTAGGCATCGCGCGGTCAGGGGTCCAAGTCCAGCGTCTCTAGGTACCAGCTACACATTCCTTCTTTGCTGTCTATTAGCGACTGGGCGAATTTTTATTTGAAAGGCTTATTTATCATTCGCTGCTGGATTTCCTACCTTATTTTTACAGTACTCATACTTTAGTGAAGAAAACTTTAATATCTGCTTTACTTGTTTGTGGTGACGGTTGTACTGCTACTTTGGTTAACTAATTTTAAACATTTTTTTTACAAACACGTGTCTCCTAAGAAACCAAGGGCTGAGTGTTTGTGTGTTTTCTGTGAGTGTGTGTGTGTTGTGTGTGTGTGTGTGTGTGTGTGGTGTGTGTGTGTGTGTGTGTGTGTGTAAGTAAGTAAGCCTTCAATTTTAACGTCTTTCCACTTAAAGAGATATCAGACAACCCTAAAATAGGAGACTGAATACGAGAGAGAGAGAGAGAGAGAGAGAGAGAGAGAGAGAGAGAGAGAGAGAGAGAGAGAGAGAGAGAGAGAGGGCCCCCCCCCCCCCCTCCTAGAGATCTACTTTGTGTGAGTGCATGTGCGTGTGTGTGTGTGTGTCCCTGCATGCATGCGTGTGCTTGTGTGTGTGTGTTATTGTGTGTGTGTGTGTGTGTGTGGATGTGAGTGTGCATGCGTGGGTGGGTGCGCGCGCGTGCGTTTGCTTGTGGTGTGTGTTGGCGCACACATGTGTGTGTGTGTGCGTGTATGCATATGTGCCCGTGTATGCATGTGTGAACGTACGTGTGGTGTGTGTGTGTGTGTGTGTGTGTGGTGTGTGTGTGTGTGTGTGTGTGTGTGTGTGTGATCGCCCACAGTGCCTACATATGCCAGGTGCTTCCTGGCTGTGTGTCAGTTTTAAGTTGTTAGTTTTCTCAAGCACATGTGTGCCGTGCGCATCTTGTAGCTACATGTGTGTGGTGTGCACACGCGCGCGTGTATGAGTGTGTGTGCACGCGCGTATGTGTGAGTATAGGGTATGCGTACATGTATTTATGCCATTTTGTGTGTGTGTATGTTTGTCTTCTAGTGTGTGTATGTGTGTGTGTGCACGTGCGCTCATGTGTGTGTGTTTATTTATTTTGCTTATTCTTTTATTTCAAGGATAATGGAATAAGCACTCATGTGCTTTTAAAAAAATGTAGTACCCATGTATATGCAGTTTTGTAAATTTTGTTATCGGTTTTGTGTGTGTGTGTGTGTGTGTGTGTTTTCTTTCTACTTTGTATTTGGTGTTGCTTTGATGTCAAAGTGTAGGCCTGTGTGCAATTTGTTCCTTTTTACACAACACAGTACTGATAAGTAAATAAACATTTGATCACAACAATTTCTTAACAGGATCAGAAAATGCCTTTTGTATAGTATCAGAAACAGTGAAATAAAAACCTGAGCCATTTGTGAGGTATCTTTGTCTGATGACAGCGAAGGATACTGACAAGACATCTGTTTTCTACTGTGTTCTCGGGGCTATAATTATGAGCTGTGCTGGAATTGGTTCATGAACAAACCTTCAGCTGTAGCAAGGATACCACTAAAAGCTGATGAAACAGTAGACTGTGTACGTGCTGTAACGCCTGACCAGCAGGAGTGTTTATAGAGAAGTCAGATAGCTGACACTAATGACTGCCCCAGACTCTCTCCCCACACTCTCCATCACCCTGCCTATCACACGGCTGGCCGCATGGGGTAGCCTGCTAAGGTGTGTTTATTTATGGCCTGTTCTGTCAACAGTTTCAATGTGACAGCCCCTCAAAAAGGTTAGTCTGCATGCAGACATGTTCAATATGTTCTCTATGTTTATTGTTTATATAATATAAACAGCTGCTTTTTTAGAGAGAGAGTTAGAAATGTCTGTTTTTTGTGATTGTGTTTCTGCCTGCACCTCTCCTCTTTATCTTCATGTCTGTTTGAACTGCTGTCACATCAACCTGTATGCTTATGATATATTTGTATTTTTATATTTAGTATATTATCTAAATATGTTTATTTTCCAATATTCTGGTGTAACTAATTATTAAATTACTTTGTATCTTATCTATTTGTTTATGTAGAAAAATACTGATTTACAACAAAAATAGAGAACTCTCATTGTGGTTGAAATGAATCGAGTCAAGATCAGTATTTCAACAATCATATCCATGAATATGAGCAAACAATATGACTTAAATAAGTTATTATTAATGATTTTCTTTCCTAGATCAGACCAACCATCACATTTAAGGGAAATAACTCGGCCGTACAAAATGACTAAAAGAATGGTTAAGGCATTTCATATAGACAACATTACAAATAACATAAACGAATAGATAAGATACAAAGTAATTTAATAATTACTTACATCAGAATATTGGAAAATAAACATTTAGATAATATACTAAATATAAAAATACAAATATATCGTAAGCATAATAATGACAGTTTACATAGAGAGTAGAGAAAACTGAATATATATTGACCACAAAGCTAGTATTGGTTTCGCTGTTTCAAGCTAAGTGTAGCCATGTGTCCACCCTGCTACATCTGAAACAATGCTTGCAGTCCATTTATTGAAATCTCCTTTCATTATTACATGCACATTTGAAAATTCTTGCATCTTATCGGCAACTCTATTTCAGACATAAGCATACCACTATCAACGTTTAAAATAATAAATTTTCTGATTATAAGTAAACAGGAATACATGATACATTCATCCTTTGCCAAACCTACGTGACCTATCGATAGGAGGAGCATAATAGCAGATGTTTTATTCCTTCCTATACTGTTAAAGTTCCTTGATTCAACAAACTATCCTCCTGAACCTTCCTTCCTTAATGAACTAAATAGCCAGCTTGTGTATGATACACTGTATAGCTGTAAGAAAAACAAGAACAAGAACATATTCAACTATAAAGTTTTCTACAAAAGTATTTACCCAGTACATGGTAGCAAACATCATAATATAACAAAGCTTTTTTTTTTCTTTGGTCATTCTTTGACACCATCCATTGACACTCAAACGCCGTTGGCAAGCCCAACATGGGTCTAATTGTGATCTTTTCTCTTCTCTCTCTCTCTCTCTCTCTCTCTCTCTCTCTCTCTCTCTCTCTCTCTCTCTCTCTCTCTCTCTCTCTCTCTCTCTCCCACCATCTCTCTCTCTCTCTCACATGCGCACACGCGCGAGCAGGCACACACACACACACACACACACACACACACACACACACACCACACACACACACACACACACACACACACACACACACACACATTCAAACCGCGCTATCACAATCAGAATTATTTTTGCGCATATATCAGTTTCTTTTTAAACTTCTGCATTTGAATTTGAATTTGAAAAGCCAGAAAACAGGAGCTGATTCACAGGCTTTATGTGAGCAGTTACATGGCAGCGTTGACACAGTTACCGTGTCAGCAGCCCTGTGACAAGCCCAGGGCAAAAATCAGTGCAATTTGCACATAATGGAGAGGGGGCAAAATTCAATGCAGGCGGTGCCTGGCTTTCATTTGTTCCCTCTGACTGAAAAATAGAAATTATAGACAAATACAGAGACAGACAATGTCACATGCGCCAAGTTCTGAAACAGGCCAGCCAGAGTGCTAAGCCAAGATTTGGACTTTCTTCCAGATAAATTTCTTACCGTCAATAACCAAATTATCAAAGATCATACAAGCTTTTTTTCCCATCTTTCCTGGCATCCTTTAAGTGAGGAACATGTTTCCTTCTGATATCACGCACACGTGGGGTGATGTCTTCTCCAATGAAGACATTGCTTCCACTGAGTTTGCATTTAGCCTTCAGAACCATTTCTTTTTCCCTGTAGAATGCACACCTGCCTATGCTAGGGGAGTTAGGGTTTCTATTCAGACGGTGGATCCTGTCAAACTCCATGTCAGGACTCAGACCTAGTTTGTCAGTTAGTAAGTCTTTGATCAGTCCTTCACAGTCGTCACGAGTTTCATTGTCCAGTCTCGGCATGCCATATAAAAGGATGTATTTTCTTTTAGAATGCCCCTCCAAGTCATCAGTCTTTAGTTCCGGCTGTTCCACTTTTTCACACAATTTTTTATTTTGTTCTTCCTTTAACTGGGTCCAGGTCCAGGGTTCAGCTCCACATCGCCACACCGATGCAGAAAAACGCCTAGGGACGGGATAGCTCAGTGGTCGGAGCACTCGCTTTCCCCCAGCCAAGTTAAGCAGCGTCGAGCGTGGTTACCAGTTGGATGGGTGACCATTTGCGCGCCTTGGCTTCAGTACAGTTCCTCCAGTTCACCCATCTGTAAATGGGTACCTGCCCTCTTTAGCGTCAGGGAAGGTAAAGCAGTGAGGGAGAGGAGATGGGCGCCGCCCTCGATATGCTGGCCCTAGAGAAGTGAGGTCTCTGACGCCTCGCTCCCCTACGACCTTATAGGTTATGGGACTCCTTTACGTTTACCTTACAAATAGGCGAGGAGGAAACCTACGGTAACACCATCATGTAGCCTGCCCAACTTCAATGTCCGAATGTACAATGATTTTTCAGCATTGCACGTCGAGACATGAATGCCCTGAAGGTGGCCACAAAGCAGCCACACATGGGCCTGAAACATAAAGCCACCTTTGGCTTGATGTCTTCCAGTCACTTTACTGTTTTCTTTGTATGATATTGTGAGGCGTCTTCTGTGGCACTTGTTTTCGAATGCTTGGATTCTCCTCTCTAGCTCTGCTGTCTGAGTCCATGATTTACATCCATATAGGAGGATAGATATCACGAGGGATTTGTAGAGGCGGTATTTGGTGCAGAAGCTGATGTTGTTGCTTCTGATGGTCCTCTCGAGTAACTAAAGCAGATGTTGCTGTTGCAATGCGAACTTTCACTTCAATGTTTGATGTGCCATCTTTTGTTAGGATGGAGCCTAAGTATTTGAATTGGCTTACCTCTTCCAGATTTCTCCATTCATCTTTATTTTGTGCTGTCATTACTTGCTACCCTACAGAATACATAAGACTAGATTTACAAAGTTTAATTTTTGTGAAAGGAACAATGTCAGTAATTATTATAAATAAACATATTCCTAAGAAAATGCAGAGCCTTGCCATGGAGTACTGTATACCTGAGGATACTTTTTGTATTAAAAAACAGTGGCTGGGAGGGGAAGAATGTTTGTTTGTTTGTGGTCAGTCTTTTAAAGTAGATGACTTATCAATGACGATTTTAATGTCTCTTTTGTGAGCGGTAAGCAACTGTTCAAGTACATGTTTACTTGCTAGATCCCAGAGTGTCCATGCACAATGAATGTGAGGTTGTATATGTGCGTACAAGAATAGTTTTCTAGCATGTAAATTAGAAACAAAACAAAATAGTTCTTTATTTTTTCTAAACAGAGACAGCTTTGATGCTATTATTTCAGATATGTTTTTTGGAGAGAGAGAGAGAGAGAGAGAGAGAGAGAGAGAGAGAGAGAGAGAGAGAGAGAGAGAGAGAGGAGAGAGAGAGAGAGAGTTGTGTGAAGTTTTACGCAACATCTATAACTAATGTTAACACTTAATTTTGGTGTACCTTACAGTACAGTCCACTGGGAAGAGGTGCATAGCCGGCAAAGAATACATGATCTGCTCCGATAACAATGTCTGCGAAAATGGCCGCTGCAGTAATGTTTTTTCACCCTCTTTCTAGCATTGTCTCTAAACTGTCTGACTTGCTCTTTGTTTCTGTCTGTCTCTGAGTTTCTGATATATTCTCTGTTTCCCTTTGTCTCCAAACTGTTTCATTTCTCTTTGTCTATGTTTGTCTGTGTCTGAAGATTCTGACTTATTCTCAGTTTATGTCTGTTCGTCTCTAAACTTTTTGACTTACTGTCAGTGTTCGTCTGTTTGTTTGTCTCTAATTTTATTTTATTTTGTCTTTCTTTTTGCTTCTGAAGTGTCTGATTTTCTGTCTGTTTCTGTCTGTCTGTAAGTTTTCTGACCTACTCTCTGTTTAAGTCAGTTTGTCTCTGAAGTTTCTGATTTTACTCATTGTTTCTGTCAAGTTTCTCACTCATCTTATGTTTCTGTCTGTTTGGCTTTAAAGTTTCTAACTTACCTTCTTTTCTGTTTTTATTTCTTTTTGTTTCTCTGTTATATTTCTTACTTACTGTCTGTTTATTTCTGTTTATGTCCGAGGTCGAAGGTGGTGATTTTACTCATTACATACTTTTCTATGTTTTTAAGAAAAATACCTTCAATTTTTTCTTTGTTGAGCTGAACGCTGAATTTATCGTTGTCTGTCATAAGAGCAAAAATGCATTGCATTGCCTTGAAGTTTCTGGCAAGTCAGGCCAGCGCATCCGACTTTGGCATGAGTGAAAACCGTTATTTCTTGGGTCATTGTGGACAAAAATCAGCAAAATGGACAAGGAAGGCAGAAAAGACATGAGGGAGATGACAGGAAGAAAAGAAACAAGGCAGAAGGAAGGAGAGGAGTAGAAAGGATAGAATTCCTGGCACATAATTTCCAGAAGGTGGGAATGTTATTTATATTGGCACCCCCCACTCCTCCTCCTCCCCTGCATCCCCACGAGGGATCCTTAAATATTATCAAGGAACTAGTGGATTGGTCCATGGTCTACAGGTAACGCCCCTGCCTAGAAAGCAAAAAGTCCGGGTCGGAAGTGTGCGATGGTTGGAATACCGTTTGGGTCTGAAACTTTCCTCCCATCCATTAAACCAAGAGTAGTGGTCTAGGCGCTAGTCTTTCGGATGAGACGATAAACCGAGGTCCTGGGTGTTACACATAATTATTTAGCGCACGTAAAACAACCCACGGCAGCGAGAGAGTTGTCCTGGAAAAATTCTGTAGAAAAAGGCCACTCTGATAGGGAAACAAATACAGTTGCAGACAGGAAAAAGAAAAAAAAAAAGGGTGGCGCGGCTCTTGTGTCCACGCGATCTCCCTGGGTAGAGCAACCAAATTTCACGCGGAGAAATGTGCCGTGACTTTAAGTGGTATAAATAAATAAATGAATAAATAAACATTCAATATGCATTCTATCACACCTGCCAAGAAGCACACACGATAAATGCTTGTGCTAGACATGTTCCAGTGCATGCTGAAATTGTTTGGTGTTTCTGCACACCCTCGAAACTTGACCTGACCTCCAAGACTGTTTGTGTACATACTTTATCTCTATACAAATGCAAACATGAATACTTACTATCCTCACATTGAGGTACTTGGATGGCTCCTCTATCATTGTTATAAATCTCATGTTATCTTTGTGTCATCTAGGTTTAGTTTCTTTTCGATTTGTATGGAGTTGGTGCCAAAGTGCTCTTTATTTGTTTTATCTGCAATGAGCTGGAGCCAAAGTATTCAGTTTTTATTTCATCTCTGTTTCTGTATCTTTAATGATCTTTTTTCAACGTATTCAGGTTTGACTTCATCTCCTTTCTGTTCTGTCTCTGTAATGAGCTGGTACCAAAGTCTACGGGCTTGATTTTATCTCTGTTTCTTTATCTGAGCTGGTGCCAAAGTATAAACTTTAGATTTCATCTCCTTTCTGTCTCTGTAATGAGCTGGTGCCACAGTTTTCAGGTTTTATTTGATCTCTCTATAATTATTCGAAATGAGCTGGTACCAAAATTTTGAGATTTTATTTAATCTCTATTTCTATATCTGTGATGAGCTGGTGCCAGTCTTAAGGTTTGATTTCATCTCTGTTTCGATATCTGTAATGAGCTGGTGCTAAAGTCTTCAGGTTTGATTTCCCCGTGAGGATACAGTATAAAGAGTATCCCCATCTTCTGGAAGTTCATAAGTAGAAATTTCCTCTTTTCTATCCCTCTCTTTGCCACTGCCTTGTTTCATTTCTTCCTGTCATTCATTTTCCTCTGTTTTCTGCCTTCTTTATCCAGTCTCCTGCGTTTTTTCCTAGGAACTCTGCGAACTGAATTTCTCACTACATCTTCATCTCGCTCCTATTTCTATTCCCACTCACCCTTTTTCTATGGACAGTCCTCTTCTGTTAAGGGAATCTTTATTTCTATCATTATCTCCCCATCAAGCCTTCTTTATTCGATTCCTATTTTATAATGCTGCCAAGTGGTTCCCACAAGCAGCATGTAATCCCACACCGGAGCAAGGTGGCCAGGGAATGGATGGCTTTACGTTATTCAGTCGCTAACAAGCTACATATGGAGTCGTGCTGGGTGTTTTCCATAGGGTTATTTTTAGCCTCTTCCTAGGTAAGGCAGCTCTGTCGAGGTGACCAATTGATTCTGCCCTCATCAAGCCTACGCTCCATGACCAACAAAAAACAAAACTATAAACGTAAAAGCAATGCGAGGGAGTGTCCAGTGACTCCAAGACAGAGGTCAGACAGAAAGACGGCTGTTGACCGAGTTGTTGGGTCGTCGAGAGAGTGAAGGCAGAGCATCCTTTCTCAACGCTTAGCCCTTTTTCTGTGGAAAATCCTGAAAAAAAAGGAAATAAAAAAGTGTAAAGTGGCTACCAATGGGACCTTCTCCCGTTCATGGGAGCTCAGATTTGCACTCTGAAGTGGTATGAAAAATGTGACGTTAGTGCTTTACCATGATTAGGCTATATTCCTACTTTTTATAATCCCACCTCCACCACTACAAGATTTGATAAGTACAGCAAAATACGGTGTCAGTGTGCACGTTGTGTTCCGTTAGGGTGATCCCCCCCCCACCCACCTATGCAAGGTCACCTGGTGTAGGGACCTGCAAGGTGTGTCTAAAGCAGAATTTAAAAGTGAACAGGCATTCCAGGGAGTTGTGGATATGCATCGAGTGAGATTAGGAAAAGGAGAGGGGGGAGGGTCCCCATGAACATCTTTTTCCTTACCTTTTGTACCATGGTGCTACCTCAGTCTATACCAAGTCGTTACTTGAACGTTAAAGTCTTACTGTGTGTTCCTTCTCCGCTTAAGTCAAGTCAAAGTTAAGTCAAAAACACTTTAATCATCCCATGAAGGGCTGTTTCAATACTGACTGGCAAATTGATACGCATCATCATCTCGAAAGACACAAGAAAGCTACATGTTATAATGTTTAAACATTCCAAGATAACTTCAAATAAAATGTCACTCACACACACATACAGACACACACACACATACAGACAGCCACACACACACACACATACACACACACACACACACACACACACACACACACACACACACACACACACACACACACACACACACACACACACACACACACACACACACACACACACAATGAGTTAACACTTTAAAACCCGTTCTGTTTTTCAGAAGAGTAGGCCATCGTGTGGTGGTGGGAACGGATGACAAAATTTACAAAATTGCATACACACGCAGACTGGATGAAAAATGCACATAAGTGCTTATTCCATCCTCGGAAAAAAAAACCAAACAACAACGCCACACACACACACACAGAGCAATGTAAAAATGCAATGTTATAAAAACCATTGACTAGAAAAGACATATAAACTTATGCTTTACCGTGCACGTACCCATGCACGCACACACGCATCTGTGCGTGCTTAAAACTCATTGAGGTTGTGCCGAAGCTTAAGCTTCGGCACTCTTTTCCTTTACTGTGACGTGCCGAAGCTTAAGATTCGGCAGACTTACGATTTTTAAAAAAAACCCCAAAGTAATGGTTAACTCAAGGGAAATTACTCTGGCCTGTAGGGCAATCATTTTTCTGAACACAGTTGCTTTCCTTGACCATAAGCTTGCCTAGTTTTTATCTGTTGGCCAATTTTCTTTGACATGTCAACAAGTGATATCTTTGGGATTTCAGGCACCCCAGTGTTATGTTTCTTTAAAAAAAAAGTCTGTTGTACAAAAAGTGAAATCACATTGATTCAGCCAGCTTCAGGGAAGTTTACTTTGGTGAAAAATCATCACATTGGTTCAAGGGGACTAGTTGATGAATAGTTCAAGCCATTTAAGATACCAACCCTAATTTTCAAAACTTTTTATTTTTCAGCATTCAGTGACATATTTTGGAAATTTGTAAAAAATAAATACAGTCTTCTATTAAAAAACTGTGAAACAATCTCAAAAGAAGACATTATAAACTTTTCAATGATATATAATGAGTATGTCATTATTATGTTGGGTAAGTCTGCTGAATTTTTCAAATATAGCCACAATCATGCGTCACCACAAAATGGCGGGATCCATTTCACTGGGACTCCAATGAGTTAAACATACACACACGCACACACACAAATACGCACGCAGCCGCACGCACGCACGCACGCACGCACGCACACACACACACACACACACACACACACACACACACAACACACACACACACACACACACATTTTCCTTCTATAGCATGAAGGCAGGAACATGAACCCACACCCGCCCACGCATTCACACGTACATGCATCTGCGAGCTTAGAACTGATCACACACACACACGCGCACGCACACACATATCTTCTTAAAAACAGTAAGCCAAACACCAATCTAAATAGTTATAGGCCCATAGCACTAATGTGTCAAGTTTGTAAACTGTTGGAAAAATTGTCTTAAACAGACTTACTTACTATTGTGAAAAAATCATGTTAACCAAGCTGGCTTCAGAAAACGTAGACCATCCATTGATTATCTTGTAAAATTAACCTCTCAAATAAAACTTTAGTTTGCCAGGTGAAAATATATTTTTTAGAAACTTATTTTGACATTATCAAAGCCTATGATCAAGTATGGCACTCTCAGTTGTTATATAAGTTCAAGAATATTGGATTATCAGGGCACATGTATAACTTTATAGAAGATTTACTGGAAAACAGACAAATTAGGGACTACGTATTCAGCTACAAAATCTCTCCAAATGGGTATTCCACAGGGTTCAGTTCTTGTTCCTATGTTATTTAACATCTTAATGTATGACTTGCCAATTTTTTTTTGGTCAAAACATGTAGAATAAGTTCAATATGTTGATGATATATGCATGTGAATTGATGTAGCAATAGAAAAGATAACATCTGCAAAATCCTTTAAACTACATCAAAAAGCTGTATCAAAACGAATTAGATATGGTAGCTAACTATATAAACGAAAATGTTTTACAGCTATCAAGTGATAAAACACACATGATGCTTTTTAATAATGGATGGAACCCATCAACAATGCCCGGTTATATAATAAATGGTGGAACTTTAGAGTATAAATAAACAGTTAAATTCCTTGGAGTTTTCCTTACAACAAAGTTGACATGGGACGATCATATTGAATATATTCTAACAAAAGCGAGGAAAACCTTAAATATCTTAAAATCATAAGCAAACAGCCAAGGGGTCAGGATACACTTACATTATTACATCTTTCAACATCCTGAATTCGTTAAAGACTGACCTATGGTCAAGAAGTATTTTTTTTATTGCTCCAAAATAGTTATTAAGAGAACTTTTCAGTATTGACTGCAGGGCATATACACTGTCTCTAGGTCTACCTGTCCATGCCTCGTGTATAAAAAACCCATATAGTGCATCCGGACTTTTAACGTTAGAAAGCCTCAGAAGTGTCGCGTGTAGTAAACTTATCCTACGAAGTTCGACTGTTAAAAATGGCTTACAATCAGTAGTAAACCTCAAGCCTGACAGAGATTTTCCAAAGAAAGCAAGAGCCATATCCTCTAATACCACACTAGATACATATACATCTAAAACGTTAATGAATGCGGGTTGAATTTAAATACAAATGTTGCCAACAGAAACCAGGTATCCCCCCACTCCAGCTTGGGAGCTCAAAAGAGCAACGTTTGACATGGACTATATTGATCTGATAAAGAATAATAACACAAATTTAGTGTCTTCTCATTCCAAAATTCATTTAGAAGAAAACTATTCAAACCATTTAAAAGTGTTTACAGATGGTTCAGTCTTAAACAACAAAGCTGGTGCTGCATACATTATACAAGATCTAAAAACTGAACATAAATTTCATCTTGGTGAGGATATAAAAAATTTTATGGCAGAACTCGTAGCAATATTAATGGCTCTTTTTAACTGATTTTCCCAAAGTTGTCTTTCAAATCCTTTTTTGTGTTGACTCAAAATCAGTAATTAAAGCCATCAGTTCTATGCAAACGAAAGTTAGATATGAACTAGTCAATGAAGTTTGTCATGTAATCACTCCCCTCACTTTAAAAGGCTCAGATATCACTTTTTGTTTGTTGGATTCCATCTCACTCTAGTATATGATATTATAATGAAACAATTGACATTACAATTTGTAGCAGTACAGGGAGCAAAGGGTTTATTAGATGCTGCAGATTTCAAACTCCATTTCTTATTAAAAGAATGCTATCAGATGGTTAAAAAGCACAGCAAAATTTATTCCTGTGTGAGAAAAAGAGATTTGGTTGCCTAGATGCATATAGAAAAATGATACACTCTGAGTCTTTTGTTAAAAAAAATCAAGAAACAAATTGTTACCCAATAAAACAAATTGCATCACTGGCCCTCAGATGGAAACTCAACTGTTTTAGGGCTATGTATTTTGGACACGTTTTTTGGCATATGTGATCACAGTTTAACTGTTGAACATACAATAATATGTTAGATGCAGAGAGACTATATACCTATTTTTACCTCATTATCTTCATCGGCAATCTTCAGTGAACCTGTGTTGATGTGTCATTTTTTTCCACATCGTTATTGCATAGTCAAGCTGGTTCTTTATTGAGTATTATGGACTTAAATGACATTCTCCTTTGGTGAAATATATTTCCTTTCATTTTTAGTATTAGACATACGGTGTGTTTTTTACTGTTCACTTGTAAGATCTAGTTACAAATGTGATTATTGTGGGGTATTTTTTTGTTTTGCCAGTTGTACTTAAGCATAATTCAAGTGTTGCATATTGTAGTTTTTTATGGTAGTTTAGTCATTTCATTTTCATTTACTTCCTCAACAGTATTCAAACAATGTGTGCCTCTACCCCTAAAGACTGATCCAGCCCCCACTCCCCAATAAGAGATGTAAAATGAATCGAACACACACACGCACACACACACACACACACACACACACACACACACACACACACACACACACACACACACACACACACACACACACACACCACACACACACACACACACACACACACACACACACACACACACACACATTTACTGCACTCATAACAATGATAGTCAGGCAAGTAAATCAGATAAATTTAAAACTGGGTAGTAAGAGATATTGTGAATTTATAATTCAAATGATTAATGGTACAAGAGAATTTTTTCTGTTTGTTTTGCTGTCCGGGCACTAAAAATGGCGTCCCGAAGGAAACAATTTAAATTCTGAAAACAAATCATATAAGGAATCAGCGAAAATGGCAGTAGCTTTGCGTGCAAGATGGGGATTACAAAACTACTTGAGATCTCTTTGTTCTTCTCCAATTATTTTTTGAGCAGATTCTTACAATTCGCTGAAGACAATTCTTGTTTTTAACACTAAGGTTAAATAACTAATAAATGAAAGCAAAAATTAGAACACTATCTATGAAAGACTGTAAAATAATGAAAGAATCTTTTTTGTCAACAGATCATTGAGTTCAGCTTCTCTAGAAATTACACATTTTTTGTTTCTTTTTCACAATAGCGTCAGTGTTAGCATCTCAGTTTAACTTGTGGTTAAAGGCAGTACCTAGATACTTATAGTTCGAAACGTTTTCAACTTCTTGATTATGGATACAACTATTCTTAAGAGTATACCCCAATCTTCTGAAATCAATAGGGAGATCTTTAGTTTTATAAAACTGAGCTTCAGATGGGCCTCATTACACCCATGTATGAACACTGTGAGGTCTGGGCCATGGTCTAAAATTCATCTGGATAAGAGAGACAACAGAGCACTGTCGTCCGCAAACTTTACCAGGTGCTACAGGTGCCAGCAGTTTGGCCACGTGAGAGATAGACACCCTGGACAGGAGGTGTGCACAGTCTGTGTGAGTACATGACGTGGAATGCCAGGACCCCACTCAGTCAGTGAACTGTAGAGGCGCCCACGCTTCCTCATCCAGTACACAGTTAGCGACATGCCATGTTAGGGCAACTCTGCACAAACCTCTTATCAACAGCAAAGGGGATATCAAGTCTAGGGGCTTGCAGGGTGTGTCCAAGCAGAAGTTAAAAGTGAACTGATATCCAAGGGAGTTGTGGATGTGCATCAAGTGCAGATTAGGAAAGGGGGGGGGGGGGCAGGGTCCCCACAAACATCTTTTACACTGTATGTCCCTTCACTGCTCAGGTGCTTCAGGTGTCAGAAGTTTGGCCACGTGAGAGACAGGTGTCCTGGACAGGTGTGCAGAGTCAGTGTGAAGGCAGCACACAACAGGGAATGTCAGGACCCAGCTCGGTGTGTGAACTGCGGAGGAGCTCAGGCTTCCTTGTCCAGGCAATGCCCTGTTTGGGTTTTGGGGGCAGAAATTAAGAGAGTCGTAGAGAAGCAGATCTCCTTCTTTGAAGCCAAAAATCTAGTCCAAGGTAGCAACAGTGACAGTGGCATTTTGTATGCAGTGGCGGTCAGGAAGTGTGTTTCAGTGGGTTGTCAAACGCACTTTAACAGGGAGTCTCATAGCTCTGAGATGGTTGTAAGCAGATAACCTAATTGGATAGACCATACCCCCCACTCCAGCAAAGGCGGCCTCTGGTGGGGGCCCTAAACCCGTCCCTGTGCACCCTGTTGGCATACAGAAACAATTAGCTGTACAGGAGTCCAAACTGCCAACCCTAGGAACAAAGGAAAATCCAGCTCCTCCCCCCAAAACCAGTTGAGGGCTGGAAACAGGTACCCTTTGGCACTTCAAGAAGCAGTGAGGTGGTGATTGTGACACAGGTGCAAAAATCACCTATCAAGAAAAAAAGTTTGTTATCGCCCTTCTGACAGACAGAAAAAGGCAGAGACATTTTTTCATGAAAGCCGCTTTTCAGCACTGTCAGAAGATATGTCAGCTTTGGAATAAAGGCGGAGATCAATGTAAAACATGATGAGAAATGTTTTACAATGGAACATCCATGTCATCAGTGCCAAATAGCACTATTTCTACATTAAGGTCCAGTCTCTAGCAATGATAGCAGATGTGTTGTAAAGTCACCTCAAGTTCTTTCCAGAAACTGTACATACTGGCACTCCCTTATAAAGTGGTTTGATAGTGTCCTTTTCCTTGTCACAAAAATCACAGTTGTCATGATCTGTAACTTTCTTTTTCTTTAATCTTTCGTTCATAACTAATATTCTATAGCAGATCGTTTGAACCATTTCAGTTTAATTTATGTAATTTTCTTTATCCGTTTTACTAGACCATGCCAGTCTATTGGACAGCTAAGCTCTGTCACCATTTCACAAAGAAAATTAATGTCAAGACTTTCTATTTTACTAGTCATTTTCTTGTAATAAGTACTACTCCTTTACCAGCTGTTGATATTATCTCTAGAGCACTGGTCCTTTTCCTACTTAAATTTCTCACTAGTTTTAAAAAAAAAAATTCTCATATAGTTTTTTAATTGATCTGACAAAGCTAACATAATGCAAAAAGTTAACGTTAGTTCCTATCTTGGTTGATAAATTCTCATGGGTTATAAGATCCCCCTTATCTTGCAGCAAGTGTTTAATTAAAAAAAGTTGTTGACCCCTTTTTATTGTATCTGATTTTATAATTATGTGTACTGCGCTGGTGCCAAAGTCTTCAGGTTTAATTTCGTCTCCTGTCTATATCTGTTTTGAGCTTGTGCGGGTTTTCAGGTTTTGTTTCATCTTTGTTGTTGTACTTGTAAGAGATAAATGCTGTAGGTTTTAGCCCCAAATTCAGATCATGCTCATCCATGTGTAATACAAAGTATCAAAAACTCTCCATAAACAAAGCGAAAGAGTGAACTTTCTC
Organism: Rapana venosa; assembly: GCA_028751875.1. NCBI lineage: Eukaryota > Metazoa > Mollusca > Gastropoda > Neogastropoda > Muricidae > Rapana > Rapana venosa. The sequence goes on from CM054155.1 coordinate 53,872,125, forward strand.
ATGTGTTCATGAGAAAGGACTTGGAATCAGAGATTCAACGAATTTCAGAACAAATTTGATGCTATTTCTTCATCACAGTAACATGGAGATATCTAATAAAGGTAAAGGTAAAACTGATCTATAACCTATGTGGTTTGGGGGGAGCAAGATGTCAGAAATCTCAACTGCTTCAGAGGCCAACATTCTGAAGGCAGGGCCTCATGTCCTCTTCCTCACTGCTCTACCTTCCCTGACTGTAAAGAGGGTAGGTATCCATTTACAGCTGGGTGAACTGTAGCCAAGGTTTGCAAATCGTCCACTGGGTAACTATACTCAATGCTGCTTAACATTAGCTTGGGGAAGGCACGTTCTCTGACCACTGAGCTATCCTGTCCTCTTGATGTCTGATAGTAAAACTAAAAGCTCAGAGTTGAACCACCATGTGACAAAATAGTATGGTGCTACATTTGGTTTGAGTTTGGTTATTAGAACACTGCTATGATTTTAAACTGCTCTACACTCATTTTATATATACTTATTATAATAATAATAATAATAATAATAATAATAAATGGAACTTATATAGCGCTATATCTTGCAAAGACATGTCAAAGCGCATGCATTCGACCTAATCTTACACAGTCATACAACCAATGACAAATAATCAATAGTTCAAACAGATATTACAAACATGGTAGGCTGCAGACCAAATCTATGAAATAAAATTGCAATAGTCAAATGCTTTTCAAAAGCACCCCCCCACACACAGGTCATATACTTTAGCAGGGTGATAGGACATGGGTTAGTGAAGGGTGGGATAGTTCTGATATGAGACAGGAGGGGGAAAATCTTAGGTTTGAAATAAATATGTCTTGAGGCTTGTTCTGTACTTGTCTTATATCTGAATAAAATTGTGATATGATAATACACTATACATTTAATGTGGCTTTAGACCAGACCACCATATTATTGCCATGATCTTCATTCTTGTGAAAGGTCGAAGAAAAGTGCATTGATTAAGACATTGATCTCTACATTGTCTTCAATGATCTCAGAAGGCCTTTAATATCATCTTATTCTCTATTCCACAATGACATGGAGGATTTCAGTCTTTCAAATGGCAGCATTCCAAAGCCAGTTTAGATATTAAACAGCGTAGAGTAAGGCTGTGTGCTTGTTTTGTTGTTTTACAACATAATCTTCACAGGCAGCCTGGTATGTGTGTTGAATTAGCAGGCTTGTAGTCTAGAGGTAAGACACCTGCCTAGGAAGCAAAATAAGTCCTACCAATTCCCCCATCCACTAGACTTTGAGTGGTGGTCTGGATGCTAGTCTTTTGGATGAGATGACAAACGAATATTCCATGCACAAAACTGTTTCAGAGCACATATAGCAACCCACGGTGACTCGAGATTTTCCATGGCAAAAATATGTATAAAACATCACCGTGATAGTGAAACAAAAACACTGAGGCAGAAAAAGAAAATAAAAAAGATAAGTGGTGCTGCTCTTATGGCGATGCGCTGTCCCCAGGAAGAGCAGCTCGGATTTCACACAGAAAAATCTGTGACTGAAAGTGGTTTACCCTAAAATAGAAAACAGCTATGCATTATATAACCTTTAAAGAGGAAGAGATTACACTCAATTCCAGGACAAAAACACTAGAGAGAGACTCCTGCTCAAAGTCCTGTTTTGTGATAGTTGTTCCCTCGTGGAGCACTCACCGTCTGATCTCCTAGTCACTGTCAGAAGATTTGCGGATGCCAGTCATCGTTTTGAACTCACAATCAGTTTTGGTAAAAAAGAGCTCCTCAGGCAACACATTCTGAGCTCCACATCTCCTCCTCCTGACTTCCACATAGAGGCTACCCAGCTCAAGGTCGTCCACTGCTATAAATATTTAAGTAGGGCTATATCCTCTAATGCTGCTCTCCTAAAGGAAATATCTACATGCATCAGCAAAGCCAGCTGACTCCACCCACGCTTTATGAAAGACAAGAACATCAAACTGGCCACAAAGATTAAAATATATGAAGCAATCGAGCTCAAAGATTTCCTGTATGGCTGTCAGACTGGATCACCTAGAGTAACCACCTAAAACAGTTCGTAGGTTTTGACATCAAGTCCTGTGCCCAGCCACTGGGATCCAATGGCAGGACAGGGTGATGACTTGGAAGAGTGGACAGGGTTGGTCCGGTTTAGGATTTAGGTCAGGATTTTAAGGCCCAGCTTTGCTGAAGTGGATTTGTTTTCATTCCTTGGCTAGAGCCCCGAGGCTTACTATTGGTGAGATTTTGCGTTTGCAACTGTTTTCACCCACCATAAAGGTAGTTGTATTCTAACTTTGGGGATGTATGCTGGGTATTTTTGCGTTTCTGTAATTCACCCGACTCTGACATGAATTCTTGGTTCTTTAAAGAGCATATTTAATCTTCTAGACAATGTATATACACAAAAGACATTATGGCACTGGCAGGTCTTCACTTGAAGTTGCCGATGCCAGTCATCTCTTTGAACTCACAGTCAGTCTCGGTAAAACAGAGGTCCTCGGGCAGCTTATTATCAGCTCCCCATCTCCTCTTTCTGACTTCCACATAGAGGCTAATCCCCCCCTTTTTATTTACCATACGCCACCAAACTTGAAACCCACGATTTCATGGACCCATGGGATTGAAGCCTAAAGCCCTTAACCACTCGGCTATAGCGTTTGTCGTGCTGTGTTCTAAGATTACTCTCTTATCTTCACAGTGCCTCCTCTTTCTGAGCTGCGTCCTGTGGCAGTGCACTGCTTGATAAGGAGAGGTAAGGGTCTGACACTGTGTAGGTTCGTCACACCATGTCAATGATGCCAACTACACAAATACGTCTCTCCACCCACAACTTCACCTAGCCTTTAGTCTTGTAGATCGTTGGGGCACCACTGAAGGTTTAGTAACCAGCTTCTCTCACTCGTTGCAGTACTTAGTTCTCCATAGTATGTCGTTCCACACAAGGCCAGACCACTCTGTGATGATGTCTTTCCATCGTTTTCTCCGTCTGTCTATTCTTCTCCCTCCTTGTACTGTCCCCTGTAGGACAGTCTTGAGAAGTACAGATGTTTGTGTGACATGTTCTTTCCACTTCAGTTTGCAGTTACTCATTGATTTCATTAGCTCTTCATATGGTCCAATGACGTTTTCATTTATGATTTACATTTTCTGGCTAGTTATGTGATCTGTGAATAAGATACCAAGAAGTTTGAAAAAGGTTGACCATAAAAGCAGACATTGAAAGAAGGATGGAGATGAGATGCTTTCACAAATACGTCTCTAGTTGGGATCAAACATATCATTTTCCCAGCCAAGTTTGAATGCACTGAGGTGGCTCATGGTTGATGCCTGTGACTGAAGATGGACATTTTGTTACAGAGCTCAAGCTCCTGAAGCCCTGCAGACGTACTGAAAACTGTCGGCAAGGCCTGGTTTGTGATGGTGGTAGATGCAGTGAGTAGTGCCCGTCTCGTCAGTCTCTTCTCACATTTGTCCACATCTCTCTTTTTCCGTCTGTCTCTGTCTGTCTGCCCGTCTCTCTCAGGTCTCTCTCGCTCTCGCTCTCTCTCTCTCTCATAATCAGTATATCTCTTTTGACATTGATGTTCAGGGCGATTGAAGATTATGTATTGTTGAAAGGCACATTCATTATCTCTTTTCTCTAAATCATAATTAGAACTCATGTTGACATTACAAATGTTTTATTTTTCTTTGTTTTGTTGATAGTCCCTTTTCAGGCCAAGAGCTGGATGAAAAGAAATATTTGAATGCTTATCCTGTAGCCATTAAAAAATAAAGATTATTCATTCATTCTCTCTCTCACTCTCTCACTCCCTCCCTCTCTGTCTGTCTGCCTGCTTGCCTGCCTGCCTGCCTGCCTCTCTGTCAGTCTGTTTGCCTGCCTCTGTCTGTCCCTCTGTCTGTATCTCTGTCTGTCTTTCTTTTTATCTGTCTTTCTGTCTCTGTCTCTCTCTCCAATTGTGTGTACCAAATTTGACATGCAAAGATGGTTAAGTTCATGATTTGGGTTATCAGGTTTTCTACGTTAATCACAACATATCATTTTGTGTGTGGAGGGGGGGGGGGGGAGGAGGGGCTAAAATCAGTTTTTTTTCTATTGGCTTCATTTTGTTGATTCCGATTCATATTGAAAATGTAATCATTATATTGTTTCCATTAATGATACTCTCACTCACTCACTCGCTCGCTCACTCACCCACCCACCCACCCATTCACTCACTCCCTACTCGCTAGTCACTCACTCACTCACTTGCTCACACACTCTCTCTCTCTCTCTCTCTCTCTCTCTCTCTCTCTCTCTCTCTCTCTCTCTTTCTCTTTTCACTCACTCACACACAAACACAAACACACACACACACACACACACACACACACACACACACATTGAACACATTTAGATTTTCATGTTTGTAATGGCGGTTTTTTTTGTTGTTGTTGCTGTTTTTGTTGTCGCTGTTTTATGTTTTTTTTATACAGCTTCGTCATCCATTTTAATTTGTTGATGTCACACTTAGATTGACAATATAATTATCTTTTATAAAATCATCACAGATAATACTCTCTCTCATATCAAAATAGCATTGTTTGCTATTGTTCATTGGGAATTATCAGTTGTGATTTACTTATGACAGTCCCGATTCAGGGCAAGGGCCGGATGAAAAAGAGTATGTTAATACTTATCTGTAACCCTTTGGAATAACCCCCCCCTCTCTCTCTCTCTCGTGCGCGCGTGTGTGCGTGTGTGTGTGCGTGTGTGTGTGTGTACGTGTGTGTGTGTGTGTGTGTGTGTTTGTGTGTGTGTGTGTGTGTGTGTGTGTGTGTGTGTGTGTGTGTGTGTGTGTGTGTGTGTGTACGCGCGGCGTGTGCTCATCACTCACTTATTCAACTATGATTTTTAAAGTTCGTGACTAATTCCTTCAGAGCTTTCCTTCTCCCACAAAACGCTTCATTCAGATGAGAGTAAAACCAACATCCTCTGGTTATCCAAAATACATACAGCTAGTCGTTTTCAAAGACGCTGGTGTATGCTAAGGTTTTCTTGTCTAAAGGGGCTGGTGTTGCTGTGATTATATGACGTCCTGGATGAACTTCTGAGTTATGCAGTTCTAACCTATTGGTTTAGAGTAAGGTAGGGAGGACTGATTAACTCTGCCCAAATGTAAATCCCAACTGAACAATGGATAAATCTAGGTGAGATTTGCCTATCCTGACTACACCTGGGATGCAGCTGACAAACATAGAAGCCAGACTACTCAAGAAAACCCGCTAATTTCACCTGAGAGAAGGAGAGGGGTGAGCAACGGGCGTGAGGGGGGAAATGTTCTAGGACGCTTTGGACACTTAGCCACTTTAAAGTGTCACAGGTACTCAGCTGGGCTTGTCTCCAGGCGACTTCCTTTGACATCGGTTGGGCAACGCCTTAGAGCAGGGACAGGGACATGCCTACACCTTGGTCATGCAGTACAAACAGCCCGGCTTTCCACGCTATACTCTTTACTTTCTCTTACTCACTGAGCTGGCCATTTGAGATAAGGGGATGGGGACTGAGCAAATCACACAGTTTAGCCAAGTCAAACACATTCTTTCTATAAAGGAGGAGGAAAAGAGAGCAGAGGAGGGGGGGGGGGGGGTAATTCAAACGTTACAGTCAATTCGAATTTTTATATCCAGATAGTGCTTTGTAAAAGCAATGCATTTGCTGTGTTTCACCAAGCCATCTCTCTAGGAAGAAAACCAACTTGATCAATAATATCTAACTACATTATTACGATAGCCTATAGCAATAAAATATATTCAATAAAAAGTATACAAACAAACCAAAATAAAAACATCCACCCCCCCCCCAAACAAACAAAAAAACAACAATACACTGCAAAACTCTCTCTCACATACACACAGACATACACGAACTCACTCACTCACCTATTCACTCACACACGGACGCGCACATAAACGGGCATACATGCGTACACACTGAGATCTAGATTAAAAAATAAATAAAATAAAAAGAACAAATCATAAAATATCAAATAAAAATAAATCAGGTTACACAATATCATCCGTTCTTTCATGTTTATATTTTCCACTTAAAAAACCCCCACCCTTCCCAGTCTTCAACGAAAATGGAAATTATCTCGTGTGGAGAATGAACAGGTATAATGTTCCTCGCCTTAAGGCTTTGAGAGCATACGTTTATCACTCAGTAACTTTCATACTTTCATGCTCAATGACCATTTTGGTTCCCATCTTGAAATTTAATTTGTCACAATAGCACAGAAAGTACAAACAACAATATAGCAAAGTTCCATAAAATCGAATTTAATAAATAGAATTGGAACTTAGGGCAAAAAACTAAGCCGATATTAAGGACAATCTAGATAATTAAGCTGTATCAGAGACCATGAAGAAAGATTAAAGCAAGGCTACCCAAGCAAACACAATATGGCTTCTTCTGGGCATTCACATCTCAAATATCATTTAGATAGAGGGTTTGACTGTGTTTCGGAAGCACATATTTGTAAACACAGCTAGTTTATGTGTTAATGTGAACACAGCATTATTTCTCATCTACTTCCTGTACAGAGAAATTACAAGAGATACATCAGCAGAGTGCATTTCATGTGAGTCAGTGGCACAAAGTTAGCCACCAGAGTGAATCCCGTTTTTCGGGAGCAGGAGTGTCCATAATATATTTATGTATTATAGGTCTATATTTAATGTGTGGTTATTTGTTTTCTATGTGTTTACATTTTTCCAAGCATTAAACAAGGTAAGATTCCTTTATTTTATACAATTTGCCCTCTAAGAAGATTTGGTATCATGGTTTTCAGCAAGTTGATGGGGCACTGCCAACAGTGCCAGACGCCATGGAAATTTAGTTTTCCATTCCCTGCTTAGCCTTTAGTTGGCAACAGCTTACACTGAGAAAAAAAGAAAAATCTGCCACTGTATGAGTGAATTTATACATGACCTATCAGTATGTCAGAAGGAGAGAAAGAAATAGGCCTAGGTGCCAAAGTTAGATAATTGGAACCACAATTGGAAAGCCTCAATGCCAAATGGGAACATCGCTTCCAAATCTTAGATGCAGAATAGCACAAGATGTCCAAGCTATCACCTCAAGTTTTCTTGGTTGTTAAGACTCTTAAGCTAAAAAAGCATAGTTCTTGCTGGAGGGAAAAAACAAGGCAAAAAATGTACATGGGATGTTTTGTCTGATAATAGTTCCAAGTCTTATTCCAATATCAAGGATGGAACACACAATGATGACATTCTTTCTGTAACTTTTAACATTGATGATGATCTAATTAAAGGGTTGGATGATTAGGTTGATGTCGATGAAGACAAGGACCACATAGTTTTGGCATTGATAGTGAAACTTGTCAACAAGTAGCTTTCTAGGAAAATGTGACAAAAACGTCAAAAAGTTTTCTGAAAAACATATGCAACCAGCAAACTGTGATAAACTGTTTGTGCCAATAGTAACTGTTAAGGTATGGAAAACAGTGCTAACCAACACATGGAGCAATCTTTGGTCTAGTTTTATGTGCTACAAGCACTATTGCAAAAGCATTGCATGTGATTTGTAAAGTGCAGCTCAGAGAAAGTATGAATCTTTTGGAAAGGGCTGTATAATAATATATGGAATTTATATAGCGCTGAATCTTGTAAAAAAACAACAACCAACAAATCGAAGCGCTTGCAATCAATCATTTACAGGCATGCAACTCTCCTTAAACATAATGAACAACAGATTTCTAAACCATACGCGCGCACGTATGCACGCATGCATGCACACACACGCACACACACACACACACACACACACACACACACACACACACACACACACACACACACACACACACACACACACACACACACACACACACACACACACACACACACACACACACACACACACACGCACACACACACACACACTCGGAACAACACTTAGAAGGTGAAAAATGCTGTTGAAAATTAGGGACAGATATTTGGGGGGAAAGTCTCAGGTAGGAAATAAGTGTGTTTTGAGGCTGGATTTGAAGGTATCAAGTGAAGGCTTTTGGCGAAGTGAAAGAGGAAGGTCATTCCAGGTGGATGGACCAGAAACAGAGAAGGAGCGACGGCCAACAGTGGTTTGTTTGAATTTGGGTGTTCGAAAGCACAAAGTATCTGCGGCTGAACGAAGGGAACGGGATGGAGTGTACAGATGAAGACAGTTACAGAGATAAGAGGGTGCAGATTTGTGGAGACATTTAAAACAGAGGGTATTGATTTTATACCCCAGTCTTTGTGAGACAGGCAGCCAGTGAAGAGATCGCAGAAGAGGAGTGATGTGTTCAGATTTTTTCTTTCTTAGGACCAGTCGAGCTGCGGAGTATTGTATGCGTTGAAGAGAGTGGATAGATGATGCCAGCCAAAAGAGAATTACAGTAGTCTAAACGTGAAAGAATGAGAGATGTGACAAGCTTGGAAGTTGCATCAGTGGACAGATACTTGCGAATCGCGCTTATGCGCCGTAAATGATAGTAGCAAGACTGGCAGGTCTGGGTGATGAATTTTTTCATAGAGAGTGTGTTGTCAAGAACTACTCCTAAATACTTCACAGAGTTGGACAAAGGAACTGACGTATTGCCGAATTCTATTGAAGTTTTTGCGATAGAGGAAAGTTTATGTTGGGTCCCTATGAGCATGGCTTCGGTTTTATCGGTATTAAGTTGTAACTTGTTCTGAGTCATCCAGTTTTGAATGTCTTGAAGGCAGTAGGACATATTTGTCAGGAGGGAAGGCAAGTTTTCAACAGTATCACTGCACTGAAGCTGAGTATCAGCAGCATAGAAATGATGATCAATATGGTGGTTGTTTATTATATGTGAGAGTAGAGCAGTGTAGAGAGTAAAGAGAACAGGGCCCAGGACTGATCCCTGCGGGACTCCACATTCCATTTTGGCAGGTTTTGATTGAATTTTGTTTACAATAACTTTCTGGATACTGTCTGTGAGGTATGAAGTAAACCAGGTGAGGGCTGTGCCGTTAATACCAAAAGTATTTTGGAGGCGAGAAAGAAGAATTGAGTGATCTATGGTATCAAAGGCTGCAGATAAGTCAAGAAGAGTGAGGAGGGAGATTTTTCCTGCATCAGAAGCAAGTAAAAGTGTATCTAAAGTGTGGACTAGGGTGGTTTTGGTGCTGTGGTTGGGGCGATAGGCAGATTGAAAAGTGGGAAGGAGATCATTGGAATGAAGGTGACTGTTGAGCTGTTTGAGAACGACTTTTTCTAGTACTTTAGAGACAAAGGGTAAGTTTGAGACAGGCCTATAATTCTTCAGAATGTTAGGATCGAGGTCGTGCTTTTCCAGTAGAGGTGTGACTATTGCTGCTTTAAGAGCTGATGGAAAATTTCCTGACACAAGAGATGAGTTTACTATTTTAGTGATAATAGGTACAAGTTGTGGAAGGCATTGTGAGAAAACAGGAGCAGGTATGGGGTCAAGGTCGCATGATTTTATAGTCATTTCCTTCAGAATTGTCATGATTTCTTTTTCACTTGTTGGATGGAAGGAAAAGAGAGGAGTGCCAGTGAACTGGGGATCAGAAGGCGCAGGCTGGAATTGAGTCTGATCCAGTCTGGAGCGTATGTTTCGAACTTTGTCTGAGAAGAAGGCAGAAAATATGGATGGAAGTTCAGACAGGCTGTGGGTGTTAGGCAGAGGCGTAGTTTTTGCAGATCCAAGGAGATTTGTGGTGAGGGAAAAAAGAGATTTTATTGATGTAGCACAGAGAACTTCGGAAGAGTAGTAGTCTGTCTTTGCTGAATGGATTAAGAGTTTGACTTTGTTTATTTGTTTTCGGAAAAGCTGTTTGTTGATTTTGGTTTTTGACTTCCGCCACTGGCGTTCTAGTTGCCGGCATTTGCGCTTCGGTATCAAGATGTCTTGGGTATACCAGGCGCACAGGGTTCTGTCAGGGAGGAGATGGTCAGTAGGGGGTGGCATCCCTCATCAAGCAGTTGGCGGAGAATAGTGTTATAGTGATCAGAGAGGTCAGTTGCGTCAGGGGTTGTGAAAAACGTTCGAGCTTGTGAAGAGAAGGATGAATGTCTAAGGCCTTAGATTGCGACGAGTAATATTTTCCTTCGGGACAGGTTTTGTGATGTTAGAAGGAAAGAATGGGGGAATGATCAGAATGCAGTTCGTCGGTGACAGAAACAGATGTAACAAGATTAAACAAGCATTAGTAATTAGCCAGTCTAAAATATGACCGGATCTGTGGTGTTGCTTCGTTTACCAGTTGGGGAGAGAATGGTTGGACAAAAGAAAGAGAAGACGTTTGACATCTGGAGAAGGACTGGTTGTCGAAATGGAAGTTGAAGTCACCAAGAAATTATAAGTTTAGTGGGAGAGAGGTTTGTAGGGGTCGAGGAGTGACGGGAATTCTTGGTGAAAAGAGAAGATGTTAGGTTGTTTTTTTACGGCTGGGAGGGTGGACGGTAAAGTAATAGTAATAGAGTGGCCAGGTATGTTGAGACTGATTTCGCAAACTTCAAAAGATTCATGAGAGAATTGAATGTTGTGACTGAAAGAAAGAAACGGTTCCAATGTGTCTTTGAGAATGATGGCAATCCCATCTCATCGAGAGAGTCGGGGGAAAGAAATAGTTTTATATCCAGGAGGAGTCAGCTGTTTTATTTTTGGTTCATGGCCAAAGGGGAAAGGGGGAGGGGCTGCAGTCAGGCCGTGAGAGGGGAAAGTGGAGCGCCAACAGACTAATTCTGGCCTGACTTGCTTGCTTTGGGGGCCAGGAATTACAATGATTGGCACCCAAAACACTGTTCTAGCCAGTTCTCTTTTCAGGGAAGAGGAACAACAATTAGTGGACCTGAAACAATAAGTACTTTGAAGCCATAAATGTGATGAAGTGAAACAACAAACACCAAGCCTAACTCATTGTCACCCTCAGTCATTGATAGAGAATGAAGCAAATCAATTTATACTTAACTCCCAAAATCGCTTGACCAATTGAAAACAGAGGTAAGCCTATCTACTACTAGCAGGCTAATTTTTTTTTGATCAGTAGATTTTTTTTAAAGCTCTGACCCTGTGATTCTTCAGCTGATCAAGAGGGCAAAAAAGGACTTGACTGTGAATTTGATAGCTTGACGCAAAGTTTTCTCACCTCAACCAAGCGAAAAAAGAGGATTGGATGCCATTGATAGGAAAATTGAAAAATTAGACCAAGAACGTATCATTTCCAAATGTGTGTTTGAGGATGGCCAATATTTATCATGTATAATTACTCGTCCTAGGTTCATCTTGAAAAATGAATTGTGGGAATTTGATTGTTTGCCAAATGGTATAGCCAAAGAACCAAGAACATTCACCAAAATGTTGAAACCTATTTTTGTTCGGTTGTAGGAGAATGGTCATGTTTCATCCTCCTACCTTGAGGAGTCTCTACCTTGATGAGGTGGACTGTCTGCGTAATGTTAAGGAGACTGCTAGACTGTTTTGCTCATTAGGGTTTATAGTACACCCAGAGAAACCCGTGTTCAGTCCATCCCAGACTATTCAACATCTTGGTGTTATTATTGATTCCAAGAACCTTTTTTGTTGTTCTGACACAAAATCGGAAGGAAAATAGAAACTAGATAGCTTACAATTGCTGGAGAAGGAACAACTCCCTATCAGGGAAGTTGCTAAGGTAATAGGAATGATAGTCGCCAGCTTCACAGCTGTAATATATGGACAATTGTGCTACCATCACTTAGAGGATGGCAAGAAACTTGCACTCAAGTATAACAGAGGGAACTTTGATGGCCTCATGTGTCTTTCTTCCCCAGCAAAAGAGGATCTGTTATGATGGATTGAGAATATTGAAAGTGCCTCCAACTCTGTGTCTGATCCAGAGCCTGAAGTGACTATTTCATCAGATGCCAGTAAGGAGGGTTGGGGATGTTCATTCCAGTAACCCTGCTCTGGTGGTGCATGACTCCCTGTTGAAGCAGACTACCATATCAGTTATTTGAACTTAAAGCAAATCTGTTTGCTTTGCAGTGGTTTGAGAATGATATATCAGGTAAAGCAGTTTCTGTTTTGAAAGACAACACTACAGTTGTTGCTTGTATTAAACATTTCGATACCACCCATTTGCCATCATGCACTGACATCAATCCAATATATGGGGATGTTGTATCGCCAAGAACACTTGCTTTTTAGCAGCATTTATAGCAGGGAGAGACAATGTGGTAGCTGATACAGAATCCTGGAAAATAAACCTTAATGCTGAATGAAAGCTCAACCCTGCTATGCTACATAAAGCACTTATACATTTGCAGGCCAAACCCTCTGTGGATTTATTTGACTCCAGGATAAACAAGTAGTTTGCATGCTATATTAGTTACAAGCCTGATCCACAAACCTACTCAGTGGATTCCTTTTCAATTTAATGGAAATTCTCTTAGTCTATGCATTTCCTCTTTTCAGTGTGATTGATTCTGCAAGTTCTCCAAAACATACGCCAAGAACAGACCACAGGCATATTGATTGTCCTGAGCTGGAAGACATAAGTATGGTGGCAAGTACTGTCCAATATGCTGACAGTGGAACCTGTTATCTTCCAACAGCCAGTGATGTCTTTCTTCTTCCAGGCCATCCATGGAATGTATGTCCGCTTTTTAAAAAAACGGGGGAGAGGGAGCTGACATCTTCTGGCATGAAGAATATCAGGGAAAGATTTGTAGAAAAAGGATTGACAGATACTGCAGCCGACCTGGGTTTTGGGATCCTGGCAACCAGCAACTCAGGTTGTATATAACTGCTATAGTAAAACGTTGAAAAAACCTGTGCCCTCAACACTTGTTTGGATGAGTCTTCATCTGACCTTGTAACTATAGCAAGTTTTCTTGCTTTCCTGTACTCTCAAGGTGCAGGACATAGTGTGGTAAAAAGTGCAAGAAGTGCTTTGAGCACACATTGTTCCCTAAATAATACCAGTAGACACTTATTAGGTGTAACGAGTTGCAAACCGACTCCAGTCACATGAAATAGATAAGTTGAATAAAGGGAAACAACAATCTCACAAAGGCGCATGTTCTTTCCACTCTACAGTCACACTCAAGATTTCAATCATATACTCTCATTTATTCTACTATTACATCAATCTGTCCCACAAATAATATTTTTCAATAATCAAAAGAAGCATTAATTATATATATATATTTAATATTTACAATTAATTAAACCCCAAACAGTTTCCAGTTCTTTTCATCCGGGTCAATACAATATTATATTTTTTTTATTCACTAGGGAACTCTAGTCCATCAACTTCTTGCCTCTCTAGCACAATGAAGTTTAATTAATACCATTCACAAAGTTCTTGTAGACAAGACAGTTTTGAGCTCTCTGGCTCAGATAAACACATATGTATTTCCTTGTCCAATTCTGGCACTATGTACAGAAAAAAATAACAACACAGACTTGGCTGTAATTTTGTTACACACAATTTTTTTTTTAAAATCACTGACGACCTTTCTTTGAAGGAGGTCCTTCACTGCTGACGTCTGCTCCAGCCCCAGCCTCCAACGCCGCCACACCTTTATCCCTCAGGTCGAGTGGGGTTGTCCTAGGGGACTGGACAGACTAGGTCAGCTACTGGGATTCTCTACGTGGGTCAGTACAGGGGCAACATTAAAAGCCACTTCATCTAGGTGAAGTGACTAGATGGCGCAACCAAAGGCCAGCTCAGACAGCTGCAACCTTCCCTAACCAGGACAGAAGATGAAAATGTGAACTCTTATGACAGAAACACTTCACTACAGCTATCATTGACACATACTCACTAAAGCAAAGAAAAAAATCCAACATATCCATGGTTGCAAAACAATACCAAAGGAACAGACACAGGTCTGTTATAGATCCCCCGTCCAGGGGAAAAAACGAGTTTTTTTTATGAACTAAGAAAACAGCATAATGTTAGATACACTGAAATACCACAAAAATTTCATACAATAAATCATCAACAGGAAATACTGAAATCAAGATGAGATTACTTGATTCATCTCAGATCTTGACAACAAATCTGCAAAAGTGTTCACTACACCAGAAACAGTTCAACAGAAAACGAATGCCTGTAAAGATAGTGCCCAGCGCAAAATTACAAGAGTTGTGAAAACGCCCAGAACGCAAGTAGGCAAGGTCTATGATCCGTTGGAGAACAAAACTCTGACCCCACAGATACCTTTGAAGCTTTGAAGAACCCCAGACAATAAAAAGGGCACTCCCCTCAATAGTGCTATAGAAGTTTCACGATCAAGAAGCTTCCTACTGACAAAGCAAAAGGGTGCAAAGGGGTCATCTCTCTCCTCATTAAGACACCTCCGTACCCGTGGAACTACATCAGTCCTAACAACGAATGGAAGGGATAATTTCTAGCAAGAGAAGAACGGGGAAAAGATGCCCAAAACTGCTTGAACATGACGCAAAGCATCAGCACACTCCTGAGTCCAGGCAAAATTCCTCGTTTTCCCTACAAGAAGATCAGGATTGGAGCAGTTAGGCAGCAAAATTGGAAACATATCGCGATAATAATTTAAACACCCCAAAAGTGATCGAACTTGCCTCTTTGTAGTAGGAGTGGCAATAGAGAGAATTTTGTCAATCTTTGCCTGGACAGGCTTCCGGGTACCTCCCACCAATCATATGTCCAAGAAATTCTAGCTGACAAAATTTCCTGCAAAATCTTGGATGGACGAGCTGTCAAACCAGCACTTTTGGCTAAAAAGAACAAAAACGAACAGCCTTGAGATGTTCATCCCAAGAAGGGGTGGGATCAAGATGTCATAAAAAAAATTGATCGCAGAATCACCAATGACATCGCGCATCATCCTTGCAAAAGTGGCAGGAGAAAGAAACAAGGCCAAATGGCATCCGGACCCACTGTAAAGACCAATGGAGTTGGGAAGAAAGTGTTGTGGCGCTCTTTGCCTTACAGAAAGTCCATTTTAGCCCCTCCCAAAGGGTCTATCTTTGTGAAAAAGTGCTTAACGACAAAGAAGTGAAAATTTTCCTCAGGATCAGAATTGGCCAGCATCAAAAAAGTTATCTTATTGAGGGCTCTGAAATCCTGACAAAATCGTACACTACCATCCGGTTAGAAACCAAAACAATTAGGAATGAATATGGAGAATCCGAAGGCTCAATCACCCCATCTCAAGCATTGCGTGAGCCTCATCAATAATAACTTGTCTGGAATTGAAAGGTAAAGGGATTGTTTTTTTGACGAATTGGCTCATCAAAGTCAACTTATTTCACAGACAATAGAACCATTGTAGGAACCGGGTTTCAGCACAAAGAATGCCCTGAAAGTCAGCAAAAATGTCTTCATTCAGAAACACGTTTCTTTTCTAACCCCAAAAGAAATGACATCAAAAAGAGACCCCCCTTGTACTAACATCAACAGGACCCAGCTCAGGAAGCTCAGGATCATCTGGAGCAGAAGAAACAACAGCAACCTGTGCAACCAACACCTAGTCATCAGGGATAACAGTACCTTCGTCAGAGTTACCCTTCTCTGTCAAATTATTGACATCTGGATAAAAAATCTCTGGGTTCAAGATGTCAACAAAGGTTTCAAGATGTCAACTGAGGTTTCTCACCCTCAGAGTGAGAAACCTTTTCCTGACGCTGGTGATAAGGCTTCAAAATATTGGGATGATAGACCTTGGAAGACTTACCCAAGTCAACTCTGAAATCCATGCCAACTTTCTCAGTAACCACAAAAGGTCCAAGCCACTGAAGTTTGAGCTTTCCAGAAGTCGTAGGTGAAAAGACTAGGACCTCATCACCACATGAAAGTTCGAAAAGTAGATCTTTTGTCATTATAATACTTCTCCCTGAGACGAGAAAGATCCCCAGAATTATGTGCCATTTTTCAACATGTCCTCAACATAGATTTAGATCCCACAGATGCTGAAACGCCACACTTGTCCTCAAGAATGAGAAGAACTACCTAACCAACATTGGCAAGCAAGTCAAAGGCCCTCTTGGTTTCCTCCCATACAACAACCCAAATGGGGAAAACCCTGTGTTTGCTTTGGGACATTCACGACAGGCAAACAAAAGTCCCAGGAAGATAAAGATCCCACAAATGAGGTTGATTTTGCATAGCTTTTTCAACATGGGTTTTAAAGTGCCATAAAACCTTTCTACACCCCCATTGCTCTGAGCATGATAGACACTAGAGGTAACTCTCTTGATAGCCAACAACCGGTGGAATGACTTCATCATTCAGACGAAAATTTGGGTGTACCGTGATCAGACAGTATCTCATGTGGAATGCCAACCCTGGAAAGACTGACAACAAAGCTTCACTGACCGACACAGAATCAATCTTCTTCAGAGGAACAGCCTCAGGAAACCGTGTGGCAACATCAACAATCGTAAGTAAATAACGATGGTTTTCCTCTGAAGGTGGAGAGATAGGACCTACAATGTCGACAGCAACACGACGGAATGGTTCCTCAATCCTTGGCATGAACTGGAGAGGAACACTGCACACCCGTCCTGCAGGTTCTGCCTTCTGACAAACATCACAGGAATGACAGTACTCCCTAACATCCTTACATAATCCAGGCCAGTAAAACATCTGTCTCACCTTCCACAAAGTACGATTTCTGCCACAATGACCAACGAGTAAACCATCATGAGCATACTGCAAAACAATGTCCCTCAGAGAAGTAGGCACAACAATCTGGTCAGAGAACTTCCCAGAGCAGTCGCTTGAACCCTGAAAGAAACGTCGATACAGAACATCATTAAACACAACATATAGCCAACTATCTCCGCCAAAATGATAAAAATATCCTCGGAAACAGCCAGCTGAAACAACTTCTACAATGACAAATCTTCCTTCTGACATTTATTCAACTCCTCTGGATACAGGGACAACTAGCAATGGTTTCAGAGCAGACATTTCCTTCTTCTTCATACTCCTTGTGACCGCAACAGAAGCAGACTGAAAATTGCCTACAAGTCCAGGAACAAAATGATCAGACCCACCAGGAAGAGTTTTTCCTCGGATACGCCCAATGATTATATCTACAACAGGATCATCTATGACACAGCATTCAAGTGGACCTGAAAAGTAAGGGATTGAACTTCAACAGAAGCAACATCGTAGAAGTCCATGTGACCAAAACACTTCACTCACTGTTTTCGTGCCTGTAAATTGATCCGGACAAACCAAATCCCTCTTTACACGCAGTTGGAAGCACCATTATCCTCAATGACTGTGACTTTCACACCCGTTGACAAAACCCTCTGACAAATCCAATCAGACCGATCCAGAGACTCTTTAACCAGCAGAACACAGAAAAGCAGTCATCCCTGTTTTAATGTGAGTCATTTGTTTTTGGGCCGGTGTATCAGCAGCACCTCCCTTTTTGTCCAGAGTTTGAGTACCTGACCTGAAACTGAGACAAGAGCTAGCAATATGTCCTCTACCCCCACAACGCCATCAATCTATACTATCTGGATTGTGCGTACTACCCCTGCCCCGGAAAGAATTTGCACCTCTGGCACCACCAAAAGAAACCCCTCTTTTGACTTCATGGTTAGGAAAAGGGTATCTAAGGATAGGCTGGTTTGGGGGAACCCCACTACCCCCTGCCCTCTGATTCCCAGGGTGGGATGGAAAGGACTTACTATGGACAGGAGCAGCGACGTTGGACACCAGGGGTGGATCAGTCCAACGGGCAAGAAGCTTGGTGGGATGCTCCAGTTAGTAACTTTCAGCAGCATCAAGTATCTCACGTGAGGTGGCAAGCTTGCGTTCTCTTAAAAACACAGCAAGGTCCTTTGAAACACATTCATACAATTGTTCACAAAGTACAAGATCATTTAAGGCATCAACAGTTTTTTTTTACACTTAGAAGACAAATCCAACCATCTAATTAGTAGATGTCATAGGCGAGTTCCGAATGATTTGAAACCCTCACCTTGCTCAGGCCTGCAAGCTCTAAATTTCTTTCTAAACCCCTCAGCTGTACACTGAAACTTAGCTAAGAGGCAGTCCTTCAGTTTTTTGGTAGTCTATGGGACTAGTAGCACAAAGTCCATGATAAAGACTCAAAAGCCTGACCATCTAACACTGCACTCAAGAGTACAGGCCAGTGTTGGTGATCCCATTTAAGAGCATAGCATGAGCTTCAAACATGACAGAGAAAGAGTCAAAAAAGTCAGTAGTTTCCCTTTAAAAAGTAGGTAATTTGGGATAGTTTATATGGTCTAGATTTGTGACATAGAACCCTTACCCTGCTGAAAAACAGAACTAGGACTGCAACTTCAGTTTTTCAATTTCTAGTCTCTGACTTTCAAATCAGTCTGAGCCATTTCTTTTTCCAGCGGGAGTTCAAGGTCAGCTTGTTTTACATCCTTTCCATCATTTCTTTGATTTTGAGCTTTTCCTAACTCAGTTTGTCTCTCCCCTTTCTCTCTCCTCTCTCTCCCTCTCTCTACTCTCCCTCCTTTTCTCTCTCCTCTCTCTCTCTCTCCTTTTTCTCTCTCCTCTCTCTCTCCCCTTCTCCTCTCTCCTTTTCTCTCTCATTATACCTATGCTCCCTTTCCTCACATTGATCTACATATTTGATCAAGTCAGGTCCTGAAAGGCCTAATTTCTGCCTTTGGGCAACAAACTTTTCAAAATTGTCACACATGACCAATATAGCAAACACTAATAATTACTAAGAGAAGTAAAAGAGAAAACTGAAAAATTAACAATACAGACTCACCAACCTTCCACACTTAGATATACACAGGAATTTTTTTTTGAAATATGTGAATTAAAAAAAAAAAACCAAAACAAATAAATATAGTAGTACAGTATCAACTTGGAACAATTTGATTAAGCACAATTTCACTTTGTAAATATCAGTAATAGGTCTGAAAAATTTAACAAATATTTTCCCCCAACCCAGAACAAAAATAGTGAAGTATTAATAATATTTTGTGTTCATTCAAAATTCAAATTTTCAAAACCCAAAAAATTAAACTCAGTTATGGCGATGGATAGAAAGAGAAAAAAAATACCCTTCTGTTAAACTAACAACTTCTAATATAAAATATTATGTGTAAAATCTAAAACTTAACCCAAAAAAAGAAAGGTTCTAAAAAAACACTAAAGTAGTAACAAAACAAGAGAAAGTAGAGCAGAAACAGCAACAATTAGAAAGAAGAAAAGTAACTAATGCCTTATTCTGAGGAGAAAATTAAATAACCTCAGAAAGCCATAAAACTGGAGAGGGCAGTACCAAAACAAAATAAACAATCATACACCCCCAACAATCAAAATAGTTATTACCACTTTCTTACTCTGACACAGTCACATACAACCCATGGACTATGGAGAGGAAATCCTGAAAGAAAAAGAACTTGGAAAATAACTATAGAGTGAAATAAAGAAATGAAGGGGTCACCAATGTAAAGGGGCGCAAACTGACTCCAGTCACATGAATTAGATAAGTTGAATAAAGGGAAACAACAATCTCACAAAGGCGCATGTTCTTTCCACTCTACAGTCACACTCAAGATTTCAATTATATGCTCTCATTTATTCTATTATTACATCAATCTGTCCCACAAATAATATTTTTCAATAATCAAAAGAAGAGTTTATATATCATTAATGCTTCTTTTGATTATTGAAAAATAATGATGTACATTTGAGAGATTTGACACAAGCTATTGACAGTGTCCTGAGAGAAATTTAAAAAATACAACTGGCAGTACATAAAAATAAAGCAAAATGGTTGTTAATTCATTCTACACATGGCTATAGTTGTGTAGCTAGTAGAAGAAATTACTTAAACGTTAAGAGCAAGGCATGGAGGGCAGTGTGTGTGTATGTGTGTGCGTGTGTGTGTGTGGGGTGGTGTGTGGTGTGTGTGTGTGGTGTGGGTGTGGGTATTTTGTGGGTATAAACCTGGAAATCTCATCCAAGCAGTGGATTATTGAAATGCCCCCCCCCCCCCTTCTGTAGCTGACAGGATTAAGGAATCCCCAGGATGGTGAGTAATAAAAGTGGTGGCTACACTGCTGTTGTAATGTGCAAAGGGGTATGTTTAGAAAACTGCCATTCACCCCACAGCATGTTGGAAAGTTGAAACTTTTTCGGTCAATGCATAAATGTGTTGTAAATTTTTTTTTGTGGCTGCCTCATCTTCTGTGACGTCCCCCGTCCTGCTGCTCCCCCGCCGCTCATTCCAATCTCCCCGCCACAGCCATACCCAGATTTGTTATATCTCATCCTCAGAGTCAGAGGTCCACAGGGAGCCAATCACTATCAGGCCGCCGTGGGGCCACCAGCCAGAGGGGCCCTGCACTGCTGCTCTACGCTTACTATCATAATATATCCCGGCGTCAACCAGGCCCGAGAGATACAGACACCTGGAGTGTTGGTCAGGTAATTTGAGCAACACTCTCAAACTCGCATCCGTTAAGTGGATGAAGCTCGACTGTGTGGTCCCAGTCTTCCCACTAAGCCCACAGAGCCGGCCGGAGTCCGAAAAATCCCTATGACTCTTATGGTAATCGAACCAGCGACCTTCCAGTCCGTAACCCAAGGTGCTAACCACTGCGCCATGGCGGCTGGTTGTGTTGTAAATTTCATTTGCATAGCATGAAAGTAAACTGTAATAACCTGCAGATTAATTCAAGTGTATGCCTGCGTTTGTACTTTTTGGAAACGTTAAAGCAAGCACTTTCCTTGGTTTTAATAAAAACAAAAATATTTCTGCTGAGAAGGACACACAATCGATAAAAATGCAGCTAGTGTAATTTAGAGCTGACCGCTGGACACAGCGTTATAGCAGTGGTGGGCAGCAGAGGTGTCAGTTTACAGCAAGGCAGTCAGGCAACACCGCCAGATGTTTTGGGTTCCCGAAAGGGCAGAGGTTAGCAACTGAAGAGCTCACTTTCTGCGGCCCTGTATACACCACCTTTTTAGCCTTAGTCAAGTTTAGTTTAAACATTAAAGGATCATTTTGTGAAGTCATGGTAGAAAGATAATAACTGCATATTTTATCGCAGTTACAAAACATGTTTAGAAAGGGGAAAAAATACATATAAAGTGAGTTGTCATATCAATATGTTTTCCGTATTTACATTCAGATGTATTAACCATTCATTTCTGATTAAAAAGGTCGAGTGAATGACATTCGACGCGAAACTCGTTTGTAAAAACAATGTAATAGGAATACCATAGGCAATGAGTTTCACTTTATAATGGAATGTCCAGATTTTCTGATCTTTAAAAGAATGTTTTACCTTATGAATACCTGTAACCAAGATCTACGTTCACTTTTTATCATATTTTTTTCCTCCTGATAAAAAAGATGTTAAAAATGAGCAAGTTTACAGTGAAGAGTAAAGTTGCATGACAATAATGAAAAGGTTGAAGACATTTTGATTTCTCTCATATGCAGTGGTGTCAATGTTTTTAATACTGCAAATTATACACGTTACAATTGGTTTTGTCAATTGAAATCCTCCATGCCCCAAGAAGGGTCAAAGGAAAATTAAATCTTGAATTTGAGTCCTGTGTGTGGGGGGTGTGGTGTTGGGGTGTGTGTGTGTGGTGTAGTGTGTGTGTGGTGTGTGTGTGTGTGTGTGTGGATCGATCTTTCTAAGTAAGACTAAGCTTAGGGAGTCCAAACCGGTTATACACAATGCAACACTGACAGCAACCCACAATACACTGTAGATGCATAGGTACAGTGCAGAACAATATCAAATCATTATCATGGGGCTTTTTCTTCTCTTTCTGTGTGCAGAGGAAGATTTTAATGGCAATTGTAACCATCAGAATGAGTGCAAAAGTGGGACAGGGTGTAACACCAAATTTTCCAAATGCAGTATGTATGCTATTCTTCTTCTTCTTCCTCTTCTTCTTTTCAAAATTATAATAATAAAATAATAATAATAATAATAATAAATAATTATTAATTATTTTATTATTATTTATTATTATTATTATCGTGGACCCTCCTCCTCATTTCTTCAGATATCAAAGTGTTCCAGAGTATGCCATTGATTTGTGACTACATACAGAAATAGCATAGAGTTTAAAAAAATCATATCGACTTCATTATGACTAATAGAAGATGGAAGTCAACAATTCTAAACTCAAAGACCTTGTCAGGCACAGACTGCCACACTGACCACAATACACTGATGATGGCAAAAGTAGTATTCAACACCATGAAAAATACCCAAATTGTACCATCCACTAAATTTCATTAAAAAATTCCTGAAGATTCAGTCTTTACCTCTTGTTGCCAAATTTGAACAGGCAACTGGTTTTATTAAGTTGTTAGAGATAATCACGAGCAGAAAATGATAAGTTGCCAGAGGAAATTTTGACTGACGTGAACAAGATCTACACTAAAGCAGCAGAGGAAAAACTACGAAGAAAAAAAAAGAAAGATATATGCAAATGTATATGAACACAATGAAAAAGGAAAATCGAGAAAACTCTTCCAAAAGATCAGGTCAATAAAACCAAATAATATATTTTAAAGCCATAACTCAATGTTTTAATGCCTCAGGTGGAACTTCCCTTACTGAACCAGAAGACATTCTAAACAGATGGCATGGATACCACAAAACAGTATTCAATGGCCAAAAAGAAAATATAACCCCAAAATCAACACAAACTGTTCGGAGTCAGAGCCAGGACCACTCATTTGTGAAGTAGAGACAGCCTTCATAGACTACAAGTGCAGAAAATCGCCAGGTCTCGAAAATAACCCAGGTGAACTGCTGAAGAACTCGGGAGAAAGTGGGCAGACAGCCATGCCCTACCTATGCTTTAAAATCTGGTGGATCGTTCTGTGGCAGAATGGTTAAGACGTTCGCCTGCCAACAAGTAATTCGTGAGGTTGTGGGTTTGATTCACAGCCTCGGCCTTTCTTCCCAGTTTGACAAAAATATCGAACTGAATATCAAAGTCACATGCACACGTTAAATCCTGTTCCGCTTTTCTGAAGGGTAGGCCATTGTGTGCTGGTGGAAACAGATGACAAAATTTACAAAACCGCATACACATAGGGACTGGATGTAAAAAAGCACATGAGTACTTATTCCATTATCCTCGATATAAAAGAATAAATAAATAAATACGATAGTGGAGGAATCTTGTATGGAGCGGTTTGATGTCAGGAGGGCAAACTGGGATCATTTCAGGTTAGACATTCTTGGCAGAACGGATGAAGGGGACATTTTGTCTGCAGCGCTCTGGTGGAGGAACTGATGGCATCTATTTTACTGCCTGATGAAAAGTCTGAGCCTAGGATAAGTGATGGGCTGGGGGACATCGAAGGTGCCTTGGTTTGACGAGAAATGCTAGGCTGTCCTAAGGCAGAGGAAAAAAGCACAGTGCCAGGTCTGACAGCAACTATCTCCTGTGGATTGTTGGCCAACCAAAAACTGCAGACCAAGTCATGCTATGTTTTCAAGACCAGTAGACGTGAGGTGTGGAAGTGTTTTTGCTCAATGCTCAATAGTAGAACATCTAGCGGGAAGGTATGGAGACTGATTGCAAAGAAAAGGGGGGAACGTGCCTCCACATCTGTTCATCATATGTGGTTGGAGGATATTTTGGTTATGGATAGGGAGGCTGCGGCTAGCCCACTGGTCATCACCCTTAAAGAGAATTCCTCTTTCACTTCCAGAGTGCCAACGTCCTTAAGGATAAAGAAAGAAAGAAAGGGTTCCTTTAAATTTTGCTTCCGAGAAAGATGAGTGCTACAGTCATCCATTTACCTTTCCTGAGTAAAAAGAAAGTGCCCCGCAGTCATGTGGCAAGACCTCAGCAGGTCCTGGTGAAATTCATTATGGCTTGTTAAAACACCTCCCGGACAGTTGCCTATGAACTCTCCTGAAGGTCTATAGCCACATTTGAATGACTGGGACTTTCCTCCACCATGGCAGATGGCTTGTGTCATCCCCATCCCAAAACCCAATAAGGACCTCCAAGACCCCAGCAACTACAGACCCATAGTGCTGACCAGCTGTGTCTGCAAGCTGCTGGAAAAGATGATCAACCATGGTCAGGTGTGGCATCTGGAAACAAAGGGCTTTCTGGCAAAGAAACAATGCAGCTTTTGCAATAGTTGTTGCCCAATTGACTATCTGGTCCACCCTTATTAATAAGCGGTATGTTATTGCTGTCTTTATTATTTTTTTTTAGAAAAGGCTAATGATACAGATTGATGGTACAGCATCTTGTTGGACCTGCGGGGTTTGGGGTTTCATGGTCATCTGCCATTGTTCTTGGACAACTTTCTGGAGACGAGGTGGACTCAGGTGTGGGTTGGTTCTGTGCTATCTGACATCTTTAAGCAGGAGATAGGAGTCCCACAGGGAGTATCCTGCTCTCTTCAGCATAAAAAAGAAACGACATTGTCCAGTTGGTCCACCAGTGTTTGAAATTCTCTCCTTTTGTGGATTTTTGCTCTCAAAGCCACATACAGTATTTTTGTGGGAGTTCAGAGACAGCTACAACTTTGTGTTAAGCTGCAAGAATGTGCAGGGATAGCGGATGCACGTTTTCTGCCTCAAAGACAAAGTGCAGCCACTTCACTAACAAGTTCATAGAACACTTTCCTGAAACGGTCATTCACCTGGGAAAATCCACCATCCCAGCGGTGACTGAGGCCAAATTCGTAAGGGCTGTTTTCGATCAGAGGCTGAATTTCGAAAGTCACATCCAATATCTGAGAACGTCCTGTCAGAAAGACCTGAACCTTTTGTGAGTGATCGCCCATACTGACTGGGGAGCAGACACTGCTGCATGTTTATAAGGTGCTGATGCACTCCAGATTGGATTATAGTCATCAGGTCTATGGATTGGCGAGGGCTTTCTATTTGAAATTTCTAGACCCTATTCACCACCATGGGCTCAGAAATTGTTTGGGTGCTTTGTGAACAAAACCAGTATATAGCTTACATGAGGAAGTGGGAGAGCTCTCTTTGAAGAACCACCACCTGCAGCTGACTCTAAACTGTTACATGAAACTGTACTTGGATTGGAACAACTCTGCTTAGGATTGTGTTCTCAAACTCCGGTTTCAGGCTAAGTATGAGAAATCCTCTGCTCTGGAGGATATCGCTTGTAGGATCATAAATCATCTTTAGTTTCAGAAGTTCTATGAATTATATACTTTCTCGAGATGGGATGGATGTGATATTGGTTTGGCATGGATCCCGAATCACGTGGGCATTTAGGGCAATGAAATGGTAAAACCGACTTTCCAGGGGTGCCATGGAGGACATTTCTAGGTCTAGCGTACAATATACGGATCTGAAGCCTAAAAGCAAACAATATGTCCCACTTTTCTGGCAAAATGAATGAAATGCTCAGACAGACAGCAAACCTTTTGTGGATTCACCCTAGCCTGAAAGTTATCTTTCTGTGTGTCAAAAACAAAAGGGAAGCAGTAGAGCTCACCAGGCTATGCGCAGGTCATTCTTATATCACCCACGTTCATTTGCTTAAAGGATAGGGAACCCCATGGTGTGTCGCATGTGATGTACAAGTAACCATCAAGCATCTGCTTTTGTACTGTTGGGATGTCCAGGATATTAGGCACAAGCATTTTACTGCAGACTCCCTAAAGATCCTTTTTGTGATGTTCCACTAGTCATAATTTTTAGCTTCCTAAGAGAATCGGAATATTTCAATCTGATATGAATGAAAATGTTACAGTTGGTTACTGAGAACAAGGTTGTTTTAAGGAATCTGGTTTTTGCTTTATCTCATTTTATGTGAGGCTGATGTGATTTTGTTACAACGTGGTGCACGTCCTGGGTTGACACTTATGGTTGGCCAAGGTGTTGATACAAAAAACAACAGATTTGGTTTTATACTCTGTTTTAATCTGTCTATAGCTGCACATGTTTAATTGTATAATTAAAATAGGCTTACGCTAGGAAGGTGGAGTTTAATTGGGACAATTTTGAATCTATTGGAGGGATGAAAAATTACACGAAATGAGCAGCAGAGCTTTTCCCAAGCCAGTCAGTATTTAGCATAATATGTGTCCACTATGCTTATAATAGGGAGGGAATGTTCATCAGGTTGATCTCAATCATTGGGGAGGGCGCATAATTTCTCTTCCCTCCAATAGATTCAAAATAATTCTAATTAAACTCCACCTTCCTAGCGTAAGCCTACTTTAATTATAAAATTATTTCTGATCTCTTTCTCATAAAGAGAAATCACTCGAGACTTTAACAACCTAGTGAACATACAATTACAACAACTTACAAAACACATCGAACATACCTCATCTAATGAAAAAGAAGGTCTGAAACAAATCGATGAAGCACTGATCAGTGAAGACTCATTTACAACAAAACCCAATTCAGATAAGACACATTGTTAAGAAAGGTAGGCATCCAAAACTGACTGCCCAACGTTTGGAGTAACAGCTTTGTTATATTTACAACAAGTTTTCTGACTACTCCATCCTGCTGCCTTCTAGACTGATGCAAGAGATATGTTATGACTGGCAGCTGCACTGGTACTGGCAGCATGTGTACTGTGGCTTCCATATTTTGAGGTATTTATTCCTGCCATTTCAAATGCTGTTTTTCACCCAACGAGATAAAGTTTCCATGGAGATAGGTCATAAGGCTTAATAAAGCTGATAAACAGTTCTGAACCTTTCCGGAGTTCCTTGTGACCTCGAGATGCCTATAGAGATGTTGCATCAAACACAGTTTATCATTGTTGGGGAATATGACAAGATATTTGCTGGCTCTGCGTGGACACCTGGCTTTGTATGCTTCTGTTTCCCAGATGAAAAAGTACACATCTATTGGGATAAAGTTTAATATAATGCACTTTCTGTGCATGTAATGCTTGATCTCTTTGCCCCGTTAAGAGAGAAAACATTACAGTTCTCAAAGACAACTGTTTAAGTGTCAGATCAAGTATTTCTGGCCACTCAAGCAAACATTCCAAAACTTTATCTATATTCCATGTCTCTTCGTACTTTGGTAGACCTGGGCATTTCTCAAACACTACTTTTAATAATCTACAAATGTCAGAATGGGAACCAATTAAGTGTCTACTGGTACCATCTGGAGAAAAATATGCACTCAAAGCACTTCTTGCACTATTAACAGCCATATAGCCTGCACCTTCAGAGTACAGAAAAGTGAGAAAATCTGCTATATTTACAGGGCAGGTATATACACATCCTGTCAATTGTTGTGGGAATAGTTTTTACACTTATTAATATATAGCAACTATATACAACCCATATTGCTGGTCATCAGGATTCCAAAATCAGGTCTACTGCAGTATCTGTCAATCCTTTTCCTCCAAATCTTTCCCTGATATTCTGCATTCCGGAAGATGTAGGCTCCCCCCCCTTTTTTTTTTTACAAAGGGATTTCTTGCATGAATGTTTCAAGAAAAAGACTCCTGGCTGCTGGAGGGGAAC
This sequence comes from Rapana venosa, assembly GCA_028751875.1. Classification (NCBI taxonomy): domain Eukaryota; kingdom Metazoa; phylum Mollusca; class Gastropoda; order Neogastropoda; family Muricidae; genus Rapana; species Rapana venosa. The sequence goes on from CM054155.1 coordinate 53,899,662, forward strand.
AAGTTCGCTATCAGCTACGGATAGGACTGGGCCCAGGCTGTTTCCCACTAGACAATAATAGCCTGTGGTTGCTCTTGACAGTTTGGAGAACTTGCAGAATCAATACATTGAAGGAAACAATAGAAATCTGTGTCCATGAAATTGAAAGGCATCCAATCATGGCTCTGGGCCAGGCTGAACGATAACCATGCACACTACTTGCTTACCCAGGGTGAATAAATCCAAAGAGGTTGGCCCGCAAATGTGAAAGTGCATTATGCAGCATAGCGGTGAGCTTTCCCTTTACATCCGTGTTTATTTTCCGGATCGTAACAGCGCCATATTGTCCACCCCGTGTAAATGCTGCTGAAAAACAAGTGTTCTTGCAATACATCATTCCCCGTAAGTAGAAATGATCCATTTAAAGATGGTGAATGGTGGGACAAAATAAATACCAGACAGTGGTTTGTCCGTCAAAATCGAACTGCTTTGCCTGCTGGATCCTTCTCAAACAATGCAAAGCAAAAAAACTTATTTTAAGTTCAAATACTTTATATTGTACTGCTTCAACGGAGCCATGCACACCAAGTAGCGGTCCTGGAATGAACATCCCCAGCCTCCATGCTGGCATTTTAGTGTTATAGTCACTTCGGCCTGGGTAAGACACAAAGTTGAGGGACTTAAATATTCTCAATCCATTACAGTTTCTTTCTTTCTTGGAGAAGACTCATGAGACCCTCAAAGTTTCCCTATATTTACTAAATGCAGTTTCTGTCATTTTCAGTGGGAGTGCAATAGTCCATATCATACACTGTAAAGCTAGCTACCACATTCTACTACCCTTTGAACTTCCCCGATTGTACTTTCCCCTTTTTCGCAGCTGTAGCTACTAGTTTTAATTTTCTTACTGACTTTTTCTAAAAACAACAGACATATTGTTTGAATCAGTAACAACACCAGATAATTTAATTCGGATGGATGACACAGTTTTCTTTGGTGAACTATAAAACCCTAATGAGCCAAACAGTCTAGCAGTTCTAACATTATGCAGCAGTCCACCATTTCTTCCTGTCAACAGAGAGTCATCAAATAGGAGGGTGAAACATTACCTGTCTCTCTCAAACCAAACAAAAACGGTTCAACATTTTTGTGAATTTTCTTGGGCCATGCTATACATTCAGCAAACAATAAAGCTACCAGTTTCAATTTTCACTTAACCTGAGCGATTTCTGTGCTCTGGCCATATGGGAAAAGAATAGTAAATCCCTTTAAAAACAATGAGTCATGAAACAATCTTTTGGGGGAAGCTTGATGCGATTGTTTAATTCCATCTTGAAGGGGTAGTTATTTCTTATTCACCCCTTTAAATTCAAACATTGTTGTGGTATCCTTCTTATGTCAGGTAAAGATATGTTTATAATTTACCACTTTAAACACACATTTAGAGATGACACATTTTTATCTAATTTTGCATTCCTAATAATGGCATCCATTCTATTTTTTTTTAAGCTTTGGTTATTGGAGACTTGTGTCATACCATTAACACATGAGTTCGAAACAACTCAATAGCATTCATTCACATCTCCCCCTTCCCCCTTTTCTCTGCCCATGGCCAACCAACACGAGAACCTTTGTCCACACCTTAAACACGCTTTGCACGCTCTGACTCAGAAAAATCTCCCTTATCACTCTCCTCGATTTTGTCTGCACCCTTTACCTTTAAAGACCACTCAATTCTTCCTACCGTCTCCAAAACACGTTTGTATTAAGACAAAAAAAAAGCCCCACCGGGTTCATTATATTTTCAGACGATTCCACACGTTACGAAAAATAAGTTAAACCCAACCTGCCAAAGGGAATTGGAGTCCACGGGGGTGTTCTGGGCCCTTTCTTTTCACTTTAACTGCCCCACTTTCACATATAAAACAGTCATAAAATCAGCCAATTTTTATGCAGACGATCCAGATTTTGCGGGAAACCCCCCAAAAATCTCCTTCCCTTGACAATATGTCCTGCCCCTTCAAGATACCCCAAAATTGGATGGGGAAAAACAAGTTAAAAACAAAAGCGATAAAACTGAACCCATGCTTATAGGGACCAACACAAACTTTTTCCCAACAAAGCTTCTAAAATTTTGGGCAATGGGTCGTCCCTCTATCCACTGTGTAAAATATCTGGGGGTAGTTATCGATAAACACGTTTTCTCCAGAAAAAATTATCACCCAAACCGCCAGTCGTGTATACCAATTACGACGCATTGTGCATTTCGAAAGTATTTTCCACTGATAAAAATCCAAAACAGTCACATCCCCTTTCTCTCACTTTGACTATTGCAATTTTTTCTGGGGGTCGTCACATATCTATCCCCCTTTTCAACGTATACAAAACTCTGCAGGCCGCCTGTCCCAAAAAAAAAAAAATCTGAGCACATTACTCCTCTTTCGACCCTTCCACGGCTCCTGTGCCACAAGAGTAAAATATAAGATCTGTACCCTCGTTACAAAAGTTAAAGCAGCCCTTTCCCCCCGTGAAGTCTCAGTACCCTTTTTCCTTTCCCCGCTCTACTGCAGATACCTTGGGGCAAAAATACCTAGTTTAAACCAGCCCTGGGCCTCGCTTTCTTGTTTCGGGCCCAGTGATCTGGAACGAACCCCTCCTCCTTCATCAAAAGCCTACTTATGATGTTTTTAAATCCAGCCAAAAAGACCCATTTATTTCAAACCTAGATTCCCCCCCTTTTTTTTCATCTCATTTTGCCCCTGCCCTCAACCCAACTCCCCCCCCCCCCCTCACCCCCCCCGAGGAACACCCTTTTGGGTTGGTGGTGTGTGTGTGTTGTGTGGGGGTGTGTGTGTGTGTGTGGGCCGCGCGTCGCGCTTTGGTGTTTACATTTGTTTTTGAAAAAAAAACTGTTAATTTTTTCCTTTGTGTTTTTTAATTTGATTTTGTAAAAATCTTTTAAATTTGTAACGGGCTGTTTGTAAAAGATAGGATAAATGAAAGCGTTTTGACTTTTTTTTTGAAAAGATTAGCCTGTAAAATTTTTAATTTTTTTATTTATTATTATTATTATTTATTATTATTTTTTTTTAATTATTATTATTATTTTTTATTTTTATTTTTTAATCATTATCATTATCCTTGCCCCTTTGATTAACTAAAGAATCTATTTTTCGGGGCCAGATTCCACAGAAAAAAAAAAAATTGACCTGCCCCAGTAAAACGGTTTTCCCCCTCTTGTTTAATTCCTCAAGCAAATTTTGGGGAGTGAAGTATAAAAATTTGACTACCTCATTCCCCTTAATTTGAGTGATGATGGGTCTCCGTCAGATGCGGATGGTGGCAGGGGTTATCGTCAAAGTTTTAATAGGGGAGAAGGGGCCGATTCTGGAGCACGCATTCCAACGGTATTGAAAGGGGGGAAAATGTCCAAAAGTTGACCCCTGCTTCCTTCGCCACACTTCTCCTTAATGGCCCGTTCTCTTGTTTTCAAACTTTTATGCCACTGGAGCACAGATCCCCCCAGCGGAACGATAAAGGGGGCATCATTTCCCAGGTACGACGTTATTACAGGCTTTAAGGTTGTCTTAAAGGTTCCTTGAAGCGCTTGTGGGGTTTTCCAAGTTTTTCGGAGTTTTCCTTCAGCTGGCCAACAAAAAGTCCTTGGGACCCGGTGGTCATTCGGACAAGTGTTCTGCCAGCGCATGGTTATCAGAGGTTTAAATGGGGGCAGGCTGCTCTTTCGGGGGTTGAGACCATTCTTGCCACTTAATTCCGAGGTTTTTCGTAGGTATTCGGGAAAAAATGTCAAGCTTTTTGAATGGACAGCAGTACGTCGCCTGTTTCACACAGTACAACAAGGGGGTCAGCACGAAGCCTGTAAGTTTTGATTTTGGTCGAGCCTGGTGCTTTTTTTTCTAAGCCGTTGTTGAGTCTGCCGAAGGGAGAACTGGGCCCTTTGGGAATGCGCTCTGTAATTCTGATCAAAAGGTTCCATTCTGAGGGGAGTGCCCGGTAGCAAAACTTGTCAACTGACCTGATCTCTGGGTTTTATCAATCTTTAAATGCAGGGGGGGGGAAGGGACTGGGTTTGTGAAAAAGCTTTGTTGGTACATGGACTGGCTTGCTAGGCGATGGTGAGTCCAAGCGCCCCGCAGGAGGGGAAAACCGGTCCAAATAATATATTCCCATGGGGGTGTGCGGCAAACGCGCAATCATCGCGAAGTTTAACTCTCCCCAAATGCCTCAGACACCTGGCCTAGCTGGGGTGCCGCAAGTTGAAAAGTTTCCCCCCCTGCAAAGCTGGTAGAGCCCTGTCACAGTCTTGGAAGGCTCAAACACATGGCAAAAGAGAATAGAGAACGGGGGGTGCCAGGCGCAGCCCTGCCACTCCATTTACCAAGGGAAAATTACGAAAAGTCAGTATTTTCCCTTACTTCGCCTGATGCCATCGGGAAAGCCGCAACAGCTGTATTAGGCTCTTTGGGAAAACCAAATTTTGAAAAGGGTCGTCCACAGCCCCCGGTATAAAACTTGATCCCTCTTTCCCTTTTTTGCGTGATACTGACAATGAATTTGGGCCCAAATTTGTTGTTTTTTCTTATCATGTTCAGGCCCCAAAGTGCTTTTTGCTCTGGTTCACAGGGGGTTATTTTCCCCTTCCCTTAAAAAGAGACCCAGAAAACTGTTTTAGGCACCAAAAGTTGCATTGCCTGGCCGCAATGAAACCCCCAAACACTTGCTCCTAAAGATCCAACTCCTTTGGGCCCTTTGAGAATCAGACAAAAAATTCCAAAAAAGTTTTTTCATAGAGGTGTCTGTCATAAAATTTCAGCAGCAAAAGTAAGGTTAAGACATGGTTTTATGGCTGCCCATTGTTTGAGAGAGAGAGGCTTTTGGGTGCACGGGCCACAGAGCTATGGGCGTCATTGAAAAACCAGGGGTTCCAAAAATTGGGGGTTTTTTTTGTGTGGGGCCTAATCGCATCATTTTTTTGGCGAAAAAATTGTAGCCCAAAAAACTAACAGTGTGCTGGCAAAGGGTTGTTTTTCCTTTGGGGTTGGTTGGTTGCTTTCCATACCTCACTGTTACTGTTGGCCCCCAAATTTGTCCACTTTGCTGGGCGCGAATGTTTTTTGAAGCTTTTTAACTTTCTTATGGGGGTTTTTTGGAAAAGTTTGTTAACAAATTAGAATGATGCTAAAAAATTGTGGCCTTGCTTCATAGTGTTTTTGGTTTATAATCCAAATTTCCCTTTCTGAGCTCATCCTCTTATCAAAAAATAACAGAAAAAACATTGTCATTGTCTTTCCCTCATTTTATATCGGGTAGACTAGTTGGGGCCCGTCATGTTTTCCCCCCCCTTTTTTCTCCAACCAACAATTCATTTTCCCCCCCCCTTTTTTCCCCTTTCCTTTATTTTCCCCTTTTTTCCAATTGCAAAGGGTTCTAATTTTTTTGATTGCTTCAAGTTTAGGAACTTCTTTCTCTCCGAGAGTGTTTAATTTCACAACGAAAGTGGATTTTTTTTTTTTTTCCCAGTCACCCTGACCCTTTGTTGCCAAAAGGGCTAAAGGCAAGTAAAACTAAGTTCCCGGGTGAAACCTCGATGCAAGTATTAAACTAAAAGGGCATTTGGATCAATAAATGACCTTTTCCCTTTTTTGGTGCCCGGGACAATGCACTCACCAGAAAAACAAACACCCCCCCATTAAAATATTCATTAAAAAGTTAATTTATCAGAACACTTCGGCCCTCAAATCACAATCACGTTTAGGTAACTTTGTGCCATGACTTTCTTGGCGCACGGGCTCCACTGCTACATCTCACGTGATTTCTCTGTACAAGAAATAGATAAGAAATTAATCTGCGATTTAAATCTGACAAGATGAGAACCCTTATATGACCTCTGTTGTCGGCAGAGCTGTAAACCAACAGGATTGGGTCGGAATGGATTGTGTGCATGTCAAACATGGACTATAACAGCACCCATTATTTGGAGGATACAATCATGATTGGGGTTTACTTTCATAAACCCCTTTGGTATGTCATAAAGAAAATCACATCAATAATGAGGAAGGGAAAACCAGAATCTAAAACACCATCCAAGTATTTGAAGAGCTCCTGATTTCAGTGAAAAACGCAATCTAAAGTGGTATAGGCACCTCACAGGAAAAATTGCACTGGCCAAGACTGTCCTACAGGGAACAGTTCAAGGGAGAGAGACGAGGAGGCAGAAAGGGGAAAAATGATGGAAAGACAACAGCAGAGAGTGGACTGGCCTTGAGTGGAACTGTTTTTCTCAGGAAAGCAGAAAAACTGCAGAGGGTGGGGAAGCGTTTGCAAAATCTTCATTGGTGCCCCCCCCCCCCCCCCCCCCCCCTCCCGCTTTCGCCATGTGTATTGTGGGGATAGGTGAAGGTGAAGGAAGTATGGCCCATCGTGCTGATGGCTGTGAAAGCTGGACACATAGGAAATAACATGAAAAAAGGATCAAAGCAGCTGAGATATGTGGGTTTTTTAAAGAAAGCTGCTGGTAAGTTTGACAGATAAAAGAACAAACGAAAGCAAATAACACGAACTTGGAACAGCAAGAATCTTTCTTAATGTGGATTGGTGGTCTAGAAAGCTAAAATTCCCGGTTTCAAGTGTGGTGGTTGATACCCGTTTGTGTCCAAATCTTTCCACATTCACTACACCCTGAGTGGTGTAGAGATAGGGAAAAAGCCGACTTAAGCTCAACTGCTCTTCAAACATACCTAGTTTTTATAAAAACATGGCAACTTTGGGCCGATTCGTCTGCGCCCAAAAAGTTGCCATGTTTTTTATGAAAACTAAGTAAGTTTGAAAAGCACTTTTCCTTGAGTCGGCTTTTTCCCTATCTCTTGTAATAAATAAAAAATGTTACAATCTTGCTTTTGATGGGTAAATATACAATTATGGAATTTTTGTAAAAAAATCTTATCAAGAACTTTCACGAACTTTATCAACTTTTTAATAACTATAAAAAAAAATTTTG
>CM054155.1:53907158-53930170 GCA_028751875.1 Rapana venosa
TGTGTTGTGTGTGTGTGTGTGTGTGTGTGTGTGTGTGTTTGTGTGTGTGTGTGTGTAGGCGCGCGCGTGCGCGCGTGTGTGTTTACATTTGTATTTGTAAAAAAACTGTTAATTATTCGCGTGTGTGTGTTTACATTTGAATTTGTAAAAATCTATTAATTGTAACTGGCTGCTTGTGAAAGACTAGGATGAATGAAAGCGCTTTGACTTGTTTTTTTGCAAGATATAGCGCTGTATAAATTCAATGTATTATTATTATTATTATTATTATTATTATTATTATTATTATTATTATTATTATTATTATTATTATTATTATTATTATTATTATCATTATCATTATCCTTGCCCCTTTGATTAACTGAAGAATCTCAGTTTCAGAGGGCACAGATTTCCACAGAACAAAAAAGAATTGTAGCCTGCCACCAGTAAACAGGCTTTCCTCTGTGTTTAATTCCTCAAGCAAATTTGGGAGTGAAGTATAAAATTGACTCACCTCATTCTCCTTAATTGAGTGATGATGGAGTCTCCCGTCAGATCGACGGATGAGTAGGCAGGCAGGATTATCTGTCAGAATGTATCCTAATATGGGAGAAGAGGCCGATTCTGGATGCACAGCACTTCCAACAGGTATTGCAAGGGAAAACGTGTCCAGAAGTTGAGCCCTGCTTCCTTCGCTCACACTTCTCCTTAATGGCCAGCGTTCTCTTGTTTTCAAACGTCTTTATGCCACTGGAGCACAGCATCCTCCAGCGAGAACGATCAAGGGCATCAGTTTCCCAGGTAGCGACGTCTATGTCACAGGCTTTAAGGTTTGTCTTCAAGGTGTCCTTGAAGCGCTTGTAGGGTTTTCCAAGTTTTCGGAGGTCTTCCTTCAGCTGGCCATACAAAAGCATCCTTGGGATCCTGCTGTCTGTCATTCGGACAACGTGTTCTGTCCAGCGCAGCTGGTACTTGATCAGTAGGCTTTCAATGCTGGGCAGGCTGCTCTTCTCTGGAGGTTGGAGACCATGTCTTGCCACTTAATTCCGAGGATCTTTCGTAGGTATCTCTGGTGAAACTGCTCAAGCTGTTGAATGTGACAGCAGTACGTCGTCCATGTTTCACAGCAGTACAACAAGGTGGTCAGCACGACAGCTCTGTAAGTTTTGATTTTGGTGCTGAGCCTGGTGCCTTTGTTGTTCTACAGCCTGTTGTTGAGTCTGCCGAAGGCAGAACTGGCCTTGGCAATGCGCTCTGTAACTTCTGCATCAAGGATTCCATTGCTGCAGAGGGAGCTGCCCAGGTAGCAAAACTTGTCAACTGACCTGATCTCTGTGTCATCAATCTTAACTGCAGGTGGGGGGAAGGCACTGGCGTTTTGTGAAATAGCTTGTTGGTACATGGACTCGGTCTTGCTGAGGCTGATGGTGAGTCCAAAGCGCCTGCAGGAGGTAGAGAACCGGTCCATAATGAACTATATGTCCTCATGGGTGTGTGCGGCAAGCGCGCAATCATCAGCGAAGACTAACTCTCCCAACTGCCTCAGACATCCTGGACCTAGCATGGAGTCGCCGCAAGTTGAAAAGTTTGCCATCAGTGCAAAGCTGAATGTAGATGCCCCTGTCACAGTCTTGGAAGGCGTCAATCAGCATGGCAGAGAAGAGAATAGAGAACAGTGTGGGTGCCAGGACGCAGCCCTGCTTCACTCCATTCACCACAGGAAATGTATCCGACATGTCAGTATTTTCCTGTACTCTCGCCTGCATGCCATCGTGGAATGCCGCAATCAGCTGTATTAGGCTCTTTGGGTAACCAAACTTTAGAAGGATCGTCCACAGCCCACGGTATAAACTTGACTCACCTCATTCTCCTTAATTGCGTGATACTGACAATGAATTTGGCCTAATATTTGTTGTTTTTCTTCATCATGTTCATGGCCCCAAAGTGCTTCTTGTCTCCTGGTTCACAGGTGGTTATTCCTCTTCCCTTAAAATGAGACCAGCCAGAAAACTGTTTTAGGCACCAATTGTTGCATTGCCTGGCCGCACTGAACCCACAAACACTTGCTCCTAAATGATCCAACTCCTTGGCCTCTTTGAGAGATGCAGACAAATTATCTCCAAAGAGTTTTTTCAGTAGTAGGTGTACTGTCACTACAAATTTCAGCAGCAAAAGTAAGGTTAAGACATGGTTTTATGGCTGCCCATTGTTTGAGAGAGAGAGGTCTTGGGATGCACGGCCCTATCAGAGCTACTGGATCAGTCAATTGAGAAACCAGGATTCCAAAAGATTGGGGTTTTCTTTGTGCTGGGTCTCATGAATCGCATGCATTGTTTTGGCGAAAGCACTTGTAGCACACAAAACTAGACAGTGTGCTGAGCAGAGATTGTTCTTCCTGGTGTTGGTTGGGGTTGCTTTCCATACCTCACTGTGTACTGTTGGCACACACAATTTGTCACACTTTGCTGGTCGCGAATGTTTTTCTGACAGCTTTTTAACTTTCTTATGGGAGAGTTTCTTGGAAAATCGTTTGTTAACAAGCTTAGCAATCGATGCTAAAAATTGTGGCCCTTGTCTTCATAGATGTTTGAGTTCATAATCCAATTCCTTACTGAGCTCATCCTCATTATCAAAACTAACAGAAAGAACATTGTCATTGTCTGTTCCCTCATTGATATCGGAATAAGACTTGGAAGTATGGTTGGTCAACACGTCATGTTTACCTTGCTTCTCTTTCCCTTGTTTTCTCCAATCAGCACAAGCTTCATTTTCTTGCAGCTTAAAGGTCTTAACAGTTGAGGAAATTTGAGATGATAGCTCTGATATCATCTTGTGTATTTTCGCATCTAAGCTTGGAAGAGGTGTTTCCAATTGACATCAAGGCTGTCTAATTCTGATGTTGATTTGACTTCAAGTCTTAGGACTACTTCTTTCTCTCCGAGATGTCGTATGAATGCACACACGAAAGTGGCAGATTTTTTTTCTTTTTCTCAGCATCAGCTGACCTTTGTTGCCAACTAAGGGCTACAAGGCAATGTAAAACTAAGTTACCAGGGCTGAGAACCTCGATAGCAAGTATTAAACTAAAGACGATTTGGATCAAATAAATGAGCCTTTCCTTGTTTGGTGCCTGGGACAATGCACTCACACAGAGAAACCAAACACCCACACATTAAATATATATCTATTAAAAAAGTTAATTTATCATGAACACTTCGGCTCCTCAAATCACAACTCACTGTTGAGGCTAACTTCGTGCCACTGACTTGCTTGGCGCACAGCTCCACTGCTACATCTCACGTGATTTCTCTGTACAAGAAATAGATAAGAAATAATCTGCGATTTAAAATCTGACAAGATGAGAACCCTTATATGACCTCTGTTGTCGGCAGAGCTGTAAACAACAGGATTGGGTCGGAATGGATTGTGTGCATGTCAAACATGGACTATAACAGCAGCCATTATTTGGAGGATACAATCAATGATGAGGTACTTTCATAAACTCCTTGGTATGTCATAAAGAGATCACATCAATAATGAGGAAGGGAAAACCAGAATCTAAAACACCATCCAAGTATTTGAAGAGCTCCTGATTTCAGTGAAAAACGCAATCTAAAGTGGTATAGGCACCTCACAGGAACATTGCACTGGCCAAGACTGTCCTACAGGGAACAGTTCAAGGAGAGAGACGAGGAGGCAGAAAGGGAAAATGATGGAAAGACAACAGCAGAGAGTGGACTGGCCTTGAGTGGAACTGTTTGCTCAGGAAAGCAGAGAACTGCAGAGGGTGGAGGAAGCTGTTTGCAAAATCTTCATTGGTGCCCCCCCCCCCCCCCCCCCCCCCCGCTTTCGTCCATGTGTATTGTGGGGATAGGTGAAGGTGAAGGAAGTATGGCCCATCGTGCTGATGGCTGTGAAAGCTGGACACATAGGAAATAACATGAAAAAAGGATCAAAGCAGCTGGGGTTTGTGGGTTTTTTAAAAAAAGCTGCTGGTAAGTTTGCAGATAAAGAAAAAACAAAAAGCAAATAACCGAATTTGGAACAGCAAGTTTTCTTTTTTTAAATGGGGTTTGGTGGTCTGGGAAAGCAAAAATTCCCCTGGTTTTTCAAGTGGGGGGGTTGATACCCGTTTGTGCCCAAAATTTTTCCCCCACTTTCCCACTACAACCCCTGGGGGTTTGTAGAGATGGGGGAAAAAGCCGACTTAAGCTAAAATTGCTCTTAAAAACATTCCTAGTTTTTAAATAAAAAAACAGGGGCCAACTTTGGGCCGATTCGTCTGCCCCCAAAAAAGTTGCCATTTTTTTTTTATGAAACCCTAAGTAAGTTTAAAAAAGCTTTTTTAAATTTGGGAGTCGGCTTTTTCCCTATCTCTTGTAATAAAAAAAAAAATGTTCAATCTTGCTTTGATGGGTAAAACTTTTCCCTTTTAAGGGAAAATTTATGCTAAAAAATTCTTATCAAAAAACTTGTCACGAATTTTATAAAATTTTTAAATAACTAAAAAAAATTTTTTTGTAAAGAATTTTTTTAACCCAATTATCAAAAAATTTTTATCAAGAACTTGCCAAGGAACTTATTAAAAAACAAATAAAGATTTTACCAAGAACCTGCCAAAAAACCTAGTAAAAGAACAAAAAACGAGAATTTTATTAAGAACTTGTCAAGAATAAAACAAGTCCCCATCAACAAAACATTTTTAAAACAACTATCAACAACTTGTCAAGAAAAACAAAAATTTATTTTACAAAAAACTATTTTGATAAAGAAAAGAAAAACCATGAATTGAAAACGAACCTTTTTTGTTGACACCCAAATGTTCTAGTAAAAGAAGAAATAATAGTTTGAAAAGGGAACCCTACTGGATAAAAAAGGAGAAGTTGTACTCTTTGCTGCTTTGGAAAAACAAAGCATTATTTTGGAACAAACTAACATTTGGGAACCCGGTTTGCAGCAGTTATCACCACAAGAAATTTTTAAAAGTTTTTTAAATTAGGTATAAATCTCTTCTTGGGGCAAAAATGGTGAAAAACCCTTGGGCATACTGTTATTGGTCTTATGCTAAAACAAAAAGGTGGGGTCTTTAATGTGGACTCAGAAGCTGCTTAGCATTTGACCTCTCACAAGATCCTATTTTGCCCAGAACGCTGGAGATCCTTGGTTTGTGATATGTATTACCGTTTTGGCTCTCGGGTTAGCCCCAGTAGCTGCTTTATGAAAACTTTTAAAACATATAAAATTTTTAACCATATAGGGAAAGAGGGGAAGCACAGAAAACAAGTATCGAACCCCCGGGAAAGGCACAGGTGAATCCCAAAAAACCAAGGGAGAAACCCCCCCTTTCACAAGTGACAACTGTCACCAAGAAACCTGGGGGGGGTTAAAGCTGGCAAGAGGTTCGCAGAATGGAATCGATAAAAAAAACTTAGAAACCCAAAGCAAAGCAAAAAGTTTCGTTCCGAAGAAGCGTCAGAAAAAATATGGCTATAAAAACACAAAAAAAAAGACACGCCCCCCAAAAAAAAAAACTTTCATTTTACTTAATATAGGGTTTATAAAAGCTAAGGAATTGGTTTTAACCCCCCTTTTGATTTGGAGAAACAAGAAACCAGCAAGACAAGAACCACAAATGAACAAAAAAAAAACCAAAACCCCAAAAACCGCAACCACTGCCATACAAACAGCCTGACAACGTCCATTCAAGTTGTTTAATAGAAAATAAAACTTTTAAAATTTTTTCATATGTAGAAATATGGGTACAGAAAAAAACTGAAAAGTCAATTTGTTACCACGCTCCCGTTATTGGCCCAGTCTTAGTATCGGTTTTACTATTTTAGGAAAAGAGCCTTCAAAAAAATGAAGCCTGCTGATTTAGGAAAATTGACTTTTGGGGGTTAGCGCCAAAGCTAGTTGGGGTTTTGTAACGACCCCATTCCCTAAAAAAAACTTCTTGGTTTAAATTTTCAGGGAATTATTCCAGAAAATTTTAAAATTTCCATAAAAAAAAGAAAATGGCTTCTTTAGTGATGTTTGGTTGGTGGTGTGATTTAAACCCGCATTGCTTTTCGGGCAGCAACTACTTGTTTTCTAAACTTCATACAGCGAAGAACAAAAAAAGGCCCATATAAAGCAATAGAAAAAACTAAAAACAAAACCCAAGGCGAAAAAGAAAAAACAAAGAATTGCTCAGTTAGACTTTATTAAGGGAAAAACTTCGGGAAAAAGGGAAACATGCCACAAAAACTTTTTCTGATGTTGACGGGGCAATAAAAGAGCATTTCATTGTTCCGGGCCCAAAACAAAAAATTCCCTTTTTTACAAAGCCACAGTTCGTGATTATTATAAAATCCACTAAAACCCCAAAAGGGACAGGCGTTTTTTGCTTTTATTGTGGTGGGCATGAAATAGTATATTTTTTTAGCCAGAAGGTTGGTTAAAACGGGCAATTTTTGTTTTATTATTTTTAAAAAAAACAATGGGTCCCAAAATTCTCTAGATCTACTACACCCCAAAAAGGGTTTAAAAAAGGACGGCAGCTTTTCCCAAACTGAGTTTTGCGCAGGAGAAAAGTTCTTAGGTAGCAAAGAGGTGGCTGTCTAAACAAGCAATTGGCAGTTTCTATTTCCCTTCCCCAAAGGAAACATTAATAGACCCCCCTTTTCATCAAATAAACCCAAATGATACTCATAAAATGCCCTTTTTAATACTTACCCCATGACACAATCAGAAGAAAAAAAGGGGTATAAGTATGCTTTACTGTAGGGGGACGTAGTTTCTGGGTTTAAAAAGATGCAGACCCCCTTTCTAAAAAGGTGCCACCGCAACTGCATTTTGCTTTGCAAAAAATTTTAAATGGGCGGGACCCATTAAAATATCCCAGACTTATTCAGTGCGATGATGGAAAAGGTTTAAAGGAGCTTTTAAATCAGCTGTTACTAAAGCTTTGGAGTAGCAATAAAAGAGGTTTCCCAGGAAACCCACAGATCTAAAGCATGGTTTGGAAAGCTTTAACAAGCTGTTAAGAAAGCCCTTTTTGGGGGGCATATCAGAAACCACCAAAAAATTATGATCCCGGGCCCACAGGGAAACACAGGTGGGTAAGAAGATCCCTGCATTTTTGGGAGGCAATAAACTCTGGGGTTAACTGGGGGCAAAAAGGGTTTAAAACCTGGGGGAAGCTTTTAAAAACGCAAAAAAAATTACGGCGCCAACCAAACAACACCTTCTAAAAAACCAAAATTTCCTTTGGGAAGAAAAACTGAGATATCTGTATGCCCCTGGAGAAGTTTTGAACCCAAAGCAACAGCCACAAACGGAAACAGATCCCATGGGGAGCATGGACACTTATGAAAAAAAAAGGGTTGTGGAGATGGACCCTCCAAATTTTATTTTTTGTCATTACCTCCCACCAGGCGGGCCTTTTGTTAGAGGGGAAATTGCAGTAGTGCCAAAAAATTTACGGTCCGCTTTAGTTTGGTAGTTTTCATTTCATCAAAAAGTAAGTGCCCTTTTATGGTCTCATCTACTGTTTTTTGTTATTTCCAATTTTGGGAACAAAATTTGAAAACACTAAAAAGTGGGTTGGACACTCTTTTTACCCCATTTAACATTTTCCTTGAATTTTATTTAGCCCCTCTTCTTTTTTTAACATGATAAAATTTTTATTTCCTTGTTCCCAAAAGCGTCTTTTATGTCACAGCTTTTAAAAGCAGAAAAACGGGGGCATTGTACCATTCCCTTTGTTATTGAAAAAAGAGAAAAACCCAACCCCCATTGTGGTCTCTTTAAAAATTTTTTTAATCGTATTAAATTTTAAAAAAAAATTTTTTATTTAAATTAATTAATTAATTACTGTTTTTTCTCCAGTGCCCAAAGTGGTTTTGAGTGTTTTGGGGTGAAGAATATATTCGTTTTGTGTCCTGCGCTATCAATGTCTTTTTTCAAACCCACAGTTGTGTTGTTTGGTGGCGGGTTGAGCAGAGTTTTGGGGTTTTGTCATGGGGAAATACTCTACCTTCAAACAGAGCCTCTTTTTTATTTATCATGACGGGATGCTTTTTTTGACCAATGTTTCCCAAACCCACCTTTTTTGGCCTTTTTTATAACACCTGTTGGTTGCAAGCTATACATTTTGGGGCCCTCAGCCCCAAACATATTTTTTGATAATGTGCCGTTCATCTCATCCTTCATCTTACCAAAAACCCTTTTTTGGGTTTACTGTAAATGCAAAGGACTGCCCTTTTGGAAAATTTCACGGTGTCTACCATGACTTGATCCCAGCCTAGTCCTTAAAAGGGGTTTTTGGGTAATATCTTCTGTGGGTAGGGTCTAGGGGGGAAAGAGTCTGTGTCTGGGGCCCAAGCCCCCTTACGCGGAAATTTTTGGTTTAAATTTTAATAATACAAAGAACCCCAGCATCAAAAGCTTTGACAGCCCCGGCACAAAAAAACCCAATAAATTCTGGTTTGTCTATTTTAAACGGCAACTTCTTCACATGATCCCATACAGATGTCAGGGAAATTGCCTGATTTCCTGGTAGCTTGGTTTTGATGTTAGCTTTATGGCTTCATTTTCTTTTGGGGACTAGTCTACATCTTTTCTTTTGTGGGGGGGTTCCCTTTTGTTTTACCAAACACCCTGTTTTTTCATGAGCTTGAAGTAATCCTTTTCGGATGCTTCAGTTGCCTTCGTTCTAAGATCAGTGTTCTTAAAGGATGTATGGTTTCTAAATTTGGGCTCTTGGTAAAAAACACAATGTTTACGATGAACGCGTAAAAATTAAACCCCATGCCTTGGGGTGGGAACTGTAGCAGTCTTTTTGTGACAAACATTCTTGTTTCTTGCCCATTTAATTTTTGGTAAAGTTTTGGGTTTGGGTTTTTTTGGGCGATGTTTTGAGCCTTTCTGCAGCCATTGGGTGGGGGTCATTGTGGGGAAACATAAATTTTCCCTTTGGGGATGGGACAAAATCTACTTCTAAGATCCACCCCAATTGTTTTTGATCGGGCCCCTTTTGTGTTTCATTTTTGGTCCCATAAACGAAAAAAGGAAACCATTAAAACAACTAAAAAGTTTCTTAGTGGTAGTAAACTGACAATCCCCCACCATAAAGATTTGTTTGCGCCCAAAGTACATAAATTGTATTTTTGGGGGGTTTTTTAAAGGATCATAGTCTTTAAATATTTGTTGTTGGCCTTACAGAAATTGTGTGATCCCCTACTGTGCCCCCACGCGGGACCATCCTAAATCATTTGGGCTTTGGCAGGTCAGACAAAAATCAATCTGCACCCTGTAAACTTAAGAAAGAAACCCCAAGACTTCCCCGGTTTCCCAGTAATATAGTGTGATGGGTTTTTGTTTTTTAATGTTTAAGGGCCAGTCTTTCTGTATTTCTCAAAGTTTTTCGCAAGCAAAAAATTAATCAGCAAGTAGTTTAATTGATGATGGTAATCGCCCATCGTCCGACACTGAATTTTTTTGCCTTTGCCATGAGCATGCTGATAGTCATCATCATGTTTCCCCTTTCCCCGTCAATTGTTAAAAGAATGCTTTTTTGGCGGCAGCTTTCTTTATAAAACCTTTTCCCCTTGAGTCCTTGTACTCATAAGGTTTAGACCCCCTTTTTTTGAAAGCTTTGTGTCAAAGGGATTTTTTGAAAATTAGAATTTCTCGTAAAGAAAAAAAAAAAGGGACTCTGGAAGTTTCCCATCAGGTTTTTGCAAAAATAAAAAGAAGGAAAAAGCTATTTAGTGAAAAAGTCGGGTTTACTTCTTGATGATGTCCCAAGGCAATAGGCTTTATCTCTTCAGTTATCCCGCAAAATTTTAGGTTTTGAGTCTTTTAACCTCTTTTTTTGGGGGAAAAAGTCTGGAAAGGTTTCCCTTTTTTGGGGTTCTACTTTTATTTGTAGTTTTACCTTACTATGTGCTGCCCCACAAAAATTTAAACCACTGTTGTGGTCTTGATCTTTGACGGGTGTAAATTGTCTGCCACTGCGGGTGATAATAAAATTCCCAAAAATCCAGAAAATGTGGGGCAGAAACATACTTTTCCCTGGTCTTCATCGGACATAATGACCCTCTTGCAGGTTAGCTGTTGGGGTAGGGGTTTTTTGATTCGTTTTCATTGTTCAAGAAAATTAGGGGGCCGTCTGGTCCTCTATACAAAACGGGGTTTTTGTGGGGTGCCCCCTCCGATCTAACAAAAACAAAAGCAAATGAAAGATTTGTGAAAATGGTAAGACTTTTTTTGGAATATTTTCCCGGTCCCGGTCCTTTATATGGTAAAAATGTTAAAATAAAAGTCGGTTAAAAATACATTTTTTGGACTCTTTTGTAGCTTTTTTTATTTCTTAAAGTACACCTTGTTTTGGTTTTGGGTGTTTTACAAGTTCAGTGATTGTTTTCGGTCTCACTTTAAAATTGTTTTTGTGTTTTTTCTGTTTTCCTTAAAAGGGGGTAAAACGAACCAAGTTCGTCCGAAAAACTCTTTTTTGTGTGATGTTTTGTTTTTCGGGTCAATAAGAAAATCATTGTTCTAATATGTTATAATGAAACTGGTTTTACTCATTAGCAAGGGGTCAAACAGGGTTTCTTATAGGAAATTTACCTATTGTGGGGCCCTTTTTTGAGATCCTAAGGGGGGTTTTAAACCCCCCTGGGTTTCCTTAGCCCTTTTTCCCCAGGTGTACACTTCCCCCATGATGGGGGGGTTTTATTTCCCTAAATTTTGTAAAATTTACCCCTAACACCCACGGGAAAATCTTTTCCCGGGTAAAGCCCAAGTTTGGGTTCAAGATTTTCATGATATTTTGGGAAACTCTCTCTGCATTTTTTGCCTATAAAAACATTTTTTGGGCCGGGCACACACCAAATAAAATCCCTTTTTCCCCTTTGTTCTGAAGGGTTCAGCACAGCCACGTTTTCTACTGCATCTGGGTGGAAAGGGAATGTTTTCTTCTCCAAAAAGGGGAAAAAAACTTTGTTTTGCTGTGGGTTTTTTGGGAAAGGGAACTTTCCCAACTGTCCATCCTGACCCCCTTCATTCATGCTGTTTCTGCGGAATGTTCGAATTTGGGGCATCTTTTTTCTGCCCAGGTTGTTTTGGGAGCCCTTAAAAGGAGTTCAGTGTTTTTTTTGTTGTTGACCATAAAACAGTTTTTTTTCTTCTTTATTTGCCGTGTTGTATAGAATTTCGGGAAAACCAAACTGCACCTTTTATGGTGGATCTATGTTTAGGTTGTTTTTGGTTTTTTGGGTTGAGATTGCATCTTGAAGGTTTTTTGTACCCGTTTTGTGGTTGTAAAAACCATTTAGCTCTATTGCCCCAAAAACACTTTGTAAATACTGAGCCTCATTTAAAACTCAAAACTCATATAGTAAAAAAAAAATTTAAATTAAATTTAAATTTAATTTAAATTTGGGCCTTTTTTTTTTTTTGTTTTGTCCCGGTTTTGAAGCATTTGATTCTACTGCAGGTAATTTTAAAGCCCCTTTAAATTAGAGTACTCGCTGATCTTTAAAAGAAATGTCAGGCCCAAGAAAGAACCCTTTTTTATTATTTCCCTTTTTATTGAGTAAATTTGGTCCCAGGCTTGCTTTGTGTTGTTTGTTCTGGGGGTGGGAATTTTTGTGCTTGTAGTCATCGTACCACCCTTGAAGACGTTTGAATCCTCTTTGTTTATTGGGAATCTGTTGGGGTTTTTGCTTTTAATGTGTCAAAAATGGGGCTTAGCTTGGCAAATTTGTAAAAGGAAAATACAGCATCATGTTTTTTCTTTTTACGCACAATCTTTTTAAAAAAGACTGTTTGTGAAAATTTTCCGGGCCCTCCTGTGTTATTAAAGAAGTGCCCAAGGGGCCAATTGTTTGCGGGAGCCCCCAATTCCAGTCCCAAAGAGAGCAATGCCTTTTTTCCTGCTGGGGCTTTTGACGTGTTGCTGTACCTTTTTGTAAAAACCCAAACACAGAAAAATGCTGTTTCTTTTCCCTTTGGGCCCTTTTGTTTATTTTGGGAGTTGTTGCTCAATGTCATGTTTCCCATTTGTTTTGTTTGTCATACAAAAGGCATTGGCATTAACTTAAAGGTTTCAGGACCCTGGTGCAAAGGAATTTTTAGGTTTATTTAGCGATCTCATCTTTTTTCTTATACTTTTTAAAAAAAAATGTGTGTAAATTTTTTTGGTATTCATTCATTTTATTGGTATTCATTAAATTATTCCCAAAAAGGCACGCAATATTTCATTTCTGAAAGCCAATTAAAAAAATTTTTCAACACTTTTTTAAAAAAAAATGACACGATTTCAACTATTCCAATTTTACCGGTTTTTTCCCCAGTTTTCCCCCTTGGGGAAAAAATTTTTGCTAAATTTTAAAATTTGACTAACGGAAATAAAGAAAAATTTAAAAATCAAAATTTTCTCCCGTTTATGTAAAAAGCACTTAAAAAAGTAATTATTCTAATAATTAAAAGTGTATACGACGGATCTGTATTAGAAAAAGGCAAAAAGTGGTGCTGATAAAGTGTTCCCCACTTTAAAAGGTTTAAAAATCTTTCATTTAAAAACAAACATTTTTCCCGGTTTTTTCTTCTGGGAATTTTTTCAAATTTTTATGGGGTTTTTAATTTTTTTTCTGATATGCTTTTTTTTTTTTTATGTTTGCCAAATTTTGTTTTGCGTTGGCTCAAAGGCAGTGTTTAATTGGGGATTAAAGTCATTTGGGATGGGAAAAAAAAGGAATCATATTGTATTTGGGGATAAAATTCCGGAAAAATTTTTATTGCAAGCAGAGGCAATCAGGCATAACTTTTTTGGGTGGATCCCCCCTTTATTGTGGAAATTTTTTTCAAATGGTGGTTGATTCTTTGGCAAAACAAGGTGCCTTGAACACAGTACTGAAGTGTTTGATTTAATCTTGCATTTTTCGTTTATTTAAAAATTCCCTTTTAAGTTAAAGAAATGCATACATTTTTAAAAATTATAGAAAAACATTATCAGCAGTTTCTTTTCCCGGAAAAATTTGAAATTTTTAATTTCAATAAAGGGGATTAAATGCATGGAATACTAAATTTTTCAAAAAAAGTAACTTTTTGTTGTTCTATTTCCCTTTCGCCCCCATTTGTTGTTTGATTTGCCAAATTCCCTTTTTGGGAAAGTAAAAAAGGAGATGTTTTTGATATTCATAAGAAAAATGCCCTAGTCAAGAAGTTTTATATGGGGCTCTCGCAATTTTTAGTGTCAGTTGTGAAGTCATAAATTCTTCCCCCTGTAAAACCTTTTCTTTTAATTTTTAATAATATATATATATTATATATAAAAATATATATTTATTATTTATTTATATATATTTATTTTTTTATTTTTTATGTAGGTTTCTTATATATTATATATATATATATATATATATTTTATAACCAAAATATTTTATATATTTTATTTTGGTTTGGTGCAATTTTAAATATATTTTTTTATTAGTGTTGTGTGGTGGGGTGCCTGTAGGGGGGGAGGGAAAAAGAGGGAGAGATGCGGGGGTGTTAAAAATTTGGGACTTTGGTATGAATGCGGGTGTTCTAAATTTAAACCCTGTAGTGAATTTACATTTAAAAAAAACAAAACCAAAAAATTCATTAAGTCTTGGGAAATGATTGTCGGGGCAGTACAACAAACTGTGAAAATTAAAAATTGCAATGAGGTAGATTGAGGGAGGGTAATTTTTGGGCGCTTGGTGGGTCTAGGAAACAAGTTGACTTTTTTACTGGAAATGTTTTCCCCTTTAATGTCATTGTCACCGCCGCTGTTCCCCCAAAAGTAATAGCAAATCCCGAAGGGGTCAATTGAGGTTTTCCCGTTAAAAGTAATCCAACCTTTTAAAAGAAATGTAGCTCTGTCTTCTCTTGCAACCAGAAAAAAAACCAATGTGTATGATCATCCAGAGGAAAAATATGGAAGGAATGTTGCCCAAAGTGGTTGATGGTTTAGTCATGAGTCTTTTCTATGAAGCAAAATAACGTTTCCTTTTTCTGTAATGTATTTCTCTACTTATTTCTGCTGGCCCGATTGTTTTGCTAGTGCTATGTTTACTGGTCCCGCATTTTTTGGCTTTACGGAAAGGGTTTTGTCAGCCGCCCCTTTGAGAGTGTATGGGCTAATAAACCAATCTTGATCTGCCGGACGAGCTTGGTTTGAAGTGCCATTTATTTGCTTTTTTATGTTTCTTTTTTGTAAAATATCTGCTAATTTCTTAGCTTAACATTACGCAACTGGGCAAGTTTTGGGAAACCCCAGGTTTCTTAGCTTCTTCTATTGCTGTTCGCTTTTTAAATATCCCCCATGTGTTATCAAAAGCATAAACTTCACAATCTCCCATCCTTTTCAAATCTTGTAAATCACCCCAAAATCTTTAAGCTCAAAAAGTTTGGGGATGTTTCAGGTGTCTTATTACGGGACCGCGTGACATGGTTTGTTGGTTAAACAGATTTATATTATTTTTTTTCTAATGTAATTTTGTAAAATTTTTACAGTAAAACCCGTTCTTTGTGCTGCCCTCTTTGATTTTTTTATTTGGAGTGTTTCATGGAAGCCTTCTTCCCAGCTCTTTGAAAATTTAATGTAGTAAAAAATTTTGTGCTGCGTTTCACAGTACTTGCTCTGCTGGGTGGAAAAGGTTTCAGGGAGATCAGAAGGGGTGTTTAGGAAGAACCCCTTTTTCACCCCTTTGTTTTGTGTTGGGTTTTAAAAAAAAGAAAGTGGACAAAAAGTTTAAGAGTTTACTGCCATGTTAATGGGTCTTTTTACCGACATTGGGTTTTTTTCCTTTCCAACATCATCAATTCCACCAGGAAAAAGTGGGCCATGTTTAAACCCAAAACATGTTAAAGCAATTTTATGTGGGATATTTTTTTTTGTTTTTTGGTGAAGGTGGCTGTTTAAAATGACTCTTAGGGCTAGCCTTTGGGTTTTGGGTTTTTCCTTTTATACCAGCCTTTTTTTTGGGGGAAAGAATCCTTTTCCAGTGTGCAGAAATCTAATAAACTTCTTGCCCCAGTTAAAAAGTATTTCGTCGTTCTTTGTTTTTCTATTTGAACCAAACCGTTGTATCTGTGAAATTTGGGCCATGATCTGTGTAGAAGACCTCGTGCAAAAGGGAAAGTTTTTTGTTTTACAGCGGTTGTCATTTGGGATGGCTAGTTTTAAAAGGTAAACCTGACTGGATTTTTGTTTGTGTTATAAACATTTTTTTACTATTTGAAAATAATGTTTTAATATTTAAAAAGATGCAAAAAACGAAGGCTGGATTTAACCCATAACCCCAAAAACAAATTTCCCTTTTAAAAAGTAGATGTTGCTGTGTCCGAGGGCATTGATCTTCGAGTTTAAAAATTCCCAACCCCCCTGAAATCATACTTAAACCCAAACCCTTTTAAGGGGTGATGCCCTGCGAAGCCAAAGGTTGTCTAATCCTTTTAAAAGTTTTACCAAAAACCCCTTAAACTTTGGGTATCACTGTGCCAAAATAAGGGCTGTGGTTTTTTGTTTTAAAATGCTTTACCAATGAAACCCTCCAAAAACCCGTTAGTAAAATCTGGGTTTCAGGGTTTTTTTGTGTTCTTTCGTTTTGGCATGTGGTTTTCTGGTGCAGGTTCCCCCCTTTCACTGTAGCAACTTCAATCCCTTTAAAAGGGAGGGGTAACATAAAGGCTTGTATGAGAGGGTGTGCCCAAAAAATTTTAAAATTTGGGTTCTAAGACTGCATTTTTAGGGCAAACACAGGACAAAAATCATGGCCCTGGGGGTTGTATTTGTGGGGTTTTCCAGGAAAGTTTAAATATGGCTGGTGGCCTCCAAAAACATCTTTCTCACGGGGAAACAAGAGTTGTTTTGGTTTTAATAGAGCAAATTTCAAATGGAAAAGCCATGGCGGGCTTTTATTCTTGATAAGAGTGAAGGGTTTAAAAAGGGCCAGGATTAGGAGGATTTAAAGACTCTGTTTTTGGGCCTATGTGTGATTTCTTGCTTGGTTTACCGGAAAAGGGAAAAATCAAGTTTTTTTGGGTTTTGGACTGGGTTTGTTCCCCAGAAGCAGGGTTTTTAGCAAATTTGAAGGGCAGTATTAAATCGGTGTTGACCCCCCACCATCAAGCATCAAGCATTATCAAGGGTGTTCTTCACTATGCAGGTTAAAGGGAGACTTTGCTATAGGAATTTGGTTTTTAAAAGCTGCCTTCCAACATGCAGTTACAATAGGAACAATTACAAAAATAAAAAAACAAAATCTTTTTTGCTGGAGATGATGTGCAGCTTGGAAAAAAATGAAAGGGGTAAAAAATAAACCCGCAGCCGTAGTTGTACAGGAGCCCTCAGAAGCAAAAAAATTTTAAATAACAACAACCCAAAAAAGCAACAAAAAAATGGGGAAAAAACTAATACCAAAACCTCAGAAAACAAAATAAAAAAAAAAGTTATTTCCCCCTGCAAAAGAAAAAACACCACGGTTTTATGATTGCTTTTAAAAATTACTTGTTTTAAACGGCCCCTGCTTTTTTTTATTTTAGAAAAAAAAGAAAACCAAAAAAAACCAAAATAAAACCAGTAACGCCCACAAATGCTCGGCCATAAACCCCTTCCCCTTTTTTTGCGTTGGGTAGCAGCCCGCTAATCATGGCCCAAAATTTTTCCAAAAAAGTGTGGGTTTCCAACTTTGTTGGCTAATTTTTTTTTAATTTGGTTTGCTAAGTGGGCCCAGTTGTTTCTTAAAAAGCCCGGGCCTGTGGGTGCGGAAAGGGGGTGGTGGTGGAGGTGGTGGGGGTTTTGCTTCCTGTCTGTGCATACACGTGTGCTTTTAGTGAAACCCAAAAATGTAAATTTACTGACAAAATGTTAAGCCCTTTTCGCCAAACGGTTTTTACGGATTCTTTCCACTAGTGTTGTGTTTCATAAAGAATGAGGTGGATTGTTTTTTTTTTTTTTTATTCTGCTAACCGAGATTGTACGTTGTTGGGGCTGTTTTTTGTTTAAGGGCCTCTAATCTTTCTTGGGGTTCATCTTGCAGATTTTTTTGATGCTGTGTGATTCTTTCTTTTATTCCTGTCCAAGATTTGCATTGTCTGCTTCTGCTAGCTTTTTTTTTTCCCAGTTCGATTTTTTTTGAGTTTAAAACACCTAGCTTTTCTAAAATTTTTTTTCAGTTCACCTCTTAAACTCTGTTAAATGCTTGATTGAACCCCCTTTTTTTTCGCATGGGTAAAGGGGGTTTTTCATTTTTTTGTTTTTTGTTTCTGTGGGCTTTGTCTGCTTGTGTGAAGCTAGTTTCCAATTTTAGAATAGGTTTTAGTTGTTAGGGTTTTGGGGACCCGTGCAGGCTTTTCAAGTGGTAGATTTCAATGTTTGTTGGGGGTTTTGGGGGAGCTTTTTTAGTTGTTTTAACGCTTGCTAGGCCCGTCTGTTAGTGTAGGTTTGGGCTTCCTAATACCAAGTTTTCTCTGTTAAAACAACACTTAGTCCTTTCTTGAGTGTATTTTTTTCTAAAAAAATGGATGAGGGGGTTTTTTTTTCTTTGTTAATGGAAAAAATTTTGTTTCCCGTGTCAGTTATAGCTTTCGATTGTTTTTTTTGTCCATATCTAGTCAGTATGGTCTGTAATTCTGGTGTTGGGGTTTTCCCAAAAAAAGTGTGAAAATCTTTAACCCTGCTTTCTAATAATTCTTTCGGGCTGAATGAAGGGGTGCTCAGTGTTGCTGTTCCCCCCTATCTTCAGCTTGGGAAAAAAAAACATCATCGATATCTATATCATAGTCTTCCATTTTTTCTATTTTGTTTTTTTTTTTTTTTTGCTACCCATAAAAAAAAGGCCCCAACAAACATTTGGGTAATCCTTGATCCCTACAGATGTTTAAAAGATCCCCTTTGGATAAAAGGAAACAGACAGGGCAATTTTTTATTAAAAAAACAACCCTCCCCTATTGAGAAAATCAGGGTTCTGCTGTTGGTTTCCTAATTTTGGAAAAGATGATGTCATTGTTTTTGGCAAAAACTAGGCTGCCCCGTTTCAGATTGAATAGAGTCTGAAAAATGATCCAAAAAGAAGTGTGGGAGCAAATTAGGAAAGGGCTATTATAAAAAAGATTAGTGTCCAAAAATAGAAAGGGAGAGAAATGTTGTCACTTTAAAAAAAAGCAGACATATTCTTGATCTATTTTGTTTTTGGGGTGACAAAAGGAAAAAAGATCTTTTTTTATCAGGGGGGTACAGGATGTGAGGGACTTAAAAAACAGAGTAGGTTCCCGGTTTTAAGGGGCACAGGAAAAAAGATGCAGCAAAAGCAAAAGCCTATGGTAAAAGGGTTTTGTATTCCTCTTGGGCTTTGAACGGCTCAGTCTAAAATCCCTTTCTACAGGCGCACTCAGAGGGCAGGCTGTGGTTGGCGCCCTTTTAAAGAAGTGCCGTTTTTATTAATCCACTGACGCTGACGCAAAAGTACAAAAAAATCTGGAATTTTCTTTAGAGTATGATTTTTGTCAATCACCCCGGGGTTTGGGATTTCTTGATTGCACAAACAATATCAGTCAAGGCTTGCTACCTATTTTTGAAAGGTGCTTAACCAAAAGCAATAAAGAAGAGTTTAAAACAGTACTGTGTGGAACTAAATTGAAAACTCCCGCAACATCGTTAAAAAAGGGAAAATTTAATGCTGTTTTAAGAACCAGCTTTGGGCCCCTTTTTTTCCCGTCAAGTAAAAAGGTTTTTTAATCCCCCATATTAAAAATTTAATTTATGTTCTATAGAGGGACAAACCCAAAACAGTTACGCCCCCAGGTTATTTTCCTTTCAAAATTTTGAAAGAGGTTAAAAAAAAACTTTGGTTTCTGGTCAACACAAAGATAACCCCTACTGGTGGGTTTCAAGCAAATCTTTAATCTGCAAGAGGGTAGGCTTCATGAATTTAACATTTAAATATGGGATTGTGGGTTTACTTAAGTTCAAAATGATGTAAGCTGCATGGTTCCGGAAAACGCGTTGAAAACGGCTCAGAAAAGGGAAAAACCCATTTAAATAGGAAAGGCAAAAAAAAATTTGAGCCCATTTAAAAATATTATTTTTTAGTGATGGGGCACAGCTTTAACATAGAAGGAAACAGACTAAGAGAAGTTGTTTATAATGGAACCCGTAAGTTTTTACCAAAAGAAGCCCCACTGCTCTCTAATTGCAGGAAAAGACTGGGTGTGGGCAAAACTGTATTTTTTTTAGAATTTTTTCAAACAGTGTACAAAAATCTTTTTGGTTCATTGTTTTATTTTGTCCAAACCTACACAACAATGGAGCTACAGGAGAGAAAATTTTTTTTGGGGGCCGATGAGAATTTTAATTATAGTCCCAAACCCTCTGACAGGTAAGCGCGTGTTTAGAATGCTATTCAGGGGTGTTTTAAAATAGGCAGGGCCCCTTTTTTTAAAAGACGGGCCCGCCCCAGCGAGCGTGACATTGGTTTGGAAAGGAATAGTTTGTCTAACCCCGCTTTCAAGGGAGAATTTCAAGATATCTGTTTGGTTGCCCGACACAAAAAAAAAATAGCATATTAAAAGTTTTCTGTGAACAAAAACAAAGTCATTGAATTTTTCACATGAAAGACAGAGGGGGTTTAAAAATTGCCTTCGAGAGAATGATGTTTTTACAGACGGACAAGAAAGAGAAAAAATAAACGAAAATGAGAACTCAAAGCATTTGTTTAAAAATAATACCCAAAACAGACCAGCGACTAAATACGTTTTAGTGTAAAAAAACCCAAAAAAGTTTATTTTTTAAAAACCACACAAGAACATGCAGAACAGAACAAAATTATAACATACACTTCACACACAAACCACATAATTTAAAAAGCAGTGTAGGCCTACCCGCTTTTGTTGTATTGGCAACATACCCCAAACTTTTTTTTTAGCAATTTGGGGGGTGGCTAAGGGATTGCACCTCAGAAAGGAAGGTTTATTTTTTATTTTTTTTTAAATCTTTTATGCCCCTTTGGGGGGGCCCGTGGGGAAGTAGGAATGCGGTTTTTCAGGGCAGGCCGGCATAGCTGGAAAGGCCCTGGGATAAACCCCCCGGTGGGTAGCAGTAACTACAGGCCCTAATTTATGTTTTTGTGTAATGAAATTTGGGTTGAATGCGTGTGTTGGCATTCCAACAGTCGTGAATGCCGGAAATCTTCTCCGCTACCAAAAGCTCCATTGCAGTGCCCTCTAAACCGCTCTCCTTCTGTAACGGAGCCTGGGTAGCAGAGAAGGTTTTGCACTTTTTTAATTTAAATTTTTTTTTTTTAATTCAGCACAGCATAGCATAAATCAAATAATAAAGAAGAAGTATTAGTTTCTTTCTTTTTTTAGTATTTTTGTATTAGTTCTTGACAATATATTGTTTCGCATAAATTCCCATAATTTTATATTACCCATCAAAAATAAAATAGGAACATTTTCATTTTTAGTAGAGAGATAAGATGTTAATAAGTTCTTGACAAAATATTTGATTAGTTATTTATAAGTTGTTGATAAAGTTCTTGACAATTCTTGATAAGAATTGTTTTAGCATAAATTCCCATAATTTTATAGTTTTAAACCCATCAAAGCAGATTGTAACTTTTTTTAAATTTATTACAAGTGATAGGGAAAAAGCCAACTTAAGGTAAAGTGCTCTTCAAACTTACCTAGTTTTTATAAAAACATGGCAACTTTTTGGGACGATGAGGCGCAGACGAATCAGCCCAAAGTTGCGGAGTTTTATATAAAAACTAGGTAAGTTTGAAGAGCAGTTGAGCTTAAGTCGGCTTTTTCCCTATCTCTGGTGTTCTGGGTGCTAGCCTTTTGAATATGGTGATAAACCAAGGTCTCACGTGCAATATTAATCTAGTGCACGTAAAGAACAGCAATAAGAAGGTTGTCCCTGGCAAAACTCTGTACGAAAAGCAATTGTGATAGGAAATAAAATACATGTTCAGACAGGAAAATAAAATAAATATGGGTGGTGCTGCTCTTGTGGTAATGCGCTCTCGTTGGGGAGAGCAGCCCAAATTTCATGCAGAGAAATCTGCTGTGACTCAAAGGGCATACAATACAACACATCACAATACATTACAATACAATACCACCTAACCTCACCTATCCCGTAGTCCCTTGAAAGTGGGGGCACTAATGAAGATTTTGCAACCAGCATCCTTTCCCACTCACCAAGGTCCTCCACTTTCTGTAGCAATTCATTCCATCAAAACCAATTCCCCTCTTTGATGTTGTCTTCCCAGAGTTTTCTTTTTCTGCCTCTTCGTCTCCCTCCCGTCTCCCTCCTTGTACTGTTCCCTGTAGGAGAGTTTTGGCCCTCCAGATTTTTCGTGAAATTCGGGCTGTTCTCCCTTTTGGAGAGCGTGTTGCAACAAGAGCAGCGCCATCCTTTTTGTCTGAAAATGTATTTGTTTCCCTATCAGACTGGCGTTTTTCTAAGAATTTTGTCATGGACAACTCTCTTGTTGCTGTAGGTTCTTTTGCGTGCGCTGACTAATTTTGTGTAACACACTAGACCTCGGTTTATCGTCTACTCTGAAAGAATAGTACCCAGACCACCACTTATTTGGTTTTAATGGATGGGGGAAGAGTTTCAGGCCCAAGCGGGAATTGAACCACCATACACTTCTGACCCAGACTTTTCACTTTCTAGACAAGCGCATTACCTCTATACCAAACCCAAACCATGGACATGATTTGGGACTGCATCAGTCTGATCTAGAAGCTGTTTATCTGGGCAAACCTGGTGGAATTTCAGTTTTTGATCCCTCATCCCATACTTAAGCTACCCGATGCAAAGTATGAATGGTATTGTTTTTTCTTGCGGTATTGTATTCCTTACCGTGGCACTTTTGTTTTCAGCGGGGTTTTTCTTGGATTATTTATATCTGACAAGATGCTAAAGGGGGAATTCACCAGATTCCCCAGGACTAGCTTTTGTCTTCTCCAGCTGGGCCGAAATCCATTGGCAAAAGTAGTTTGTAATTGTTCCGCCCCCAAATGTGACTGTTCCCTTTTATGGTTTTCAGTGTGTCAGCCATTATTTTCTTAAGAAGATAAAAAAAATAATAATAAAATAATAATGTAATAAAACAAACTAAAATTTAAGTATGGAAATTTTAAGCGTGAAAATTGTAAAGCAACAAATCAAAGGCTCAGATGATTTTTTCAAAAATGAAAAGCGTTTTTGTATCGGTTTTAAAATATAAAGGGGTGGGGAAAAAGGACATCCTTGGGGATTCCCTCGTGGATGGGAGCTAATCTCTTTGTGCTGTCATAGAGACTGCCTGGGTTTCTTTTTTTAAAAATCATTTAAAGGTTCTGAGCGGTTAGTATTGATGTTACAGCCCATGGTTGCCCACAGAGGTGTATTCCCGACTCTGTTTAATGCCCCCTAAAGTCACAAAGACATGGTTTAAAAATCTTGTTGGTTTGCAAGTATTTCTCTGAGTATTCTAAGATTAAAATGTGTTTGTTTTTGCTCTGTCCTGACTGAAACGGCCCTGGGCTTCTTTGATGACTCTCAGCTTAGACTTTTGTCGTTCAGGGGGATATGATTGACTTTGCTTGAAAGGTGATCAAACTGATGATTTTAAATAGTTTTGCCATGTTTTAAATTGCTTTTCTTTTTGGGGAGTGATAATCTGCACTGTGTCCAAGGTGTTGGGCCCCTGCTCTGTTTTCCAAATCTTTTTGCAGATAGTGAATAACACCTTTACTGGCCTCCCTATTTTAGGGTAGTTCTGATGGAATGTTGTCTACTCCTGCTTTCTTCCCTCTTTTAGTGACTTATGCCTTTCAATTCTTCCCCCTCGATGGGCTAGCTGGTTGTTGGTTTGGGGGAGGGACATCTAACACCTTTGGGGTTTTTGTTGTTGTGTGATAGTAATGGCTATATATGTTAGGAAAGAGTCTTCTAAAAATGAAGCCTGTGATTTTGGAAAAAAGACTTGAGGATACGCTAATAGTTGCGGTTGTAACAGATCCCT
>CM054155.1:53930670-54148170 GCA_028751875.1 Rapana venosa
GAAAGACTACAGCATTCGTTTTTTTATGAAAAAAAGTCACTAATAACATCACAAGCTTTAGCAAATTCGAGGAAAAGGGCATCAGTGTTGTTTATATTCAAAAGACATTACTAATTCAGTTGTATTTAGCCAGTATGACAAGAGTGTTTTAAACAAAAATCTGACTGGCTTTCATTAAAAAGATCATAAGTTTTAAAATGACAATGCAAATGGAATACAATAAGTTTTTCTAAAGGTTGAAACAGGACTGACAGTATGGTATGGATATTGATCTATAGTTAGATGGATTGGTTGGATCTCCTGATTTGTGTAAAGCTATTACTTTTGCTCATTAAAACTTCAATTGGAAGTAATTCTTGTCAATGCATGAGTAAAATGTGTACGTTTATTTATTTATTTATTTTTTTTATTCTTCTATATCGAGGATAATGGAATAAGAACTCATGTGTTTTTTTTACATCCAGTCCCCGTGTGTATGCGGTTTTGTAAATTTTGTCATCTGTTCCTACTGGCACACAATGGCCTACTCTTTTGAAAAGTGGTACAGGATTTAACGTGTGCGCAAGATGTTCTGCATGCGTTCGCACACAAGCCTCGGTTTACAGTCTCATCTGAAGGACTTTGACATTCAGTTCGATTTTTTTGTCAAACTGGGAAGAAAGGGCGAGGCTGGGAATCGAACCCAGAACCTTACGGTTTACTTGTGGCAGGCAAACGTCTTAACCATCCTACCATCTTCCTACGTTAGAGTATCAGTTATAGTATACTTTTATGCACTTAGTTTTTTTAAATATTTTGCTATTGATTTTGTTTTAATTTCAGTAAACTGTTAAGCACTTCTGTTACTGTTATTGGGGGTATGACAAATTTGGAAGAAATGCTTTTTGATGAACAGTAATGTTTTAGTTCTAGCAGTTAGTTTTGATTTTGTTCTCTCAGTATGTATTAAAGATCCAGCAATGTTTGTGAAGTGAGAGTTAAGTTTTTCTCCTGGTATTTCTTTTATGACCTTTTGAGAAGTCCTCAGGGCATTAATGGCTTTCCAAATTGTTCTTGAATTCTGGGATGAAGACAGTGAATCTTGAAAGTGTATTAGTTTGGCCTTTGTGCTTCATTGAATTGGCTTTGTTTTTTTGCCTTTTATATTCATCTTTTTGCTTTGATTTAAAATACAATCTCTTTGATTCATTTCTTTTTTGTGACTTCTTTTGTTGACCATGTATGTTTTATGAAATGTTTTATTTTTTCTCATAAATAGCTATAATGTATCTCTCCAATAGGTAGTAGCTTCATCTGGATTGGTAATTTGATAAACATAGTTTATGTTTGAGCGTAGTATGCCATTAATGAAGGTATCTTTATCAACATGTCTAAAGCAGCCCTACGATTTTTCCTTGTGTCCTGGTTTTGGTATCTTTATTCTTTTTTCCTCCATGTAAAAGTAACGAAAGAGTGATTGCTACAACCTGTTTGCACTGAGCATGTATGCTGGTCTTCAAAGTTATGTGAATGTGATTAGTAATACCAGTGGACAATCAATTAATTGCTCTTAACTGCACATGGCATAATTAATATTCCACTTTGATCCAGGAACAGTCAGATCAATGTTGAAATCTCCCATAAGAAAAAATTATTTGGACTTTAGAAATGCGACATCCATCACTAAATTAAAGTTATCATAACAGTCAGTTGTTTCAGATGGGTTCCTCTAGATGAAACCAAGTATAATCGATTTACAGCATCTATTCATATAGATTATACATGAAACTGTTTAAGATGTGTTAATCTTTTCCATGACAAGAGTGTCACACAGTATAAAAGCAAACCTGTAGATCTTACAGTCACAGGATCAAGTCTTATAGTGTCATAACCTGGCATGTACATATCTTAATCTCAAATAAAACTATTGAGTCTCGACTCTGCAACACAAAATATATGAAAGCTAGTTCCTTAATTATGTACAATAGATGATATTTCTTCAGTCTTGTTTCTGGCACTGTTAATATTTAAGTATTCTTCACGAAGTCTTTCATGAGAAGGCCATGAATCCAGAGTAGAAAACATCGTAGTTATACAACGTTATATGTATCTTGTATCAACGAAATTTACAACTTTCTTTTAAACAAACAGCTCGTAAGACTGGTGTGGGCTAACAAATCAAAGGATAAAATACAAATCACTGGTTCTTGAAATGCGTAGCTGTATATTGCAAATGTCCTTATACTTTGTGTATATAAGCATTAGTTATATAACAAGCAGCCTGCACATCCACAAAATGTAGACTTGAATTATCAAGAAAGTAAAAAAATGTAGCTCCAGGGAAAGAAAAACTGTGTACGGTAATTAACAACCAGTCAATGAAGCACAATCATTAATCAAGTCAACAATCAAATGACCAAACAAAGGATATTTGCTTAGGAAAGCACGTGACACAACCCATACAACTATGCCAGCTAGACCTGCTACACTTATAGTAGCCAAGACATTATCACTAATAGAAACAAAGTAACCTGCATCCACTTTCGGAATGCTGCAACACATTCATTCATCCTTTTACATTTTCATGCACAGTATGTCATGCACAAATGAACACTTTACTTGTTTACTTGAATTGAGACTTATAGTGTATTCAACATTCGTTATTTTTTCATCACTGTGTTTAATGTTATAATTATTAGGATGTCAGAAAATAAGCCTTGGATGAAAGAAAATGGACTTAGAGTAGGGCATTTAAACATTAATCACATGATCAACAAATTGATAGAAATATCATCAAATATGACAAATTCGGGACAGTTTTTTCATATATTCGGATGCTCAGAATCTCGATTATCTTCAAACATTTCCAATAACGATATATCGTTCCCTGGCTACAATAATGTATGTAAAGATCCTATGCAAGACAGAGAAACAGGTTTACTACTGTACATCCATCAGTCACTGCGATTCAAAAGAATAGATAGTTTAGAACAACATAATGTAGAAGCACTTTGGATCGAAATTCAAATAAAATATAATAAACCAATTCTCTTGTGTTTTCTTTACAGGAATCCAGCTGAGAGAGTCAACTGGATTGATCATTTTATTTCAATGATGGACGAGGCTTACAATCAGTCAAGAGAAATTATAGTTTTAGGAGACTTAATATAGATTATTAAAAGATAACTATAACTGGAACCTCACTTATAAATCCTATGGTCTGACTCAATTAATACAATCACTGACACCTATAACCAATGTCTCCAAAACACTAATTGATCATTTATATGTTACTGATCCCAAAAATATTATAGAAACAGCTGTCCCTGAGTGTGGTTGCAGTGATCATTTTCCTATTTGCTTTACATGGTCAAAAAAGGGTGCAAAAATTCCGAAACTGAGTCACAAACAATTATTTTTCGAAATTTTTCCAAATCGACAGTGAAAACTTCATTTCCGATCTTCTTCTTTCTCCTCTCAATAGCGTCTATCAATATACAGATCCTGATCAGGCTTTAAAAGTTTGGTATAGTATTTTTCTTAATGTATACAACAAACATGCTCCTTTACAGACCAAAAGAGTTAGATATCGAATAAAACCTCCATGGCTAACCAATGAAATCCAAAATGCTATATATCACAGAGACTATTTGTTGAAACATGACTGCCGTGAAAACTATAAAAAGCAAAGGAATAAAGTAACTTCTCTGATACGAGCTGAGAAAAAGAAATATTTTCTCCATCTGATAGATGAAAAGGAAAATAGCAGATCTATTTGGAAAGCTATAAATCAGCTAACTAATAAAAACGCAAAATTGTCAACAAATATACCTAAAGACATATCAGCACCCAAATTAAACTAACATTTTTTCACTGTGGCTAAACAAATAATACAAACTGATGATTCTAATAACAATGACTTAGATGAATTACAAAAATACTGCCTTGAAAAAAACATTCGTTCTTTTGTTGAAGTGCATCCTGTAAGTGTTCAAGAAGTTTCCATTGCGTTAAAACGTTTAAAACAGACTGGCAGTCATGGCATTGATGGAATTGATGGTAAAATTCTGAAACTATCTTCTCACGTTATGGCGGAAACTCTCACATATATTTACAGTCTTTGTCTGGATAAACAATACTTCCTTAAGGCCTTAAAGCAAGCAAAAATCATTCCCTTGTTTAAATCAGGAAATACTGCTGATCCATCTAACTTCAGACCTATTTCTATATTATCAGTTCTTTCAAAACCCCTGGAACAACATATACATAAGTGTATTCTTTCCCATCTAAACAAGTATAACCTTATACACCCAGATCAGTCGGGGTTCAGAGAACATCCCTCATGCCTTACAGCTTTAACAAAACTGATAGATCGGTGGTTATCAAACAAAAAAAAGCAATTTACAGGAGTATTATTTGTTGATTTCGCTAAAGCGTTTAATCAAAAACTTCTCCTTAAAAAGCTATCAGCTTACAAACTATCTCTCAGCACACTGAATTTAATCTCATCTTTTCTTTCTGATAGACAGCAGAGAGTGTCTTTGAACGCATCTATCTCCAGTTTTCGTCCAAATGTTTTTGGTATACCCCAAGGCTCTGTTTTAGGTCCTTTGCTGTTCTTATTGTATTTCAACGATCTTCCTTTATTTATAGGAATTCAGTGCGAAATGTTTGCAGATGACACCACCTTAGAAATAACTAAATCAAACGCTCATAAAGTCTATGATACCATGCAAAAAAGTATTGAACACCTTGTTAAATGGACACACTTAAACCATATGGCTCTTAACCCACATAAAACTAAATTTATGTTAGTCACAAATAGACAAAAGCGACAGAATCTTACTCAGACATTACCAGATCTTTATATTTCTAATGTAAAAGTTGACCAAGCAGTAAATCACAAAGTCCTAGGTGTAACCATAGACAATAACATATCATGGTCAAAACATTGTGAAAAACATACTGCAAATATTGCATCTAAATTGTATCAGTTTAAAAAAATAAATAACTTTTTAGATCTTCATACAAGAAAAATATTGTATTATGCATATATTTAGTGTAATATTGATTATGGTTCTACACTGTGGGATCTAGCTAGCAAAAATATACTTAAACCGTTAATAAGTGTTCATAAAAGAGCCATCAAAATTACCATTGAAAAATCAAATTCATTAATAGCATCTGACTACAAACAAAGCAAATGTTCTACCTCTCCAAGCAAAACTTCTATATAACAAAGGGATTTGTATGCATAAAATACTGCACGGAAATGCTCCATTTGTTCTTAAGAACATGTTTACCATTAATGAATATCGACATTCACATAAACTGAACCTTCCTTTTACGACCATTTACTCTATGCAAATCTAGTCTAACATATTCTGGAGGATGGTTGTGGAATAATTTACCAGAATTCATAAGATCTGAATCAAACTTTAAAAAATTCAAAAGCAGGTTGTACAATTACCTTATGGATCTCTCTGACTTGAGCTATGTCCAAAGATGTATTGAGAACAATATTATATGCATAAATTTTTTTTTCTCACTGTATCAGAGTATATTTCGTTTTGGTATATATAGCTTTGATGATCTCTCTCTCTCCCCCTTTCTCTCCCCCCCCCCCCTCTCTCTCTCTCTCATCTCTCTCTCTCATCTCTCTCTCTCTCTCTCTCTCTCTCCCTCTCCTCTCTTCTCTTCCCCCTTCTCTCTCAAGTTTGTATTCTCTCTGACACTTTAAAAAAAAATGTTGTTCAACAAATGACTCGAAGAAACATTAGGTGTATTTGTCATATCATCATTCCATCAAGCTCCATACAGTTTATATGTGATCATAATTAATCTGTTTATGATGATGGTGGTGATGATGGGGATAATGATTGAGGTGATGACAATGATGATTATAGTGGTGATGTTTATTGTAATTATTATGATTCACTTTGCTTATATTTTTGTCTTTTTACGTTCTTTCTTTCTTTCTTTTCCAAGGCTGGATGTAAAAAAAGTCTTGTACTTATTCTATTACCCTCAGAAAATAACATTTCGTTATCGTTATCGTTATTGTTATCGTTATCTCTCTCTCTCTCTCTCTCTCTCTCTCTCTCTCTCTCTCTCTCTCTCTCTCTCTCAAACAATGTTCGGTCTCAAAAGTAAGAGAAGTTTTGTAGGCAACTGGCTTTAACATTGTTTGGCTTCAATAGGATGTTGGAGATGTAAAACTTTTCTTAGCCACATTCAAACAGAGGCTTGTCAATATGTACATTCAAGAATGAACAGGCACTATTAGAGATTGTGATATGGTCTTAAATGATCCGTATCCAGCCTTATCGATCATTTAAGACCATTTTTGAAAAAGAACAGTACATTCTTAATATAGATATGTTTTGCTTTCCTGTTGCCAATTACACAAATAAGATTTAATGTTCTTTCTATAAATAATAATGTGCATCGATATAGCAAATTGTTTCGTGACAAATACTGTCCATTTTGCAAAAATCAGATTGAAAATGAACAGCATTTTGTGTTTATTTGTAATGCATATAACGATATAAGAAAACAAATTCCTTAGCGGTTTTGGTACTTTTCCTCTAAACGTGCTTCTCATAGCCAAAAATGCCACTCTCAGATATAGTTTATCTAGATATGTATTTCATGCTACAAATCGAAGGACACATATGACACTGTAGATCTGTCATTTGGAACATTAATTTTTGCCATGTTCCACTATACTGCATTAGTTCTGTGCCTTTATATGAGTTTTTGTTGTGTTTGTATTGATGAGAATGTTTCCTCTCTCTTTTTCTTGAAAATTCTATGTGATGCTATTTTGCTGTATAGTGGTGTTACATCACTGTATGAGGTATGATTTTCAGTAAGTTTTCTGCTTTCAAAGTTCATCAACATTTTAAATAACTTTACATTGGGAAGAAGACTACGTTATCCAACATATTACTGACTAGTTTCAATCCATTTAGGATGCTGTAATCCTAAAATGAATCATCAGTTTCGTTTCATATACTGAACAGCACTGTGGATGTTTTTCCGCATTTCTTCTCTCTAAGTTATGCTGGTGCTTGGTGATCAAACTCGAATGAGTGAGCGTACAGAGTTACCAAGTTATAACCCTAAGTTGTTGATAGGAGAAGGTGTGTGCATACATAGAAGTGCAACTTTTCAGCTGATTCCAAATTTTATTTGTATTGTGAAATCATTGTTATCTTCCATTGTATACTCCTCCACCCCATCACTCCATTTTGTTGTATTGTGGCCTAAGGCCTAACTATTTCAGAGTTCAGAGTTCAGAATTCCCTCCCTCCCTCTCAAACACACACATAATATACACACACTCACACGCATATGTTGTTCTTGTCCATTATGCTGATGACCTTTGTATGTGGAAAAGGGTAACAATGAAGAGGGTTAAACCTAAAAGACAATTGAACTATGCTAGAAAGTTATATCAGCTTGAGCTGGATAAAATTTATAAATAAATGGTACAAAATGGATTTCCACAGAAGTTGTGCTTTTTAATAATGGTGCTGATCCTCGAAAATATCCTGTTTTTAAGATTAGTGAAACAGATCTAGATTATAAGCCTATAGTAAAATTTCTTGGTATCAAACTTACCTCAAAATTAACATTGCATTGTCACATCGAATATGCTTTGAACAAAACCAGAAGAAGTCTAAATATACTAAAGGCAATTAGTAAGCAAATATGGGAACACGATTCAGTAGTTGTAAAACATTTATCATTATCACTGGTTCGTTCTAAGCTAACATATTGTCAAGAATTATTTTTAGTGCCCCCAAATATCTATTGAACAAAATCTAAAGTTTAGATTGTAAAGCCTTCCGGATTGCTTTGGGAGTTCCGTTTCATGCATCTTCTTTAGGAACATACAGTGAAATAGGAGTACTACCTTTAGATGATTATCATAACTTTTCCTTTCAAAGTATATCTTACAAAAATCAACAGCCCAAAATAATATTGCATCGGAAATTTCAATGACATAGATTTCGTAAAAGAGCTAAAAATATATCTTCTCTTGCTACAATTCGCACATATCCTTTTGATCTCCTCAAAGAGTCAAGTATTAATCTTAAAGATTGGCAAAAATCCACACCTCTTTTATGACCTTGTCTAACATGGGAACTTCAGAAAGCATATTTTGATATCAACCGTCTATCTTTAAAAAAAAAAAGAGAGAAAAATGGGCTTATTTTGGCTCTTATATAAATGTGCACCTAGACTATACACATCTTAAGATACACACTGATGGATCCTTTCTTGAAAATAAGAAAGTAGGGTCAGCATTCATCATTCCAGCTTTAAAGATTGAAAAGTCCTATCATATCGGCAAAAACCATTCCATCTTTACTGCTGAACTCACTGCTATTATTATGGATTTGTACTTTCTGCTTGATGCTCCTAATATTGTTTTGCAGATTTTGTTCTGTGTTGATTCTTAATCTGCATTGTAGTCTCTTAGTAACTCAACGTGGACAGTTAGGCAAAATCTCATTACTGAAATTAATTTTTTGGTGCTAGTGTTCTTCTGCTTCTGAAGGGTTTGCAAGTTACTTTCTGGTGAGTTCCATCTCAATGTGGTATTTATTTGAATGAAAAGGTATGTGAAGCAGCCAAAAGGCAGCAAAACAATCTAGCTATTCATCTGTTTTAGATATTCCTGTTTTTCTTAATGAAGGTAATGCTTTGCTTCAAAATGTTTGCTGGAAACATGTAAAAAATGAAACAGAAAGAGGCTGGCTATCCCCAGCATACTTGTTCT
This sequence comes from Rapana venosa, assembly GCA_028751875.1. Lineage (NCBI taxonomy): Eukaryota > Metazoa > Mollusca > Gastropoda > Neogastropoda > Muricidae > Rapana > Rapana venosa. The sequence continues at coordinate 53,939,441 of CM054155.1, forward strand.
GTTCTGGATATTGAGAACATTCTTTGTACTCAGTATGGCTTTCGAAAATCTTGTACTAGTAAAACTGTTTCTTTAATCCATAGACTGAAAGTAAATGCCTTTCGAACAAAATTTGTAAGAAATATACAATGCATATGCCGTGAAAAACTGCCCAATGTTCATGTTTTATATGTGTCGAGGTTTAGAAAAGATTTTACCAACATTTCAAGATAAGTCTCTGCACGAAGTTTTAACTAATCACAAGTTATTGTGTGAGATATCATTGTCTCTGATGCGATCTCCAGTAATCTCTTTTTGTAAAGTATCACAGTGGAATGGTAGCACTTTTACTGTCGTGATATCATTTAACTTTATTTGTGGCAGATTTCACATGTAGTTGGTAGTTGTTCCTTTCCCAAGTTTAGAGTAGTTTTCAATTGTTCTGTGTTGTTGCTATTATTTGCGTTTCTTTGCCTTGTTTTTGCAGCATTATTTATTGTTTATAAGGTTTGGAATCAGTTTTTAATGTACTTAAATACCAACATGCATATCTTTTTCTTAAAGCCCTCATCTCACCTCATTCGTACAATATCACTGAATGAACATAATTATGTAAAATCGAGGACACACTCACAAGCATACTAAATAACCTACAACATTTTCATGATAAGTAAATTGCTTAAACAGGACTATGCTGTAAAGATGGCCTTTCCTGTTCATGTAAGCCATTAAGTTGGCGTCTGTTGGTAAAGGTTGGTAGAAATGGGCACTGAACCATGCCACCCTCCCGGCTGGCCAGGGGCTGCTGTGGTCATTCCCTGATGAGAGGATTGCCACTGGGGTTGTGCTGGATGACCAGGTTGCATGATGTTATATATGGCAGGACCGGGTGGGTGGCAGGCCAGATCAGAGGCACGGGCAGTTTGATGTGGGGCAGTTTTTGCCCTAGGCCTATCCCCTGGCTGGCTAGACTGCATGACGTCATGCATTGGCGGAGGGGGTGGGTGGAAGGCCATCAGGGGCATGTGTGTGTGAGTGTGTGTGTGTGTGTGTGTGTGTGTGTGTGTTGGCAAGCCCGTGCACGTGCATTTGTGTGCCTGCGAAAACAATAAGTCTGTCTTTTCTTGTCGATTACTTTTTATAACATCGTACTCTTACGTGGGGATGGGATAGCTCAGTGGTTGGAGCACTCGCTTTCCCCCAGCCAAGTTAAGCAGCGTCGAGCGTGATTGCCAGTTGGATGGGTGACCGTTTGCACGCCTTGGCTTCAGTACAGTTCCCCCAGTTCACCCAGCTGTAAATGGATACCTGCCCTCTTTAGGGTCAGGGAAGGTAAAGCAGCGAGGGAGAGGAGATGGGCGCCGCCCTCAATATGCTGGCCCTAGAGTAGTGAGGTCTCTGACGCCTCGCTCCCCTACGACCTTATAGGTTATGGGACTCCTTTACCTTTACTTTACTTACTCTTACGTGTGTGGTGGTGTGTGTGTGTGTGTGTGTGTGTGTGTGTGGTGTGTGTGTGTTGGTGTTGCATGTGTGTGTGTGTGAATGACGTTTTTATTTGAAGTTATCTTGGAATATTTTAATTGATATGCAATGTAGCTTTCTTGTGTCTTTTTGAGATTATGATAGGTATCAATCTTCCGTCAGTATTGTAATTGCCCTTCATGGGATGATTAAAGTGTTTTTGACTTGACTTCACAAATACACACTTACAAATATATCATCATCATCATCATCATCATCATCATCATCATCAGACCCGTGACCTTGGCGGTCGTGGGGGAGACACGAAAAACGATGCCGTGGTAAGCCTCCTCCATCCATCTCGGTCCTCGGCTCTGCGCAGTAGTGCCGAGTCATTCATCCTGGTCCATTCTCTGATGTTGTCCATCCATGACTTGTTCTGTCTTCACCTCTTTCTGCCACCTTCGAGTGTTCCCGGGCAAGTACTGTTTTTGGCAGAGTGTTGTGGCGGGTGACGTGGCCGAACCATGTCAGCTTAATCTTCTTGACGATGGTGAGAAGGGGTTCCTGTGGACCTGCAAGCCATGTTATTTGACTCTTGACAAATTCATTGGTCTTTCGTTCTCTCCAGAATATGCCCACAGTTTTCTATGGCATTTTGTTTCAAATGACTGGATTTGCTTTGCTGTTTCAGCAGTCAATGTCCAGGTTTCACTTCCGTACAGCAGGATAGTCTAAATTAGGGCTTTGTAGAGCTTTAGTATATCTCCATCGCTCGACTTTATACAACCTGTTTTTGCAGATGATTTCTTTCCTGTCACATCTTTTTTTTTCATGCATAAGTTTGCTATCAAAATTTGCATTCATTTCAATTTCCTTGCACTGCATATTGATCCATTCTTCCTTGGCTTCATTACATTTTTTCTTAACCAGTTTGTCAAGTTCTTTTTACTTCTTTTCATCTACTTTTGCCTTTCTCCTGTTTTCCATTAGGGTTTAAAATCTCGGAGCTCATCCACTTCTTATGTTCCTTCTATTTATGACTGGTATATATTCTTTTGCTGCCTCCCCTTTATGCTATCTTTCATCAAACTCCATTTTTTCCCCTGTAAAAGGGGAGTTGATCTAGGCCATCAATTTGTTTCCAACTTTGATCTTGTATTTTTCTTTGATTTCTTCGTCAGTTTGTAGCATGTTCATTTGCAGTTTTGGTGTTCTTTTTGCTTTTGAGAGATGGAGATATACTCATGGAAAAAGAAGATATTCTTAACAGGTGGTCAGAATACATCGAAGAGTTATACCCCGACGACAGAGGTCCACCTTCTCATATTAGCAACGAAGATGGCCACATAATCATGGAAGACGTAGTGAGACATGCACTCAGCAAGATGAAAAGTGGTAAGGCGCCAGGACCTGATGATATCCCATCTGAAATATAAAACAAAGCTTTTCTCACCTTTGGGGTGCGATTTGGACACTTCCTTACAAAACAATAAGTGTCATTTATGAAATTTGGGTTTGTTTTACACAGGATCTTTACTTAACAAACCAGCCGAGAGGACGGGCTGTGCCTGGCTGTATTCGTCCCAGACAACTGCTAAAAGAACAAAACCCAATGACCATACGGATTGGGCGTTGCTAGGGCAACAAGGACTCACCTTCCTATCAGGCAGAGGTGAAAAGTAGCTACTGGTGGAACGCAAATTCGCGGAAAAGAATGCTTACCACTGTAACAAGTCAAGTCAAAAACAAGTCAAATTTTTTTTCCCCGATGGTAAAAATTTTAATAAGCAAAAGCCTTTGCTTTTTTCATCAACCATCGATCTAAGAACAATTTCTAAAAGAAATTTTAAATGAAAAACTACATTATTGCAACCTTTTCCATTTAAAAATTAAAAACCCTTTTAAAAAAAGAAAATCGATAAAAATAATACAAATTTGAAAAAAAAAAAAATCACACAAATATACCCTACACACGCACATACAACTCATACACACCTCGCGCGTGCGAGCTCAATTTAACACACACTTTAAAAAAAGAAAAATTTTAAAAAATTTTAAAAAAATAAAATCATTTAAAAACAGGACAAACCCAAAATTTCTTCAACACTATAACATCCATTCTTTTACAAATTTTTCCTTTTAAAAATAAAAAAGGGAAAAGGAACAGAAAGGAGAAAAACTAGGCCCTTCATTTCTCATTACGACAATTTTAAGCCTTTTAATGACCTCCCTCATCCCTCCCCCCCCAACAAAAAGTGTGTTTAAAAATAGCTCATACTCTTCAAAAAGCGCTTTTTTAAAAATAAATATTCACAAAAAATAACTATTATTATATAACATGGGAAAATTAGAACACTTGTCCCGACAGGGAAACAAGGGGAAAACTTTCACAAAAAACTGAAGAAATATGCCCCGCCCGAAAAGTGGGGCCCCTGTGAAGTCCCCAAAAGGGAAAGGGTTTTTATTAACATATCACCAAACCCATAAAAAAGGGACCCATTACTGGGATGAATTGGACAAGCACACCAATGGCATAGGAGGGGTTGTCAACAAGAACATCGAAACCCCCAGGGGCTTGGGTGCTGGGCCCCGTATCCAGGGCACTTTTAAAAACCCTCCCCTCAGCAGCCCCTTTCAACATCATGGGGGTTCAAAACTTACGGGCCGAATCCGACAAAATGGAAAAAGTAGTAGAAAATTTTCCCTGGGAACTCCAGGGGATCATCGACAAAGTTAAAAAGAAAGACAAACCTAAACAATTTAAGGGAAACTGGAATCAAGGGGGTTTTCGCTGATGCACTTTAAAGACTGGAACCCAAAATTTTGGAAACCCCCTCAATTGGAACCAGTTAGAGAGGACTCCAAATACTGGAATTCCAGCTACAAAAGGCATGGTGCTTTTCAAACCCCTTGGGGGGGCCTGGCCTCACCACACTGGGCATTTGCATGCACCCCAATGGAACCCATTTACAACGGGGATTGAAATAAATACGATCCAAAAACGGTTTTGACTGGCATCAACAGAGCCAAGGCAAGAACATTTCCAGGTTTCAGAAAATGGGGAGTGACCACGACCCGGTGGGCCTAACTTCAAATCCGACCCCGAAAAAAACAGCAGGCCTAAGAAACAAAAATAAAATCCAAAACCCAGAAAGATTGAGAGACCATACCATTGCAGAATCCTTCTAAGCAAAAATAAGCAGAAAATTTGCTACACTGTTTGCACTTGATACGGATGCAGAGACACTAACCAGCAGCTTCAATGCAACGATGAGGGAAAATGCAAACGAACTACTTGGCAAGCACCCTAGAAAACGCGACCGTGGATCACAGATAAAATCCTGGATATGTGTAATAAACGAAGTAAAATGAAAAGTGTCAAGTATACAACAGGAGCAAGGAATATACAAAGATTAAAAAAACCCAAGAAAGACATGAAAAAGGCCAACAACGAATAGATTGAGAAACATTGCTCAGATATCAAAGAAAATTTGTCTAAAAACAATAGCAGAAGAGCTTATTATATCGTAAAAGAGTTCACACAGCAGAAACATTAAGAGTCAAGAACATCGACGACAAGGATAACAACTGCCTCACAAAAGAAAAACATCATTAATAGATGGACAGAATACTGTTCAGAGTTCTGCAACCATGAGATATAAGGTGGCCCCAGCGTTCTTACAAGTCAGAACTTATCAGAGGATGATGACTTCCCTATCTTTCGTGACAAAGTTGAGGCTGCAATCAAATGGGAAAGCTGCAGGCATTGACAACATCCCAGCAGAGCTGATCAAACATGGGGGGACAACAGTGATAAATATCCTCACAAGAATTTGCAGCAAGATCTGGCAGACCGGAGAGTGGCCAACACCTTGGACCCAATCACTCATCATTATGCTCCCCAAGAAAGGCAATCTACAGCAATGCCAGAACTATCAAACGATCAGCCTCATAAGCCATGCCAGTAATGTTTAAAGTAAACTTGAACATACTAAAGCCACATGCATAAGAGATCATCGCTGAATAACAGGCAGGCTTCCTCCAAAACAGAAGTACCACAGAACATTCAAACTGTGTGTTCTGTGTGAGAAATACAGCCAGCACCAACAAGAACTGTACCACATCTTCATAGACTTCAAAAAGGCGTTTGACCGTGTATGGCATGACGCATTATGGGCCACAATGAAGAAGTACAACATGGGGCAAAAGATCATCCAGATTAACGAAGAGCGAAACCCAAAAGCCACCAGTGCAGTGCTTGTCCAAGGCACGGTAGGAGAATGTTTCTGTACCTCAGTGGGAGTCCGTCAAGGGTGTCTCCTATCACCCACGATGTTCAATGTCTTCCTTGAGTGCTTAATGACTGATGCTTTAAAAGATCACACTGGCACAGTTAGTATCAGAGGGAAGACAATCACCAACCTCAGGTTTGCCGATGACATCGACGGACTGACAGGAATCGAACAGGAACTAGCCAACCTAGTGTACCACCTATATGAAACCTCTAGATATGGCATAGAGATAAGTGCCGAGAAGATTAAACTCATTACAAACAACACCAAGCCAATCACTACCAAGATCATAGTCAGTAGGAAAAAAGTTGAGGTTGTAGATCACTTCATGTACCTTGAGGCTATTATTAGTGAAGAAGGTTCAAAGACCAAAATCTTTGCAAGAGCTGCACAAACAGTAGCAGCAGTGGCAAAGCTCAAGATCATCTGGAAAGACTGAAACATCTCTCTTAGGACCAAGGTCAAGCTACTGCATGCATTGGCCATCTCCGCGTATCTGTATGCATGCGAATCCTGGACATTGAATGCCGATCTACAAAGGAGCCAGGCTTTGGAGATGAGATGCCTCAGAAGACTCCTTGGTATTTTATACACGACCACATAACCAACAAAGAAGTCTGACAAACCATCACCCAACAAGTAAAGCACTACAAAGACCCTGCGGACCATGGTCTAACTCTCTCTTCCTATTGATTCAAAGAGATTGGAGCATACATCTGAGATAATGTCTTAATCATAAGTATCTGTAAGCTGTTTTTTGATCACAAGGTAACCTGAGACACTGTTACTGACGCTATTGTCAAAATGGAACAACAACGTGTGCAGCTTCTTAGGGAGCTTAAATTCATTTTTGTTGATGAAAAGATTATTTCTTTGTTTTATAAGTTCATAATTATAGAGAGTGCTCTCAGCTTTGCTTTCTTTTGGTGGTATAATAGCCTAAGTGTAAGAACTAAGAATGTTCTTCAGAGTATGGCGAGAATTTCCCCAAAACAATTGGGGAAGAACAAATCGATCTCCACGCGTTCTGCAACCAGCAACTTGTACACAAAGAGACTGCCCTCTTGGATGATCCTTCCCATGGTATGTTTTCTGAATTTTAACTGTTGCCTTTAGGACGCTGCTTTCGCTGCCCAATAGAAAAACAGAGAAATAAATTCATTTGTGCCAGAAGTTGTTTGAATTCTGTATTCAGAATGACATTGATTACCCAGTCATATTACTGATGAAGTGTGTGGTGTGTGGTGTGGTGTGTGTGTGTGTGTGGTGTGTGTGTGTGTGTGTGTGTGGTGTGTTGTGTGTGTGTGTGTGTGTGTGTGTGTCTGTCTGTCTGTCTGTCTGTCGTTGTGCTTGTGTGTATGTGTGTGTGTGTGTGTGAAACTTTGATTTAAAGAAGCCATCTTCATTCAAATAGTCTCCTTCCCACATTTCAGTCTGCCTATCACATCAACCACAGCACCGAAACCACCTAGTCCGTACGTCAAACACGCTTCTAAACGCTTCTGACTCAGGGAAAATCTCCCTTCTCATTCTTCGCGACTTATCTGCAGCATTTGACACTATAGATCACTCTATCCTTCTCTCCCGTCTCCAGAAGGGTTTAGTATCAAAGGTTCAGCCCTTACCTGGTTTACTTCATACCTCACTGACCGATTCCAAACAGTCACAGTAAACAAGATTCAATCATTTCCTGCCAAGCTGGAATGTGGAGTCCCATAGGGATCAGTTATGGGCCCTGTTGTGTTTACTCTCTACACTGTTCCACTATCATATATAAAAAACTGTCACCAGATCAACTATCATTTCTACGCTGATGACTCTCAGATTCAAAGCAGTGACACTCCTGAAAATTTGGCTTCTCTCTTGACAAATATGTCACTCTGCCTTCAAGACATTCAAAACTGGATGATACAAAACAAGCTACAGCTAAATGCGAATAAAACCAAAGCCATGATTGTAAGGACCAAGCACAAACTCTCTTCCATCACAACAGATTCAATAGAAATTGGGAATAGGCCACTGCTGTCAAGTATCTAGGTGTTGTTATCAACAACACATTCTCTATGCAAAAATTCAACACCCAGACCTGCCAGTCCCACTACTATCAATTACGGCGTATAAGTGCAATCCGAAAGTACCTGTCCATTGATGCAACATCCAAGCTTGTCACATGTCTTATTCTTTCACGTCTGGACTATTTTAATTCTATTTTGGCTGCTCTGCCAGCATCATCTATCCACTCCCTTCAACGCATACAAAACTCGGCAGCTCGATTAATCCTCAAAAGAATAAATCTGAGCATATTACTCCTCTCTTGCGATCTCTTCACTGGTTGCCTGTGCCACAGAGAGTAAAGTACAAGATCAGTACCCTCTGTTACAAATGCATACACAAAACAGCACCTCCTATCTCTGTGAATGTCTTCACCTGTACACTCCTCCTCGTTTCCTCCGCTCTGCTGCAGATACCATGTGCTTACGAATACCTAGATTCAACCAATCCACTGTTGGCCCTTGCTTCTTCTCTACTTTGGTCCATCAATCTGGAATGACCTCCCTCTCTCCTAGTGAAAAGCCTACTTACGACACTTTAAATCCATGCCTCAAAAACATACCTATTTCTAAACCTAAGATTTTACCCTCCTGATTTCATTTCATGTCTGTCCCTGCCTTTAACAGCCAAAATTCCATCACCCTGCTGAAATGTATAAACTGAGTGTGTGTTGTGTTGTGTGTGTGTGTGTGTGTGTGTGTGTGTGTGTGTGTGTGTGGTGTGTGTGTGTGGAGTGTGTGTGTCTGTGTGTGTGTGTGTGTGTGCACATTTGATTTGTTCAAATATTGTTAATCATTGTTTGTTGCATGTGTAGAACTGAAATGGATGCAAGCGCTCCGATTTGTAATTGCAAGATATAGCGCTATATAAGTTCCAATTATTATTATTATTATTATTATTAGTTATATTTCGGATCTTTAAACAAATATCAATCTTTTCTTTTCTGTGCGTTTTATTCTCATTCTCATGTACATGTAAGTATTGTAATTGCCCTTCATTGGGTGGTTGAAATATTTTGAATTGATCTGAATGAGTGGCACCCTTAGGATGCTGACCCCTAGAGAAGCTGAGGTCTTTGACGCCCTGCTCCCCATTGACTGCATATAGTATGGGAACATTTTTTATTACTATTTGTGTTGTAATGTCAATTTTTTTAAGACATGACTATGTCACTGATATTCTTACATAAAAGGATTGGTCGAGACGAACCTGTCAACAGCCTTTCAAGAGTTACTATCCAACATGCAATGCTCTCATATTTCAGAACTAAAACCCTGAACGGTGGAAGGGGTATTTTATATGGTTAGATTATTGAGCTCACAATATGACGGCGCGCGTTCGAGCCCCACTGAGACGCCTGTTATTTGGGATGAATTGTGTTCCCCTGGAGTTAACATCAGTGCTGACTCCACTCCCCTCAAAGTCGGTTGAGACTATAAACCAAAATCCCAGAACACACGCAGACCATTCCGCGCACATGTAAGCCCGTTCTTCCTTTTGGAGGAGAAGGCCACTGCGTTCAAAATAGAATCGGATGATAACATTTAAAGACGTATCGACATTGATGTGTTTAGGCATAATGCGACTACCTCCATGGTGGGTGAAGAGTCGCATACGCGGAAATGGCATTGTTGATGAGGTGAACATTGGAGCTCTAATCGAGAAACAAAAAACAGGCTGGACAGCCTTATCACCAATACCCTAGCGTTAGGGGAATTTCATTTGTAAATACTGTTCTGTTTCGGTTTCAGCTGTCACTGCTATTCTGTTTTTTTTCAGCTGGATTTCTGTTTGTTTTTTTCCGTTTTAGCAATCATTGCTGTTCTGTTTCAGTTTCACCTACCATTGCTGGTTTCTTTTTCAGTTTTAGCTGTCATTGCTGCTCTGTTTCAGAACGGAAGGTGGGAGATAATTGTCAGGATACTTCAGAATGCACTGCAGGAGCCATTTGTAATAACAACAAAAAATGTGTCTGTAATGCTATTGTTAGGCCTACAAGAGGGGGCACATGTGGTAAGTGTTTTTTTCCAAATTCAGTTTCTTTAACTCCTGTCATCCCTTTAAGGCATAAAGGATTGTACGAAATATCAAGAAGCAAAAATCCTAACTCAACAGCTTAAAGCGATATGTATCTTTCAATCATGGTATTTCAATATTATATCATAAACAAAAACAATAAAGATGGCCTTATAAAATAATTTGCATTATTGTACCATAACTTTACTTTTCTTTGTAGTACACTTGTGTACAATGTTTTTCCTGTCTCTATTTTTTCCCTTCTCTCTTCCTTTCTGCTTAAAAATAACTCTTTATAATAGGCATACAGCTGAGAGGTGTGGTAAGTTAGAACATCAGGACAACGGTAAGACAATAAACCCTAGAATTTCAATGACCAGCACCAGTCAAAGTCCCATGTGTGTTGAGTCTGCTGCTGATTCTTTTCCTAAGGAGTCTGAGAGAGAGAGAGAGGAGAGAGAGAGAGAAGAGAGAGAGAGAGAGGAGAGAGATGAGAGAGGAGAGAGAGAGAGAGAGAGAGAGAGAGAGAGAGAAACTCGAAACTCGAAACTCGAATCTTAATTGTCTAAGGCCAACAGCCCCATACAATAGGGGTAGACATAAAATGAATACGAAAGGATGCAAATGAGTACAAATCACGAATAGAAAAGTTTAAGCAACATTTCAAAGACATTACATTAACAATTTCAAATTCATCTGCTTTCGCGCACCTACGCAAACTCACATGTACTCTCGCGCACACATACAAACATGCGCGCACACATACACACACGCGCATGCGCATGCACGCACACACACACGCACGCGCGCACACACACCACACAACACACACACACACACACACACACACACACACACACACACACACACACACACTTTAGATACAGATTATCAATCATAGATAGAGAAAACAAACATATCAAATTCCGTTTACAATGAATCAGGACACAAGCTAATAGCATTAATGTTGAGAATCGTTTAGTTGTTTCCGGCGTTCTTGATACATATAATATATAAATCTACTAGAATTAAAGATGACATCATCATTTCGGCTGCTGAAAAATCTTTGCCAGCTGGATATTATATGTATGGTTTTCAGCCACACTGAGATGTTTCTGACGGATATCTTTATATACAGGACAGAGAAACATCACATGCACTTCATCTTCTAACACGTTTTTACAGAATGGACAGTTTCTTTTCTCATCAATAGACGCGTATCTAAATTTATGAAAATTAATTTCCGATACCCCAATTCGAAAACGCGCCAAAGCTACTCTATATGTATTGAAAGTAATTATGTCAATATACCTTTCTCTCTCCAGACAGCACTTATCTTCACTATATAAACTACGGTCACTTTTGCTTTCAAAATAAGAAAACCACTCTTGACAGAACACATCTTTTAATCTCTTTTTGAATTCCGTAATGAACGTTTTTTCATTGCCTACACTGCCAAAGGTCCAAACATATGAGAAACCATTTAGGCACAGCAGATTACGGATATATGTGACCCAATTTGCACGACCCCGTATTATGAAGTTCAACAGCATGTTGTAAGCACATTAGAATACTTGAGTCGTGCTGTTTCAGAAGCTTGAACCAATATCTGATGCAGCTTGTTGCCGAGTTTATGTACAGGGGATGTCTTCCTAGTTCGCCTACACTACATTGTTTGGCGCTCTTAATGAGATTTTCAGGAATCTCTTGCATGCAAACAGGTGTACTTTTTCTAAGGAATCATATTTTGTGTACCCCAAACTTCAGACCGTAAAGTAACATAGGTTGGACTTGTGCATCAAATTTTAAAGAAAACTTTGGCAGAGTTACAACGCATTCTGGAAAGGCAATTCAAAATGTCTGGTGACTGCTTTCTTTGCTCGCTTATCCTCTCACTCACTGCTATAGTCCAGCTCATTTTGGTGGACATGGTTATACCCAAGTACTTGTAGGAATTCACGACTTCTAATTTTTCATTTCCATAGAACCAGTTCTCTTTTGATGCTAAAAACCCTCCTTTTCTGAACACCATTACTTTACTTTTTTCCAGATTTACTTTCAAGCCTAGCCTCGAGAGAGAGAGAGAGAGAGAGAGAGAGAGAGAGAGAGAGAGAGAGAGAGAGAGAGAGAGAGAGAGAGATTTAAGATGCGATTACTTTCATCCCTTTGGGGGATGGAAGATTACAAACGAGTTCAAGAAATAAACATAAGAGCGATGTACCCAATAGTGTCAATACTAACAGAAACTGAAAAGCAAGAGTTCATCGCTAAATACATACTCGGGACTTTTTTTTAAGCATATCGATTTCTATAAAAAATACACATTTCACTTGTGAAACAAATGAAATGAAGTTTCAAGAAATAACAGCAAATCTCATATATTTTGATAGAGACAGGAGAACTTATCGAGATGTACATTTCATCAGCCTACAAAAACTATATGGTGGACATGGGTTGAGGAAAATGCTGAAGAAAAGAAATATTGTCGTAAATGTTTGAAGTAGGGATACTCATGATTAAATGGAATTGATACCCTAAAACAGACTTATTGCATTTTAAACATGCACCTTTTCCCCGTGGTATATTTTTTAAAACGTTCAACCTCAATAGGAAGCTTATGACAACTGCAGCGAAATTTTATAAGATCGTCAACGTATACATGTGGTAGACACGTTATATATTTTTTCAAGCCAAAATCGATCTTATACAAAACAAACCATCTACTATTATCCTACATGTCAGCTCTCCATGCATTAATAAAGTAATTTATTAAGACGGTTTCGATATGTGAGCTTATAAATCAATTCTTAAACAAAATATCTTTCCTACAACAGTCAAATCCGCTTTGTACTAAAATACTTCACATCTTATTTAACCACGCTGATTGAATCAAAGATTTGTTATGTAAGTCTTTCATCATCTAATCAACATTATTTTGACGACTGCTTAACAAACTGGAAGTTAAGCAGCTGCAGCCAGAAACAAACCATTTTAACTGAAGCCAAATTAGATATGGATGTTTGCCCGCTGCTCCGTATACTGACAAAGCTGGTGTTGTACTCTTTAAACGAAAAATCTAATATACTCTAAACATTTAAACTGGAATTCATGAATTATTGCTAGGTCTTCGAATCCTCAACTTTCACATTCATACAACAAAACTGGTACAACGATTTCATAAAAAAATCAAGTGTCACGTGTATAGGTAACTCTTTTTGCGTGCAGTCCTTATTAAACTGTACATGAATTAAGTGGCTTCATCATAAGCTTTTTGTCTTGCTTTTTGCAAAAACTGCCACCCTTATTAAAGTTAATTCTTAAACATTCAAAACTATTAACAACTTCCAAGGCTCTTTAAGCATACGTAAACGTGTTACAAGATGTATTGCGACCAAATATCATGATTTTTGTTTTCCCTGGATTCATAGTAAGCATAACCGAACAGAAAGCAGATCAATTGGCTAAAACATCTTGTAACGCCTTTTTGTATTAGAGAATAAACTGGTATCATCAACGTAAAGAAAATTTAAAAGTTTAACACAGTTGATTAACATTTTTATTAGAAGAAAGCTGAACATTCAATGGCAAACAATTTCTGTAATATCATAGTTACAAATTATTCAGAAATATAGAAAGCAAATCAGAAGAAGTAAATCTTTTGAAATAGTCTGAACAGGCTTCACCATTAATTATTCATGATGATTTTCAATACGTTTCTGTTTTGCTAGTTTATACCATAAAGCACTAAGCCATACAAAATCGAAAACCTTCTGGTAATCAACAAAAGCACAGTTTATCGTCTTTTTTACTCAAAAAATATCCCATACGCATTTTGAAATGAAACAATTACCTGTGGTAGAATAATACTTTCTGAAGCCTGCCTGATTTTCCAAAAAGAAATTTTGACAGCCTATTGTTTAACACAGAAGTAAAAAGTCACACACAGTCACACATATACACACACACACACATACACACACACACATATATAAAATATATATATATATATATATATATATATTATATATATATATATATATATATATATATATATATGTATAATAGATAGATAGATAGATAGATAGATAGATATATATACACTTTCAGTTGATACGTCTGTTCAGAACATTCGGTGTATAAGCACCACATACATTTACACAATGAGCCTTTATTCCTAAGTCATCTCCCTTTTGGGCGATTTCAGATCCCGTGAGTTGTAAGAGCTACACATGCTGCTTATGGCTCACAGACGATCATCCAGACACAGCTGCTTACGGCTCACAATATGTTTGGTCAGATGATCATCCAGACACAGCTGCTTACGGCTCACAATATGTTTGGTCATATGATCATCCAGACACAGTTGCTTACGCGCACGATATGTATGGTCAGATGATCATCCAGACACAGCTGCTCAAGTACAGATGCAACTGAAATACTGTGTCTGCCTGTCTGCTACCGACATCAGAACATTTTCAAATAATCTGACATTCCATCTTGGGTTTCTGAGTAAACAAAAAATAACTAGATTAATAAACAAGGATTAGTTCTTCTATTTTGGAATACCTCAAGATGTTATTTATTGTATTCTCTTTTTTTATCATTTAAGAAAGATTGATGCATGTTTATGTTGTAAAAAAAAGGACACAAACATTGCGTATGCATAATTTATGTGAGAGGGCTTTGTTTTGTTCTTTGAAGCAAAATATATTATGTCACCATGTCACTTTTCTGGGTTTCATTCAAACATATTGGCTGAGTCACAAAAAGCAGAACATACCAGATGAACAAACAGCTAAAGAAAGGTCACTGTAATCATTTAGAAAATTACTTGAGAAAAAAACCCAATAGAGGAGAGGGCTCATGTCGTTTCATTTTTAACAGGCCAGTATCTAAAGAAGCAGTCTTCCAGTCCCTAAATCAGAAATCTGACGCTGGGACGTAATTACAATCAAAGCAACGTAAGGAAGATACATACCAGCATTTATTTACAACAACAAAAGGAAGATTCATATCAGGATTCATTTACAACAGAATAAGGAAGATTCATATCAGGATTAATTCACCACAACAAAAGCAAGATTGATATCAGCACTTAGAAGAACAGACAACAACAAAATCTCCAGGACCAGATTGGATGACAGGCGAGTTTTTTCAAAATTTAGGTAATCAGGTCTATGATTTCTTGTTGACGTGTTTCAACACCTTATTTTAAAAGGATCTTGCTCCCCTTGTATAAAACAGGTGACATGGATAATCAATGGTCATTACACTGGTAGCATCAGCAGTCGGATTTTAGTCCAGCACTTAATGCAAGGACATGGGCAAAACCTGCAAATAATAATAATAATAATAATAGTAGTAGTAATAATAATAATAATAATAATAATAATAATATTATATGGAATTTATATAGCGCTAAATCTTGTAAAGCAACAAATCAAATCGCTCAGATTTTTTTATATCGAGGATAATGGATCGGTGGTCTAGAGGTAACGCGCCTGTCTAGAAAGCGAAAAGTCCGGGTCGGAAGTGTGCGATGGTTTGTATCCCGTCTGGGCCCGAAACTTTTCCCCCATCCATTAGACCATGAGTGGTGGTCTGGGCGCTAGTCTTTCGGATGAGACGATAATATGAGGTCCCGTGTGTTACAGAAAATTATGCAGCGCACGTAAAAGAACCCACGGCAACAAGAGAGTTGTCCCTGGCAAAATTCTTAGAAAAAAGTCACTCTGATAGGGAAAGAAATACAGTTGCAGACCAAAAAAAAAAAAAAAAGGGTGGCGCTGCTCTTGTGGCGACGTGCTCTCCCCGGGGAGAGCAGCCCGAATTTCATGCAGAGAAATCTCGTGACTTAAAGTGGTATAAATGAAATGGAATAAACACTCAGTGCTTTTTTTCTATTTTTACATTCAGTCCCCGTATGTATGCGGTTTTGTAAATTTTGTCATCTGTTCCCACCGGTACACAATGGCCTACTCTTTCGAAAAGCGGAACAGGATTTAACGTGTGCGCAAAGTGTTCTGCATGCGTTCGTACACCGGGCCTCGGTTCATAGTCTCATCCGAAGGATGAGGGTGACAGGATGCCTTTTGGCATATACATACTTAAAACCTTCATCTACAATACTGGCATGGGAAATACCATAGTGGCCGTCTGTTTCCAACTTAATTTGATACTTAAAGATATATGGCCTACTTATTCTGGACTAACACAAATGTGAACCATCCCCTAACCTAGCCTTGCCCTTCCCTCCCCTATTCTACACCTCTCCTTTCCTCTAACCTCTAATCATTTTGTTTATGATGATGATGGTAATGATGATGGTGGTTATGATGGCGATGATGTTTATTGTGATAGTTATGATTCACTTTGCTTATATTTTTGTCTGTTTACTTTCTTTCTTTCTTTTTTTTTTTAAGGGCTGGATGGTAAAAAAAAGTTTTGGGGGTTATTTTTTCCTAGTTTTTTGGGTTTTAAGTTATATTAATTTTCAATTTTCCCCTTTTCTTTTTTTTCCCAAAGGGGCCGGGTTTTTAAAAAAATTTTTCCTTTCCTTTAAACCCCAAAATTTTCCCTATCTTTTAACCCCCCCAAACTACCCCCTCCCCTTTTTGCTGCCTTCCCCCCAAACCTTTACCCCTTCTCCCTAACAAACCCCCTTCCCTTCCCTATTTTTTCCCCCCCCAAAAATTTTACCCCCCTCCCTCCCCGCCCCTATCCTTCCCCTTTCCCCTTAACAAAACCTTTTTAAAAAAATTTATCCCCTCTTTATAAACCCAAAAATTAAACAATCATATTCCCCTTTTTAAAATTTATGGGTTAAAAAAGTTTCACAAAAAATTTCGGAAACAAAATCCAATTTTTCCAACGAAAAAACAAGGGAAGGCAAATTAAAATTTGTTTTGCTTAAGAAAATTGTCCCGGGAAAATTTTGTTTAGAAAATCCCTTTTAAAAAAAAACCTACAAGCCCCTTTGATTTTAAATATTTTTCCCTTTTCCCCCCCTTCCCTGAAACTAAATTGCCTTTCCCTTCCCTTTTCCCCCTTTCCAAACCCCTTTTTTCCCCAAAATACTTTCCCCCCCTTCCCCTAACCCCCTTCCAAAACACCCTGTTTTACCTCCCCTTTTTTCCCCCTCTTTCCCCAAAACCCTTTCCCCTAGCCTACCCCTCCCCTTCCCCCACCCACCCTCCCCCCTTACCCCTAGCTACCCTCCCCCCTTATCCCCTCTCTTTCCCTTTCCCTTACACCCTACTCCCCCCCTCCTTCCCCACCCTTTTATCCCTAGCTACCCTCCCCCCTTACCCTCCTCTCTTTCCCTTTCTTATCACCCTGGGCTACCCTCCCCCAAACCCCCTACCCTACCCTCCCTCCTTTTTCCCCTCCCTTCCCTCCTTATCCTTCTCCCCCCCTCCTTACCCCAGTTTACCCCCCTCCTTAATTCCCTAGCTCCCCCTCCCTCCTTACCTTTCCTCTCTTCCCAAACCTTCACCCTGGGCTACCCTCCCCCTTTTAACCCCTAGTACCCCCCCCTTTAAACCCCCCCCTTTCTTTCCCTAACTTATCACCCTAGCTACCTTTTTCCCCCTTTCCCCTTTACCCTTTTAGCTACCCCCCCCTCCTTACCCCTTTTGTTTCCCCTCCCTCCTTATCCCCCTCTCTTTTCCAAAATTTATCACCCTGCTACCCCCCCTCCTTACCCCCTACTATTCCCCCCCCTTTAAAACCCTTAGCTACCTTCCCCTCCTTACCCCCCTCTCTTTCCCCAAACTTATCACCCAGTTTCCCCTCCCCCTCCTTATCCCCTAGCTACCTTCCCCCCCTTTCCCCCTTTTCCCGTTTCTAATTTAAATCCCCCTTTAGCTCCCCTCCTTTCCCCTTACCCCTCCTCTCTTTCCCTTTTAAATTATCACCCTAGCAAACCCTTCCCTCCTTATCCTCCTCTTTTTTTCCAACTTTTCCCCCCTTTACTACCCTCCCTCCTTACCAAATTACCCTAACTTATAAACCCTAGTTTCCCTCCCCCCTTATCCTCTAGCAAACCCTTTCCCTTTTTTCCCCCTCTTTTTTTCCTAACTTATACCCTAGCAAACCCTCCCCCCCTTACCAAACTTACCCAAAAACTTATCCCCCTAGCCCCTCCCCCCTTTTACCCTTTTCTTTCCAAATTTTTATAAAAACCCCTTAAGCTACCCTCCCTCCTTTTCCTCTAGCAACCCTCCCCCCTTTATCCTCCTCTCGTTCCTAACTTATCACCCAAGCTACCCTCCCTCCTTATCCCTTAGCTACCTTCCCTCCTTATCCTCCTCTCGTTCCTAACTTATCACCCTAGCTACCCTCCCTCCTTATCCCCTAGCTACCTTCCCTCCTTTTCCTCCTCTCTTTCCCTAACTTTCACCTAGCTACCCCCCCCTTTTAATCCCCTACTACCTTCCCTCCTTATCCCCCCTCTTTTTTTCCTAACTTATCACCCTGCTACCCTCCCCCCTTTAAACCCCCTAGCTCCCCCCCCCTCCTTATCCTCCTCTCGTTTCAAACCTTATCCCCCAGTACCCCCTCCTTATCCCCTACCACCTTTCCCTCCTTATCGAAAAAGTGATCTCCCTTTTGGCGCCTGTCGGCAGCACTGTGGGGTGTTTCTGTTTTGAATGCGGGGTGTGTGTGTTTTTTCGGTTCCTATCAAAAAATTTTTTTACATCTTCTTTTTTTCGTTTTTTTCACCCTGAGTTATTTGGTCAGAACATTTTTCTTTGTTTTTATCTATTTTTTGAGATTTTTCGATTTTTTTTAAAAAATTTTATCTTTGTTTGAATTGTTAAAAATTTCGATTCGACTTTAGGGAATTGTGTTTACCTGACTGTCTGGTCTTCGGGGCCCATTTTAATCTGACTCTTACTGCCGTTCAAAAAAATTGAACGTAAATTCACAAAATGACACCACCCCCTTCAATAAAGTCTAGTGTGTGTTGTTCTGCTACCATGGCAGGGGAGACCCACGGCATAAGAGCTATGCTCCCACCTGGGGAATTTTTCAAAAACAGTAAAACGCTTGCTCCTGATATTAAGCATTTTTAAAAAACACACTTGGCTTTAAATCGCCGAAAAAACCGAGGGGAAAAACACGGGGGGCCGACGTCTTCGCCAGGGGTGGGTTTCCCCCTCTCCCGGTCTCCCCCCCCCAAAAACCTCTGACGTCATTCTGCACCCCTAAACCAACGCTTTTTCCCATGCTGCCGTCCACCCCGGCCCCCTTCAGTTTTTTGATTTTCGGGTTTTTTTGAAATTTCTGATAATGTTTTTTGTTCTGATGATTTTGATGTATATCATAAAGTGTTTAAAAAACCCCAAAATCCCCTGTTTCAGCACAGTTTTTTCCCCCATCTTCTACCCCTGTTTTCACCACCCCAAAACTCTTTTTTGTTCTTCCACTAGCCGCTTCTCCACCTCCCCTTTTGTCCTTTTCCCCTCTGATGCTTGCCCCAAAATCCCCATTTTCATCTTCAACCTCTCCACCCCCCTTTCGGGATCCCCTTAAAAGTTTGTTTTTTTCAATGTGAAACCCTTTTTCCTGTCCAAATAAAAAAAGCCGACAACATATCTGATTTCCTCTGAAAAAACTTGACTTAAACCCCCCAAACCGAAACGGGTTTAAAACCACAGGGGCCTTTGACCCCAAAAAAAACAGCTGACTCCCCCTGGTATAAAACCAAATTTTTTTTCCCCCCACTCTCTCGAGGAGGGGGATTGCCATCATTTTTCAAAGGGCATATTGGTTTCCATCTCTTTCTTTCAGGGCCAAAAACCTTCAATTTCTCACATGAAAATTTTTTTAATTTGCCGGGAAAACAATCTCAAACCCACCCGGGCCCCTCTAAATTTCTATTCCCGGTGCCTTTTTCCGCCACCGCCCAGCCGTAAAAAAAAACCCAAAAATCTTCTTTTTTCACCAAGAAATTTCCCGTCACTCCTCACCCCCTACAGGGCCCCTCTCCCCCCTAAACTTAAAAATTCTTGGTTTACTTCAATTCCTTATTTCGACAGCCCGTCCCTTTTCCCCGATGTCAAAAAGTCTTTTTCTTTTTCCCGTCCAACCATTCCCCTCTCTCAACTGGTAAAAAGAAGCAACGCAAAATACTGGTATATTTTAGGGGCTGGCTGTTTTCTAATGCTTATTTTAATCTTTTCCCCATCCGGTTTTTTGTCCCAAAGACGAAATGCATTTTGATTTATTCCCCCTTTTTTTTCCATCTCAACATCACAAAACCGTTTAAAAAAGAAGAAATATGTTACTCGTCGTAATCTTAAGGGCCCTTTGGGCATTCATTTCCTTTCTCTTCCCCAAACTTCCCAACGTTTTTCAAAAAAACCTCCCGACGCAACTGACCTTCTGATTCCCCTAAACACTTTCTCCGCCCAAATGTTGATGAGAAGCACCTTTCCCATGATCATCTCCTTTCCCCGAAGACCCTGTGCCCTGGTATACCCAAGACATTTTTGAAGCGAAGCGCAAAAAGCCGGCAAAATAAACCGGCAGTGGCGGAGGGCAAAAAACCCCAAATCAAAAAAAACAGGGTTTTCCCCAAAACAAATAAACAAAGTCAAACCTTAAAACCCTTTAGCAAAAACGACTAAAAACCCTTCCCCAAAATTTTCTGTGCTAAATCCATAACAACTCTTTTTTTCCCCCACCTCAAATCTCCTTGGATCCAAAAACCAAATCCCCTTTCCTAACAAAAACCCCCAAGGGTGTCGAACTTCCCTCCATATTTTTTGCCTTCCCTTTTCAGACCCAAATTCGAAACCGCTCCAGACTTTATCAAACTCAAATTCCCCCCCCGCGCCTCCTGGGCCCCCAGTTCCTGGACTCATCTCTTTTTTCCCTTTCCCTCCCACAAGTGAAAAAGAAAAACATGACAAATTTTGAAGGAAAAGACTATAAAAACTGCGACCTTTGGGTCCCATACCTGCTCCTGTTTTTTTCACAATGCCTTCCCACTTGTGCCTATTTTCACTAAAAAAAGGGAAATCACTCTTCAGTTTAGAAATTTTCCAAAACAGCTTTTAAAACGGCAATAGGCCCCCACCTTACTGAAAAAGCAAAGACCTCGATCCCAACATTTTTGAAGATTATAGGCCTGTACAAAATTCCCTTTTTCTTAAAGTTTTTTAGAAAAAGTTTTCTCAAACAGGGTCAAAAAGTCAAAATTCATTCCAATGATCTCCCTTTCCCCCCTTTTTAATTCCTTAAAAAACCAAATTTTTTTATTTTAAAAAAATTTTTTGGGGGGGGGGGGGGGGGGGGGGGGGGGGGGGGGGGGGGGGGTTTTTTTAGGGGCCATATTTTGATACATTTTCTTGCTTCTGATGCAGGAAAAAAACTCCCCCCTCACTTTTTTCTTGACTTTCTCAGCCTTTGGAAAACCCCGATCCTCAATTTTTTCTTTCTCGCCCAAATTAAAAGTTTGGTTTTAATGGCAAGCCCTCACCTGGTTTTCTTCTTACCTCACAACGGTTCCCAAAAATTATTTTAAAAAAATTTTAATCAAAAAACCCGTCAAAAAAGGGGGAAAGTGGGGGGTCCCGGGAGGGATCAGTCCCTGGGCCCCGGGTTTCTTTAAATCTCTACACTGCTCCCCTACTTTTTTTTAAAAAAAAAACCCTATTGAAACATCATTTCATGGGCCCAGGAAAACTCAAATTCATTTCGCGATACGTTGAAAACTTTTCTTTCCCCCCTTACAAAAAGTCCCCACTCCTTCAAGAAAATTCAAAAAATGGATGACTCAGAAAAAGTTACAAATTTTAATTTTTGATTTAAAAAAAAGCCATGCTCATAAGGGGGCCCAAAAAAACTTTCCCCTATCACAAAAACTTCAATAGAATTTTTGGCCCCAAAACGTTCAGTTTTCCTTTTTCAACTCTGTGAAGTATTTAGGGGTAGTTTTTTGACAACACACTCTCTTTTAAAAAATTCAAACAAAACCCCGAAACCCGCCAGTCCTTTCACTAAACAATTACGGCGCATAAGCGCGGGTTCGCAAATATCGGGCCACTGATGCAACTTTCCAAAACTTTTCACTCTCTTATTCTTTCAAAGTTTTTGGCCCACTGTAATTGTCTTTTGGTGGGCCCAAAACCGCACATTATCCTCTCTTCAAAGCATACAAAACTCTGCAGCTCGAATGGTCCCAAGAAAGAAAAAAATTTAACAAAATTTACTCCTCTTCTGCGATCTCTTCAAAGGTTGGGCCCGCTCCAAAAACTGAGTATAAAAACTTTCCCTCTGTTTTAAATGTCCCCCACAAAAACTGCACCCCCCTTATCTCTTAAAGTTTCACCTGTACACCCATCCCGTTCCCCTTTGTTCAGGCCCCCAGATACTTTGTGCTTTCCCCAACAACCCCCGATTCAAACAAACCCTGTTGGCCGGTTTGCTCCTTCTCGTTTCGGGGCCATCCCCCTGGAATACCTCCCCTTTCCAAATTCGTCAAAACCTTTTTCCCTTTATTCCTTAAATTTCCCAAACCCCAAAACACACTTATTTCCCACCTGAGGGGTTTTCCCCCCCAAAAATCGCCAAAACTTTAACAGCATCTTTCAAACCCCAAGTGTTGTTCCGTGTTGTTTTGTGTGTGTGGGGGCGGCGTATTTTTCGCGGGATGGATTTTAAAACTGTTTGGGCATTATGTTTAAGGGGAGTCCATGCCCGTAAAAGATTGAGTGCAAGCGCTTCGATTTGTTTTTTTTTTTAAAAAGATTTTAGCGCAAAAATTTAAAATTTCCCTATATTTTTTATTATTATTATTATCCTCCTCTCGTTCCAACTTATCACCCCAAACTACCCTTCTCCTTTTCCCCAGCACCCTACCTCCCTTTTTCTCCCTCGTTCCTAACTTATCACCCTGCACCCTCCCCCCTTATCCCCATCTCGTTCCTAACTTTTCTCCCCACTACCCTCCCCCCCTTATCCTCCTCTCGTTCCTTACCTATCACCCTTTGCTTAAACCCCCCCCCCCCTCCCCTTTTACCTTTCCCTCACCTACCCCCCTTTCCTTTCCTATTTTACCTTCCCCCTCCGAGCTACCCTCCCCCCCATCTAGTTTACTCCCTCCCTTTTACCAATCCTTCCCCTAACCATATCTCCTTTCCACCACACCATCCTTTCCCTTAAACCCTATCCCCACTAAAATTTAAAGTAAAATAAAAAAAAATAAACTGCCAACGGGTGAAGACAGATGACACATCTCCTCGGGGTTTTACAAGTTGTGGGGGGATCCCTGAAGATGTGTTTTCCTAATTTCAGCTAAAATTTTTGCATCCTAATTTATTACATTTTTAAAACAAAAATTTCCAAACTTTGAAGGCGTCTTTTTTTAACTGTTTATTTTTTTGTATACCACTTAAAGTCACGACATCTCTCCTGCTAAAATTTGGGCTTCTCTCCTAAAGGGAACGTTTCGCCTCAAAGCAGCGCCACCCATATTTTTTTTTTTTCCTGTACAACGGTTCTGTTTTCCTATTAAATGCTTTTTTGCTACATAATTTTGCCAGGGACAACTCTATTTTGCCGTAGGTACTTTTCTTAAAAATAATTTTTGTAACACACGGCCCCGGGTTTTAATTATCTCCTCCGAAAACTATACTCAGACCCCACCAGGGTCAAGGGATGGGGGAATATTTTTTCGGGCCCCAAACGGGGATAAAACCCACGCACACTTTTACCCACTTTTCGCGCCGGGCAGGCTTACCTCTAGACCTTGATCCACCAAATCTATATCCATTTTAAATTAAAAAATGATTCATGTCCCCCAATCATTTAATTTCGCCCATCACTTGTTTGAGACAGGTAAACTGTAATTTGTACAACGTCATATAAAAATTGTTACTTCATTTCCATGAAATGGAAGCTTTGTTTGCTGCCTCATCTTCTGTGATGTCCCCATCCTGCTGTTCCCACGCCGCACATCCCAATCTCCCTGCCACAGCCATACCCAGATTCGTTATGTCTCATCCCCAGAGTCGAAAGCTCATAGGGAGCCCATCAATATCAGGCCGCCGTGGGGCCACCACAACATCCCTCCAACGACCGTGTCCGTGAACCTCCAACCCTGAAGGCTTCGACACAAACGCACCACAGGCACAGAAGTGTGTTGGAAAACTGGTTCTGAGTCATCATGAGACCAGAGAAACTGGGACCACCGAATCAGAGGCTATTTTTGTATGATGATCAATGACAATAAGGATGACGTAATGCTGCTGCTCTGAAAGTGCATGTCCTTTGAGACAACTTGACAAGGTTGTACTCTGCACTTACAATTATAATATATCCCGGCGTCAACCACGCCCAAGAGATACAGACACCTGCAGTGTTGGTCAGGTAATTTGAGCAACACTCACAAACTCTCATCCGTAAAGTGGATGAAGCTCAAAGTCTTCCCACTGAGCCCACAGCACACTCACTCTTGGTACGAGCTTGCCAAAGTCCGAAAAATCCTTATAACTCTTATGGGATTTGAACCCACGACCTTCCAATCCAAAATCCAAGGCACTAACCACTGAGGCATGGGGGCTAGTTGAAATGTAAGCTTTTATCTGGACTACTAAGCAACTTTCATTTCTCACTTTCATTTTTTGAGTGAGAAATGAAAGAGGAGAGCGGCTCACGGAATGGTGCAAGGAACAAAAGCTGGCTGTCATGAACACATGGTTTGAAAACCATCCAAGAAGATGCCAGACATGGAAAAGCCTTGGCGACAGAACCAGGAATCAAATAGATTACATCCTGATTCAAGAACGCTTCCGTAACTCTATAACATCTGTAAGTCCCTGCCCTGGCAGACTGTGGAAGTGATCATGTCCCGTTATCGGGAAAATGCGACTAAAATTGAAAAAGTTGTCAAAAACAAAAAGAACACCAAAACTGCAAATGAACATCACAAATACGAAGAAATCAAAGAAAAATACAAGACAAATTTGGAAACAAATTCGAGGGCCTAGATCAACTCACCACTACAGAGAAAAATGGCAGATGATGAAAGATACATCACGAGGCAGCAAAAGAATATATACCAGTCATAAAAGAAAGGAACATAAGAATGGATGACTCCGGATTTTAAACCTAATGGAAAACAGGAGAAAGGAAAAAGTAGATAAAAAGAAGTATAAAGAACTTGACAAACTGTTAAAGAAACAAATGTAACGAAGCCAAGAAGAATGGATCAATATCGAGTCAAGGAAATTGAAATGAATGCAAATTTTTGATAGCAAACTTATGCATGAAAAAATAAAAATGTGACGGGAAAGAAATCATCTCAAAAACAGTTGTATAAAAGTCGAGAGATGGAGATATACTCATGGAAAAAGAAGATACTTTTAACAGGTGGTCAGAATACATCGAAGAGTTATACCATGACGACATAGGTCCACCTCCTCATATTAGCAACGAAGATGGCCACATAATCATGGAAGACGAAAAGTGGTAAGGCGCCAGGACCTGATTATATCCCATCTGAATTGTTTAACAGCCCGGGATGAAGTGGAATTTAAGGCAGTCACAAAACTACTAAACAATATATATGACACAGGAGAGATTCCGACAGATATGAAAAGTCCATCTACATTGCGATCCCTAAGAAACTGGTACAGCTGAATGTGACCAACTCGTACAATCACCTGATATCACCTCACCAAAGTTCTTTTACTAATACCATGAAAAGAATGAGAAATAAAAAAACTCCCAAATATCAGAAACACAATTTGGATTCATGGCAGACAAAGGCACCAAAAAATGCAATCTTCGCATTGAAAACTCTCATGGAAAGAACCACGAGTCCAAAGACCTTACCTCTGCTTCATTGACAAACTCAAAAGCGTTCGACAAAGTACGACACCCACTTGTTTGATATTCGGGCAGGGCTATACATCGACGGAAAGATCTTCGAGTCCTCAGAAACATATTTTGGAACAGGAGGCAGCTATTAGAGTCGACAATGACATCATCAATATAGACCAATCGCGGGTTGAGGCAGGGCTGCGTGTTCTCGCCTATTTTTTTAATGTATATAGTAAAATAATTCTACGAAATATTGAAATCATGAGGGAATTAGTGAGGGGGCCACAACATAAACAACCGGAGGTATGCAGATACACAGT
The DNA here is from genome assembly GCA_028751875.1 of Rapana venosa. Classification (NCBI taxonomy): domain Eukaryota; kingdom Metazoa; phylum Mollusca; class Gastropoda; order Neogastropoda; family Muricidae; genus Rapana; species Rapana venosa. The sequence continues at coordinate 53,965,401 of CM054155.1, forward strand.
CCTTATCGCTGACTTTTGAAAAAAACTGCAAAAGATTTAACAACAGTAACAGACGAAAGCGAAAAAAAAGGGATTACAGCTCAATGCAAAGAAACAGAATGCATGGTGATCTCGAAAAACTGTTAAAAACCCAACAATGCAACATACTTTGAAAAAGAGAGAATCAGACAATAAACACCTTAAATACCTTGTTGTACTATCACCCCGACGGCAATGTGACACAGAAATCAAAGAATCGGTCAATCTAAGGCAACTTTTAACAACAGGGAAATGCATTTTTACCAACATAAGATAAGCCCAAAAACAAAGATCCATGTTTTGAGAACCTACGTATGGTCCATTCTTCTGTACGGATGTAGTGCGGGCCCCTAGCCAAGGACACAGAACAGCGACAAAAGCAGTGGAAATGTGTTCATCCGGAGAATCATGAAAATCTCATGGGCAAAAAGAAAAACAAATGCAGAATAATGAAATGGGGGGTACAAGAATCCCTTCTCAACACCATCAAGAAAAAACAGCTCAAATTTTTCGGCCATATAACAGGCTGACGGACTAGAAAACTGTTAAAGGAGTGGCAAAATCTGTGGAAACAAGAGCAGAGGAAGAAAAACCACAAAATTCACAGACAGCTTAAACAAATTCGCAACGAATAAAGAGGGCACCAACAATGAGCTCATGAGAGGGACCGAGAACAGGGAAGAATGGAGAGCCATGATCGTGGATGTCTGCAGGACCAGACCGGACACTTGAAGAAGAAGAAGAAGCAACTTAAACAATAAAGAAGGGAAATAGTTGATTTAAATACCCGTAAAGAGGAATATTCACATGAACAATAGTACACACAATGTGAATCTGAACACAAGTAAACAAGGTTCATAGGCACGAGGAAGAATTCACAGCTTGAAGACAGTGGCCACTTGCAAATATTCTGTAAAAAATGTCACCCTTAAAGAAAATCAGTTACACATAGGGGTGTAAACTAAATAAATGAAAAAAAAATTTAAAACCCAAACATTTGGGCCACTTAATTTTGTGGTGCATGTATTTCTCAGTTTTTTGATAATTTGTTTTTTGAAGGGGGGGGGTTAGGGTTTTTTGTACATGTTGGCAAAATGAATGGGTAAAAAGTTTATGGGAAAATAAAATTTTTTCAAAAATAGTTTTTAAACATAAAATTAAAGAGGTGCAATATTTTAATTGGTTTGTGGCCCCATACTTGGTAATTTCGTTTTTTGTTTATTTTTGGGGGATTTGGTTTTTTCTTAAGATTCAATTGTTTTTGTTTTTAAAAGGGGCCCAAAGTAAATTATTTTTAAAATGGTTGGTGAGGGGTTAAACCGGGAGGGGGCAAAAAGCTCTTTTAGGATTTTTAAGAATGAATTGGGGTATTGGGTCATTTTTTTCCCCAAAGAACCCAGTAAAAGAGGTTTTTTTTTTTAGGCTCTTTTCCCCCCTTTTTGTAGAGGCCACGTGACTTGGGGAGATTTAATATGTTTAACATTTATAAGGGACGGGTCAAATACAACCTTGAACAACGGGGTTCAAAACTTGGGTTTTGATTGGAAGAAGAGGCTTTTGAGCGAAACATTGCATATGCCCGGGACGAGAATATAAAATCATAACAATAAAACATGGGAATTGTATAGGGGGAATCTTGTAAAACAAACAAGTTAAAGGGCTCAAAAATAAAATTCACACATTTAAAAAAGTTCACAAAGTTATTCCCCTTTCATTTTCTCGGGGAGACATGCAAGATGCGCATGGATGCGCCCAAACAACCGTGCACAAAATGGGTGCCAGATTGAGTCCCTGGTTGAAAAGGGGGAATGCCTAATACATTAATCTTTCATAGGTTATATTTAAATGTGGGTTATTTGTGTGTGCATTGTTTCCTAGCTGGGGAAAAAGGTTAAAATTTTTATTTTTTGGTCTTATTTGTCTTTCATTAAGAAAATTTGGGATCAAGGTTTCCTGCAAGTTGGCGGGTTGCTGCAAATGGTGCCAGATGCAGTGGAAACTTAGTTTTCCGTTTCCTACATAACCCTTAGTTGGTGACCAAGGTCGGCTTATGCTGAAAAAAATAAAAATCTGCCGCTTTGTGTGTACATTATATGAGACATCTCAGTATGTCAAAGAAAAAAAGTAGGCCTTAGTGCCAAAGTAAGATTATCAGCATCAGAATTGGAAAGCCACGATGCCAAATGGGAACACCACTTCCAAAACAAAGATGGGAAACTACACAAGATGAAGTCCAACTATCGCCTCAAGTTTCCTTGGATGCTAAGGCCATTAATTCTAAAGAAAATGAAGCTCGTGTTCGGGGAAAATCAAGGCAAACAACGTAAATACGATGTTTTGTCTGATGATAGTCCCCAGTCTCATTTCAATATCGAGGACAGAACAGACAATGGCAATATTCTCTCTGTAAGTTTTGATTATGAGGATAAGCTAATTAGAGAATAGGACAATGAGCTTGATGTCAATAAAGATGAAGGCCAAAATGTTTCAGCATCAATCACGAAGTTTGTCAACAAGCAATTTTCTAAGAAACTGTCCATTGAAAAAGTTAAAAAGTTGTCTGAAAAAGCATTCGTGACTGGCATTTAGTGATGAATTGTGTGTGCCAACAGTAAATGGTGAGGTATGGAAAGTAATGCCAACCAACATCAGGAAGAGTCATATCCAGTTGGCACACACAAAAAAATGTCTAGTTATGAGTTCCACAAGTGCTGTCACCAAAGCAATACATGGGATTCATGAGGCACAGGGAAGAGAAAGTCATGACCTTTTCAAAATGGTGGTTTCTTGACTGACTGACTGACTCGGTAGCCCTGTCAGGTCATGCCTCCACAGACCTGTCTCTCAAGAGGTGGGCAGCAATAAAATTCTGTCTAAACCCTACCATTGATGCTGGGCAGCGACAGTACTCATGTTACTGACAAACTCTTCTGCATCTCATGGAGAATTAGGTGAGCAACTTTATTTTCTCCCATAAAATAGCTTGAAGAATTAAAACAGAGTCAAACCTATTTTCTGCTGCCAGGCTGCAATTCTTTTGGATCAGTGGAAATCTCTCACCTCTAACTCTGAGATTCTTCAGTTTAATAAGGGGGCAAGAATAGAACTTGACTGTTAACTTGATGGTTTGACAAAAAGTTTTCACTTAAACCAAGCTTAACCAAAAAACAAATGGGTGCCATTGATAAGAAGATTGAAAAATTAGACCCCAAAAGTGTCATTTCCAAAATAATGTGTGCTTGAGGAGGGCCAGTATTTCTCACCAATAACTACTTACCCCAAGAAGGACAGCACACACAGAATGATCCAGAATTTAGAACAGTCGAATAAAGAAATAACCTACCACCATTTTAAGATGGATAATACACAGTCTGCTCTCAAGATTATTACAAAAGATTGTTTCATGGCATTAATAGATTTAAAAGATGCTTACTATTCTGTCCCTTATATTGTTCAGCTGGAAAAAATGAATTGTGGGATTTAATTGTTTGCCGAAGGGTATAGCTATGGCACCTAAAAATTCACCAAAAATTTTGAAACCTGTTTTGCTTGCTTGAGATAGAAAGGTCATGTTTCATCCTCCTATCTTGATGAGTCTCTGTTGACAGGAAGAAATGAAGTTGACTGCCTTATGGAGACTGTTAGACTGTTTTGTTCATTAGGTTTTATAGTACACCCAGAGAAATCTGTGCTGATTCCATCCCAGACTATTCAATATCTTGGTGTTATTATTGAATCAAAGAACATGTCTGTTGTTCTGACAAATGATCAGAAAGAAAATAATAAAACTAGGCAAATTACAGTTGTTGAAGGAGGAACAAGCACCTATCAAAGAAGTTGCTAAGGTAGTAGAAATAATGGTCACCAGGTTTACAGCTCTAAGATATGGACCCCGGGTATTATTACGGTTACATAGAAGATGACAAGAAACTTGTGCTTGGATATAATAGAGCAGATTTTGGTGACCTCATGAGTCTTTCTTCCCCAGCAGGAAAGGAACTGCAATGGTAGATTGAGAATATTGACAGTGCTACGAGCTCTGTGTCTGATCCAGAGCCTGAAGTGACTATTACATCAGATGCCAGTAAGGAGGGACAGGGAAAGTAAAGCACCCAGGGAGAAGAGATGGGTGCCACTTTCAATATTCCACTACAGAATCCGAGGTCTCTGACACCTCGCTCCCAATGACCACATGGGATATGAGATCAACCAAGGTTACCATGCATGGTTAGTGGATTGGGGAGGGGTGTTGGTGGTGGTCTAATGGATTCTGAAACATTGGCATGACTTTGTAGAAAAAAATGGGGGTTTTGTAGACAGCGGCTGTCTTGTGCTCAAAGGCCTCTCGCCTGTGTCATGACAGAGCCCAAACCAGGATGGGTAGGGTCTGCCTGCACTAACAAAAACCCACCTTGCAAGGATGCAAGCAGTCAGTGTGGTGATGAAGGAACGTGTGTCTGCAAGGATTCTTACGCTACATACCCCAAGGATTTCACTTGCAGTGAGTTGTTTTGTTGGTTGTTGTTGTTTCTTGTGGTTGTCTCTATTACTTCTGGGCAGGTATGTCCCTTGGTTGTCTTCTTCTCTGCCTGTCTGTTTTCATTTATCTCCGAATGGTTATTTCTCTCTCCCTCTCTCTCCCTCTCCTCTCTCTCATCTCTCTCTCTCTCTCTCTCTCTCTCTCTCTCTCTCTCTCTCTCTCTCTCCCTCTCAGTCTGTCTGTCTGTCTCTCTCAGAGTATTTTCAGTATATGAAAGACGGAAATGAAGGATGCAAAATGCAGAAGACCGTTACAATAGGAAATATAATGAGAAAATATAGCAATTGTCAAAGAAAACTATGTCCTCTTCACGATACAGGATTTGAAACTGTGCACTGCTGAGGCTACTGCAGTGTTGAAAGAAATCTTTCAGAAAGATGTTTCTTGATCAATGTGCTGTAGACTTCCAGACAGTTTTAAAAGATGAAGAAACTGTAGTCTGATGGATTATATTATATCAATATAGAACAAGGATATATAATCCATGCCATGAAGGCTGTTTAGGCTGTTATTAATTATACTTTTCATTGACCCTATGTCTTGTGACCAGTCCCCATCCCACTGTCCCCTTGTGAACGTGCATTGACGCATATCACCATAAACCATTGTCATTCTCTTTCCCCCCCTCTCTCTCTCTCTCTCTCTCGCGTGTGTGTGTGTGTGCATGCGTGCGAGCCTGGGTGGGCGCGCACAGTTTGCACGCGCAAATGTGTGTGTGTATGTGTGTTGTGTGTGTTGTGTGTGTGTGTGTGTGTGTGTGGTGTGTGTGTGTGTGTGTGTTTTAGTGTGGGGGTGGATGTGGGTATGTGTGTGTGTTCCAGCCAAAACTTCATATCTAGTACCAGGCTCCCTGATCATAATTGTGTACCATCAATCCACTAACAAAATAGCACGCACATCAAACTCTAGGATTTATGAGCCCAGGATGCACACAGTACAGGTGATTCTGTAGAGGATTCTGGCCAATGCTGTAGTGGCCTGGCCTGGCTATGCTGACAGCTGATGCATCAGGGGAGGGTGGAACACAAAGCTGCTTACAGCTGAAACCACCAGGGATGGAATAGTCTCTGAACTGCTGATCCCCATTGGCGTATGTACTCTGAAACAGCTCCACTGTCCCTTCGTTCAGGCTGGCATGCCCTCTGACTAGCTTTACTATCAGTCACTGCTGCTGCTGCTGCTGCTGCTTATCAACAGCTCTTGGTGCAAGAGATCCTCAAGAGTATGAGAACAGTTTGATTTCAAAGTGCATTATTCCTTGATGAAGGAAGGAACACAGTCATGTAGCACACAGAACATGTCAGCCTAGGGACAACAAGCTAGAAGCTTATATGGTGTTCTAGGTCTCGATCATCATTTCTGTTGGCATGACAGCTGCTGTCCCCTGCCATGACCAGAGAAGGGGGAAGATGAAGAAGCTCAATGACAACAGCACTAATGTCGGGCGATAATAAACTGATAGATTGATTCCCCAGAATGCATGTTGATGAACAACCAACGGGCATGGGACAGAATGTAACTACCTTTAACTCTTTCACCCATCTCCAAAACATACAAAAGAACATTACAAAAAGAGGAAGACAAGTAACATTTCTGATGTCATGTAAGTTAATTTTCACATTCTATGTATTATTGCATTGCATAGAAATACTAATGACTTCAGCAGTATCGTCGCCATCGTCCTCCATCTCCTTATCGTCATCATCATTATCATTAGCAGCAGCAGCAGCAGCAGCAGCATCACTAGTAGTACTTATGGTAGTCTTCGTGTTTCGAACACAACTAGCAGGGTAAAGCAATATCTGATATAACATTCAGCTGAAGATAACAACAGTTTAGCTTGTCTTAAGCAGTTACCTTTCCTGTTTTCAGGACTTAAGGCTGGTGGCAATTGTAGTTCCGCCCAGAGTTGCAACGCTGGGTTAAAATGTGAAGACGGCAAATGCAGTGAGTGGATGTTCTCTATATCTATACCGCCATTGCAGACCACAATCACTGTAGTGAGTGGATGTTTGGGCTGTGTGTTAATTAATTAATTATTTATTTAATGAATGTCCCTATATTTATACAGCCATGGCAAAACACAATCACTGCAGTGAGTGGATGTTTAAGCTGTGCATTGATTAATGTCATTATATCCATATCCCTGCAATGGTAGTAACCATGTAGAGACTGGACATCAATGCACAGATCAAACATTCACTTGCTGCAGTAATTGTGTTATTAAATGGCAGAATAGATAGTACCTTTACCTTAACCTATCCCATCGTCCCGTAGATTTTGAAACCAGCTTCCTTCACTCTCTGCTGTTCATATTTTGTACGCATGTGAAACGTGGATCGTATCAGCAGACCTTGAAAGAATGATATAGGCAATGGAGATGATATGCTTTTGCAAACTTCTTGGTGTCTCATACAGAGATCACATCACTAATGAGGAAGTGAAAATCAGAATAGAAAACGCCATCAGACGATATGAAGAGCTCCTGACTTCAGAGGAAAAAAATGCAAACTAAAATGGTATTGGCACATTGCACAAACATCTGGACTGGCCAAGACTGTCCTACAGGTAACAGTACAAGGAGGGAGACGAAGAGGCAGAGAAAACGATGGGAAGACAACATCAGAGAGTGGACTGGCTTTGAGTGAATGATTTGCTACGTGAAAGCAGAGGACATCAGGGAGTGGAGGCAGCTGGTTGCAAAATCTTCAGTTGTGTCTCCACTGTCTATGGGACTATGGGATAGGTGATGGTAAAGGCAATATATATGCTGCCATTGCATAGCACAATGTAGCAGCAAGAACATCGTTTATCTGCTCAGCTGCAACCTCTGTGGACTCCAGTACGTTGGCGAAACCAAAAAACGCCCTGAAAACCAGGCTGTTCCTTCACCACAGTGACATCACCAGAAACACCGGCACAAGAGTGACCGAACACTTCAATCAGGCGGGACACTCTCTCAGCAACGTGAAGTGCCAGGTGATTGAACAGGTGAAGGTACAGACCCATGAGGCCAGACTCCGCCGAGAACGTTTCTGGAGACAAGTTGCAGTCTGACGCCCCTGAAGGCCTCAACACACGTGACAGTTGAGCTTGTCATCCTCTTCCTGTCAGTGACCACATTCCACTACCCTGGCAACTTGTTTTGAACAATCCTCCAAACATACCTAACTTGACGTGTGTGTGTGTGTGGTGTGTGTGTGTGTGTGTGTGTGTGTGTGTGTGTGTGTGTGTGTGTGTGTGTGTGAAGCTTACCTATATGACCATAATTGTCCCATGTTAAGTTCCCCCCCCCCTCTCTCTGTCTCTCTGTCTGTCTGTCTGCCTGTCTAACATGATCTCAGTATGATTTTTAATTTACAATGTCATGACAGTTTCACAATGAGGTATAATTGAGATTGATGTCATTCCATCGCGTCACTATAATACCCATCCCCCCTGAGGAAGGCGTAAGCTGAAATATTGGGGAACATCTATATATGCTGTTTGTAATATATATATAAAATATATATAATATATATATATATATATATATATATAAATATATAAATATAATAAAAATCAGATCAGTCAGAGAAGTTCTCTGTTACTGCTACTGGTATCCATGTAACCCAGTACAACCTGTCGCATGTGGGGGAGGAGACCCCAAAAGAAAAAAACCCAAAACATATGCAGACTTGGAGAGGAGATTGGCCCACCAAGGAATATCCTAAGCCCACAGAAAAAAAACATGAAAAACAAATGCAAAGCCAATATGATACCGGATCGGTCGAGGCCCGGGTTACCAACGACCGCACTTTCCATTAATCAACACCAGGGTGGAAGTGACAAGTCAGCTACTGGAGTTAAAACATTACTTAAGCTCCCTAGAGAACAAATCACCATTGGTACATGAAACGTCCGTACGGAAAAATCAAAGAACTAGAGTATGAGCTTAGCCGCTATAAATGCCGCTATAAGTTGAATATTGTTGGACTAGAAGAAGTGAGATGGACAGGATTTGGTGAGACATTAACTGAAGAAGGCAACAAGATCTGGTACAGTGGCCAAGAGAAACATCACCAACATGGAGTGGCATTTATTGTCAGAAAGGAAGTAGTGGGGTATATTATCAGCTGTACACCGTCTGCCAGCAGAATTATCAGCATCCGGGTGTCGGCCAAGCCAAGAACATCACCATCATACAAATCTATGCACCATCATCTGACCATGCAGATGAAGAAGTAGAAGAATTTTACGAAGATCTTGAAGAGACCATTATGAAAATATCCAAGAAGGACATCATCATCATCCAAAGGGTTTTTAAAAACGCCAAAGTAGGTCCTGACTCTTACAACCAATGGCCAGAACAGTTGGTCAGTTTGGAACTGGAGATACCAACGACAGGGGACTACGTCTGCTGGAGTTTGCCTGCACCCACAGACTTACCATTGCCAATACCCTCTATCAGTCAAGGGGGACAACCTGGCATGCGCCAAACGGCAAGATCCATAACAAAGTAGATTTTATCTTAACACCACGGCACTTCAAATCCAGCATCAACAGAGCCAGAACAAGAACCTAACCCAGGAGCTGACATAGGCAGCGACACGACCTTGTGCGCTGGTATTCAAAATGAAGCTGAAGAAAAACAAACAGCCTGCAAACCCACGTATCAAATTTGACGTGACAAACTGAAAAGATCCAGATGTCGAGGAGAACTTCCAAGCTAAGCTTGGCGGACGTTTTGCGGCATTAACCCTCCTGGACAATGACATCAAAGACCTCACCAACAACTTTAATGAGGCAGTCCGAGAAACAGCAGAAGAGGTACTCGGTCGGCAGAGGAATAAACACCAGACATGGACTACCAATGACATCTTGGACCTCTGCGATACAAGAAGAGCACTGAAACCAACCAGGTCTTCCAACCCTAAAAAATACCGAGGGGCCACAATCTTGTGAAGAAGTCAATGTTAAAGGCCAGAGAGAAGTGGATCAGTGATCAATGTGATGAGATCGAAAAAAGCATGAAAGTAGGCAACAGTAAAAAGGCATACAACACCCTGAAGAAACTCACAAAACCACTTCAAACCAAATCATCAGTCATTGAAGACAGCTCCGGAAACCTCATCACAGAAAGCTCAGCTGCATTGAACAGGTGGTCTGAGTATTGTCAAGAACTGTACAACTACCCAATACAACCTGACAAGAGCATAATAGAAGAGAAAGCAGCAACATCAAGAGCACCCTCGCCATTACCTATACTGGGGGAAGAAGTGGAAGAAGCCATCCGCAGCTTACCAGTAGGAAAGTCCCCAGGAGCAGACAACATACCAGCAAGCTGCTCAAGCATGTGGCGAAACAGTCATCACACATGTTACAGCTATCTGTCAGAAGATTTGGGAGACAAAACAGTGGCCAGCATAATGGACACAATCACTCATCATACCCCTGCCCAAGAAGGGGAATTTACGCTAATGCCAAAACTATAGAACAATCAGCCTCATCAGTCACGCCAGCAAGATCATGCTCAAAGTTATTTTGAATCGACTCAAGAAGGAGGCAAAAGAACACCTTGCAGAGGAACAAGCTGGGTTCAGGGCAGGCAGGAGCACATCGAACAGATTTTTAACTGCCACATCCTGATGGAAAAACATCTTCAACATCAGAGAGAAACCTGTTCCACACCTTCATCGACTTCAAGAAGGCTTTCGACAGTGTATGGCACGAAGGCCTGTGGCAGGTCCTCAGAATGTTTCGCATTGAAGAAGGACTAGTGCAAACCATTCAAGCACTATGCAACACCGCAAGCAGTGCAGTCCTTCTGAACAATCAGGTCGGAGACTACTTCAAAACCACAGGTGGGGTCCGACAAGGATGCCTGTTATCTCCAGTCATGTTTAATCTGTTCTTGGAAAACATTATGAGAGAGACCCTCCATGACTACCACTCTACCATCTCCATTGGCGGCAGACCCCTCAACAACTTGCGGTTTGCCGATGACATTGACCTCATGGGCGGAAGTAACACAGAGCTGCAAGATCTTACGACCAGACTTTAGAACAGAGCTGGAGCATATGGGATGGAGGTGAGCTCGGAGAAAAGTAAAGTACTTGTGAACAGCACGAGCAACGCCACTGCTAAAATTTACATGAACGGCCAACAACTGGAGTAGGTAGACGCTTTTAAATACCTTGGCGCTACACTCACAAAGGACGGGCGATCGACGACAAAAATCAAAGTCAGAATAGCCATGGTAACATCTTCCATGACAAAATTCACCACCATATGGAAAAAGTAAAGAGGTCAGTTTCCCAATCAAAGTAAAGCTCTACAAAGCCCTAATTCAGACTATCCTGCTGTACGGAAGTGAAACATGGACATTGACTGCTGAAACAGCAAAGCGAATCCAGTCATTTGGAACAAAATGTCAAAGAAAACTACTGGGCATATTCTGGAGAGAACGAAAGACCAATGAATTTGTCAAGAGTCAAATAACACGGCTGGTAGGTCCACAGGGAACCCCTTCTCACCATCGTCAAAAAGAAAAAGCTGACATGGTTCGGCCACGTCACCCGCCACAACACTCTGCCAAAAACAGTACTGCAGGGAACACTCGAAGGTGGCAGAAAGAGGGGGAAGACAGAACAAGTCATGGATGGACAACATCAGATAATGGACCAGGATGAATGACTCGGCACTACTGCGCAGAGCCGAGGACCGAGATGGATGGAGGAGGCTTACCACAGCATTGTCTTTCGTGTCTCCCCCACGACGGTCAAGGTCACGGGTCTGATGATGATGATGATATATATATATAAGTTATTACTACAAGAAACTACAAGAAGAACTGCAACTACAAGAAGATTTATATCGGATTGGATTCAGACCGCCTCTTCCCCTGGCAGGATTCACCAGGACAGGGGGGAAACTATGCTACTTGGCATAAAACTAAGACCATTAGTGTCAGAAACAATAACGTCACTGGCACATAGAATGTTAGAACCTTAAGAGAGGCGGGAAAACTGGAAGAACTTGAACATGAAATGAGGAGATATCGGTGGAACATCCTTGGCATATGCGAAATGAGATGGAAAAACTTTGGGGAATAAAAACACAGGAAGGTCATAAACTTTACTATAGTGGCAGACAAGACCGGTATGAATATGGAGTGGGTATCCTCGTACACACGGAAACTGCAGATGCCGTCATGGGATACCGTACCATCTCAAGCCGACTCATGTCAATACGACTCAAAGCATCACCCTTCAACATTACAATCATACAGGCATATGCTCCAACAACAGACCATGATGATGAAGAAGTTGAAGAATTCTACAGCCAAGTTCAGAAGTTATTGATGATACACCAAAGAAAGACATCTGGATAGTTCATGGAGACTGGAATGCGAAGGTAGGGAAAGATGCGTATGAAGACTGGAAAGGCACTTGCAGGCGATATTGTAACAACAGCACCAACGACAGAGGTTTAAGACTATTAGAATTTGCCAGGTGCAATGATCTTAAACTCACAAACACCTTTGGAGCACACAAAGCGTCTAGGAGATGGACATGGCACAGCCCAGGGGAGAATACCACAACCAGATAGATTATATCTTGGTACAACGCCATTTCCAGACAAGCGTAAACATTGCCAAAACCAGAAGCTGTCCAGGTGCAGACATCGGTAGCGACCATGAGCTAGTAATGATGACATTCGCAGTACGCTTAAAGAAGAGCAGAAAACAGGGAAGCTTCCGAATGAAGTTCAATCTAGATAAGCTGAAGAACCCAATCATATTAAAAATCATTCGAAGCAAACATTGGCGGGAAATTTGCACCCCTCTTCATTTATTTCATGTTTTTTTCATTTATACCACTTTAAGTCACGAGATTTCTCTGCGTGAAATTTGGGCTGCTCTCCCCGGGGAGAGCGCGTCGCCACAAGAGCAGCGCCACCCTTTTTTGTCTGCAACTGTATTTGTTTCCCTATAAGAGTGGCTTTTTCCTAAGAATTTTGCCAGGGACAACTCTCTTGTTGCCGTGGGTTCTTTTACGTGCGCTGAATAATTTTGTGTAACACACGGGACCTCGGTTTATCGTCTCATCCGAAAGACTAGCGCCCAAACCACCACTCATGGTCTAATGGATAGGGGGAAAGTTTCGGGCCCATGCGGGATTTGAACCACCGCACACTTCCAACCCGGACTTTTCGCTTTCTAGACAGGCGCGTTACCTCTAGACCACCGACCCATCTGGCACTGGAAGAAGACATAGAAATAGAAAGTATGATCGACACATTCCAATGACTCCTTCAATGAAGCAGGAAAAGAGCTCCTTTGAAAAAAGAGGATAATAAAGAAAAGAGATATAGGCAAAATGGGCATTCAGGCTCATTCACCTCATTTTTGAACAAATCACCCACCACTTTGGGCCAAAGCAGCGGCAATTTGTACAAAACAACGTGATTTACCCTCAATGCCCATTTTGCCTATCTCTTGTAATAAATGAAAAATGTTACAATCTTGCTTTGATGGGTAAAACTATAAAATTATGGGGTTGATGCTGAAACAAATGTATTGTTTGGGGAAAGGGAGTGTGTATAGGACGTGCATGTATGGGGCTGGGATAAGACTATGTTACACTACTTTACAGCTAAATCTGGCCGTTCAAAGTATGCCCGCTTATGTTTAGAACATTACTACACACCCTATATTTAGAATATTACTTTACAGCTAAATCTAGCAGTTCATAGCATGCCCGTTTGACCTGCTTCTTCCTTTCTTTATAGTGTCTTCATTTGGTAGGACTAGCAAGTTTTTAAGAAATTCATGCATCCCTTTGACAGTGGGTATTTCTTTTTCTTTTTTTCCACTTTCAGAAAATCAATACTTCTTTTTGTTTTTTTACGTGGAGAACAGAGCTCACCTTTTTCTTCTTTTTGAAGATATTCTATCATTCCTTGATGATAGAATTTGTGGTCACTAATAGCAAGTAATTGATCTTCAGTAAAAGCACGCTGTTTTCTGTTACCTGCCATTGCTTAGAATCTCCACACCCCTGATAACAATAAATTCTACACAAAACACTATGTCTCCTTCACTGGCTTGGTGAGAAATGGCTGAACTCACTCAAACGGGGACACTTAATCCTGTAGCCTACATCACTAAACCTAGAAAGAACTGGAAAGTGTGATAGGCCACGCCCCCTTTGTGTGTGTGTGGTTCATAATAATAATAATAATAATAATAATAATAATAAATGGAACTTATATAGCACTATATCTTGCAAAGACAAATCAAAGCGCATGCATTCAACCTAATCTTACACAGTCATACAACCAATGACAAATAATTAATAGTTCAAACATATATTACAAACATGGTAGCTGCTGACCAAATCTATAAAATAAAATTGCAATAGTCAAATGTTTTTCAAAAGCACACACCACACACACACACACACACACACACACACACACACACACACACACACACACACACAGGTAATATACATATAGATGCAGGGTGATAGGACATGGGTTAGTGAAGGGTGGGATAGTTCTGATATGAAACAGGTGGGGGGAAATCTTAGGTTTGAAATAAATATGTCTTGAGGCTGGATTTAAAAGTGTCATAGCTAGGCTTCTGGTGAAGAGAGAGAGGGATCTCATTCCAGGTCGATGGACCCGTAATAGAGAAAGAGTGGCGGCCAACGGTAGATTGGTTGAATCTAGGTATTCGTAGGCACAAGGTATCTGCAGTAGAGCGGAGGGAAAGGCGAAGGAGTGTACAGGTTAAGACATTCACAGAGGTAGGAGGGTGCAGTTTTGTGGAGACATTTGTAACAGAGGGTACTGATCTTATAATCTACTCTCTGTGGCACAGGCAGCCAGTGGAGAGATCGCAAAAGGGGGGTAATGTGCTCCGATTTTTTCTTTCTGAGAAGTAGTCGAGCTGCTGAGTTTTGTATACGTTGAAGGGAGTGGATAGATGATGCTGGCACACCAGACAAAAGAGAATTGCAATAGTCCAGACATGAAAGAATGAAAGAAGTGACAAGTTTGGCTGTTGCATCGATGGACAGATACTTTCGAATTGCACTAATACCCCGTAACTGATAGTAGCACGACTGACAGGTCTGGGTGATTATTTTTTTCATAGAGAGTGTGTTGTCGATAACAACACCTAGATACTTCACAGCAGTGGACAGAGGGACTGATGCATTGCAGAGTTCTATTGAAGCTGTTGTAATGGAAGAGAGTTTGTGTTTTGTCCCCACGAGCATGGCTTTTCCTTTTTATCTGCATTTACCAGTAATTTGTTCTGTGTCATCCAGTTTTGAAATATCCTCAAAGCAGTGGGCCATATTTGCCAGGAAAGAAGGCATATTTTCAGAAGTAGCACTTCTTTGAATCTGAGAGTCATCTGCCTAAAAATGATGGTTGACTTGATGACGGTTTATTATATGTGACAGTGGGGCAGTGTAAAGAGTGAACAGAACAGGGCCTAGAACTGATCCCTGTGGGACTCTGCATTTCAGTTTGGCAGGTATTGATAGAATCTTGTTTACTGCAGCTGTCTGAAATCGGTCAGTGAGGTATGAATTAAACCAGGTGAGGGCTGTGCCAGTAACACCGAACGTCTTTCGAAGGCGGGAGAGAAAAATTTTAGTGGTCTATAGTGTCGAAGGCTGCCCATAAGTCGAGTAGAG
Organism: Rapana venosa; assembly: GCA_028751875.1. NCBI lineage: Eukaryota > Metazoa > Mollusca > Gastropoda > Neogastropoda > Muricidae > Rapana > Rapana venosa. Next base: position 53,980,653 of record CM054155.1, read on the forward strand.
TGAGAAGGGAGATATTCCCTGAGTCAGAAGCGAGTAGAAGCGTGTTTAAAGTGTTTACTAGGGTAGTTTTAGAACTTGGTTCACCAAGTTTTGAGAGGAAGCAGTCTATGTGTTAACAAAAGGGTTGTCATTGCTATGTGGCCTATACAACACAGTTGAACTACAGCTTGTTGGACTGCAGCTTCTAGCCTGTGTTGTGTGTTCGTGGTGTCTGTCTGTTCGTTTGTGTGTGTGTGTTTAAAAATCGGATTGCTATTGGGTTTCACACAACACAATATGAGGTTGGTTGATCTGTTTTAATAAAACCTTAACATGTTTTGAGCTTCGTTGTTTTAATTTTATCCTTTCTCTTTCTTGTCCGTCTGTAATAACATCATTCTCCCGAAGGCAATATTATTAAATACATCTCTGTCTTTCATGTGGAAGAGAACTACTACTACGAAAATCTTTTAATACAGAATTGTATTTCTGTGTCAGAATCCAAACACTTATTTGTGGTGTCTCCCGCTGAAAGCAAGCTTAGACAGACTATTCCTTTTCTTAACAATGGCACCCTCTGCTTAGCAGTCATCTATACGAAATAATGTTACTGTATTTTTAAACCTGTAGTAGTATTCTTAACACTCAGCCTGTCAGAGGGGTTGACTATAATTATATTTTCATCTGTCCAAATAAAGTTTCTCTCTCTGCATGTTTTACTGTTGTGCAGTGTTGGACAGAATATACCAATGAAATCGAAATGGTTTTTGCACAGTTTGTAATAAATCTGATGCAAATACAGTTTTGGCACATCCAGTATGCCCGCATATTAGAGAGCAGTGTCCTTCTTTTGGTAAAAAAAACAACTGGTCCATTAGTATACAACCTCTTTTAGTCTGTTTCCTTCTATGTTGAGTTGTGCATACATCACTACAAATAGATATATATTTTTATGGGTTTATTTTCTTCTTGCTCTTTCTCTAGCTGAATAGTTATTCCTTCTGACCCATTTTCAATGGGTCTTCCTGATCCATGCAGCTTATCATCCTCTGTCGAGGTTTAAGACCAGTAGTGGGATCATTGTGTTGACCAGCAAGAAAAGTATTTTCTTACCTCATCAAAGTGCTGGTATGGTAAATAACCTGAGGCATGGAGTTGATTTGGCTGTCTCTCTATAGTGCATGACAAGTGCTTGATACGGGGATCAATAAACCTCTCACTTGATTGGGCAAAGGGGTTGTCTGGTTCTTCAAACAGCATCAATATACCTTTTAGCAATCTTGCAGGGGTGTTCAGATTTATGTTCCACACAGTCTCTGCTTTACTTTTCATTAATGTGCTATGGTTGAGCACTCTCTCATAATAGATAGCAAGCTTTGACTGATATTTCTGTGCAATCAAACATGCAAGCTCTGGGTGATTGACAACATCATAACACGGGCATTGTCATTAACAGTTAGCTCATATGAAGGTCTGTCTCTGAGTGCACCCTGATTGTAAGGCATGTGAGAGCTGGGGCAGTTCAAAATCTAGGGGAATGCAAAACCTATTACCATAGGCTCTTGCTATGGCAGCATCTTTTTTCTTGTTTCCCATATCAGCATAACTTACTCTATGTTTTAGTACTTCATCATCCTGTATGCCTTGATAAATAAGGTCATCTCTTTTTTCAGATGTCATCCATAAATCGGTATAGATCAAGAATATGTCTGCATTGTTTAGCGCCACAGCACTTCTCTGCCTTCCAGCTTGATAGTAATCTTTTTTTATGATAGCCGTCCCTAAGTTTGTAACCACACTTCTGTTTGGATCAGTAGCAGACTCTAGTTCAATCTGAAAAGCAAGCCTAGTTGTGCCTGGAACAATGACATCATCTTTTCCTAAATTAGGAAACCTAACAGTCAGAATCTGATTCTCATCAATAGTTGATGGGTTGCTTGTGATAACGATTGTCTGTTCCCCTTGATACCAAGGGGATCTTTTAGACGTCAGTATGGATCAAGGATTGCTCCAAATGTTTGTTTTGCCATCTTTTTTCTACTAGTAGCAAAATAAAAAACAATAATAGAATAATGGAAGACTATGATATCGATATGGATGATGTGTTTATGCCTGCTGATGATATGAGTGAAGCAGCAGCAGCATCACCATTGCATTCACTCTGAAAAGAATTATTAGAAAACAGGATTAAACATTTTAACAAAAGTTTGGGACAACCATCACCCGTAGTACTAGACCATACTGACTATAATATGGACAAGAAAGACAATCTGTATGCTGTAACTGACACATGACAAAAGGTTTTATTAACAAAGAAAAATACCCCCCATCTGATATTAGCAAAAAAGTATGCTCAAGCAGAGATTTAGTGTGGCCATACAGAGAAAACTTGGCATTAGTGATGCACTGGCTACTACAACTAACAGACTACTGGCACAAGCTGTTGCACAACTACAAAATGCTTAACAAATCCTACCAACAAACATCGAAAGTCTACCACTTCAAGACTTAGCACAGTCAGCAAACACAACAACTGAAACTATTTTAGAGTTTGAAACTAGCTTCACACATGCAGACAAAGACACAGCACTGAAAACAATAAATGATCCACCCCTACCCATGTGAGAAATAATTAGGCTCAATCAAGCACTACAGAGTATTAGAGGCAAGTTGATAAATAATCTAGCAAATCAAGGTGAAGTCGACTCACACATAGGACTAGAAAAGAAGAAGCTAGGAGAAGCAAACAATGAAAATCTTGGACAGGAAATAAAAGAAAGAATTACAGAGCACCTAAAAAATCTGCAAGATGAACACCAAGCAAGATTAGAGGTCCTAAACAATAACAGACAACAACTACAATCTCAGGTTAGCAGAATAAAAGAACAATCCACCGCATTCTTTATGAAAACACAACACTAGCCATTAGCACACTAATGTATGCACTGACAGGCAGTGGCACACCACCACCACCACTACCCCTTTCTCTACCCACAGGAACAGGCTGGGTTAAAAAACAACTCGTCACTTAGCAGACCTACTTAAAACAAACTAGCTACCAAAGTAGCAGGTGCATTGCCTGGTATAATTGGTTCTGTTGTTAGCTGGCTGTTATCAACAGCAAGTAAGGTCGTGGGATTTATGGCAGAGCATTTGTGGGCTTTAGCATTGTTAGTTGTTGGTGTTTTACTTTCTAAGATAAAGATAAGCAAGGCCTCCTAAAAACAGAATAGTTGTTAGGGCAGTCATCTTTTGCAATATTTTTTGCTTGCTCTAAGACACCAGAAGTATGTGTTTGTGTTGGTGCCTGTGTTAGTGTTGGAGTCCCACTTTTTACTGCTGCTAGTGTGTTGTTTACGCTTTCATTTTTGCCAAGCTGCACATCATCTCCAGCTATAAGAATATTGTTGTTGTAGTTTGTAATTGTTCCTATTTGTAACTGCATATTGGAAGGAAGCATATATAAACCATGCCCTATAGCAAAGTCCACCTTAGACTGTGCATAGTGAAGAACATCTTGATAATGCTTGATGCTTTATGGTAGGTCAACAGCTGAGTTAATACTGTCTTCAAGATTTGCTAGAAACTGCTTCTGTGCATCAAACCCAGTACCACCACTTGTGATGATGCTTGACCTTGTCTGTGCCTGAGCACCAAGCAAGCACCACACATAGGCAGAACAGTGTCATTAATCCTCTCTAATCCCGGTCTTGTCAACCCTTCACTCTTATCAAGAATGAAAAGTTGTCCATGCATTTTTGCTCTTGCTCTATTGATCCTAAGCGTACAGTATTGCCTGGTGAGAAAGATGTATATGTAGGTCACCAGTCATAGTTATATCTCCTGTGCACACCCCAATAATACAGAATTCCCATGCCATGATTTTTGTCATGTGTTTGTCTGAATGTGGTCTTAGAATTAATATTTAACTCATTGCAGAGCCTCTTATAAGCCTTCATGTTAATCCCACTTTTAAACGGATTGAAACTAGTATCAGTGGGCAATGGGACCTGCAGCTCAGATAGCACACGCCTAAACTGATAGTACACATGAAACCTTTACAGACTTTACTAACTGGTTTGGATGGTTCATGTGGTCAGCATATGACACACCACAGCCTGTAGTTGCACAGAGGATAGCAAAGTTTAAATAGTTTTGATAGAGCTGTATAGGATTAGACAACCATGCTTTTGCAGTGGCATCATCCTTAATGGGTGGGTTTAAGTATGATTTTAGTCGGTTGGCTTACCTTGCAATGTCGTCTCCGTCACAGCAACATCCAGTGCATCAAAGGTAATAGTCTTTGGGTTATAATGAGATCCAGCCTCGTTTTTTGCATCCTTATTATATTTATACATTATTAGTTTTATATAGTAGATAAAATGTTTATAACACTAACAACCATTCAGTTAGGTGTACCTGTTAAACTAGCGATTCCTATTGATAACCGCTATCAACATAAAACGGTTGCTTTGCACGAGGTCTTCTACACAGTATCATGGGCAAACATCGACATAAGCAACAACTGGGTTAAACAACAAGGTTCCCCTTTGACTACTATACATGAAGGTTATTACAACTTCTGTACACTGGAAAAGGAGCTCTTTCGCCCAGATTGTATCACAGCAAAACTCAAAAATGCTAGTCTATGAGTCACTTTACAGTCATCGTCACCAATTCTTATATCATAAGGTTTTGCAGAAATGCTGGAGATTGACGTATATATAATTATAAATAACACTAAAAGTCTTGTTAATGATAATGATAAAAAAATATCCTATGTTGGTGAAAAGCCCATTGACATGGCAGTAAACTCTTTGCTTTTTGTGCACCTGTCTCAGTTAAACAGAACACAAAACCAAGTGGTGAGGAAGGCTTTTTCATCAAAAGTCCCTTCTGATCTGCTACGAATCCTCCCACCCAGCAGGGCAATGTACTGTGAAACGCAGCACAATAGCCTTACTACACTTTAGTTTCAAGAGCTAGAAGAAGGCTTCCATGAAACACTCTGCATAACGATCAAAGACATAAACCAAAGAACAGTTAACTGTAGTAAGTTAGATATTACACTAGAAATAAAATAATAACTATATACATTTATACATACTAGTAACCATGTCACGTGGTCCCATAATAAGAGCACCTGAAACCTGCCCAACTATTGAGCTTAAAGATCTTGGTGATGTACAAGAATTTGAGAACGATGGAGAGATTGGTGAAGTTTATGCTTTTGAGTACACAGACGAAGGATACTACAAGGCCACAGCAACAGATGAAGCTAAGAAACCTCATTTCCCTAAACTTGAACAGCACAACTGAAGCATCAGCAGATGATATTACTTACAAAGTAACACATAAAGGTAATAAATGGCTCTTCAAACCAAGCATTGACTGGCAGATCAAGTTTGATTTTATCAGTTCATACACTCTCTATAAAACTGACAGAACTTTCCATAAACCAATAAATGCTGGGCCAGTAAATATAGCACTTGCGTATGAATCAGCCAGCAGAAATGAATTAGAGATCATAGCATTTAAAAAGACAGGTTACTTGCTTTATAGAAAAGACTCGGTGACTAAACCATCAACCACAAAGCTATGATTCCTTCCTTACTTTCCTCTGGACAATCAGTATACAATGATGTTTGGCCTTGTTGCAAGGGAAGAGAGAGCTACTTTCTTGTTCATGGATGGAATTAATATTAACTGAAAAGACATGGACATTGAAGCCCTCAGATTTGCTATTGTTATTCAGAACAGCTGTGGCAACAACATTGAAGGGACCATTTCCAGTGATAAAATCAACTTGCTCCCAAACCCCCCACAGCTTACACAATTAACATCCCTCAATCTACACCACATTAACCTCATTGCTAAATATTACACAACCACAAAACGTGGTGCAAAGCATTCAAGATGCAATGGCACAAATACCAGACAACTTAAACATAGATCCACCTGTAAAGGTGCAATTGATTGCTGGAAGTCTATACAACAGGGCAAATAAAGATGAAGAATTAACTGTTCATGTGTCAACAACACATCAAGCCCTGAACTTGTTTGAGGAGCTTAACACAGCATGGGCAGATGAGATGATGCGGAACTTTGAACCTTCTGCAGAAACAGCAAGGATGAGGGGATCAGGTGGATGGTTGGTGAAGTTCTTCACATAGAACTGAAGCAAACAAAGTTTCATCCCATCGTTGGTAGAAGCTACATTCCCTTGCCCCCTGATGTTGTAGCAAAACGTGCTGTGCTTAACATTCAGAACAAAGACGATAAGTGTGTTATGTGGTGTGTGCTGGCTAGGCTGTGCCATGTGGCAAAGAATGCAGAGAGAGTTTCAAACTATCATGAACATCGTGACAAGCTTGACTTTACCCGCATTGATTTTCCTGTGGCTGTTAGGAGCATTGACAGGTTTGAGGAATTAAACCCAACAATTAGTGTGAACATTAATACCTGGAAAGACGCAGCCCTATGCCCAACACGCATCTCTAGCAAGTCTCCTACAGTAGATAATCCTGATAAGAACCATGTAGACCTCTTACTAGTAAATGATCATTATACACTCATTAGAACAATGAGTAGACTTATTGCAAAGACAACAAAAGGACACCACAAACAAGAGTTTTGCATGCGATGCTTGGTTCATTTACCATCTTTGCAGGCAGCTGACAAGCACAGAAAACATTGTAAGAGTAAAACCGAAGCAATCACAGAACTTGTAACACCACAGCCAGGAAGCAAGGTGTACTTCAAGAATATAAAGAAGCTACAAAAAAGTCCCTATGTAGTGTATGCTGACTTTGAGTCTATCATTGTACCATACCAAGGGCCAGCGCCAGAACATATTCCTAAAACAGTCTTACTCAGTAATCATCAAGTCTGTTCCTTTGCTTATGTTGTTGTTTGATCAGATGGTGCACACTCAGAGCCATTCTTGTATCATGGAGCAGATGCTGCAAAGCTTTTTCTTGAACACATGAAAACGAATCATGAATACTACTCTCAACAGCTAAACCTACAAGAGATCATTATGACTGATGAAGACAAGGAGCAGTATGCTTCTGTCACACATTGCTGGATTTGTGGTAATTTATTAATGCCACAGGTCACAGACAACCAGACAGTCAGAGATCATGACAACATCAGTGGTAAGTTTTGTGGAGCAGCGCATAGTAAGTGTAATCTGCAACTAAAAGTAGATCCCAAAACATGGAAGCTGCCAGTCTTTTTCCACAATCTAAGAGGTTATGACTCACACCTAATTATGCAGGCAGTAACTGATGAGTAATAAGGCCTACTGCATTGCTCAGTCATCAGAGAAGTACCTGACTTTTACACTAAATAATCTGTCATTCTTTAATTCTGCACAACATCTGATGGGATCTTTGAGTCCTTGTCTTCATCACTGAGTACTTGCCTTATAACAGAAAAATACTTTGACACAAAGCTTGCACGAAAAGGAGTCCATCCTTACGAGTACATGGATTCATGGGAAAGGTTTGATGAAAAAAAGCTTCCATCAAAAGAAGCATTCTTCATCAGACATACGGGTAAAGGAATCAGTGATGACCATTATCAGCATTGTAACGGGGCGCAAACTGACTCCAGTCACATGAAACAGACAGGTTGAACAATGGGAAACAATCTCACAAAGTTGCACATTCTCTCCACTCTACAGTCACACTCAAGATTTCAATCATATACTCTCATTTATTCTATTACTACATCTATCTGTCACAACTTTTTTTTCCAATAATCAAAAGAAACAGAAATTAATTGTATATTCAATATGTACAATTCATTCAACCCAAAACAGTTTCCAGTTCACTTCATCCGGGTCAATACAACATTATATGTTACTTCACTAGGGAACTTTAGTTTCCCCAAAGTCTATCAACTTCTGCTTCTCTAGCACAATGAAGTTTAATTAATACAATTCAAGTGATTCCACAAAGTTCCTGTAGACAAGACAGTTTGTATGCTCTCTGGCTCAGATAAACACATATATCTTTCCTTGTCTAATCCTGGCACTATGTACAGGAAAAAAACAACAACACAGACTTGGCTGTAATTTTGCTACACACATTTTAAAAATAGTCAATGACGACCTTTTCTTGTAGCCAGTCTTTTTCACTGCTGATGTCTGCTTCAGCCCCCGCCTCCAATGCCGCCACACCTTTATCCCTAAGGTCGGATGGGGTTGTCTAAGGGGCTGGACAGGACAAGGTCAGCTACTGGGACTCTCCCTAAGTGGGTCAGTACAGGGGCAAAATTTAAAGCCTACACAAATAGCAGAAAAAACCCCCCACTATTAGTACCTAGTATTGACAAATATATATATTTTTTATTCCTTACCTTTTTTTCTTGAGTTTTGTTGTTCCCAGAACACTGAACCCACCACACTCACAAACTATACAGAAGTTCATGCACTGCACTACTTTCCTAAATTAAAGCAAAAGAGATATTTTTTTAATAAAAACAATCTTTTATCAACATACCACTTCATCTAGGTGATGTGACTAGATGTCACAACCAAAGGCCAGCTCAGATAGCTGCAACCTTCCCTGACAAGATGAAATATCAACTCTATGACAGAAACACTTCACTGCAGCTATCATTGACAACTACTCACTGTAGCAAAAAAAGAAAAATCCAACATATTCACAGTTGCAAAATAATACCAAAGGGACAGACACAGGTCTGTTACAAGCATAATCAGTGGGCATGGCAAAAGATGCAGTGTCAGACGATGGTTGATTACCATGATCAGTATCTTCTGGCTGATACGTGTTTGCTTGCTGCTGTCTTTGAGAACTACAGAAAAACTGGCATGAAGCACTAGGTCTAGATCCATCACATTATATTACAGCACCAAGAATGTCTTGGGATGCTTTCTTAAAGTTTACTGGGGTGCAGATTGATTTGTTGTCTGACTTACCCATGTTCCAAATGATTGAAGATGGTCTGCGTGGTGGCATCAGTATGGCATCACAAAATTACTGTAAGGACAACAACAGATATTTAGAAGACTATGATCCTAGCAAACCTTCAGACTACATCATGTACTTAGACGCAAACAACCTGTATGGGTGGGCGATGTGTCAGTCACTGCCATTGTGGAACTTTCAGATGTACATTGGCCCTTTTGTTGTTGATGAGGTTCTAAAAATGCTATCACAAATGATGCCTGATCAAGCACAGGGTTGAATCTTGGAAGTTGATCTGATCTATCCCCATGAACTACATGATGTGCACACTGACTACCCAATCGCTGCAGAAAGAGTAAAAATATCACCCCAGGAACCCTCAAAGCTTGTACCAAACCTGAACTACATGATCAAGTATGTTTGTCACTACAGACTGATGCAGTTCTACCTAAGGCACAGATTAATCCTTAGTGGTGTTCATCGCATCATTGTGTTCAATCAACAACAATTCATGAAACCATACATCATGAAGAACACTGATTTGAAAACAAAGGCAACCGAAACATCAGAAAAGGATTTCTTCAAGCTCATGAACAACAGCTGCTTTGGCAAAACAATGGAGAATCCGCACAAAAGAAAAGATGTCAGATTAGTCGCAAAGGAAAATGAAGCCATAAAGCTAACATCAAATCCAAGCTACCAAGACCACAGGCAATTCCATGACAGTCTGTTTGGTATCATGAGAAAGTTGCAGGTTAAACTAGACAAACCAGTGAACATTGGGTTCAGCGTGCTAGAGCTGTCAAAGCTGTTGATGCTGCAGTTCTTGTATGATTACTTTAAACCTAAACATCCTGAGGTAAGGGTCTTGTACACAGACACGGACTCTTTCATCCTAGAGATACCCACAGAAGATATATACAAAAACCTTGCAGAAGACATGGCGCTGGAATCAGAGTCATGGTATGACACCAGTGATTATCAAAAAGACAGTCCCCTGCATTCAACAGTAAACAAAAACGTTATTGGCAAGATGAAAGATGAGTTAAAGGGCATTATTATCAAAGAATATGTCTGGCTAAGGGCCAAGATGTACAGTGTTGCAAGCCAGACAGGTGTCATAAAAAAGGCAAAAGGCATTGGCAAACAGGTGGTCAAAACAAGCATCAGTCATGATAACTACAAAGAGGCTCTGTTTGAAGGCAGTGTATTTCATCAGGACAACCAAAAGCTCAGCTCAAACCTGCACCAGATTAACATGACTATGGTTAGAAAAAAGACACTGATTGCACAGGACACAAAAGGAGTATATTATTCACCAGAGCATTCATACCACTTGGACACTGGAGAACAAAGTAATTAATACTTAATTAATGTTTTTTCCTATTAATATAGAATTTAAAAATTCTGATTGAGGCTCACAATGGATTGTTTACTCTTTATTAAGTCCTATGGGAGTGGTACAAGACCTCGTCACTGCTTTTACAGCCACGACATAATAGAGAACTTTGGCGATCAAGTAGAAATAAAACTTGATCATGGTACGAAAGAAGAAGTGCTAAATAATATTCTAGGAGTTGTCACTATGATGAGAGTGTGTCCAACCCACTTTAGTGTTATCAAAAGTGTGCCAGGGTGTCATATTGAAAAACAGTAAAATAAGACCATATTGTCACTTACTTCTGATGAAATAGTAGCCTACCTTACTGAAGTGAAACAGTATTAGGTGGCATTAGCTGCAGTTTCTCTCCGACAAAAGCTCGTTGTGGTGCAGGCAGCGACAAATAATAAATTGGAGGAACCATCTCCACAACTTTTTTTTATTTCATAAGTGTCTATGCTCCAGATAGGATCTGTCGCTTTCTTGCGACTGTTGCTGGCTTCCGCTTCTACAGGAGCATACAAATATCTAAGTTTTTTTCCCAAAGGGTATTAGTGGTTTCTTAGAGGGTGTTGTTTGGTTGTGCTGCTGTATTGTTTTGCGTTTGATGGCGTCAACAGGTTTTAACCCTTTGGCTTTAGTTACCTCAGAGTTCATTGCTCTCAAAACTGCAGGCAGTCTTCTTACCCACTCTGTGTTTAAGGTGCTTGGGGTGATGATTTCTTGGTGGTACTGATATGCAAACAGCCTTTCTTCTAACAGTTTGTTAAAGCTTTCAACCAGTGCTTGAGATCTGTGGTTGCCTGGCATGCCTCTTTTTACTGATACTCCATGCTTCAATAACAGCTGATTAAATGTTCCTTTAAACTCTTTTCCATCATTGCACTGAATATGTCTGGGATACTTTAATGGCCTTCCTCTATAGATCTCATGCATAGCAACTGTGGTTGCGGTAGCACTATTTTCAGTAAGGGGCTCAGCATCTTTATACCTAGAAGCTACATCCACCACAGTCAGTGCATACTTATACCTCTTTCGTCTGATTGTGTCATGGGGTAAATATAAAAGATATATCTGATGAGTATCATTTGGCTTTATGTTGTTGAAGGTGGGTCTGTAAATGTGCCTTGGAGCAGGTAAATAGATCTGCCATATTGCTTGTTTAGACAGCCACTATTTTGATACCTCAGAACTTACTTAATAGCTGCCTGTCCTTTCCAGTAGCCTTTTGGTGTGTAGTAGATCCATTGTTCTAATATAATAAAAAGAAATTGCCTGTTGGTTAACCAACCTTCTGTGCTAAGAAATATACAATTGTCATGCTCACCACAATAAAAGCAATCTCACCTGTCTTCTGGGTTTTGGAGGGCTGATAATAATCCTGAAGCTGTGGTTTAGTAATAGCAAATAGTTGTCTGCCTCTCACAATGTAGTACTCCTTAATTGTGGCATCAACATCAGAAAAGGTTTTTGTGGCATGTCCTTGTTCACGAAGTTTTTCGTTAATAAAGTCTAACTGAGCAATTCTTTGTCTTTGGTATATTCTGTCTGTGCTCTGTTCAATTGTTCTATTGCTTTATCATATCTTTTCCTTTCTTCGTCTGTATGAAGTTTAGAAAACAAGTAGTTGCTACCTGTAAAAGCAAGATTGTTAACTACAGCACCACCAACCATCATCACTAAGGAAGCCGTTTCTTATTATGGACTTATATTTCCTGGTATAATTCCCTGCTTAACTAAGAAGTCGTTTGAAGCAATGGATGCTGTTACAACCGCAATTAGCTTGGCGCTGTCCTCAAAGTCTAGTTTTCTTAGATCAGTAGGCTTCATTTTCAGAACTTCCTTCCCAGCATAGTATAGCCAACGCTGAGACCACCAGTAACGGCGGCATGGTAGACTAATTAACTGCTATCTTTTCTGTACTCATATTTCTACTATATATTAAGTATTTATATATTAATACATTCTGAATGGGTCGTTGTCAGGCTGTTTGCATTGTAATGGTTGTGGCTGTGGCTGTGGTTTTGGCTTCTGTTCTTGCAGCAGTCTTTGCTTTGTTGGTCCCTTGTTGCTCCATACTCTATAAGCTGTATAACCAATACCAATAACAGTTATGCCGTATAACAAGTAAGACTGAATATTTGTTTTTGGTGGTGTGTCTTTTTTCTCTGTTTCTATAGGCATCTGTTTTTCTGATGCTTCTCCGGACAAGATCTTTTGCTTTGCTTGATTACTAATGTTTTTCTGTCGATTCCATTCTGCTAACCTTTTTTCGGCTTCAACTCTCCCAGGGCTCTTACCACTCTTGGTCACTGTTGTGACTTGTGGAAGGGTCTGCTGCGCTTGGTTCGAGGCATTCTCCTGTGCTTCCTGTTGGTTCGTAACTGTGTTTTGTTCTTCCATCTTTCTCTATGTGGTTAAATTTTATATGATTTAAATTTATCATACTAGCAACTACTGGTGCTAACAGGGTGCCAAAACGATAATACACCTCACAGCCAAGTGTCTCCAGTGTTCTAGACAAAACAGGATCTTGTGACAGGTCATATGCTAAGTCAGCTTCTGAGTCCACATGAAAAACCTACTTGTTGCTCTAGCGTATAGGCTAATAAGAGCATGCCCTAGGCTTCTCACCATTTTTGCTCCAAGAAGGGATTCATACCTAGTATAAAATACTTAATAATGTCTTGTGGTGATAACTGCTGTACCTGTTCAATTGTTAGTTGTGTTCCTAAGTAATGCTTTGTTTTACCACAAGCAGCAAGAGAGTACAACTTCTCCTTCTTATCCAGTAGACTCTTCTCATCAGTTATTTCTTCTTGACTAGAAACAGTAGCTGTCATCTGCAAAAGCTCGTTGCAATTCATGTTGTCTATCTTTATCAATATATTCTATATTAAACAATTATTGTTGTTCTTGACAAGTTGATAAGTTGTTAACAAAGTTGTTGACAAATTGTTGATAAGTTGTTGACAAGTTGTTGACAAAAGTTGTTGATAAGTTGTTGACAAAGTTGTTAATACGTTGTTGATGGGGATTTGTTTATTTCTTGACAAGTTCTTGATTTAATTCTTGTATTAGTTCTTGTTTTAGTTCTTGTACTAATTCTTGACAGGTTCTTGACAAAATGTTGTATTAGTTCTTGACAAGATATTGTTTTAGTTCTTGACAAGATAATGTATTAGTTCTTGTCAAGATATTGTTTTGACACAAATATTCCATAATTTAATAGTTTTTACCCATCAAAGCAAGATTGTAACATTTTTCATTTATTACAAGAGATAGGCAAAATGGGCATTGAGGGTAAATCACGTTGGTTTTGTACACATTGCCGCTGCTTTGGCCCTGAGTGGCGGCAGCCACGAAGGGCGAAAGTGGCGGGTGATTTGTTCAAAAACGAGGTGAATGAGCCTAAATGCCCATTTTGCCTATCTGTGAGAAACTGTGGGTTCCTGAGGAAGTCCTAGAGCTTTGTGATAAGCGCAGAGAACTGACGATTCAGAAGCAGAGTGCAGAAGGGGCAAGAAAGTATAAAGAAGCAACAAAAAAGATGAAGAAAGGAATGAAAGGTGCTATGGAAAAATGGATAGACGAGAAATGTGAGGAGATAGAAACCAGCTTGGAAAGAAATGACAGTAAGAAGGCCTATCAACTGGTAAAAGACCTAACTGCAACAAAATTAACAAGAACCTCCACCATACAAGATAAAGCAGGAAAGTGCTTGACAGAAGAGGAACTCGAACTCAAACTCGAATATCTTAATGAGGGTGAATAGATAAGCTATTGGTTTCTTTACACCAGGCCCACAAAAAACCCCAACCAAACAACACCAGACTGACCTCAAATCAGCCATTTCAATGATAAATACTTAGAACCGCTTTCTTACTCTGCTGTCTCCGCATGTTTGCATATACGCTATACTCATTGACACACGTACTCTCATGTATTCACGCGTGCACACACCTGCATACACATGTACATGAATTGGTATAGAAATCCATAGACAATTAATTCATCCAATATAATATCTCAAATTGTCAATCTGTACCATTCTGCATTTATCAACAAAATACAACCCAAACATAATCTTGGGTTGCATACAAGTTCATTATTCATAAAGATCAAAAATACACACAGACACACACACTCACACACACTCACACACATTGTCACAACACACACACACACACCACACACACACACACACACACACACACACACACACACACACACACACACACTTGTATATTCTCATGTTTACTCTCATACATGGGCACACACAGACACGCCCCAACAAACCTTAGCACACACAAGTACCCCTGCCCCACATACACACACACACTCATACACACCCACAGTTCAAGGCATCCCACTAATGTATATTACAAGAATAGAACAAGTATGCATGGTACGCTTTTTTGAAAGAAGATATACTACGTTTGTTTTTAATTGAGGCAGGGATTTCATTCCATAGTTTGGAACCAGAATACACAAGTGAAGACATAAAAAGGCCCAGGAGTAACCACTGTACTTTTACTTCGAATTGTTTTCACTGGAAATCTCTGACAAAGATAAAGTGGCGCAAGATAATTCATAATTTTATACATAAATAAGCTTTTATTGAAGTGACATTTCAAACTTAATGGAAGAATGTCCAACTCTCTACACTCACAAATTTCCAGGGAAGTAGTTCTCAGAAGAATTACCTTAAGAGAACATATAAACTCTCTTTCCATTCACTTTATACAGATTTTACTCTCTAAATCTCAGCACGTAGAGGCATAGTCAATGTCTAGTTTTATATGAGCAGAGAAGAATAGTTTGCGAGTGTGCTGATCGAGAAAATGTTTTATTCTATTTAGTTGAAATAGCCTTTTAGATAATTTCCTGGAAACTTGGAAGATGTGATATGACAAGTCATTATCTATATGTAGACCAAGTAATTTAAATCAATTTACTTCTTCCATCATGCTATCATTAATTTGTATTCCAGTTAGTTTTGTTTTGAAGTTTTGGCGCTTTTGTCTTGTTGTAACAACCATGAGTTTTGCTTTCTGAGGATTGAGAGCCATGCGATTATGTTCTGTCCATGTTGTCAGATTTTCCAAGTCATTTTGTAATTCTGTACTTATCGAGATTACGTCTTTGCCTGCAGTGTGTATGGTAGTGTCATCTGCAAAAAGTTCGCAGGTGGAAGATATATGGAGGGGAAGATCATTGATGTATATTGAGAAGAGGACAGGCCCTAACACAGACCTCTGAGGAACACCATGTTTTATGGGCAAGCAAGATGGTGTTATCGAGTCTTGTTGCACAACTTGTTCTCTGTTATTTAGAAATGAGTTAATCAGTTTAAGTGCATCTAAACATAGACCATACATTGTTAGCTTCCTTATGAGTTAAGTTGTGTTCAATAGTGTCAAAGCTTTAGCAAAGTCAACAAAAACTGCTCCAGTTAATAGGTTGCTGTTTATATTATGATGCCATTGTTCTATCAGATTAGTAATTGTTGTATGGCACAAATAATTTGCTCGTCGATAATTAGAAGGGTCATTAGGATCACCTGATTTAAGTATGGGTAATATTTTGGCATCTTTAAACATTTGAGCGTAATAACATTTTTCAATACATGGATTATATATGTAGGCAAGATGCTCCAAGATTAAAGGTGCAGAAGTTTTCAAAACTTTGCTATCTTACTTGTCTAAACCATGAGAGCTTGTTTGCTTTAATAAACACAATTCCTTATACACTTCATGCACACCAATAAATCTAAAGATGAGTTTTGACTTAATAGTCTAAGAGCTACAAACTTCTTTAAAAGGAGTAAATCATTTTGTTCAGATTGGTCCACATTCACAAGTTTGTCAGCTACAGTACAAAAATGTTTATTGGTAATTTCTGCAGATAGGCTGGTACCTGATGAAGCATTAGAAATTGATAGTTTACAAGCTAATTGGTTGATTGCTTTCAAGATAGACTTAGGATCTTTTCTTGATGAATTAGTTTACTAAAAAAATTTTTTTTGCAATTGTTTTCATCATTTCATGACCTGGAAAAAGCTTTTGATAGAGTACCCAGAAAGGCAATCCAATGGGCCTTGAGGAAACAAGGTGTACCGGAGCACACCATCTCAATGGTTATCACTTTGTGCAAGAACTCCAGATAAAAAGTGAAAAACTATAATTGGGACGTCAGAAAGTTTTGAGATAAAAGTAGGAGTGCACCAAGGATCTGCATTGAGCCCTCTGCTCTTTATCCTCGTGATGAATGAAATATCCAAGGAAGTGGAGAGGCCAGAAGAGATCTGGAAACTGCTGTATGCTGATGACTTAGTACTGATAGCTGAGAACAGTGATGACGCTACTCAAAGATTTGGCAATTGGAAACGGAGTTTAGAAAGCAGAGGAATGAAGGTATATGTTGACAAGACCAAAGCAATGACAGTTGGAAAAGACTGCAGAACACAAAGAGAGCAAGGCTAATACATGTGTGATGTCTGCCACAAAGATGTAGGGAACATTTCGATCAAATGCTCCAACTGTCAATATTTGTGTCACAAAAGATGCTCAAAGCACAAAAGTCTGAAGAAGGAGGACGTAGTATTTGTCTGCCCCAGCTGTATAAATAAGAAGAGTTGGTGATTGGCCTCTGTGCTGGATGGCAGCAGGGTGTGTCTCTCTGTGTTTGAGTGTTGTTTTTGAGCTTTTTTCTTCATTGAGCAAAACAAATTTTATATCTACGTGTTTCTGATTTCAACGTGTATTGACTGGTTAGATTGGTTTTCCTTGATATTACTTACTTTTTGAATTACTTTTATTTATAATTTTCATTTTATGATAAATTTTTGAAGTTTCAACTTACTGTATGATTTGTGTTCAACTGACATTGCTGGTCCTTGTGACCAATTTTACTGTAACCCTGCTGCCGTGTGAAAAATTGCACGTGAAACACGAACTCAGATTTACCCCACCACAACTACCCAATGTTCCTCCTTCCACCAATATGACACTAACTGCTGAAGACATAAGAGCTTTGCTCTCACATGGGTTTTACAACATACCATACAGACTTAAAAAAACTCATTTCAGCCTTAGGAATCAACCTCTGCAAAACGAGATGAGGTACCCATGCTGGCATCCTCATTTCTGACGTCACTACCGCTACCACCATGACCAAGAACAACACTACTTCGCTTCCCTCTGATCCCCCTGCTTCTTCATGTGTTTATGACTTTGATAAAACGTGTTCTGATAATGTGTATCATGGAATGAAATAAAATTTTCTGTAACCCCCAAACTTCCCCATTTTCTTTCACCAGCTTCTACACCTGATTCTCAATCCAAACGTTTGTCTGCTCTCCACTCTCCACATTTTTACCATCGCCTTCATCCTCTTCCACTGACAGTTATCCTAATTCACCACAGTTATCATCAACCTCTTTGCCTCCTTCTAACATCCTTCACAATGTGCTGTTCAACGTACAATCTGTATGCCCGAAGGTAAAGCTGATCTCATTTCGATTTAAATCTGTGAAAAAAACCATTAAATCTAACATTTCTTACAGAAACATGGTTAAAACCCACACGGTCATGTACCGAAAATAAAATAAATAACACCACCTGGTTATGAAACTCTTTCACTTCCCCGACCCTCCCGTGGAGATGACATTGCCATCGTTTATAAAGATACACTCAAACCTGCTCTTTCTGTCTGTCACTCCCTTCCTTTCTCACCTGAATCTTTCAAAGTCTGTGAACTCAACTTCAACACACCTGGCCACTCTATTACTTTCTGCTGTCTTTACCGTCCACCTCTAAGCCGTAAGAATAATGTGACATCTTCCATTTTCAATCAAGTGTTTCAGTCGCTCCTGGATCACTACAGCCTCTCTCCCAGAAAGCTCATCATTCTCGGTGACTTTAACTTCCTTTTTGATAACCAGTCTTCTTCTGATGTCAAACGTCTTTCTCTTTCCTTGTCAATCCCCTCTCTTTCTCAGCTGGTAAACGCAGCGACGCACAAATCAGGACATATTTTAAACTGGCTACTCACCGATGTTTCCCAAGATCTGATCACATCTGTATCTATCACTGATGAATTACTTTCTGATCATTCCGCTGTTTTTTTTCTCTCTAAACATTGCAAAGCCTATCAGAAAGAAAAAGTATGTCACCCATCACAACCCCAAGGCCATAGACATTCAAACTTTCTCTTCACAAGCTGCTGAACGCCTATCACAAACCTCTGACAACAATAACCCCTCTAAACACCACAATGATGTTCTCAGCCAACTGCTTGATGAGCATGTACCTCCCACTGACTGTCTCCTGCCTGATAGGCCATGTGCGCCATGGTACAACCCGGGACACCCAGGTCGAAAAGTGTAAACGCAGGGAAACCCTAGAGCGGCAGTGGCGAAAATCAAAAACGGAAATTAATAAGCAGCTCTTTCAAAAACCCAAGTAAACAAAGTCAAATCTTTAATTCTTTCAAAAAAAACCAAACCATTACTCTTCTCAAGTTCTTGATGCCACGTCTTTGAAATCTCTCTTTTCCCTCACATCTACTCTTCTTGGATCTGTGAAGGCAAGCCCTCTGCCTTCCATCTACAACCACTCTGAACTTCCTTATATATTTTCTGCATTCTTTTCTGAAAAAGTCCATAACATTTGATCCAAACTGGATCAGACCTCTTTCCAGCCTGCACTTCCTGATCCCCAATTCTCTGGCACTCCTCTCCATTTCTTTCATTGGACAAGTGAGAAAGATATCAATACAATTCTGAAAGAAATTACTATAAAATTATGTTATCTTGATCCCATACCTGCTTCTCTTTTCACACAGTGCCTACCACAACTCATACCCGCTATCACGAAAATAGTAAACTCATCCCTTGTTTCAGGAAATGTTCCATCAGCTCTCAAAACTGCTATAGTTACACCTCTACTCAAAAAGCATGACCTTGACCCTAACATTCTGAAGAATTGTAGACCTGTTTCCAATCTACCTTTTATTTCTAAAGTCCTTGAAAAAGTAGTTCTCAAACAGCTCAACAACCACCTTCTCTCCAACAATCTTCTTCCTGAGTTTCAGTCTGCCTATCGTGTCAACCACAGCACTGAAACCACCCTAGTACACACTTTAAACACACTTCTCCTCGCTTCTGACTCGGGGGAAATCTCCCTTCTCACTCTACTCGACTTATCAGCAGCCTTCGATACTATAGACCACTAATTTCTTCTCTCCCGTCTTCAAAAAACGTTCGAGTTTACTGGCACAGCCCTCACCTGGTTTAATTCATTCCTTACTGACCGATTCCAGACAGTTGCAGTAAACAAGATTCAATCAATACCTGCCAAACTGGAATGCGGAGTCCCACAGGGATCAGTTCTAGGCCCTGTTCTGTTTACTCTTTACACAGCCCCAATGTCACATAAAATAAACCGTCATCAAATCAACCATCATTTTTACGCAGATGACTCAGATTCAAAGCAGTGTTACTCCTGAAAATCTGCCTTCTCTACTGACAAATATGGCCCACCACTTTGAAGATATTCAAAACTGGATGACACAGAACAAATTACAGCTAAATGCAGATAAACAGAAGCCATGCTCTTAGGGACCAAACACAAACTCTTCCATCACAAGAGCTTCAATAGAACTCGGCAACACATCAGTCCCTCTATCCACTGCTGTGAAGTATCTAGGTGTTGTTATTAACAACACACTCTCTATGCAAAAATTCATCACCCAGACCTGTCAGTCCTGCTACTATCAATTACAGCCTATCAGTTCAATTCGAAAGTACCTGTCCACAGATGCAACAGCCAAACTTGTCACTTCTCTCATTCTTTCACGTCTGGACTATTGCAATTCTCTTTTGTCTGGTCTGCCAGCATCATCTATCCACTCCCTTCAACGTATACAAAACTCCGCAGCTCGACTACTTCTCAGAAAGAAAAAATGGAGCACATTACCCCTCACTTGCAATCTCTCTACTGGCTACCTGTACCACAGAGAGTAAATTATAAGATCAGTACCCTCTGTTACAAATGTCTCCACAAAACTGCACCCTCCTACCCCTGTGAATGTCTTAACCTGTACACTCCTTCACGTTCCCTCCGCTCTGCTTCAGATACCTTGTGTCTACGAATACATACATTCAACCAATCTACTGTTGGCTGCGGCTCTTTCTCTATTTCGGGTTCATCGACCTGGAATGAGCTCCCTCTCTCTCTTCGCCAGAAACCTAGTTATGACACTTTTAAATCCAGCTTCAAGACATATTTATTTCAAACCTAAGATTTTTCCCTCTCCTGTTTCATATCAGAACTATCCCACCTTCACTAACCCATGTCCTTTCACCTGTGTGAGTGTGTGTGTGTGTGTGGTGTGTGTGTGTTGTGTGGTTTTGAAAATCATTTTACTATTGAAATTTTATTTCATAGATTTTGTCTGCAGGCACCATGTTTGTAATATCTGTATGCTTAAACTATAGGTTATTTATCATTGATTGCATGACTGTGTCAGATTAAGTTGAAAGCATGCGCTTTGATTTGTCTTTGCGAGATATAGCGCTATATAAGTTCCATTTATTATTATTAAGGGTGAAGACAATACCAATGCAGGAAAGAAGGAGCTATAATTTGAACAAGGAAAGATAGTGGTAGACGAATTCTGCTACATGGGAGAGATGATGAGCTGCAAAGCAAAATCTGAGCTAGCTGTCAGAAACAGGATTGCGAGTGCATGGAAGAAATGGAAAGAATTGGCAAGTCTGCTTGGAAATCAGAAACTCCTACTGAAGAGACACTGTCTGATATATAAGGACTGCATTAGACCTGTTCTCCTGTATGGTTCAGAGATGTGGATTTTCACAAAAACCGTCAAACGTTTGTTGAAGAGCTGTGAAAACCGAATGCTACACTACATGACAAAGATCAAATGGGAAGACAGGATCCCGAATGAAGAACTATGGAGAATGTGCAAAGTTGATGATCTGAAGTCTGTGGCTAGTACCAATAGACTGCGCTGGTTTGGGCACATTCAACGGAAAGCAGACCACCACATCATAAAAAGAGCAATGGACTTCGTAGTGGATGGAAAGAGACCAAAGGAAAGACCTAGCAAAACCTGGGCTGCCTGTATTGCAGATGATCTTAGAGAAAGGGGCATATATAAGGATGAAGCTAAAAACAGAGAGAGATGGAGAAGGCTCATCAATGTCAAACCTCCCCTGGGAGAAACATGACAAAAAAGGAAGAAGAAGAAGAATTCTTTTCATATATGTTATATTCCACTGCTCCTTAAATGTTTTATCTTTACCTGTTGATTTCAGTAGGTTATCATGGAAAGTTATAGCTTCTTTAATATCATCAGTTATCCATGGTGGTTTGTCTCTAGATTTAACACGTTTTACTCTAAGAGGGGCATGATTATCAAATATAGTTGAAACATTTTTTTTAATGTTATACCTTACTGTCAATGCTTTGTCTGCATCAGTAAACTGATAGACATATGGAAAATCTGCTTTACATAGGTCAGACAAAAAATCTTCTGTATTAAAGTTTCTATAACTAGGAAAAGTAATACACTTGTGTTTACATCTCGGGATTTTAGCACCTTTTTTATACCAGGTAAACTATACCAGATATGATCACTAATACCATAGACAGGAACAGACAATTCTATTATGTTAGATGGATTGGTTGTATATATGTGATCAATTAATGTTTCAGAGCATAGTGTTTTTCTAGTGGTGGTAGTTAACAATTGAGACAGATTATAAACCTCAAACGTTTTTTTTTCCAAGTATCATGTGGGTTAAATAAATCAATATTAAAATCTCCAAGAAGAATGGTTTCTGTTGAGTAGTTTGAAACATCATCCATCATTTGTTCAAACTGATCATACCAGTTGATACGTTCATAAGGGTTCCGATACAACAATCCCATCAGTATTGGTTTAATTCATTTCAATCTTACTTCTAACCACATGTATTCAATATCATATTTATCAAATAATGTTATGTGCTTATAATTAACTAAATGATGGATGTAAGTTATCATTCCTGTTTCTAACTTAGTTTTGGCATCTTGTCTAACACAGTTATAACCTGGAACTGATACCATACTTATCATCTGCTACATTATGTATTAATCTTGACTCTATCTATCTATCTGCCCCGTAGTCTGACGACCGTGGGGGCACCCTCAAAAACTCAACAACCAGTTCCCTCCATTCCTCTCTCTGTTCTGCCTTTCTCAGGGTTTTGTTGAGTTCTAGGCCTGTCCATTTGCTGATGTTATCCTCCCAGCTCTTCCTTGGTCTGCCTCTTCTTCTTCCTCCTTGGACAGTGCCTTGCAAAACTGTCTTTGTAATTCCTTGGATCTTGTGACTGCCCATACCATTTAAGTTTACGCTTTTCACGATCGTTAGAAGGTTCTCATAGGGTCCAATGGTTTGCTGGATTCTGTTATGCACGCTTTCGTTGCTATGTGGTCTTTGTAGGAGATGCCAAGGAGTCTCCGAAAGCATCTCATCTCCATTGCCTGTACTCTTCTCTCCAAATCTGCAGTCAGGGTCCATGATTCACAGGCATACAGAAATATGGATATGACAAGGGAGCGCATTAGTCTGATCTTGGAGATAAGGAGATATTCTTATCTCTCCAGATGGTGTTTAGTTTTGACAAAGTGTTATTGTCTGTGCGTCCTGCATACTACTTCTGGCTTGGATCCCTGGTCTGATACAATGGCTCCCAGGTACTTGAAGCTTTGAACTGTTTCCAGCTTCTGGTCATTAATCCTGATATCAGTGCTAATGCCGTTGGTGTTATTAGTCATCAGTTGGTCTTCTCTGCACTGATTTCCATGCCGTATGTTTTGGAGGCCTTATCCAAGTGTTCTGTTAGGCTGGCAAGCTCTTTTTCTGATCCTGCTATTCCATCAATGTCATCTGCGAAGCGGAGGTTTGTGATCGTTCTGCCACCAATGCTGACTGATTCTTCATGATGTTCCAGTGCATCAGCCATGATTCTCTCAAGGAAGATGTTGAAAAGAGTGGGTGAGAGTAGACAGCCCTGCCTTACTCCAACTGTTGTTCGAAACCATTCTCCAATGTTGTTGTTGTAGTACACTGCACTGTGGCCTCGCTGTACAGCTGTTTGATGACTCTGATCAGGTTTGCATTGATGCTGTACAAATTCATGGTTGCCCACAAAGCTGCATGCCACACCCTGTCAAAATGCCTTCTTAAAATCGATAAATACGTGGTAAAGGTCTTGTTGATGTTGAAGGTACCGCTCACATAGTATTCTGAGTTGAATATCTGTTCTGTTGTGCTGCGCCTTGCTCTGAAACCTGCTTGTTCCTCAGCAATGATGGTCTCTGCTTGTGGCTTCAGTCTATTCAATATTATCTGCAGCATGACCTTGCTTGGGTGACATATGAGGCTGATTGTGCGGTAATTATTGCATTGTTGTAGATTTCCTTTCTTGGGGAGGGTGATGATGAGTGACTGTGTCCATGGTGTTGGCCATTTTCCTGTCTGCCAGATCTTGTTGCAGATTCTTAGTAGGGCGCTGATCATGGCTTCCCCTCCAGCTTGGACCAACTCAGCTGGAATGTTGTCAGCCCCTGCTGACTTCCCTTTTTCAGCAATCTGACTGCTGTTTCCACTTCTTCTCGGAGGATAGGGTGACTGTCTGTGTCTTTGCTTTCGGGTACATTAAGGACTTCTGGATCTCCTGGGGTTCTATATTTTATACAGGTCGGAGCAGTATTCTGTCCATCTGTTCAGAATATCCTGGTCGTCAGTGAGACACTTCCCATTTTTGTCTCGGATTGTTAAACCTTTTCCCTGTTTTGTGCTAGTCAGGTCTTTCACACAGCTGATATGCTTTCTTGCTATTGTTTTTCTTGATGTTCTCTTCAATGTCTTGGCACTGTTCACCGATCCATTTCTCTTTTGCCTCCGTCATGGACTTCCTGATTCTTTTGTTGACTGCCCTATATTGTTCTGCTCTTTCTTTTGTTTCATTTTTCTTTTTCTTCAACTCTCTACGCTTGTCGCATAGTTGTAGGATGTTAGGTGTGACCCATGGTTTTTTGACTGGTCGGCGTTTGCCAAGAAGCTCGTTTGCTGTTTCAGTCACTGCTGTATTGAAACTATTCGTCAGTGTATCTATGTCTGAGTCTATCACAGTGAGTGCTGCAAACTTTCCACCTATCCTTGCTTGAAAAATTTCTAATACCTCTGGGTCCTTCAGCTTCTCGAGGTCAAATTTGATCCAGATGTTGTTCCGCTTGTGGATTTTTCTTTAGACGTAGTCGGAAAGTCATCATCACAAGATCATGATCACTCCCTATGTTTGCTCCTGGAAAACTTCGTGTCTGTGCGATGTTAACGCTAGACTGAAACCGTCTTTTCACCATGATGTAATCTATTTGGTTGTGGTGTTCTCCATTTGGGCTATGCCATGTCCATTTTGTGGATTTCTTGTGTGGGCCAAGTGTATTCACTAGCTGGAGGTGGTTGTTACTCAGCAAAACCAAAAACATGAAAGGGATTGTTTAAATTTGACAAAATGAAGGTAAGTCTGAAACTTTGTTTAGCAGGTGACAAACATTGAGAAAGCCTACTTTGAGTCCAAATGTGGTTAACCAGCCATTGGTAGTTGAATATATTGGCATACTGTAAGCAATTCTTAATAAGTGAGGAAAAATAGATTCACTATGAATATTTACCTTGTACTAATTTAGTTAATTAACAATGCCACTTAAAGAAAAGGAGACTATGATTAAAAAAAACAATAACAGCACTCACTTCTACCAACAAGCAAAATTAAAGATCAAAATTTAAATTGAAAGACACAATAACAATACTATATAAACACAACAAAGGCAAATACAAATTTATAACCAAAACCTGATCAAGACTTAAGACCTTGGGATCAAAATCTAAGCCAAACAGGGAAAATGTGACCTCTATACAGAGAAAGCACAAATTCTACATTTATCCATTTTAATAAGGTATGCAAATCACATAGTCAAACCACCACCCAAGGATACAAAGCCTCACACAATTCCCTGGTGTGTCCCTATTTAGAAACACAATGTTGCAACAGGTCTCATACAGCATGGGAGGTAATCAAATTATCGCCCCTCACAAAGTAGTAACTTTATAGTCAAATACTAAATACAAATACATGTTCATAATGCACATACATTCACCCTGCTCATTGTCATACATTTCAGATTAAACTATGGCATTATTTGTGATGCCAGATTCATTAGCTGCTAAGCATACTGGCCAGCAGGACTAGTGATACCATTTATGTGTATCCACATGACTATTAGGGTCAAATCCCTGGCAACAGGGTGAAAAGAAAAATGGCGCTGTTTGGGAGTAAAGTCTCTTTCAGAAAACAGTAAGGGGGGACGGAATAAGGAAATGAGAATCTGGAGTAGGGAGAAGGTGGAATCAAGTATTTTGGATAGGATGGAAGAGGGGGTAGTTGAGGGGTAGGTCCATGGAAAGGGTAGGGAGGGTGCAGGTTTCTCTCAGGTCTGTGACCTGCAGCTTTCAACACCTCCAGACACACCCACTCCACTGTCCTCCAAACCCTCCTGTGGTCTGGATGCAGGGACTGGATCCCAGAACCCATGATCCATCCCATCCCCAAACAGAGAAGGCCTGTTCCTGGAGAGCAAAGGGGGGAAATCTGCTACAGATGTCATGGGTGGCATTTCCCGTAAGCCTGGGGTCATCCCCAGGCCCATGCCGAGATGTTCTCTTCACATCCCTCATGCCAAAAACAGCAGGTCTGCCACGAGGAGCATCAGGTGCTTAGTGTTGCTGGGCTCAAAAGGTTTGTGCATGCGGCGGGGAAAGAACCTGTTTGAAGCTTACTGTTATGGGGTCTGTACCTTTTACACTGGGGTGAATGGGATCAATGT
The DNA here is from genome assembly GCA_028751875.1 of Rapana venosa. Classification (NCBI taxonomy): domain Eukaryota; kingdom Metazoa; phylum Mollusca; class Gastropoda; order Neogastropoda; family Muricidae; genus Rapana; species Rapana venosa. Next base: position 54,006,911 of record CM054155.1, read on the forward strand.
ATAAGGCCTGACGTAGGGCACCATTTTGGGTATTGAAAACTCTGACATGGTCAACCATGTCAATCGGCAAGCAAGAACACGCTCATACAAATTTCTGTTAGATGGCAGAATGGAATTGTTCAGCTGGTGTCTTCCACGAGCTGAAAGAATGGAACTAAATGTAATACAGGCTCTTGGAAAGCAAGCTCTACATAGAGATTGCTTCCTTCCAAGTCTGTGTCAGGATGGGACCACTGGGGCAGTCATTTATCTCCACATGAACGATGACTGTGCTGACTTGGTCCTGTGGCACCAGATTATGTAGCCACTGAGTAAGACTTACGACAGTTAAACCTCTTACACAGACTTTAAATAGAGAGTTATTTTGTGCTTCCAAACGTCTAGGGTTGATATACTTAACAACAGAGTCACCAATAAGAATGGAGGAAGCTTCTGCAGGAATACCTATATTTTTCCAGACCTGTTCAGGATTTTCTTTCATTTCTGTATGAGGCTGCTTAGTTTCTAAATTAGTTGTCCTTATTGCCTTTGAGGCTACATAATCCCTATTTGAAGAGCTAAAAACTTGTTTCTTAGGGTCCTGATCCTGTCTGAGAGTTGAAAGTATCTGAAAACGGTTTTCAAGAGTGACAATTACCACCTCTACCTCTGTGCCTGCATTTTGAGTTGGGGAGTTTTCACTTGTGGCCTTCTCAGCAACGTCATGAACAGACATAGAGTGGTCACTACTATCATCCTTTACTGCTGTGTAGACAACTGACTGAGACGGTGAAAAAACACCTAAAGCTTGTTCCTCTGTGTCTTTGTCACACATGGTTTGATCACTATTTTTTGTCACTGGCATGTCATACTGTGTGCATTCATTTTTACTTGAGGGAGTTTTTGTTTTAAGATTCTTTAATTAGAACTGAACTGTCCCTAGAGTTGTTTTTAGAGAGTGGTTTTCTTTCATGAGTCTATTAATCATAGCATCACATTTTGACAGGTAGTTTGTAGCCTATCAATGGCATTCAAGAGTGACCGGACCTTGAGGTCAGTGTGATGCTTAAGCTCATGTTTGATGGAGCATTTGCAGTCCTCCAGTCTAGAGGAAAACTCCACCTCTTGGTCAGCAAGTTTTGTAAGCATAATGTTGAGAGTGGTGTCAATGGACTGCAGTTTTTCAGTTACAGTTTTGTTAGCATGTTGTGAGGGACACACTGTCCCTCTTGAATAACTTTTTGTGTGCTTCACCAGTTTAGGTATCGCTTTCACTCTGTCAGTTTTGGGTGGTGTACACACACCACCATCAGACATTGCACTAGGTGTCACAGTGAGCTCAAGATCTTTGCTACATTTGTGATCACGATCTTGTTTGTCAGTGGGAATAGTTAGGCTCACTTCAGTTTTCTTTGGCCAGGGAGATACCAATAAAGCATTTATCATGTCCACAAGAACATTGTCACAGAGATTCTTCTGCTGTAGTGGAAGATGAGGGGGGAGAGGCAGAGATAACTGCCATATGATCAGTTGAGGGCGCAGACAATGGTACTCTGCCACCGTCATCAGTTGGGAAAGAGAGTGAGAGTAAAGTATATCGAAGTGAGTAGGAATCACAATTTTCACAGAACATCGTAACAACATCTTTCAACACTTTGCATTCATATTTGTCCCGTTTTGCACAGTCTATTCCCTGACACAGTAGGGTTCTTGTGCCTTGTGCAAAATACAGGGACAGAGTCACGCATTTTATATCATTATGGAACACACGAAGGATTGATTTGATTAGTTGGGTCGGTACTTGATCTTCAAAAAATAGTGGAAGACAAAGAGGGTTTTCTTTAAAGTCATAGTCAGTTTTTCTCGATCAGAATAGAATCATTATCAATGGATGCATAGCGATAATACAAACAGTTTCTTCATAGGAGTAGTTTTTTTTTCTGAACAAGCATCATTTTTCTGGAGGCATTCCAAAGTTGGTTGAAGTTTTGTATCACATATTGTTGAGGCATCAGACATTGAAGCTGTTTATGTAATCACTTTTTCCCTGACAGCCTGTTGTGGCAACATCATTATTCCGTGTGCCAGCCTCTTCCTAGTGGGACAGTCAAGGGAGCTAACAGCCACCCATAACAGTCATACCCTGTACCCAGAATTTACTGCCTGTCAATGTCATTGGCATCATCAACACAGTACAAACAGAGAGTGAAACAGGGGAGTTAAGTTCTCATTATTACACACTGGGGGGTGATTACACAGGCTGTCAACACAACACTGTGACGTCACGCACTCCCGAGCAGTGCAAAACAAACCGTTACTAGTTTACCCAAGCAGGCCCAGTGAACAAATATCACTGGCAGTTTTCCATCATAATTTCATGTATGTACTTAAATGTCAATTAAGAGTCCATACCTGTTTTTTAAGAAAGAAAAAATTAACAGCACTGGACTCCCATCACATTCACTGACACACAGGTAAAATCTTGGAAGGATTAGCACACACTAACAGGGTTAAAACATCAACTTTGGCACAGATATCAACGAACACGCCCTGTCCTGTCTGAGAGCAGCGAAGAGAGAGAAGACATAACGAACAGATGGATGGAATATTGTGTTGAGTTATACTCGCATCGAGCAACTGGAGATTCTGAAGTGCTGAATGTCCCACCATCATCTCAAACAGCCCCATTTAGTTTACTGAGAGAGGAAGTTGCAAAAGCAGTCTGATTTCTAAAACCGGGAAAATCTGCAGGTGTTGAAAATGTCCCATCTAAAATGGCGCAAGGAGGAGGTGACCCATGTATAGACGTACTCCACTGAAACAACAACAACATCTGGCAGACTGAGGTATGTCCAAAAGGGTGGAAACAATCACTTACAATCATCATCATCATCAGACCCGTGACCTTGGCGGTCGTTGGGGAGACACGAAAGAGGATGCCGTGGTAAGCCTACTCCATCCATCTCGGTCCTCGGCTCTGCGCAGTAGTGCCGAGTCGTTCATCCTGGTCCATTCTCTGATGTTGTCCATCCATGACTTGTTCTGTCTTCCCTTCTTTTCTGCCACCTTCGAGTGTTCCCTGCAGTACTGTTTTGGCAGAGTGTTGTGGCGGGTGACGTGGCCGACCCATGTCAGCTTTTTCTTTTTGAAGATGGTGAGAAGGGGTTCCTGTGGACCTACCAGCTGTGTTATTTGACTCTTGACAAATTCATTGGTCTTTCGTTCTCTCCAGGATATGCCCAGTAGTTTTCTATGGCATTTTGTTTCAAATAACTGGATTCACTTTGCTGTTTCAGCATTCAGTGTCCAGGTTTCACTTCCGTACAGCAGGATAGTCTGAATTAGGGCTTTGTAGAGCTTTAGTTTGATTGGGAAAACTGATCTCTTTACTTTTCCATATGGTGGTGAGTTTTGTCATGGAAGATGTTGCCATGGCTATTCTGACTTTGATTTCTGTCGTTGATCGCCCGTCCTTTGTGAGTGTAGCGCCAAGGTATTTAAAAGCGTCTACGACCTCCAGTTGTTGGCCGTTCATGTAAATTTTAGCAGTGGCGTTGCTCGTGCTGTTCACAAGTACTTTACTTTTCTCCGAGCTCACCTCCATCCCATATGCTCCAGCTCTGTTGTCAAGTCTGGTCGTAAGATCTTGCAGCTCTGTGTTACTTCCGCCCATGAGGTCAATGTCATCGGCAAACCGCAAGTTGTTGAGGGGTCTGCCGCCAATGGAGATGGTAGAGTGGAAGTCATGGAGGGTCTCTCTAATGTTTTCCAAGAACAGATTGAACAGGAGTGGAGATAACAGGCAACCTGTCGGACCCCAACTGTGGTTTTAAAGTAGTCTCCGACCTGATTGTTCAGAAGGACTGCACTGCTTGCAGTGTTGTATAGTGCTTGAATGGTTTGCACTAGTCCTTCTTCAATGCCAAACATTCTGAGGACCTGCCACAGGCCTTCGTGTCATACTCTGTCGAAAGCCTTCTTGAAGTCAATGAAGTTGTGGAACAGGTCACTCTGATGTTGAAGATGTTTTTCCATCAGGATGTGGCAGTTAAAGATCTGTTCGATTGTGCTCCTGCCTGCCCTGAACCAGCTTGTTCCTCTGCAAGGTGTTTTCTGCCTCCTTATTGAGTCGATTCAAAATAACTTTGAGCATGATCTTGCTGGCGTGGCTGATGAGGCTGATTGTTCTATAGTTTTGGCATTGGTGTAAATTCCCCTTCTTGGGCAGGGGTATGATGAGTGATTGTGTCCATTCTGTTGGCCACTGTTTTGTCTCCCAAATCTTCTGACAGATAGCTGTAACATGTGTGATGACTGTTTCGCCACCATGTTTGAGCAGCTCTGCTGGTATGTCTGCTCCTGGGGACTTTCCTACTGGTAAGCTGCGGATGGCTTCTTCCACTTCTTCCCTCAGTATAGGTAATGGCGAGGGTGCTCTTGATGTTGCTGCTTTCTCTTCTATTATGCTCTTGTCAGGTTGTATTGGGTAGTTGTACAGTTCTTGACAATACTCAGACCACCTGTTCAATGGAGCTGAGCTTTCTGTGAGGAGGTTTCCGGAGCTGTCTTCAATGACTGATGATTTGGTTTGAAGTGGTTTTGTGAGTTTCTTCAGGGTGTCGTATGCATTTTACTGTTGCCCACTTTCATGCTTTTTTCAATCTCACCACATTGATCACTGATCCACTTCTCTCTGGCCTTTAACATTGACTTCTTTACAAGATTGTTGGCCTCCCGGTATTCTTTAGGGTTGAAAGACCTGGTTGGTTTCAGTGCTCTGCTTGTATCGCAGAGGTCCAAGATGTCATTAGTAGTCCATGGCTGGTGTTTATTGCTCTAACGACCGAGTACCTCCTCTGCTGTTTCTCGGACTGCCTCATTAAAGTTGTTGGTGAGGTCTTTGATGTCATTGTCCAGGAGGGTTAATGCCGCAAAACGTCCGCCAAGCTTAGCTTGGAAGATCTCCTCGACATCTGGATCTTTTAGTTTGTCCACGTCAAATTTGATACGTGGGTTTGCAGGCTGTTTGTTTTTCTTCAGCTTCATTTTGAATACCAGCAGCACAAGGTCGTGGTCGCTGCCTATGTCAGCTCCAGGGTAGGTTCTTGTTCTGGCTCTGTTGATGCTGGATTTGAAGCGCCGTGGTGTTAAGATAAAATCTATTTGGTTATGGATCTTGCCGTTTGGCGCATGCCAGGTTGTCCTCCTTGACTGCTTGTGGGGATAGAGGGTATTGGCAATGGTAAGTCTGTGGGTGCAGGAAAACTCCAGCAGACGTAGTCCCCTGTCGTTGGTCTCTCCAGTTCCAAACTGACCAACTGTTCCGGCCCATTGGTTGTAAGAGTCAGGACCTACTTTGGCGTTAAAATCCCTTTGGATGATGATGATGTCTTTAATGGGTATTTTCATAATGGTCTCTTCAAGATCTTTGTAAAATTCTTCTACTTCTTCATCTGCATGGTCAGATGATGGTGCATAGATTTGTATGATGGTGATGGTCTTTGGCTTAGCCGACACTCGGATGCTGATAATCCTGCTGGAAGCCGGTGTACAGCTGATAATGCACCCCACTACTTACTTTCTGACAACAAATGCCACTCCATGTTGGTGATGTTTCTCTTGGCCACTGTACCAGATCTTGTTGCCTTCTTCAGTCAATGTCTTACCAAATCCTGTCCATCTCATTTCTCCTAGTCCAATAATGTCCCATTTATAGAGGCTAAGCTCATACTCTAGTTCTTTGATTTTTCCGCACTGGAAGAGTGTATGGACGTTCCATGTACCAATGGTGATCTGTTCTTTAGGGAGCTTAAGTAATGTTTGAACTCCAGTAGCTGACTTGTCACTTCGTCACTTCGACCCTGGTGTTACAATAACAGTGACAATAACACTTCCAAAAAGAGGCAACCTGGGCTGCCTGTATTGCAGATGATCTTAGAGAAAGGGGCATACATGAGGAGGAAGCTCAAAACAGAGATAGAGGGAGAAGGCTCATCAATGTCAAACCTCCCCTGGGAGAAACATGACAAAAAAGGAAGAAGAAGAAGATTTGTGGCCTTATCTAAGACTCAAGTCGAGAGAAATATTTGTTAAGGTTTCCCATTTTCAGTTCCAGATTTTCTTTTTTTGTTTTATTCATATAATGCTTGATTTATTTTTGGACAGATATATGAATGTTATACATATGAAAGGTAAGTCAATTTTCAAAATAATTGAGTTGCACAGTCAACTGTTCATACTGTTACCCCAGAATATGTTAGACTGGTCTTAAAAAGATCCTTACCATGCTTCGGGAAAGAGAGCTTGTCTTGTCTATTTTCTTTTAATTTATATCGAATTTTCGATACTTTTCTTCAGTGCTATTCCGTGAACAATGTCAAGCCAAGTCAAGTCAAAAAACGCTTTAATGATCCCATGAAGGGCAATTACAATATCAGTCGATGCATTGATATGAATCATAACCTCAAAAGACACAAGGGAGCTACATTTCATGTTGATGTACATTCCCAAATAACTTAAAATAAAAATCTCTCTCTCTCTCTCTCTCTCTCTCTCTCTCTCTTCTCTCTCCTCTCTCTTTCTCTCTCTCTCTCTCTCTCCCTCTCTCCTCTCTCTCTCTCTCTCTCTCTCACACACACACACACACACACACACATGTAAGACCATTGCCTAAAAAGATATATACACTTATTATTGTCGCATTTGTGAGCCTTTGAATGGTAAAATATTTAAGTCTTTGTAGTCAGCTCTGATCATGTATTACAGTTTAGCTTTATAAGTTTCCTAGCTCTTTCATGCAGACAACATAGGTGCTTCAAGTTACCTTCACTGGCGTTTTCCCACAAAGCAAAGGCATAGTTGATGAAAGATAAACTATGTACATGAAAAACATATTTTCTAGCATGACAATTCAGGAAAATCTTAATATTTCTGAGCTGATATATTATTGTGGAGATACACTTTCCTATGTGAGCAATGTGGTCTAACTGTGATATGTTGTTGTCAATGGTAACTCCTAGTACTTTATGTGAAGTGGCTTGTTCTACCTGTTTGTACATAGAATAAATATTGAAATGGGCACTGTAATTTTTACTGCTTGTTAAGCATAGTCACAAGCATGCATTTAGTTTTGATGGAGTCTAAAGACATACGATCTAATTCAGTCAAATTGATGAGCTTATCTATATTTATTTGTATATTGCTTACTAATGTATGTGGATCAGTATGGTTTTAGTGAAGTAAGGTGTCATCAGCAAATAGTTCACATGATCATTCTATATACAATGATAAAGTGTATAATCGAAAATAGAAGTAGTCCTAACAGGGATCCTTGTTGTTTACCAAAGTTTAATGGAAATGTCAGTTTGCTTGAAACTAATTCCAACGATTTCTTGACGTTTGTTTATAAATGAAGCAATCAACTTTAAAGCTTGATTGGACAATTTATAATATACTACAGATGAGCTTGAATATGAGTTTCAATTGATTTAGAAATAAGAGTTAGTATAGGTATCAGTGTGTAATTAGATGGATTACAAGTGTCACCTGATTTCTTGAATGATATAAAGTTTGCTTGTTTAAATTTCCGGTGATAACTGTTGTCAATACTTAGATTGGTTACATATGTTAGAGTGTCTGCAATAGCGTTTGCAGAAGTTTTCAGTATTTTGCTATCAATGCCATCAAGATTTCTTGATCCTGACTGTTTTAATTTCACCAGGGTTTTAAATACTTCAAAACTCTCACTGGCAGTATAACAAAGCTAGAAGAAATACTTCTGAAAGCATAATATTGTTAAAGTTCTTCAAGATTGTTTTCGTCTGTTTGGTCTCTTATGACATTGTGCAAAGCAATCATTGTAAAATAAAGAGTTTGATTTATCAGGTGATATTTCCTTTCTTATTTTCTGAACGCTAGAGTTTGATTAATTATTTTTCAGAGTATCAATAGTCTTCCAAATTAATGTTGGGTTTTGTGTAGAAGATACTAATGTTTTAAAGTATTTTGTTTTTGTAGTACATTGCATTGGGTCTATTTTGTTTTGTTGCTCTATGCATAGCTCTGTTTGTTTTGTTTTTAGTAAATAAATTGTAAATTGCATTCCATATGTGATCAACTTTGTTAGCTGCGGAGGTTTTATGAACTGTTTTATTGCTTTTTTGCAATAGGTGCATATTTCTTATAAACTGAACTAAATAATGTTACCCAATAGTTAACTGCACCATTAGAATAAGTTATCTTTTAGACATAATTTATACCTCGGCAGTAAAGATCTGCAAGAAATGTATTTTTGTCAAAGTGTCAAAAGCAGCTGTAGGATATTTCCTTATTACCAGGTTTAAGAATTTTAACTCCATTTTCCCCATGTTAAACATATTGATGAGTCATCTCTACAGCCATTTTGAACAGAAAAGAAGTGTTTAATGTGTTCATCTTTGCATTAAAATGAACATGATCAATAGGATTACTTGTTTATTAGTTATTCGAGTTGGACAAGCAATCAACTGCTCTAACCTATACATGGCACAACTGTCAATCCATTTAGTTTTGGGGATTGTTAAGCCAATCATATAGTCTCCAAGAGAAAAGGGTAATTTACTTGGATTTGATAATAGCAGAATTCACCGTGAAATTAAATTTGCCATATCAAAAAATATTTTGGCAGGGTTTCTGTATATAAATCCTACATCAATCGGTTGAGAATGTCTGACAGTTATATCAAGCCAAATACATTCTACACTATACTTTTCCAGATGAGAGAGAGAGAGAGAGAGAGAACTCTGAACTCTGAACTCTGAACGTGTTTAATATGTACATTGGCCTTAGGCCACAATACACGGAGTTTGGGGGAAGGAGGGGAATCAACATACTGGTATATACAGTACCATAGTATATGGAAGAAAATACAACAAACAAACCAACAACCGATTCAAGTGAATTATGACAACAGTGATCAAGTCTTGGACTATGAACTAGATAAACAATGCTATTTGACTGCGTAAATATTGCTAACAGCATATATCAAAATCGGTATATATCAAAATGTAATATTTCAATTCAGGTTGCTAAAAGCACTATTTGTAGAGACATATCTTATTTGACACACGTATCAATTAAGTTACATTATGACACAACAATTTCTTCCTTCTATTCATGGAATGGAATATGTATCTGGATAGATAATGACTGTGATCTCCATTTGCTGTTTTGAGTAGCTCTGGTCACTCTCAGCGGAAAAGAACTGGAGACAGTTGACCATTTCAAGTACCTTGGAGCCATCATAAGTGAGGAGGGATCGAAGACCGAAATCCTAGCAAGAGCGGCACAAACAGCAGCAGCAATGGCAAGACTGAAGACCATATGGAGGGACAGAAACATCCCTCTCGGAACCAAGGTGAAGTTGCTAAACGCGCTAGTCACCTCAATCATGTTTTTACGCATGTGAGGCATGGACACTGAACGCGACCTACAAAGGAGGATCCAAGCAGTAGAAAAAGAGATGCCTCAGAAGCTCCTTGGCATCTCATACAAGGACGATGTCCCCCAACAATGAAGTCCGCAGAATGATCACTCAACAAGTTTCGGGACTATGAAGACCTACTGACCACGGCAAAAAAGAGGAAACTCAGATGGTATGGGCACGTAAAACGCTCAGAAGGACTTTCAAAGACCATCCTGCAAGGAACAGTCCCCGGGGAAGAGAAGACGGGGCAGACAGAGGAGAAAGTGGGCCGACGACCTCCGTGATTGGACAGGAGAGAACTTCAGTGTCACCCAGGCACTCACCCACGACCGCGCTAAGTGGAGCCAGCTGGTCCACCGTTCGTCCTTCATGCAGCGCCCCTACGACCCTGGCGGGTTACGGGACCAGTGAACAGTGAACAGTGATATTGGTACATCAATACATTCAGTTAAAAACTTATCCCTTAAATCGGAGTACATTGAGCATTCAAACAAAAACTGGGCTTCGTTTTCTAATTTTGTTTTACAAAATGGACAAAGTTTTTCTTGCTTATTTGCAGTATATCTACAATCATTGTTATTAAGAGGTAAAACACTCAACCTAGCTTGTGTAATAGCAACTCGAAAACAATATGTGTCTATTGAGTTAATGTAGTTTTCTTTTATTGGGACATTATTGGACTAGGAGAAGTGAGATGGACAGGATTTGGTGAGACATTGACTGAAGAAGGCAACAAGATCTGGTACAGTGGCCAAGAGAAACATCACCAACATGGAGTGGCCCTTTATTGTCAGAAAGGAATAGTGGGGGTGCATAAACAGCTGTAAAAACCGGCTTCCCCGCAGGATTTTCAGCATCCGGGTGTCAGCCCCAAACCCAAGAACATCACCCTCATACAAATCTATGCACCATCATCTGCCATACAGATGAAGAAGTAGAAGAATTTTATGAAGATCTTGAAGTGACCATTAAGAAATACCCAAGAAGGACATCTCATCATCCAAGGGATTTAACGCCAAAGTAGGTCCTGACTTTTTCAACCAATGGGCTGGAACAGTTGGTCATTTGGAACGGGGAGCCCAAACGACAGGGGACTACGTCTGCGGAGTTTGCCTGCACCCACAGACTTACCATTGCCAATACCTTCATCCCCACAAGCAGTCAAGGGGGACAACACTGGCATGCGCCAAACGGAAAGATCCATAACCAAAATAGATTTTATCTTAACACCACGGCGCTTCAAACCAGCATCAACAGAGCCAGAACAAGAACCTACCCTGGAGCTGAAAATAGGCAGTGCCCACGACCTTGTGCTTTTTGGTAATTCAAAATGAAGCTGAAGAAAAACAAACAGCCTGCAAACCCACGTATCAATTTTGACGTGGACAAACTAAAAGATCCAGATGTCGAGGAGATCTTCCAAGCTAATTTGGCGGACGTTTTGCGGCTTTAAAACCCTCCTGGACAATGACATCAATGACCTCACCAACAACTTCAATGAGGCAGTCCGAGAAAAAAGCAGAGGCGGTACTCGGTCGTCAGAGGAATAAACACCAGCCATGGACTACCAATGACATCTTGGACCTCTGCGATCAAGAGAGCACTGAAACCAAACCAGGTCTTCCAAACCCAAAAGAATACCGGGAGGCCAACAATCCCCGTGAAGAAGTCAATGTTAAAGGCCAAGAGAATGGATCAGTGATCAATGTGGCGAGATCGAAAAAAACATGAAAGTGGGCAACAGTAAAAAGGCATACGAAAACCCTGAAGAAACTCACAAAACCACTTCAAACCAAATCATCAGTCATTGAAAACAGCTCCGGAAACCTCCTCACAGAAAGCTCACTGCATTGAAAAGGTGGTCTGAATATTGTCAAGGACTGTACAACTACCAATACAACCTGACAAGAGCATAATAGAAGAGAAAGCAGCAACATCAAGACACCCTCGCCATTACCTAAAACTGAGGGAAGAAGTGAAGAAGCCTCCCAGCTTACCAGAAAGGAAAGCCCCCCAGGAGCAGACAATATACCAGCAGACTGCTCAAGCATGGTGGCGAAACAGTCATCACATATGTTACAGCTATCTGTCAGAAGATTTGGGAGACAAAACAGGGGACCAACAGACTGGACAAAAATCACTCATCATACCCCGCCCAAGAAGGGAATTTACGCCAATGCCAAAACTATAGAACAATCAGCCCATCAGCCACGCCAGCAAGATCATGCTCAAAGGTATTTTGAATCGACTCAAGAAGGGGGCAGAAGAACACCTTTCAGAGGGAAAAAGCTGGGTTCCCGGCAGGCAGGACACAATCGAACAGATTTTAACTGCCACATCATGATGGAAAAAACATCTTCAACATCAGAGAGACCTGTTCCACAACTTCATCGACTTCAAGAAGGCTTTTGACAGAGTATGGCACGAAGGCCTGTGGCAGGTCCTCAGAATGTTTGGCATTGAAGAAGGACTAGTGCAAACCATTCAAGCACTATACAACACTGCAAGCAGGCAGTCCTTCTGAACAATCAGGTCGGAGACTACTTCAAAACCACAGTTGGGGGCCGACAAGGATCCTGTTATCTCCAGTCCTGTTCAATCTGTTCTTGGAAAACATCATGAGAGAGACCCCCCCATGACTTCCACCCTACCATCTCCATTGGCGGCAGACCCTCAACAACTTACGGTTTGCCCATGACATTGACCTCATGGGCGGAAGTAGCACAGAGCTGCAAGATCTTACGACCAGACTTGAGAATAGAGCTGGAGCATATGGGATGGGGGTGAGCTCGGAGAAAAGTAAAGTAATTGTGAACACACGAGCAATGCCACCGCTAAAATTTACATGAACGGCCCAACAACTGGAGGAGGTAGACGCTTTTAAATACCCGGCGCTACACTCACAAAGGACGGGCGATCGACGACAGAAATCAAAGCAGAATAGCCATGGCAACATCTTCCATGGCAAAAAATCACCACTATATGGAAAAGTAAAGAGATCAGTTTCCCAATCAAACTAAACTCTACAAAGCCCTAATTCAGTCGATCTGCTGTACGGAATGAAACCTGGACATTGACTGCTGAAACAGCAAAAACGAATCCAGTCATTCGAAACAAAAAAGCCATAGAAAACTACTGGGCATATCCTGGGGAGAACGAAAGACCAACGAATTGCAAGAGTCAAATAACACGGCTGGCAGGTCCACATGAACCCCTTCTCCCCATCGTAAAGAAAAAAAAGCTGACATGGTTCGGTCACGTCACCCCCACAAAAAGGCCCAAAAACAGTACTGCAGGGAAACCTGGGAAATTGGGTTGGCAGAAGGGGGGGAAAAGACAGAACAAGTCATGGAGGGAAAAATCAGAGAAGGGCCCAGGATAAAAAGATTTGGCATACTGCGCGGGAACCGGGGGCCGAGATGGATGGGGGAAAGGCTTAACCCGGCATCGTCTTTATTTTCTCCCCACACCCCCCAAGGTCACGGGGGTCTGTGGGTGATGAGTTTTTTTTTTAAAAATTTGGGTTTTAAATGATCTATATTTTTCCCATATCTTTTTTATTTTCTTATGGTTCCATACCACTCTTGGGTGAGAGAGGAGGAGAGTGAGAGAGTGTTTTTTTGTGTGTGTTTTTGTGGGGGGGGGTGTTTGTGTGTGTGTGTGTTTGTGTGTTTGTGTGTTTTGGGTGTTTGTGTGTGTAAATTAAAAAATCTTTTAAATTCTTATTTGAAATTGCTGTAGGGCCCCGGATGTTTTGGAATGCCCCACTTTATTTTTTTTTCAAAAATTAAGAGTTTAACTTTTTCTATACACCCATCAGGGATTATATCATCCCCTAATTCATCATCATTTCTCATCATTATCATCACCCTTTACTTCTTTATCATCATAATCTTTTTTTCATAACATCGTCGTATCAGTATTTTTTTGTCTTTTATATTTTTAAATTATTTAAAAATTTTTTTTATTTTTTATTACTTTTTAGTATTAGAAATTATTTAATTAAAATTTTTTAAAAAAAATTGAATCTTTATTTTTATTATTATTTTTATTTTTAAAAAACCATTGCAAACTCGAAAAGAAAACTATTCGTCCCAAAGCTTTTAGCTTTAACCCAACACAGCCAACAAAAACAAAATCAGCAGCCCCTTGATGAAGGCATCAGTTACGGTGTTGGGGGAAAACAGAAACAAAGACAAAAAGAAGGTTTTTTTTGAATGTTGATTTGTCTTGTTTATTCTGAATCAATATTCAGGGATTCCCAATGGCCTTGAAATTTTGCCCCCACCAAGGTTTTGGGTTTGGGAAAAAAATTTTTCCAAGGGAATACCTTTCCAAAGAAAAAATATTTTCTCGGCCTTACGTTTTTTGACCTGGAGCTCACATTATTTGTGATGAGAACGCTAGAAAAGATGTAAAACCCCTCATTTTTCCCCGCTCAGAAAAAAGTTTTGACCCCTAAAATTTCCCTTAAAAGGTCTGGGAAGTGGGTGCCCGAAGTGCCAAACTTTTTCATTTTAAAACAAGTTAATAGCCACTTGGGAAACCCCTGACTTTTCACCCAAAATTTTTTGTTCCCTGACTTTATTTCAGCTTTCAATACAATGCAGCCTCACTTTCCCTGGTTAAAAATTTAAATTTATAAATTTTGACGTAGACAAAATAAACCCTGTTCTTTGGCTGTTTGATTTTTTAACCAAAGACCACAGCTGTTTTGGCCAACAAAAATTTTTTCCCCCGGTTTAAAATTTAAACCTGAAAGGGTTTCTAAAAAGGGTTGCTTTCCCTCTAAGACTTCTGTACATTTTTTAAAACCCCCCCGGTTGTTTGCAGAAGAAAACTAGGGGAAATTCCTTTCGGGTTTAAAGTTCGCAGTTGACTTCCCTCTTTATTTTCCCCTTTCCCCCATCAGTTTGGACCGGTCCAGCCCTCACCGAGTTGGGACACGGGTTTTGTGACGGGGCCTTTTTGGAGCTAAATTTTTTCTAAAATAAAGACCTGCCTATTGACTTCAGAAGATCGGGGAATACCCCTTAAAAATTATTTTATCCAAAATCAAAAAGGTTGAAAACTTTTCGAACTATAAGTATCGGGGAACTGTTTTTGCCACAATTTTTTAAACTGGGACTTTTTACAGGGATGCAAATTGTAAAAAAGGGGACAAAAAGGTGCGTATTTTTGAAAAAAACTAAAACCCCATTTTTTGTAGAAAAAAGGATTCTTTTCTTGTTTTCAAGTCTTACATAGGGGAGTGTTCAAAGTTTTGCTTTCTTTTCGGGTTCAAAAACCCTTAGTTTTTTTTAAAACAAAAAATGACCTGCAAAAATTTAAAAGATTGCCCCAAAAAAAATTTGGGAAAAAAGAAAAAAAGAGATCCCCAATGTCGTTCTGAATCAGCAGCTTGGTACGCAATGAAAAGGGCCTTTTTCCCGGTTGATCCATCCCTGCTTTTGTTTCCGGGAATTTCCCAGTTTTTTTGCTTCGAAACGCCGTTTTCGTGTCCCATCGGGCCAAAACAAACAGAAAAAAAAATTATTTTGTGCCAGTAAGCATTGAATTATGAATTCAAAAGGGATGTTGCCTACTATTTTTTAAATTTTTTCTCTAAAATTTACTTGCCTGTTTGGTCATTGTTATGAGTATAGTCAAAAACATAATTTTGTGTTTTGGTGTTGTGTGGATTTAGTGAGTGAGTGAGGGTGTGTGTGTGGGGGAGGGTGGGGGTGGTGGTGTTGTGGGTTGGTAAAATAAGCCTGTTTTTAGTCAATGGTTTTAAAAAAACTTTGGGAATTTTATTTTTTGGGTGTATGGTTTGGGTTATGCGTGGGTGTGTTGACACGCACTTTCTTTTCTGCGTAAATGCGTCCGTAAAAAAAAAAAGTTTTGTTTTTTAGCCCTGGGTTTAAAATTGTGTTCAAAGTGTTTATGTGTGTGTGTGCGAATGAGGGGGAAGTGGGTTTGTTGGGTGTGTGTGTGTGTGTGTTTGTGTGTGGGTTTGTGGGTGTGTGGGGTTGTTGTGTGTGTGTGTGTGTGTGTGTGGGGTTTTTCCCCGACTTTTTTATTTAAAATCATTTTGGGAATGTTTTAAAAAATTTTTTGGGGAAATATAGTTTTTTTGTGTCTTTGAGTTTTTTGTTGATATAATTTTTCTGAAAATTATTGAAATTTGGGTTCATGGGTTTTTTTAAAAAGTGTTTTTGATTTGGGACTTGACTTGATTTGCTTTTTTCCCCTGGAGTTAACATCAGTAAAAAAACTCCACCCCCTTAAGAGATTTCGGATAAGGTTCCCCCATGTGCGAATAAAAACCCAAAAACCACTTTTTCACACTTTAAAAACCATTTACAGGCCCTTAAGGGGGAAAAGATCATTACTTTTATGGGGCCCCAAGGAACGGAGGGGACAAAAAAAAAACAAAAAAAAAAGCACTTCCGGGTGGTGCTTTTGGAAATTTGCCCCCAAAGTCAAAATTTGTGGTTAAAAAACAAATAGACAATCAAAAAAGTCAAAGCACTGGTGAATTTTTAAAGGGCTTAGCCTTTTGAATGAGAAAAAAAATGAAACTTCGTTTTTGTTTCCCAAATTTGTTTTTTTTTAAACCTTTTTCCGCAATGGGGTGCAATGAAAAACTAAACCTTTCAGAAAAGAGAAAGAAAAGGGTGGTAGTGAAATAGGTACACGAGGGGGACACTAAACACAAAAAGTACAAGACCCTTCGATTCCCAAAAGTTTTGAGTCCTTGACTGTAAATAAAAAAGTCATTGATTAGTTTTGGTGTTTTTGTGTGTGTGTGGGGTGTGTGTGTGTTGTTGTGTGGGGGGGTTGTGTTTTTGGTTCTTGTCATACTACCAGTCCTCCCGCACTTTTCCCACACATATTCCCAGCAAAACCGCAAACCCCACGCGATTTTTCCAATAACCAGGGTAACCCAAAGTTATTTCCATCCTCCTTTTTCTCGTGATTTTTTTTTTTTTTTAAGGAAATTTTTTTAAATGACAAACTTTGGGAACTTGGTGGAAACCCATAACATTAAAACCCAAAAATTTACGCATTCGTTTTAGTCCATTTCAGTTCCTCTTCTAAATGGGTCATTTTTCAGCCCCTTCTTAAAAGGGCACAAATAAACTTTTAAAACTCAAACTCTTAAAAGGACCTCCTTGTCCTTTCCGTGCTGTCCAGACACCAAAATTTGTTCAGGGGAAATTTTTTTCCTTTTTTAACAAAAAAGCCTTTCTTTTGGAAAGTGGGCCCCTTTTTCCTATTTTCGGGTTAATTTGTTTTGGGGGCCTAGGGCCGTTTTTCAGAAAAATGTATGAAGTCTTTTCTTTTCTCTCTTCTCTCTCTTCTTTTCCTCTCTCTCTTTTCTCTCTCTCTCTGAAAAAATTTTTTGTGAAAAATATTAAGCAAATTGTGCCCAAATTTTTTTAAACAAAAAATTAAAAAATTAATCCCCACTTTTTTATTGGAAGGGTTTAAACATGTACCCCAAATTTGGAGAGAAAGTTTTTTAAGCAAATGTATAAACGTACCATTGAAAGATATGTTCAAAGAAAGAAATGAGGGGGAGTACAAACATAGTTTGTCTAGTTATATTTTTCATTTTTTAAACCCAAAGGAAAACTTGTTGGTCAAGAACTTTTTTGGAATAACTGTATGGTTTGTTGGTACCAGATGTATTCTTTTTTGTGGGGCTTTAAATTCTACTATGGGGGGCTAGGGTTTTTTTTAAAAATTTTTATAGTATAAAAAAGAATAATTTAAAGGTTTTTTTTTTTTTAATTATTCTTTTAAACCCATTTTTGACGTCATCTTCTTCTGGGGACGGGGTTATAGTTTAAAGTTCATAATATAAAAAAAAAATTCTTTTTTTAATCAGGCAAAAATTCTTATCTTTTTGGTGCATTTGTTTTGGTAAATTAATGGGAAAAAACCAAATTGCCAATCCCAACCCCAACAAAGTATTGAGCACAAAGTTATGGATTTTAAAACTTTTTCGGTCCAGAGCTAGGCTCTATCTATCCTCTCTCTTTCTCTCTCCCCCTCTTCTCTCTCCCCTCCTCTCTCTCTCTCCCCTGTCTATCTTTTCTTTATCTATTATTGTGTGTTTTGTGTACGTGTGCGTGGGGTTGGGGTGCTTGCGCGCGCGCGCGCGGGTGTGTGTGTGTGGGTTAAAAAAACTTACCCAGGGCCCGTTATTTCTTTTAACTTACATTTAAACAAAGTTTTGCCTGCAAAATAATCTGTTCAAAAACTTTCGTCTGTATGTGATATCTTTTCCCGAAAAAAATTCTTTTTTTTTTTATGAAACCCATATTTTTATTTAGTCTGTATGGGATACTTTGTTCCCATAAAAAATTGTTTTAAAAAAAAGCACGCCTTAAAATGAAGCAAATTTTTTTAAATTTTGGGCAAACTGTTCCATTGTTTTTACTCCCATTAAAACTTCTTTTTAAAAAATCAAGATAAAAAAAAAAAAAACCCACTTGCTTTTTTCCCTTTTAAATTGGAAAAAAAGTTTAAGGGACCCAACTGCCACTTTGTCATAAACCCCCTTTTTTAATTTATTGTGTTTTTAAGTTATAAAAAATTTAAATGTGAGAAACTGCCCCCACTTTGTCTCTTCTCTTTGAATTTCTTTTTGGAAATTTAAAAGTTAAATGTACTTGCCTTTTTCCTAGGAAAAAAAGTTAGGGGGAAAAAACTGCACGGAAATAAAAGGGGTTTAGGGGTTAAAAAGGGGGGGACCCCCGGGACATGGACTTTTGCGTCATTTACTTTGCTCTCTCTCTCTCTCCCCCTCTCTCTCTCTCTCTCAAAGTATGCTTTTGTGGGTGTACGAATAGTTTTCTAAAAGGTTTACACTTGCAATGTTTTTTTTGGGGGTTTCTATTTTTAAATTTTAAGTAGGTTTTTTTTCCCGGGTTTTGGGTTTTTTATTTCTTTGTGTTTTTTTAGTTTTCTTGTTTTCATTAAAAATTACTTTTTCCATCCTAGTCCATTTTAATTGCCTAAAATTGAAGAGAAATTATTTTGTGCTCCTTCCCGTAGGATTGAAAGGGAAAATTTGGAAAATTTAAAATCCTCTCTCTCTGTCTCTGTCTGTCTGTCTGTCTGTTCCCCTCTTTTCTTTTTCTCTTCTCTCTCTCTCTCAAGGGGGGGACGAAAAAAACACGGCGTTCGAGCGGCAGTCCCTGTAAAGTGTGGGGTGGAATTGTGTCCCGCAAGGGCCCTCAGGGGAGTTTTTTGCCCTTGCTACTTGTGCTTAATTCAATAAAAAAACCCTTTAGTGCATAAACGACTTCAAAAAGGGTGGATTGGGTGAGGTGGGGGGCTGAAATTTGGGGGTTTTTTGTGGCTAAATGTCAACTTTTGTCGGGCTGCTGAAAAAAAATGTCCCCTGACTGTGCACGGGGTGAGCAAAAACACGCGGTGAACCCCTTTTTTTTCGGGCTGATGTTTTGGGTGGGCTTTGTGTGCTGGCATTGTGAATCTATGATGGGCAGCAAATTCGGGGAAACTTTTTTGGGGGAAATTTTGTGTATTTTTGTCTTATTTGGTTTTGAATAAAATATAATTGCAAAAGGAACAACAGGGATGGGTGAAAAAATTGTGTTGAGTGCAGGGGGCCCGGCCCTTTGTCAGCCGGGTTTGGGCCACGTGCCCATAAATTCGGGTGGTTTTTGGGGTGCGCACGCCCCCTTTCCCCCTAGTGGGGCTGTTGCTTAGCGGTGACGTAGAAACTAACCCAAAAATGGATGGACAGACCGAGGCAAAAGAAGATAGCCTTTTGTGAACAACACAACTGGGGTAAGCGACATGATGGAAAATATAAGCAGGTCTTACAGCAACAGTTTTCGAACAAACTATTTGTGTTGGGCCTGATTTAGGGGAAATCAAAAATTTGAACTTGCAAGTAAAAAAAAACGTGTGGGGGAAATTAATCAGGTTGTGACAGAGGGAAAGAGGGATCAGAGAGAGTTGGCAGGGACCCCCCAAGACATGACTGAAGCCATCCCAGTTGTTTGAAGAAAGGAAGGGAAGGCAGAGGAAAAAAGGATTTTTTAACCAAAAAAAATTTTTTGTGGGGGGATCCCCAAATTGGGGGCCCAAGTGGGGGATGAAAGGGAAACAGGGGTTTGGAAAAGGCCCTGGAAAAAAAAAATAAAATTTTCTTCAAAAAAGGGGGAAAGGTAACTTTGGGGGTGGGGGGGGGGTTAACCCGGGGGGCAAACCTTAACAGGGAAATTTTCCAAAATTTGAAACCTGGGGGGGGGGGCCCCCCAGCCCCCCAAGCCCATGGGGCCCCCCGGGGGTGCTGATAAAATTGGGGGAAAAAAAAATTTTAACACCGGGAAAGTCTTGGACCCACCCCTTTGGAAAACCCCAAATCCACGGGGAAAAAAAAAAGGGCCGGGGACATTTGGGGGGACCCCCGGGCCTTGATCGAAAATTTGAGGGGCGGCAAAACCCTAAGGGCCCCCTTGTTCTAAAAGAGAAGGGAGCGGGTTTTCCCTGGGTAAGGCGGGGGCCTGACCGGGCCCAGGCGCAAGGGAAAGGTCGCAGGGGGTGGGCGGAAAGAAACTTAAGGGGGGGAAGTTGGACGGGCCCCCCGGCCCCACCCAAGGGGGGGGAAGGGGGGTTTTTAAAGTTATGTTTAAAAGTCCAGAAAAGGGGGAGTTTTCCTTTTAAAAAACCCGGAAAAAGGGGGCTTTTTTTTGGGGGTTGGCCCCATGTTTCCTTGCCCCAAAAAAGGAACAGGGTGGCCGGGTTTTTTCCTTCCCGTCCAAAAAAGGGTCCAGGGGGGGTGGGGAACCCGGAGGAGTGCTTCTTTTTAAGGAAAGGGGGGGGGGGTTTGGGGGTGGGCCCGTTCCAAGCTTTTTTAAATTTTGAATTAAGATGGGTTTCGTTGGCGGGAATTTTTGTTGTAAAGGGGGTCCTTTACTGTTTTAAAGGGGGGTTTTTAAATTGAGGAAAACCTTTTCCCTACCAAAAGGGAGGGGTTTTTTCCTGGTAAGCAAACCCAAGGCGTTCAGGGCAAGCACCAAGTAAAGCAAAAACGGTGGGAGTAGGGTGTAATTAAAAAATTTGTGGGGGGCCTCAAAGGGGAAAACCGGAACAAATTTAGGTTTTGTAAAAAATTTAAAAATGTTTTATTTTGAAATGGGGTTCAAAATTTTTTTTGGGGGAGGGGAATTTTCCTTTGTTCTTAATTTTGCGGGGTTTTTTATTGATTATTTTTCTTGCCCATTTAAAAAATGTTTTTGGGGGGAAAAATTCGGGGGTGTTTTGGAGTGTGGATTATTTTTAAATGTTGAAATACATGGGAAAAATTTGTTTGGGGAATTTTTTATTTTAAATTTAGGGGAAAAGAGGTTTTTAAAAAAGGTTATTTTGGGTCAAAAGGGGTTTTTAAATAAAAAATAATTTAAAGGATGGTGTTTAATTTAAAAAAAACCCCCAATAAAATAGAAACACTTTTCAGGTTTTTAAAACCGGATGGAAAAAAAAGGGTTGTGGGTTTTAAAATTTTTTGGAAGGGGAGTATTTTTGGTGAAAAAAATTGGGGGGCCCCAAAGAACAGTTGGAAAAGGGGGAAAAAATTTTTAAACGACGGGTTGGGGGATTTTCGGGGGGGGGAAGGGGGGGGAAAAAGGTTTTTTAAAGGATATTAAAAAATTTTTTCCTTTTTAAAACAAATTTTAAACCAGGACAAATGAAATTTTACGGGGCCCCCCGGAAAAAAAAAATTAATGGGGTTTTTAGAAAAAAAAAAAGAAAAAAGACTTTTGGCGGAAGAGGGAATGGAGAATTAAAAAAATTTTATAAAATTTCGAAAAAGCCCTCCTTAAAGTTTTCCGGGAGGGGGGTACAGTCCGTTTAATCCCCTTTTAACAAGGGGGTTTGATCATTTTTAAAAACGTTTTTAAGATTTTAATTTTTGCTGAAAAAAAGAAAAAAGAATTTTAAAGGGTATTAAAAAAAAGGGTTGAAAAAAATTTTGGGAAAAAATTGGGGGTTTACCCCTTCTCAAAAAAGGAAAAATCGCTAAAAAAAAAAAGGGAAAAAAGGCTTTTGACAAAAAAAATTGGAGAAAAAAAGGTCAAAATGAAAACTTCGGGTTTTACTTTTCCCTTTGTTAAGTTATTTAAAATTTCTTTTAAAAAGGGGGGTTATTTTTTTTTGAATTTTTAAAGGTTTTTAAATGATTTAATTTGTGCTAAAACCCGGAAAATGGGGTTTCTGTTTGTCCCCCTTTGTTTCCCCTTCTCGGAATTTTTGATGCTTTTTAAATTTTAAAAACGGCCAATTGGGGCCCCCCTGCCCCTTTGGGAGGAGCCCCTTCCCAAAATTTTTGGAGTGCGTTTTCCCCTGAATTTACTTTTCCCTTTCAGTTATTTAACCTTCTGTTTAAACACTGATTTTCCCTTTTGCCGTTTGGCCCTTTTTGGAATCATAAAAATTTTCCGATAATAAAAAGGAGATTTTAATAATGCTGATAACTATCCCCGGAGTAGCTCTAAACCAGTGAAATTAAGAAAATTTTATCTTTTTATTTTGAATAAGAGTTTTAAAATTCGGGGGGCCCAGTAACGAAAAAAAATTTAAATAAAAGGAGAAGCGGGATTTAGAGCGAAGTCACCCAAGGTTGATATTTTTTTTACTCTTTACTCTTCATTAAAAAACATCTGTTAAAGAAAAAAAATTATAGGGTTGTTTTTGTTGTTTTTAAAAAAGGCCTTTCGTTTCTTGAATATAAATATATTGGGGAATTTTACTACGAAAAAAAACTTTTGTAATGGAAAATTTTAAAATAAAAAAGGGCCCCCCTTTAAAAGCTATTTATAATCAGTACTAGCTTGTTGGGGTTGCGGGAAAGGGGAATTTTTTCCATTTCTTTAAATTCCCAAAAAGGGGAAAGTGAAGAAAGGGTTTTTTTTGGCCCACAATTGTTTTCTTTTTTTTTTATAAATAAATTTAAAGCGTTGAGCTGTCAAAAAAAGGAAAAAGCAGGGGCATTCAAAAAATTTCCCTGGAGAAAAAAAAAAACCGGGTTTTTTCTTTTTAAATTTTTGCGGGTTTGATTTTATTTTTTTTGTCTGATACTGTTTTTGGTTTGAAAAACATCTTTAAAAATATTTTAAAAGAGGGGCAGTTTTTTTGGTTTTTATCGAAAATTTGGATAAAAAACAATTATTGTTTTTGGGGGGGTTGGGCATTTTTCCCGTTGTGAAAAAGGGTTTGGGCCAGGGAAAATTTCCCTGAATTCAAAATTTTTTAAATAATTTTTAAATATTGGGGGATGTTTTTTTTCAACAAAAAATTTAGTCTCAATTTTCTGGCAGGAATTTTGTAGAAAGGGGAAAAAAGGTGTAATGGGAAACCAAAAAACATTACGAAAAGGGGAAATTCATAGCCCGGGTTCCCTATTCTGGAAATTTTTGACACACAGATAAAACCCCGGGTTACTTTACACTTCAGAGATAGGGGGGATTTATGTAAAAAAGCCAGGGGAAAAAAGTTCAACTTTTGGCCATGAAACTTTTTTTAAAAATGTGCCAATCCCTTTTTTTCTAATACTGTACTATATGGAGAGACAGGAAGTACCCTTTAATTTTAAGAACTTGTCAAATGCTTTTTAGATTTTGGTTTTAAAAAAATTTTTGGGAAAACTTCCAAAAACACGTTTATGAAAAACAGTTTTACGTTAGGGCTAATTATACAGATGGAGGGGGGGGGAAAGAAAAACGGGGCATATGTTTTTAAAAGGGGGTTTTTTTCAGGCATGGCTTGGGGGATTTTATGGATGTTCAAAAAAAGTGGGTTTTAATGAGCGTCATTTTCTTGGGAAATTTTAAAAGATTTGGGTTTTTAATTTGCCTTTTAAACAAAAATGGGCACTAAAGTTTGGGAAAGAAAAAAATAAATATAGTGGTTCTTTTCGTTAAAATCTGTCTTTCAGACAAAAAAAATATTATCAATCATCATCTTTCATCATCAGCCCCGTGCCCTTGGCGGGTCGTGGGGGAGACACAAAAGGAAAATTGCTTTTGTAAGCCTCCCCTTCCATCTCGGCCCTCGGCTCTGCGCAGTAAGTACCGAGTCATTCATCCTGGACCTTTTCTGAGTTGTCCATCCTTTACTTTTCTTTTCTTTCCAAATTTTGCCCCCCTTCGAGTGTTCCCCCCAAGTACTGTTTTTGGCAGAGTGTTGTGGGGGTGCGTGGCCCCCAACCATGTCAGCGTTTTTTCTTGGGCCCATGGTGAGAAGGGGTTTTCCCGTTGGGGGTGCCGCCGTGTTATTTGAATCTTGACAAATTCATTGGGCTTTCGTTCCCCCCAGGGTTTTGCCCCGTAGTTTTCCTTTTGGCATTTTGTTTTGAATGACGGATTCAAATTTGCTGTTTCAGCAGTCAGTGTCCCGGGTTTTACCCTTTCCCTACAGCAGGATTCTGAATTGGGCCCTTTTTAGGCTTTAGTTTGATTGGGAAAATGATCTCTTTTTTTTTTTCCTTATTTTGGGGGTGAGTTTTGTAAGGGGATGTTGCCCCTGGCCCATTTTTTACTTTGATTTTTTGTCTTTTATCGCCCCCCCTTTGTGGTGGAAACGCCAGATTTTTAAAAGGGGTCTACCTCCTCCAGTTGTTGGGCCCTTTATGTAAATTTTAGCAGTGGCGTTTCTCGTGGGTGTTCCAAAAATACTTTTCTTTTTTTCCCGGGGCTCCCTCCATCCTTTTGCTTTCCCGCTCTGTTCTCAAGTCTGGTCGTTTAAAATCTTGCAGCTCTGGGGTTTTTTCCCGGCCCTGAGGGGCAATGTATTTTGGGAAACCGTAAGTTGGGTTTAGGGGGCTGCCGCCAATGGGATGGTAGGGGTGGAAGTCATGGAGGGTCTTCTATAATGTTTTTCCCAAAACAGATTAAAAGAAATTGGGGTTTTAAAAACCTCCTTGTCGGACCCCAAAATGTGGTTTTAAAGAGTTCCCCATTTGTTAGATAGGGCTGCACTGTTTGGGGTTTTTTGTATAGTGTCTGACTGGTTTTCACTAGTCCTTCTTCAATGCCCCAAAAATTCTGAGGACCTGCCCAGGCCCCCCTTCCCCCTGCCCCCCTACCCTTTCAAAGCCCTTTTTGAAGGGGGATGAAGTTTTGGAAAAGGTCCTTGATGTTTAGAAAATGTTTTTTTCCCTAGGATTTTTGGGTTAAAAAAAAAGGTTCGAATTTTGCTTTCCCGCCGCCCCGAACCCCGCTTGTTCCCTGCCCAAAGGTTTTTTTCTGCCCCTTCTTGAGTCGATTCCCAAAATAAATTTGAGCCCTGATCTTGTGGCGTGGCTGGGGGGCTGTTTGTTTTCTATTTTTTTTTTGGCATTGGCGAAATTCCCCCTTTTTGGTTGGGGGTATGAAGGGTGTTGTGTCCATTCGTTGGCCCCTGTTTTGTCTCCCAAAACTTCTGACAGATAGCCCGAAAATGTGTAATGACTGTTTCGCCACCCGTTTAGCAGCCCGCCCCCGGTTTTTGTTGCCTGGGGACTTTCCTACTGGTAAATTTCGGTTTGGGTTCTTTTCCCCTTTCTTCCTTAGTTTAGGTAATGGCGGGGTTGTCTTTGATGTTGCTTTCCTTTTCTTTTTTTTATGCTCTTTGCAGGGTTTTATTGGTTGTTGTACAGTTCTTTACCAAATTAGACCACCCGTTCCAAAAAAGCTGGCTTTCTGTGAGGAGGTTTCCCAAGCTGTTTCAATTTACTGAATTTTTGGTTTTTTAAAGGGGGTTTTGGAGTTTTTCAGGGGGGTGTATGCCTTTTTTATGTTTCCACTTTTTATTTTTTTTCGATTCATTTACATTGTTTTACTGATCCATTCTCTTGGCCTTTAACATTTACTTCTTCACGAGATTGTTGGCCCCAGGTATTCTTTTGGGTTGGGAAGGGCCCCGGTTTTGGGTTTTAGTGCTCTTCTTGTATCGCAGAGGTCCAAGATGTTTTATTTGGGAAATCCAAAGGCGGTGTTTATTCCTTTGATGACCCCAGTCCCCTCTGCTGTCTCGGGACTGCCTCATTAAAGTTTTTGATGGGTTTATTAAAACCCCCGATTTCCCGATAAAGGCACAGGGTTTTAAATTTTGTCGATTCGGTTAAGAAAAACCCGGGTTTTAATGCTAACAAAAGATGGTTCCAGCTGAGGGCAGCCATGCAATTTCCCTGTTATTATGTGGTTTATTTCTGTTTATGATGAATTCATTTTTTGTTTTAAATGTAAAAACCCTATGAAACTATACGAAAGAAACATTTAAATTTCCCAAGTTCCCCAAAAAAACAGAAAATTTCCCGATATTATTTCTATTTTGTTTGTCTGAAAAAAGAAATGTAATTTAAAATTTTAGCCCAAATTTTTTGCAGAAGCACAAAAAAAATTAAAAACAAAGCCATGTCAGCACCAAATTTTATAAATTTGTAATGATATTTATAGTCACTTAAAAAGGGAAAGTATTCTAAGTAAGAGAGTTTTAAAAAGGCTGCATTTTTTCACTTAAATTTGAATGGATGGTTTGATTCGAATTTTTGTTTTTTTCCTTTTTAGTTGATTTTTTTTTTGGGTTTTTTTTTTTTATGAACAGGTGATTTTTTAAAAATACAGCACCAATGTTTTCTTTATAAATTTGTTGCAAAAAAGGTGGTGCTTTCTTTTTGCCAAATTTTTTGTATTAAAATTTCGTTTTAAAATTTCTATTTACTGTTTCACAAAATTTTTGTGTTTTTCCCCCTTGTCAAAAGGCCCGAGGGGGGACAAAAAACTGTTTTTTTTCGTTAAACGTTTTTTAAGCGTCTTTTCTTAAAAAAAGAAATTTTTGAAAAAGGCTTCATTGCCCCATTGGGCCCTTTGGCCCCCTATACAATTTTTAAAGAAAAAGGAAAAATATTTTTAATATAAAAACCCCATTAAATTATACAAACTTTCAGTTAGTCAAATCCTATGATTTCATTACATGCTCACTTTTTGAATCTTCAGAGAGTTCTCTAACCTTACTGGGCAAATTTTTATGCAATAATCACAATAACTTTCTTAGTCTGGAAAGGGGGGATGAAGAACAATTTTTTTTTTGTATTTATTTTTTTAAAATTTTGGGAAAAATTGAAAAAAGAAA
Source organism: Rapana venosa (assembly GCA_028751875.1). Taxonomy (NCBI): domain Eukaryota; kingdom Metazoa; phylum Mollusca; class Gastropoda; order Neogastropoda; family Muricidae; genus Rapana; species Rapana venosa. Next base: position 54,033,489 of record CM054155.1, read on the forward strand.
ATTAAGGGGTGTTTATTCCATCCCCGTGTGTATGCCCGTTTTGTAAAATTTTTTCATCTTTTTTCCCCGGAAAACAATGGCCAACTCTATCCCAAAAAAACGGGAAAGGGTTTTAAAACCCTGCACAAGTTTTCTGCTTGCGCTTGCACTTGGGGCCTTTGGGGTTTTAGTTTATATGAAAGTTGGGGGATTTTAAGAGAATAAAATATGGGACCGCTTGGATGTTGTTCCCGTGGACAGATACTTGGAAAATGGCACTTACGCGCAATAATTTTATTGTTGCAGGCGTTGCTTTTCTGGGTGATTACTTTACTAAAATTGGCTTATGAGGGGTGATTGCTCGATTTGTTTTTTTAGCTGGAGGGTTGCCCTTTCCTGGGAAGCTTTTAAAGATGAGGAGTCTGCCCCCGAAATTGGGGCAAATTCTTGTGAGGGGTATTACACTGTTGGGCCCCCGGGTTTGGGTGGCTCTGCCCGGGATTTTTGGCAAAGCCCCCCCCGGGTTTCCCCTTTTTCAGGGTTTTTTTTGCGCCCCAACTTTTTTCACGGGAAAAATAGGGAAAAACATCATCTGCTGACGAGTCCTGGGGTCCCCTTGTGTTGATGGTTATAGAGCAGTAATTAGTCCCTCTGTTAAAGAACTTTTTATTTTTTTTTTTTTGTTGGGGAGTTCCCGTCTTTGTCTTCGATGGTTTTTGGAAATCTTTCTTTCTTTTTGTTGTGGAGCTCTTTTACAATTTGATGGCTCTTTCCCGCTGTTTTTTTGGGCCCCAAATTTCTTGATATTGAACATTTTATTTTCCCAAACCCCATTTTTTTGGGCCCTTTTTTTTGTCTTTTTTTTTTTTTTTTGATTCTATATACCCTTCCTCCGTTGTTTATTTCCCCCCCCAGCCCTTCCTCGTTGATCAAATTTTCCACGATTAATCTGGGGATCCAAGGTTGTTAAATTTTTTGGCGGTCCTTGCCAAGTTTTTTATTTATTGTTTTCGTTTTCGCTTTCATTGAAGCTGTTGGTTTTTTGGGCTCTGGTCCTTTTCCAAAAATCAACAGTATAGAAATTTTCCGCCTGTTTTGCTTGAAAAGGGTTTTTTGATAATAGGGATTTCCCTTTAATCTTTCCAAAATTGGGAAATTTAAAGGGGGTTTTTTTTGGCTTGTGAAACTTTTTTAGCCAAAATTCTGAAGTTAGGAGCCCGGTTGTGTCACTGCCCAATTTCCACCAGAAATGTCCTGTTTTTGGGTTGTTGATGTAGATCTGAAAAAAGGTTTTTTACCAAATCATAGTCAATTGGTTGTGTTTGGGTTCCATTGGAGGGTTTCCCCCGTCCCGGCGGTTTAAAAGATTTTCCTTGTGCTTTCCCCAAAGGGGGTTTGCAAAAAACCTGTCGTTTTTTAGCTGGCAAATTCCGTAGTAGGAGCCCTCGTTTGTTGGGATCTGTTTTCAGGGGGGGTCCCGAAGGTTTGCCAGTTTTTCAGTGCGTCAGCGCCCCCCTTAGCATTCCAGTTCCCTGAAAGACCGGATGTCTTTCTTGGGGTTTTTCCTTTTTTCGATGATGCCCTGAGTTGCATGTAAAAATTTCCCTTTATCTTTTTTTCTGGCATTGGGGGGAAACTTGTACAAACCCTCATGTTGGGAAAAGGGGGTGCTCTGAGAGGTTTTGGTTTAAGTCGATTGATTTTAAAGGGGGAAACCCTGAGACTGAGGGTTTTTTTTTTGCTTTGTTGAAAAAGGAAGCCCTTCACCCTTTAATGCTTGTCGAAGGGATCTAAGGCAAAAAAGCCAGGCGGAGCCCGCCCATCTCCGGTTTTTTGGGGTCGGGGTTGGCTCTCCCAATTTTGGAAAAAGGGGGTTTTTTGTTTGTGGGTTTTTTTTAAAAAAATTTGGGAGCAGGGGGAAAACTCCTGACTTTCTCTCTCTCTTTTTCTCTCTCTCTTCTCTCCTTTTTCTCTTCTCCTCTCTCCTTCTCTCTCTCTCTCCCCTCTTTCTTTTCTCTCTCAACACATACATCCACACCACTTTTATATTATATACATACATATATATAGATTATAAAATTAGTGTGTTTTTATGTGTTTTGTGTGTGTGTGTGTGTGTGTGTGTTTGTGTGTGTGTGTTTGTGTGGGGTGTGTGTGTGTTTGGTTTTAAAGAAAGAAAAGGGTTTGGGGGAAAGAGGGGGGTGTTTAAGACTCTGGCACTCAAAGAAAAGTGATTCAAGTGGGTTTTTATGGTAACAAAAAATTTAAATTTTCTTCATTTCTCAACAACACACCCCGAAGCAAGCAAAAATTTCTGGTAATACTCCCTCCCTATTTAAACCGGTACATAATTTAAGAAAAAAACAACAGCAAAATAGCTATTCGTCTTCGTCCCTTTTCCCCTCAAGTTCCCCCAGTTCGAAAACCTTCGGGGGCTCTTCGAAGCTTGTCAACCCCCCTTTCTCCAGTCCTTGTCTTTCAGCAGCCCTCAGGATGTCTCTTTAGCTCCAGGCTGTCCACTCTCGGGTGTATTCCCCACATCTTTCCCTTTTTCGGGCTCTTTCTTTTCCTCCCTTTACTGTGCCTTGTTGGTTTTTTTTGCAAGCCCGAGGGGTTGGGGCATGACCAACCACTTCTTTTTTGTTGTCTGACGAGGGGTTTTTTAAGGGGAAGTATTGGTCCCAAATTTTATTGCTGATGCGTTCTTGACTTCTTCATTCGTGATGTGGTCTTTGTACGAAAATATTAAGAGTTTTTTTTTTTTTTCCGGGGAAAGCACCTCATTTTACAGCTCTTTTTTTCTCTTTAAGTTCGCTGTGGGTGTCCAAAGATTTTTCATGCATTGAGAAGATGGACATGACCCGAGAGCGCCTCGTTAATTTTGGGGGCCCGTGGCGATTTTTTTTGTTGTCCCGATTTGGGGTTTTAGTTGGTCATTTTGACTGTGGTCTGGGCAAGTCTTGACAGTATTTCCCGGTTTTGATCCCGTTTTCAACGAAGTCCCAGGGTATTTGGGGTCTGTGAACATTTCCAAATTTCTGGTCTTTTGGGTTTTTTATTTCTGATGTGAAGTTGTTGTTTGTCATAACTTTTGTTTTTTTGCCCTGATTTTCCATACCCAAAAATTTTGGGGGTTTTATTGTTCTTCTATGCGGTTCCTAAATCTGCTAGTTCTTGTGTGCCGGGGAATCCGTCAAATATCAGCCAAGGCCCAAAAATTTTTGCTTGTTCGCCCCCCAATTAAATCATTTTTTCCTTCCTGTTCTTTAGTGCTTCTTCCATGATTCTCTCAAGAAATTTTTTTGAAGAGAGTAGGGGAAAGGGAGGCAGGGCCCCAGGAAAACCGCCCTGTCCGAACCCCAAACGCTATGGGGTTTTTGTTTTTTGAAACACTGCACTTGTTACCCTTCTCTAGAGGCTCTGTACGACTTTTATTAGGTTGTTAACCCCAATGTAAAAAAAAAACCCAACAAAATTCCCGTCATGTTATCATGGAAAAAAAGTTAATTAGGGAACCAATAGAGAGCAGGGCAAATGTAAACCAAAAAAACCAAAGGGTATAAAATAATTTTTGGGAAAACCCCAATTTCTCCCAAATGACCCTTATTCTTTTTGTATTTTCCCCCGGGAACCCTTTTTTTTTATACTAAGAAAATTTTTACAAAATTTTGGGCCCTTTTCATAAACACATGGATATTAAGATGAGAGAGAGGGGTGAGAAGGTGAGGAGGAGGGGAGAGAGAGAGGGAAGAGAGAGAGAGAGAGAGAGAGAGGAAAGGGAGGAGAGAGGAGAGAGAGGAGAGGGAAGGGGTGAAGGGGGAAGAGATGAGAGAGGGAGAAAAGAGAGGGGAGAGGAGAGAGGGGAAACCCCGGGACAGTTATGTGTCACAAAAAAACCCTTTAAAAAAATTTCCAATTTTGGGCAAAATGACTAAACCATAAAAAATTTGTAAAACCCCATATGTCGGGAAAGGGCTTTCTAGGGAGGGAATTATTGGGGCCAAAACGGGAGTAGTGTTTGCACAAAATTTGACTTCAAATTTCAAATCTTTTAGCAGTCAATTTATTTTCAAATTCAACTTTGCCAATAGCCTTGTTTTCCAATTTCCCTTTTTTTTTCACCCGTGATCCCATGCGATTTTATAAACTTTTATCTCCCCCCCCTATAGTCTATATCAAAATTGATAGGTATTATTTAAAAATTTCCCCTTTAAAATGAACATTGAACCATGAAATTTTGAAAAAAAAAAACCACCGGTACATCGAAAAATCTCATTTCTTTTAGCCAACTTTCTTTTGGGAAAGCAAATATAACACTTTCATGTTCCAAATACAACGTTTAATAATAAAGGGAAATTTATTCAGTATCAAATCAGTTTTCATTAAAAAATTTTTCTTTAACCCAAAAACTATCAAAAAGGAAAATTTACAAAAATTCCCCAAAAGGAAAAAACTGCCGTTTCCTTCTTTGTAAAACTTTCAAGTTTCAGCACACAAGCCTTTCTTTTAACCCCAAGAAGGGAAAGAAAAGACAGATAGTCAAAAACGAGAGTGGGTTTTTTTGGACAAATAAAATTCCCCTTTACCCGTGAAATAACCCTTTGGAAAACTTTTAAGCTAAACCAAAACCCGACCACATTTAAAACCAAAAACAGGACAAACCCAAAATTTTTTCACAAAGTAAAATCAACCAATGGGGCTGATTCAAGACAAAACTGTGATTCACTTGAGGATAGGGGGTAAGGGAAAGGGGGGGAAATAATTAAAAAAGGGGGAAAAAGGGGTTTCTATCAAAAATTTTAACAGCAAAAACAGGGCTGACCGGGCCTTTCAGTGATTAATTTTATCCTTAACTCTGATATTTTCTGGCTAAGGGTCAGTGTTAGTTTACTTTTCCCAATTGCATTTTCCCTTTTTACTGTTTTTCTTTATCCATTTAGCGCTTTTATCCCTGGGCTGGGAAAAAAAGGTGATTTTTTGGGGGTTTTTCCAAAACCCAAAAGTGTAGTCCTTCCCAACCCCTGGATTGAAAAGTTCTTTAAGGGAAACCCTCCCTAACGGTAATCAGTGGGGCGGCCGACGTCCCATGTGGATGGTCCCCTCCTGCCCTTAAACCCATGGGATAGTTCGGGAAAACCGGGCTCTTCTTGTGCTGGTCCCCATGTAAAGGCATACAGAAGGGTGGTGATCAGTCCCTGTCACCAAACCCCAGCCGAGGACGTTTTAGATTTTCTCTTGGGTGTTTGTCTCAAACCCGGGCGTGTTTCAGCATTATCTCTCTGCGAGCTGCTCCCCCCAGATGGTGAGATGTAGTAGGCAGCCCTGTGGGGTTTCGTGGGGTAGGCCCCCAGGACTCGCCTTTTCTTCCCCAAAAAGAAGTCCCTCAATGACAAATCTGGGTTAAAAAAATAAAAGAAATTTCGCAGCTTTAGCTGGGGACCATCTCATTCCTGGACCGGTTTTGCCCTGGTGGGGCTGTGAGCTGTTTTTGTGGGGGTAAATAAAAAAATAATCTGCTATCTGTCGGTTTACGAAAATTTGGGGGGTTGGGAAAGTCTTGGGGATAGGGGATGATGTTAGGATCTGTCAATTCAATGGAATAATGATGTGACGGGGCCCCGCAAGGGGGGTTCTTGTAACCAATTTTTTTTGGCTTCATCTAAAAACATCCCTCTACACATCATCATACTCTTTTCCCTCATCAGTCCCCTGAACCCTTTGGGGGTCGGGGGGAGGGGGACACAAAGGGCGGTTTCCGTGGTAAACCTCTCCACCCCATTTTCGGTCCCCGGCTCTGGCAGTAGGGCCAAGTATTCATCCCGGGCCAGTTTTAATTTTGTCCATCCAAAGAATTGTTTTGGTTTTCCCCTTTTCGCCCCCTTGGGGTGTTTCCCCCGCCAAATACTGTTTTTGGCAGAGTGTTTTTGGCGGGTGAGTGGCCCAAAAAAAGGGCAGCTTTTTTTTTCTTGGGGATTGTTTTAGGGGGGTTCCCGGGGACCTGCCCGCTGTGTTTTTTGACTTTTTGACAAAATTTATTGGTCTTTGTTTCTCCCGGATATGCCAGCAGTTTTCTTTGGGTTTTTTTTTCCAAATGATGGATTTTGCTTTGCTGTTTCAGCGTCAAAGTCCGGGGTTTCCCCTTCCCTACGCAGGTTATTGAATTAGGGGTTTTGTTGAGTTTAGTTTGATTGGGGGAAACTGATCCTTTACTTTTCCCTATTTGGGGGTGGTTTTGTCATGGAAGTGTTGCCCCCTGGTAGTTGACTTTTATTTTTTGTCCCCTTGATCGCCCGTCCTTTTGGGGGTGTAGCGCCAAGAATTTTTTAAAAGTGTTCCTCCCAGGTTTTCTGTCGGTTTTTGTAAAAATTTTTGCAGGGGCGTTGCTCGTGGTGTTCACAAGTACTTTTTTTTTCTCCGAGCCCCAAATTTCCCTCCCCTATTTTCCAGCTCTGTTCTCAAGTCTTTGGTCGAAGATCTTGCCCCGCTCTGGGTTACTTCCGCCCCTGAGGTCAAAGTATCCCGGGAAAAAACCCCAAGTTGTTGAGGGGTCTGTGCCTTTTGGGGGATGGGAGAGGGAAGTCAAGGAGGGTCTCTCTATAATGTTTTTTCCCAAAAAAGGGTTTTTAAAAGGGGGTGGAGTTAAAAAGGTATCCTTGGGCGGACCCCAAATGTGGAATTTTTTAAGCAGTCTCTGACTGTTGTTCAGAAGGACTGCACTGGGTTGCGGTGTTTTTAGTGCTTTTTTATGGTTTGCACTAAATCCTTCTTCAATGCCAAAAATTCTGAGGAACCCGGGCCCCAGGCCTTGTGCCATTTCTCTGTGACCAAAAACACCCAAAAACAAACAGGGGGAACCCAAAACGTTTTCTTTTGTTTTAAGTCAGTCTGCCAAGTTTTTCCCCCACCCGAGCCTTTCTTAAAATCAAGAAGACTGAAAAGCACCCGGGGAACCCAAAAAAGAATGGTTTTTTAAAAAACCAAAGCAAACCCCCCTATATGGGTTTTTTTGCAGGCAATTACTTTCCCCTGGGGCCAAGAAAAACATTTGGGGAAATGAAACTAACCAAAACCCGACCACATATCCCAAAAAAGTTGACCGATTTTTTTAAAGTAAAAATAACGAAGGTAAAAAGACCCCAAGCAAAGGGTTTTCTGTCGACCCAAAGGAAAGGGCGGAGGGGTGGGTGGGGGTTTAAAAAAGGGGGGAAAGGGGATGGTTTTTCAAAAATTTTTAAGTGGGCCCCCCCAATTTGGGTTAAAATAAAAACCCGCTGTTGGGAAGCGCTGGGTGTTTTCACATGGGCTGTTCCATGGACACACTACAAAAATGCCTCGACATGAATAAAAGGGGACGTAGGGTGACAAAGGGACTGTTTAAACAAAGACTAAGCCACCTTTCCCTTTGGACTGTGGTTAATGTAATAATCCCTTTTAAAAATAACACTTGGGGTACCCCCCAAGCCACGAGTTGCCCCGAAATTTGGTCCGGGGATGCTGGGCCCCCTTAAATTTGACAAAATTGACAGTACCACCCCCAACGAAAAAACTAGGTCTCCCCCCCCAGGACAAGTGGGGGGTAAGTGGGGAGAAGGAGTTTAAAAAAAACAAAACTAAGGGGTTTTCTTTAGAAAAACCTCCCAATTTTTGGATTAAAAGAATTCCCCAAACCCCAAAAGCCTTGGGTTCAAACAGAATGTTTTTTAAAAGGGAAATTTAAATAATTGACAAAGAAACCAAATCCCTCCTTTCAGAAATGCTACCTCAAGCAAAATCATGAAGTTAAAAAGGTTTTAAACCCTGTTCTTTCTAGAACGAAATGGGGGGGGTGGGGGTGGGGAAGGAGAGGGGGAAAGGAAAAAGGGGGGTTTTTGTTTTAAACGTTATAATTTCAAAAAAGGTACAGATAACAACCCCCCCCCTATCTCTCTTTTTCTCTTCTCTCTCTCTCTTCTCTCTCTTCTCTCTTTTTCTCCCCTTTCTTATATATATATATATATATAAAATTTATTTTTATATTTTATTTATATATATTTTCTTCTTCTTTTTTTCTTAGTCCTTTTAGCCCCAGCGGGGCATAGGGCCTCAAAAAGCCTCCCTCCCCTTTTCCTGGTTTTGGCAAAGGGGGCTTGGGCCCCCTTTTCCCCGTTAGGGTGGGTCTCCAGTCACTATGCAGGCTTCTCCCCCAGGTTGTTTGGGGGCCCCCTCTTCCTTTTCCCCCGGGGGGGGTTTCCCCTCGGGGGCGTTGGTTTGGTGGAAAGTACTGTGGGGCAGGAATAAAAGAGAGACAATGCCCAAAAGAAAATGGGCCAAAAAAGTTTATTGTTTAGAGGTTCCACAAAAAGGGGGAAATGAAAGTATTTAAAACCAAAAATTTCAGCAATTTTTTTTTAAAGACAAAAAAACCTTTTAATTTCTCATACTTTTGGGGAAGGGGGGGGGGAGAGGGGGAGGGAAGGTTTTTTTTTTGCCCAAGTGCCGGGAAAAATTTTATTTTTGACTGAAGAGTAAACGTACGACTAGGGGGGATTGTAAAATTTCGGGATTGAAAAAGGGTAGAATATTTACTTTGGACAAGTGGATGGTTTTTTTTCAGGGTTCTTTTAAAATTTTTAAAAGGTAATTTTGGTTTCTGAAAAAATTTAAAAAAAAAATTTTTAGATAAGGGGTTTTCGCTTCAGGGTAGGGGGGGCAATAGAAAAAGAAAGTGAAATTTTATCCCCCAGGTGCCGGCTAACTTTGGGCAAAACCTTTGGCTACGTCTGCTGTTTTACCCAAATTTGTTGCTATTGAGTTGTGTTACCCCAAAACTAAAGGGGTGGAAGATAGTAGTTCATATCTGGAAAATGATGAAAATTTATGTATTTTCTGGTTCTTTTTAAAAAATACCTTTAAAGGAATTATATTTTGTGGGCCCTGGGTCTACTGGTTATTTTTTTTTGGAAAATTGTTGTATGAAGCAGTCAAACATTCTTTTTTTTGAATTCCCGTAAAAAAGCTTTATGGTTTCCTTTCTCCTTGGGAAAGGGCCCAGAACTATCCGATTTCAGAGGAGCAAAGGAGATTTCTGATATGTTATCCAGTTGTTTTACCTTTTTCATCCAGAGATTTTAACATTTGGTAGGCCATGCTAGCATATCTCTGACTAGGTAGAGAGCACAGACATAACCAGTAGGGCACACTTCTGACAGCTGACAGAACAAGGAGAGGATAACAGCCTAATTCTCCATACACCATGTAGTTTGGCATGTGCATACTAACATTCAAGAAACGTTTACATGCAAACATATGATTTTTTTCAATTTGGTTAAATTCATAAATACCCCAAACCTCTGGCAACACGTGTATCAAAAAGTTAAGAAATATCCTAGGAGATGAGCAGCCTAATCTTTGCAGTGTTCTACATATTTCTATGACAGATCTTTTAGCCTTTGATGTTAAACTTTATGTAGCAGCATTTAGACTCATACGTGTTGTGAAAATAAGCCCAAGGTATTTGTATGAGTTGGCAACTTTTATTTTTTGCTGTCCGAAATGCCAGTGTTTGTATTTTGAAAGGTGTCCACCATTTCGGAAAACTATTATTTTAATTTTTTCTAGATTTACTGTTAGACCAAATTTACTTGCAATATGATGTAGATTGTTCAGCTGATTTTGTAGGCCTACAGGAGAGTATGGGTGAAGTGAGAGGTCATCTGCATACATCAGAAGGAACAATTCTGTGGCATTTTGACTAAGTTGAATTCCATGAATCCCATTTCTTATGATATATGTTGCCAGTTTATTTATCAAAAATGAAAATAGAATAGGTGAAGCAAGACAACCCTGTTTGAGGCCCTGAAAGCATTCAAAGTAATCAGAGTACCCTGTAGATGTGCGAATGCAGCATAACACAGATGAATACATAGCTTGCAAGGACTGTAGCATTTTCCCCCTTACACCCACATTTATTAGGATTTTCCACAAAGAATTTCTGTTCACTATGTCACAGGCCTTTTGAAAGTCCACAAAGGCAACATAGATTTTTTCTTCTGGATTAGGTATTTCTGCACAATCGCGTATAAAGTGAAAATATGATCAGTAGCTCTGTAGTCTTTCCGAAATTCTGCTTGTGATTCTAAGATTTTATTACTGCTTTCAGCCCAATTTGTAAGGCAGGTGTTCAGAATATGGATATATAGTTTACTGACGCAGCTTAGCAAAGTGATACCACGATAATTTCCTGGGTTTTCAGCATCTCCATTTTTAAAGAGAGGTACAATTATTGCTCTACACCATTCTCTGGAAAAAGGGGCGCAGGAAAACAGTGTATTGGGAAAGCTTTACAAGAAAGGGGGTTTATAACATCTGTGACTTAAGAAGTTCATTTATAATTCTATCTGGTCCAGCAGTTTTTCCTGGGTTTTGCATGCTTATTGCATTTTTAACTTCGATTTCAGTTATATCGCTATCCATTTTCGTCAATAGTGTTTCAGTGTTATTTTTGTCAAGGGGTTTTGTCAACTATTGCATTGAAACTGGTATCAGTCAATGTATCGTGATTTTTGTCATTCAATAAGGAATTGAAATGGTTAACCCATTTCACTGGAAATGCTTTTTACCACATAACTTTTATGTTTATAGAGTTTCATTTCTTCCCAGAAATCTCGTGAATTGTGAACCGAGTCAATAATTTTATTTATCTTCTCTTTTTTAAATGTCCTTTCTTTTTGTCATAGGAGAGACTTGTAGGAATTTCTTACTAAATCATAGGATGCCATGTTTTCATCTGTTCTTTTATTATTATACTTCCTAAGGGCTCTATAGACTTTCTTTTTTGAATATTTACATTCTTTATCATACCAGCAATTCTCTGAATTTTTTACAGGTTTTGGTTTCCCTACTTCTTTTTTCATTGATGATGTTGATTCTAGAATAGCAGTGAAAAGGTCTCCACAGCAACGTCACATTAGGAATCTATTTGCGAGGTTGCTAAGGATATTTCCTCTCTAAAAGTGGAGTCTGTAAATTTTCAATAAAGGTATCAAGCCTCCTAGGGTCCCATATGTATTTAGTAGTTGGAACATATTCACTTTTGTTAACTGATACATTCAGATTTGTATGTACAGTTAAAGTTAGCTTTAAAGGCATATGGTCAGATTCTACTCTTTCCTGTATTTCAAGTGCTGAACAACGGTATAGAATGTCTGGTGAGCTCAAAAATAGTCATTTGTGCTACTTCCAGCTGCTGATATAAACGTGGATTTCTTAGACAAATCAGGTGTACACAAACCATTTACCATAAGCAAATCTAAGCATATGCACATGGACAATAATATCTTTCCAAATTCATTTATGGTTTTGTATTCTGAGTACCAACATGGTATCAGTTCATCACAATTAAATTCTGTTATGTCCTCAAGGTCAAGACTGAATATTTCTGGATTTGGTTGAAGATTTCCTGTTCTGGCGTTAAAGTCACCACAAACAAGGAAACTTTTAGCTTGTTTTTCAAGGAGAATATTAACTAGACATTCTTCAATATCATGTATGTGACAATTGGTCTGGGCAGATTCATAGAAAGGGGAAGCAGAGGGTGGACAATAACAATTAATGAGAAAAATATCAGAATAAATGTCAAAAAGAGTTTTTGAATACAAACATCATTTCCATAGTCTGTCTCGATTTTGGTCACAAACTTGACAAACACTTTTTTCACCATTACCAGAACCCCACCACTACATCTGCCATGGTAAGAAAGTTTAACGGCTGGAGAAGAAAAACACATGCAATCAGGGAAGCTATGCAATGTAGTTATATGTCTTCATTACAAAAAGTTTTGGAAAAAACAAAATTACATCATATTACTTACAAAAATTTAAAGAAGTCTCTGTCAGAATCCAAAATAATTCCCCCCCCCCCCCCCCACCCCATATTCCACAAAAGTACAGATATTTCATTTCCTTCCAAAGAGGCACCAATATAATTTTCTCTGTCCAATTCCTCCAAAAGAGTCCCCGTGGTGTCATGATTCCTCTTCCATAAGCAGATCAGGTCCTGCAGATTTAGACTCCAGAGTACTTGGAGGACAAGGTCTCTTCGAAGGATTGGCAGATCTTGTTCTGCTCGGGGTCGTCAGTGCAGGCCACTCTCTGGTGTTGAGCAGAGCAGTAGGCCCCCTGGCTGCAACCTCCGGGGAGTGGGAGTTACCACGCTGGGGAGCCAGTGTTTTGCCGTGATGTTCTTGTCTCTCTTGACCCCGTCAGATGGACGCCCGTTCTGCTCTGGTTTTACTGGGTTCTCGCAGGCCTGTGACAAACCAGCTTTCCTGCTTTGTAGTAGGCGTGTTGGCCCCTGGGCCTGTGCTCCTTCAGGACTGCTCTCTGGCGTGTGGTCAGGTCACCAGCTACTTTGATGCCCTTTTTCAGAGCCTCCCTTCCAGAGTTGATTATGGCCATCTTGTCTGTCCAGCGCACCATTTTTACGATCATTTGGTCGTGGGTTTTTAGATTGATGAAATTGTGCGTGGTCCCAAAGGGGGTGTGCGCGGACAATATCATCAAGGGACCAAGTTTTGTTGGGAACTGAGACTTTCAAAACATTCAAGACTTTGTTCTGAGCAGGGCTCGTAGGTCTCCTCTGGGGATTCTGGAAATGTTGAAGAATCTCAAATTGTCCCGCGGGAGAAAAACTCACTTTTTTCAATTTCGTCATTACTTTCTTTTTCAACTTCAGTGATTTCCTCTTCAAGGTCTTCCACTATCAGCTGGAGTTCTTCCTGTTTGTCTTTGACTTTTTCGCATGTAGCTTCCACCGTCAATGTTTGTTGTTTGAGCTCTGCAATGTCGTATGAGAGGTTCTGAACAGCAGTCCTAATAGTTGACATCTCTGTACAGATACTCGTGAGATTATCGTGGAAGAAGGCAGTTTGATTGGACATCTTCCCGTGTACACGGCAATGCTAGAGGAGGGCACGAAGAGGAATCTTCATCAGTGCATACTGCAGCATTGCTGGCCATACTCAGTGTTGATTATTTCACTCAGCGTCTTGTTTGGCAGTACATGTATGAATTGTTTGTTGTGCCCTTTCCAGCAGCAAGTCGCAATAAACGTCAAAATCTCAATATCAACATAAACATAGACATTTTTATATGGTTTTGTTCAGTATCACCTACTGCAATATTTGGTGCAGGTTTTGAGTTTCTAAGAAGTAAATTGATTAGGCTAATTAGAAAAATTAACAATTTTTTTCAAGAGCTCTCAAATTATGCTGCAGTCCAAAAGCGCTCATCCCCCCCCCCCCACCCTGAGAAAGGAGAGAACTCAACTCAAAAAAAAAAATAAGAATCAAAGTTTTTAAATTTTTTTTATTTTTGGCCACCAAATACTCGAAATGTTAGGACAAATGACAGAATAAATATGAAATAGCGGGGTTTTCAATCTTCATGGTCAGGAAATTTATTATCTCCCCGTAGCATACAAACAAACAAAAGCCCCCAAAAAGTAGAAAACACCTTTCAAAAAAATCACTCTAATGGTAAATGTTAAAGTAAACAAAAAATATCTTTTTTCTTTTTAGAGGGCCCTTCAAAGAATTGCACTTTGTCCCTATTTTCTGCAGGGAAAACAAATTGGAAGTTTTTGTCTGGGTTTTTTTGTTGCTTTAAAAGAAAATTTACAGGGGAAAATTTACTGGTTATTTTTGAAAAATACCCCTCAAATCTTTTTTAAAAGACAACAGTAAAAAATAAATGGTGCTCATTTTTAGTTTTTCTTTTCAAAATGGACAGTTTCTCTCCTGTGCTGCTCAGTATCTTTAAACGTTATTTTGCGGAGTACATTCAATCCAACGGGGTGATGACAACACGAAAACTATGTTTCCATATCAGGCATTTTTTCTTTTCAAAAACTGTTTTCAATTTTTCTAAAATCCCCTTTTGCGGTCTCAAACGGCCCATCCCATTCCTTCAAAAAAATCAATTAGCCTCTTTTTAAAATCCACAAAACATTTTTACAAACCAACGCGATGGCATCCATAAATTTAAATCTAGTCTCCCACTTTTCTCTTATCTTTTTAGCCAACCTCTTTTCCAGATCTACCCAATTCAAATGATCGTGAAAAGCTTTATAGGGTAACTATTTATATCCATTTGTAACAATTTTTGGTAAAGGTTTTTTGTTTCCCCAGCCCAACCCCCCTCCAACATCGGGGAAAAAGGGAAAACGGTATGGCTAACGGGCTCTGGTGAAGCTGTGACGGGCCTGCAAGCCGACAGGGCTTTATCAACCGCTAAGAAAACTAAAAAGACAAAAACGAGATCCCAAACGGAAAACGACCTCGCAATGGAAACGGACATCGAGTTGGAAAAACAGTGACTACTTTTGGAAAGGGAACTTTCTGCGGCCTAACAAAAAAAGGAAACCCAAAAATTTGGGGAAATTTTTCATGACCAAAAGAAAGATCCCATCGGGGTTTTTTTTTCAGCACTAGGAAAAAAAGGAGAAGGATCAAAAGAAATCCATTCAAACTTTGTTCTCATCTGGATGGAGTCGGGAAGACCAGGACAAGCATGAGGGGGATTCACCCCTACACCCGACTAGAAAAGAATCTCATGAATACAGAACAAAATTTCAAAAAAGACTTATTAAATTCGGTGTAAAAAGTCCAAAAAAAATCGCCACATATCCAAGATATGCACGGAACGTTTCGCCAAAGAGGGAAGTTTCTATCAAAGCTCCCGACCTCATAACCACCCTGAAAAAGGGACTGTATTCATGGGTGATTTAAAGGGCGGGGGGTGAGGTAAAAAACCCGGGGACAAAACATTTGGACCCCACGGCCCCAAGAACACCTTGCTTACAAGGGGAAACCACGTGCTGGAACTTGGCAGAGCATGTCTGTTCATCACCAACCCTTTTTCAACCCCGAGCCTCCCAAATTTACCCCTGGTACAAAGGAACGACCTAAACTTCGTCTAAAATCGATTTTATACTTGCAAATCTAGAACCGTTACCCATAAAAAGCTCAAAAGTCTTTCCCCAAGCCAACCTTGACAGCCACAGGGGTATTCTACCTCCATACTCGAAGAAGAAAATAAAAAACTGGGGAAGAACCAGCTGAAAAGATCAACCTCCTCAAACGGGAAGGGAAAAAGAAGTGCAAGAACAGTTCACAGTCTACAAGGTGAAACTTGACCCCCATTGTCACCCCTTTTCCAACGGAGCAATCTGGGACCCCTTAAGTCAGCTCTCTTGAAACTTAAAGGGAAGTTTGGGGAAAAAAAATGGGAGGTAAAAAAAGGAAAGCAAGCTTGGGGGAACCAAGAGGTAAAGGAAGCCATTAAAAAAAAAACAGCTATAAAAGTTTGGGGCCCAAAAGACCAAGACAAAAGAGGATACCCCAAAGTAAGAATGCAAGAAAAAAAGAAAATGTGTTGTGAAAGCCCCAAAGAAAATTGGGGCGCTTATGGAGGAATTAAGTGAAATTTGCAAGAACTCCCCAAGAGAATTTTTCAAAGTGTGAAGACAATGAGAGAAAAATGAGCCATTAAATCCAAAAAACAGTAGTGAATGATGCAAAGGGAAAGGGCACGCACAAAGAAGAGGAAATTCGAACGTGGGAGTTATTTTAAGATCTTTTAAACCCATCTGGAGTACAAACTTCCAGCCCCCCAGTTGCACCACGCTAAAAGCTATTAGAGCCCCAAACCTTTAAACGAAAAAAAAAAAAAAACCCCAAAAAGGGAAAGGGGGAGGGGTGCCATAACAACTGAAGCCATCCTTGATGCGGAAAAGGGAGTAAGTGGCTCCCATATCTTCCGAAAGCATGGGAAGGGAAAGTACCAATGGTGGCAAAAAGAAATTGTGCCAAATTTGGGAAAAAAAAGGGCAGCAAGAGAGTGCAAACCCCGGGTTTAATTACCCCGGGGGGAAAAGTTTCAAGATTTGGAACAGGCCCCCAAGAGCCAAAGCAAACAAACCCCCTGGGGGGAAAAGGGAGGGGGGGCCCTCCATTTTCGCTTGAAGCTTTTAAAAGGAACGATAAAAAAAAACCCCCCCAAACGGGAAAAAAAAAGCTTGAGATCCGAGCAAACCGGAAGTCCCGGACGTGATGGGGACAGTTTTTATGCTCAGAGAAACCCCCCGATGGGGCCCTCCGAAACCCGTAATTGCGGGGGTTTTTCATCGCGGGTATCTCCCCTTTTTTGGCACATGGCCGACAAAAAAAGCCAACCCCGTCTTGACCCCCAAAAGAATTTTTGGGCACCCCAAAAAATTTAAAAAAACCCCCGTAACAGAAAAACAAAAAATTTTTTTTGAAAAGAACCAAAAAAGTTTGTTCACAAAATCCCCGGAAAAGGAAAAAAACCCCGGGGGGGGGTTTTTTTGGAGCCCCTTTGAATGAAAAAAAGGAAGGGAAATTTTTTGGGTGGGGAAAAGTGTTCCATCGCCCCCTTTAAAACATTTTTTCCCTAGGGGAAAAAAAAAAATTAAGCCCCCCTTAAATCAAAGGGAAAATGGGCCCCCCAAAAACTTAAAAAATTTTATAATTATGCCTGCCCAAAAAATTAAACGAAAACCAAAATAAAGAGGTGATTTGAAATTGGGTAAAAATTCCCATAAAGAAACCCCAAAATAGGTTGTTTTTATTAAAAACCCCCAAAACCCCCCTAAAATTTAAAAATAAAGGGGGAAAAGATTTAAAACCCAAAAAAATAAATCGCACCCCCCCAAACCCCCCAAAACCTTTATATGAACAGATCTTTTCCCCCGACCCAACCCCCAAAAAAAAAAAAAATTTCCCCAAAACCACCCCCCCCCCCCCCCCAAAAAAAAAACCAAGCCCCTCCCCCAACCCCCCCCCCCCCAAAATTTTTTTTCCCAAAAAACCTCTCCCCTTCCCCAAAAATTTTAAAACCAAACAAAAAAACAAAAAACCCCCCCGGGCCCCTTTTTAAGCTCCCCCCAAAATTTCCCAACCCCACAAAAATTTTTTCCCCAAATAACAAAAAACCCCCCCCCCCCAAAAGAAAACCACTCCCCCAAAAATTTTTTTTTCCCCCCAAAAAAAACCCCCCCTTTTTTTCCCCAACTTTAAAACCCCCCCCCCCAAAAAACCCACACCCAAAAAAACCCAAAAAAACAAAAAACCCCAACCCCCCCCAAACCATTTAAAAAAAAACCCCCCCCAAAAAAAACCCCCTTCCCCAAAAAAACATTCCCCCACCAACAAACACCTTTTTTTTTTAAAAAAAAACCCCCCCCCCCCTTTTCAAACATTCAAATTTTTTCCAAACAACTTTCCCCCCCCCCCCCTTCTTTTTCCCTTTTTTCAAAACCCAAAAACTTTTCCCCCCCCCCCTTTTTTTCCCCCCCCAAAAAAAAAACCCCCAACACCCCCCCCTTTTTTTTTTTTTAAAAAAAAAAAATTTTTTTAAAAACCCCCCCCAAACAAAACCAAAAATTTTATTTAAATGTCAAAAACTTTGAAGAATACATGTGAGGTCATCTCTTTATACTTTTGGAACACTTATTTAAATGTAAAACTGCTTTTTTCTCCTTGCTGCTAAATGTGTAGTACCCTTTTTAACACTTACAATAGTTGTAAAGTTAAACCCCAAATAACAGTAATTATTAACCACTTCTAACTTCTTAGAAATGTAAAACCATTTTTCATGCACACCCAAGTACTATTACTTTTGTCTTTTCAGAATTAATACTTAGCTTCATTTTTTTTGGCAGCATTCATGCAACATATTAAGTTGAGTTTGAAGGCCCATGGGTGTAGTTGAAAATAAAGCAACATCATCAGCAAACAGCAATATGAAAAGCTCCATATAATATGGCAATAACAATGCACCATGTTTACCCTTTTCCTCAATGTTATGTGCTATCTGATTAATAAAGATGGAAAATAATGTCGGGCTCATAACACATCCTTGCTGTACACCAATAGGACATTCAAACATTTCTGAGAGTTCGTGATTTATGCATATACACGACAATAATGATTGATACATAGCTTGTAAACAGGCAAACAATTTTCCTTTAACCCCTTGATCGGATATACATTCTAAAAGTTTATGTCGAACAGAGTCGAAGGCTTTTCTAAAATCCACAAATGCAACATATAACTTTTGCCCTTTTTTATTCAAATATTTCTGTACTGTGGCATACAACGTAAAAATATAATCAACAGTCCAGTGATTTTTGCGAAATCCTGCTTGAGAATCTGAAAGTAAATCTTATCTTCTGCCATGTGTACAGTCTTTTGTTTAGATAGTTGTGTAACACTTTGAAATAATACTAAGTAGGGATATTTTCTATAATTTTTAAAACCATTTAAGGATTTCCTATTTTGAATATCGGAATGATAATAGCTTTTGACCATTCTTGCGGAAAAATACATTGGTCAAAAATAGCATTGAATAGTTTTGTCAAAAATAGATGTACTTCTTCCCCGCCAGCCTGTAGCATTTCAGCTGATATATTATCGATTCCACTTACTTTACTTTTCTTGAGTTTGCTAATGGTTTGAGTGACTTCTTCTACTGATATGGGTTTGTTTAGCACATGATTATTTTCTTCAGATAAGTCAGCTTCAATTGCCATCTGCTCTATCTCTTCATTGCTATTTTGAAACAGTTTGTTAAAGTGGTTAAACCACTCTTCTATACTAATATTGTTATTAATTCTCTTTTTTCCTCCACAACCCTTACTTCTTAGTTGGTTCCAAAACTGAGAAGAGTTATCCATTTCTTTAGCCAGAGATTCTGTTTTTTTGTTTTCTAAATCTTTGTCTTTTCTCTTTCAGTAAGAGTTTATATCTTTTTCTTACTTCTAGGTATAGTATTCTATCCTCATTTGCTCTAGACTTTCTAAAACAGTTCAGCTTTTTCCTGCTTTCCTTTTTTGCCAGTTTGCATTCATTATCAAACCATTCAGACTTTTTTCTTTCTTTACCGTCCACCTCTCAGCTGTAAAAACAATCTAACATCTTCAGTTTTCCATCAAGAGTTTCAGTCACTTCTCGATCACTACAGCCTTTCTTCCAAGAAGCTTATCATTCTTGGTGACTTTAACTTCCACTTTAATAACCAGTCTTCTCCTGATGTCAAGGTCTTTCTCTTTCTCTGTCTAACCACTCTCTTTCCCAGCTGGTGAATGAACCAACTCACAGAACTGGTCATATCTTAGACTGGCTTATTACTGATGCTTCACAAGATCTTGTCACATCTGTATCTGTCACTAATCAACTGATTTCTGACCATTCTGCCATTCTTTTCTTTCTCAATATCGCAAAGCCTATCAAGAAGAAAAAGCGTGTCACCCGTTGCCATTGACATTCAACATTTCTCTTCACTAGCTGCTGAACCTCTATCACAAATCCCTGACAACACTGACCCTTCTAAATACTATAATGATGTTCTCAGCCAACTTCTTGATGATCATGCACCTCCTACTGACCATCTCCTTCCTGATAGGCCCTGCACTCCATGGTACACTCATGATATCATAGTCGCAAAGCGCAAACGGGGACAACTAGAGCGGCAGTGGCGAAAAACAAACACTAAAATAAACAAACAGCTTTTGCGAAAACAAATGAACAAAGTCAAAACCTTAATACACTCTGCAAAGACAAACTATTACTCTGCTCAAGTTCTTGATGCCACGACCATGAAATCTCTTTTTTCCCTCACCTCAACTCGCCTCAGATCTGCAACGACAAGCCCTCTCTGACTACTGTTTACAGCCACTCTGAACTTCCTGTTATATTCTCTTCATTCTTCTCTGACAAAGTCTGCAACATTTGCTCCAGACTGGATCAGACTCTGTTCCACCCTGCGCTCTGATCCCCAATTAACTGGCATTCCTCTCCTTTTCTTTCACCCAACAAGGGAGAATGAAATAAAGACAATCCTGAAAGAAATGACAATAAAATCATATTGTAGCCCGGTGGACACACGGCTACACTTATCTTAGATTGAAACAGCCGAACTGATACCAGCTTTGTGGTCAAAATGTAGTCAGTTTTCTCAACTCTCTATGTAAACTGTCATTATTATGCTTAGGATATATTTATATTTTTATATTTAGTATATTATCTAAATATGTTTATTTTCCAATATTTTGATGTAACTAATTATTAAATAAGTGCGTATTTTATCTACTTGTTGTGTTATTTTTAATGTTGTTTAAATGAAATGTCTTAATGATTTTTTTAGTCATTCAATAGTACGGCCCGAGTTATCTCCCTTAAATGTTAGCATTAGTCTGATCTAGGAAAGAAAATCAATAATAATAACTTTATCAAGTCATATTGTTTGCTCATATTTATGGATATGATTGTTGAAATACTGATCTTGACTCATTCATTTCAACCACAATGAGAGTTCTCTGTTTGTGTTGTAAATCAATATTTTTCATCTATTGCATCATATAGGTATAGGTGAATATGTACCCAAATATTAAGGCTAGAAAAGCAGTTCTAATTTTTATTTAAGGAATCTTTAATAAATCATAATTATTGTGCGATTGAAGAACAGGTGGAATAAACTCTATTGAGATCAATAAAACAGCTCATATTAAGTAGTAGTAGATTGTAAGGCGTAAGGTGTACACTATGTGTGAGTCCTAAAAGTTTGCTAACTGCCGTTCTTTATTGTAAACAAGTTTGAAATTCTACCAAATGCAGACATAAACATATAAATGTATGGTATGTTTTGGGTTTCGTTATGAATAAATATAAGATTGGAAGATGTTAGTGAAAATAATTTGTAGTATTAGAGTTAGTTATATTTTGATCATATGAACAGCTTTAAGAAGCTTGCTTGGGTGCAGCAGACCAGAAACTGTGTTTTTGCACCACTGGTTAATTATGAATATCTCCTCTCACAGACATCTGTGGATCATAATATGTATATATATATACAAACTGTGATGCATATCCTTCTTTTTCTAGTCATAAAGTATTTAGTTTTGTTGCAGTTTTAATGTTTTATTACCGAAAGTTATAGTGTGCAGCTGTTAAAAGTGTATCTAGTTGGAGGCTTTAATCACTAATAGTTTGCAGCCAAATGATTTTTGTGCAAAACGCAATACTGCATCTTAATGCTTATACTTTCTAGTTTATTTTGAAATATAATATGTCTAGTTTCATTACGCGGACAGCAAGATAATCACCACTGAAACTGCATGAGAAAACACAAAATCTCCTTCACTTAGGGCCAAATCAACTGAAACGCTCCCAGTGTGGTCGTGCTGTCTTTGCAGTACACATGCGGGTATATATAGAGGGGTAGTGAAGGTGGCTAGGGACAGGGCAGAGGAAGGAGGCAGAGAGAGAGAGAGAGAGAGAGAGAGAGTAGTAGATGTATTGGAGGGCTGAGTAAAGAGGTGACAACCAAAGCTGCTGTCTTCACCTGAGTCTTCTTTTGCCTGGTTGCTGTGCACACATGTTGCCATGATTTGCTGTTGCTGAGAATTGCGTGTATTCCACTCTTTCCTTACCCTGCATCTATCCTTGCCTCTCAGCACGGTCACAATGTGATCTTGATCCTGTGCCTGCTTCTCTTTTCATCCAGTGCCTTCCACAGCTTATACCCACCATCACAAAAATAGTAAACTCATCACTTCTTTCAGGAACTTTCCCAACAGCTCTCAAAACTGCAATAGTTACACCCCTACTCAAAAAGCATGACCTCGATTCTAACACTCTGAAGAATTATAGACCTGTATCTAACCTACCGTTCATTTCTTAAGTCCTTGAAAACGTTGTTCTGAAACAACTCAACAATTATCTTCATTCCAATTATCTCCTTTCCCCTTTTCAGTCTGCATATTGTGCCAACCACAGTACCAAAACCACCCTAGTCCACACGTTAAACACACTTCTACAAGCTTCTGACTCTGGAAAAATCTACCTCCTCACTCTTCTTGAGTTATCTGCAGCCTTCGACACTATAGACCATTCAATTCTTCTCTCCCGTCCTCAAAAAACGTTTGGTATTACAGGCACAGCCCTCACTTGGTTTAGTTCATACCTCACAGACACAGACTGATTTTAAACAGTTGCAGTAAACAAGATTCAATGATCACCTGTCAAACTGGAATGTGGAGTTCCACAGGAATCACTTCTTGGCCCTGTTCTTTTCACTCTCTACAGTGCTCCACTTTCACATATAATAAATTGTCATCAGATCAGCCATCATTTTTTATGCAGATGACTCTCAGATTCTTAGCAGTGATACTCCCGAAAAATCTGCCTTCTCTCTTGATTAATATGTCCTACTGCCTTCAAGATATCCAAATTTGGATGATACTGAACAAGTTACTGCTAAATGCAGATAAAACCGAAGCCATGCTTGTAGGTACGAAACAAAAATTGTCTTCCATCACAGCTGCTTCAATAGAATTCGGCAATACGTCTGTCCCTCTTGCCACTGCTGTAAAATATCTAGGGGTCTTTATCGACAACACACTCTCCATGCAAAAATTAATCACCCAGACCTGCCAGTCATGCTACTATCAATTACGGTGTATTAGTGCAGCTCGAAAATACCTGTCCACTGATGCAACATCCAAACTAATCATGTATCTCATTCTCTCACGTCTGGATTATTGCAATTCTCTTCTGGCTGGTCTGCCATCATCATCTATCCACTCTCTTCAACGTATACAAAACTCTGCTGCCCCACTAGTCCTCAGAAAGAAACAAATCTAAGCACGTTACTCCTCTCTTTCGATCTCTCCACTGGTTGCCTGTGTCACAGAGAGTAAACTATAAGATCAGTACCCTTTGTTACAAATGTCTCAACAAAACAGCACCTTCCTACCTCTGTGAGTGTCTTCACCTGTACACTTCTTCTCGATCCCTCCACTCTGCTACAGATACCTTGCGCTTATGAATACCTAGATTCAACCAATCCACAGTCGGCCGTCGCTCTTTCTCTATTTCTGGTCCAGTGATCTGGAATGATCTCCCTCTCTCCCTCCACCAAAAGCCTACTTTTGACACTTTTAAATCCAGCCTCAAAAAGCATTTATTTCAATTCTAAGACTGTCTCCTTTTGTTTCATCTAATTTTGTCCTTACCCTCAATAGTGGAAACCTCTACCACCTTGCTAAAGTACACAACCTCTGTGTGTGTATGTGTGTGTGTGCGCGCGTGTGTGCGCGCGCGCGCGCGCGCGCGGTGTGTGTGTGTGTGTGTGTGTGTGTGTGTGTGTGTGTGTGCGTGCGTGTGTGTGTGCGCGTGTGTGTTTACATTTCAATTTGTAAAAACTATTAATTGTAACTTGTTGCATGTGTGAGAGTAGGATGAATGCAAGCGCTCTGATTTGTTTTGCAAGACATAGCGCTATACAAATTTCATTTACTATTCTTCTTCTTATTATTATTATTGTTATTAAAATACTAATTTTGACTAATCCACTGACCTTTTCATTGACTGTTCCCTTATTCAGCTAGACACACACCTTATTTCCTATTCTGCAAATTATTGCATGGACTACTGCACTCAAACTGGTTTAAGTTTGCAAAAAGTGCAGAGCAATTTAACACGTCCACTTCACTCAGGCTCCCCTGTCCAAGTCCGAGAGAGATAGAGATAGAGATAGAGATAGAGAGAGAGAGGAGAGAGAGAGAGAGAGAGAGAGAGAGAGGAAGAGAGGAGAGAGAGAGAGAGAGAGAGAGAGAGATTGTATCTGTAACTGACTTTGGAGGAACCATACCATTTTGCTCATATTTTTGACATTTTCTCCTGTCTCTTTGATACCTTTTTTTGCATTTTTTATCATCTGTCATTGCACCAGTTTTGTCATTTATGCCACATGTTTCATTTCCTTTATCATTTGTCATTTTTGTCTTTCTCTCTTTGATATATCAGCCATTTTTTTCTCCTCTCTACACCAGCATCTCGCCCATCCTAATGTTTATATATATATTTTTTCTTTTTGCAGCTGAGTGGCATTCAGCTGGAATAATTAGAGCAGCACTTGCTGCAGTACCATGATGCAGTGTTTCAGATGTAAACCATGGTTAGCATCAAACTTGAAAGAAATGTCAGTCGTGTTACCTTCCTGTCAGTAGTGAGACCAAGTTGACGACTGACAGAAATCAGTTTGAAAAAAAAGCTGCACCTTCTTTGGGGAATTCAGCCAAAATTTTAGATGATTATTGCATTTATCCTAAAAGCACACAAAACAACTGAATTCATTTTTTACAAAATCACTCTTCTACTCTTAAAAACACTTGGTAACACAACTGACACATTTTAAAAACACCCCTTACGTTTAAAAGAAAAACATCTCTTAAAAGCATAGCACCGCATGCATGAAGAAATGGCCGCCATTTTAACTCATGCAGGCAAAGAGAAGAAAGAAAGTAATTGTCTAAGAACAAGTTGTTTCAAACCACAGGTTGAGTCTATTAGTTCTGTAGTCGTTCATGTTGAAGTATTACGGCTGACCAAACATTAATGGGCATTAGATTCTGTTGCTTTAACATCATCACCTTACAGGGTAACATTGGCCTCAAACAGCTTATACCGTTGGCCTCAAACAGCTTATACCGTTGGCCTCAAACAGCTTATACCATTGACCTCAAACAGCTTATATCATTGACCTCAAACAGCTTATATCATTGACCTCAAACAGCTTATACCATTGACCTCAAACAGCTTATACCATTGACCTCAAACAGCTTATACCATTGACCTCAAACAGCTTTACCATTGACCTCAAACAGCTTATACCATTGACCTCAAACAGCTTATACCATTGACCTCAAACAGCTTATACCATTGACCTCAAACAGCTTATATCATTGACCTCAAACAGCTTATACCATTGACCTCAAACAGCTTATACCATTGACCTCAAACAGCTTATACCATTGACCTCAAACAGCTTATACCATTGACCTCAAACAGCTTATACCATTGACCTCAAACAGCTTATACCATTGACCTCAAACAGCTTATACCATTGGCCTCAAACAGCTTCACTTGAGCACTGGGACAATTCTTTGAAGCCTTTTCAAGAAGCTGTGATATTTTAACTTAGAGGAAGCAGAAGTTTAGCACTTTTTTAAGACACCCATTTTTGATACCCCTATTTCTATCTGCTCTATGTAATTCGTAAAAAATGAAAAACGACACAGTTTGATTGCAGACAGATGCATTCTAACTACACTAAAGATTAGTTTAGACATAATCTTGTCTACTTTGCACTCACTGTTAGAAGTCATAATTTTATCAAAATCCAAAGACAGGTTTTTCCTCCTTTTTGAAACACAATCTTGAACGCTGTAAACTGATCATTTATGTGAATAGTGTTATGTCTTTTTCCCCCTTCTCTATCAGAACTAGATCCTGGACAGAGCTGTGCCGACACCACAGACCAGTGCAAAACGGGCTCCGTCTGTTATGGGGGGAAATGCAGTAAGTTTGGAAAACACTTTGTACAGCGGTAGTGGGCAGCGCTGATAGACTGTGAGTAATCCAGTCGAGTGACTGAAATTAAATAGATGCTAAGATGACATCGTTTGGCTGCAATGATTAGACACCGATCACTCCTAACTTACCGACATTCATCTATTCACACAATTCATCGGTAGTCTAGCAGTAGCCTACCTACCTTTTTAGAAAGTTGATTTGTTCCTTTACAAGATCCAGCGCTGTATAAATTCCATACATTATTATTATTATTATCATTATTATTATTATTATTATTATTATTATCATCATTAGAAAGTAAAAGATGGCCAGTTGGATTTCTGTCTAAATCCAGACTTTGCTGCCATCCACAAGTTTTCTGAGAGGTGGTCTGGGCACACGCCTTTCAAAGTTGAGACGACAAACTGACGACCCGTGTGTAACCTGGGATCAGTATTGTCTTATCTGACAGGCCAGCAGTCATACTACTGCTCTCCTGGAAGTTGAAATATGGCGACCTTACTCTTTTTTTTTTTTTTTTTTTTTGAGGGGGGGAAACTTGCTGTATAGGCAACATCTCACCATTGCTGAACCTCAGAGCTCTAGCCGAGAAACAGACAAAAACACAACAACAACAAAAGCTACGACTCATTGTTTGCAGTGGTGAAAAAGATAGATTTCTGAAGAACAGGATGAACTAGACAGAAGTATAAGTAGCATTGAGCAGATCGTTAACCTGTACCCGTCTGGGGAAAAAACACTGCTAATAACAGGCAGAAGTATACCACCCTTTATAGACTCCAATAGGCAGGCAGGACGGTTTAGGCAGTCTGGCATTAACCACTTTAAGCCACAATAAAGAACAAAATAGGCTGTCGTTTTCATGACACGTCGGAACCACTGAGAGACCATAAACACATAGCTGGGTGAAAAGGTTGTGCGCATATGGCTGTTATCAAGCCTCTTGCTATACAGGCTTCCATACTCTGACTTGAAACGAGTTTGTTGTTTGTTTTTTTACTCTTTTAATGAAAATAGCATGATGTGATGCTGAGAGCGTGACCTTGATGAAGAAAATCTCAAAATCACATTGAAATGTAGGCCTTGGCATTTTTATGTTTTTGTGTTTTTCGTTTTTTGGCTTGAGCTCTGATGTTTACCAATGGTAAGTTTTTCTTTTGGTATACGACAGTTTTTGCCCATCATTAAGGTAGTTATATTTCGATTTAGGGGATATCAATTGTTTACATGGATATATGACACAGCTTTGGGCCTGTCTTAGACCAATGGGCACATCTGATATGGGTCAGAGGTTTTTCAACATCATTTAGTCAGTTTGTCAACATTCAGTCACTTGTATGAAGTGATAAAATGACTGAATGATGTTGACAAACTAACTGAATTGTTCTGAGAAACTGCTGCCCGGTATAAACTGAATTCCATTCCATTATATATTGCTTATAGCCCTAAAGACCTCAATGTTACATTGGAATGTAGGTCTTGGCATTCTTTTGTTATATTTTTTTCGTTCCTTTGCTAGAGCTCTGAGGTTTACTAATGGTAAGTTTGTTTTTCTTTGTATACGACAGATCTTGCCCCTCATCCCGTGGAGATGTTGGTGGTTCTTTCAGCATAAACAACATCTCCACCCTCTGGAAATTCTGTGCAAGAAATTTTCACTAATCCATCTTTCTTTGTTTCTGTTTTCCTTCTTTTTTTCAATCATCGCTCTTGCTTATTTTCTGCATTCCTAGTCCACTTTACCCCCCTTTTTTTTAGCAAATCTTAAAAAGAAATGTTTTGTTTTCGTGATGTGACATTGTGTCTGTGTTCTTTTGTTCTGGCGACCAGGTAGTAATTCTTTAACACCGGGATGGGCACAGGATATCCATTACACAGCGTTCATTGCCCATTATGGCACTGTTTATGTATATTGTTGTACTTGGAAATATTTGCTGTCAAGTTTAATTGTACGCATTTTTGTAATTTTGGGGATGACCAAATTTGGGGAAAAGGCTTGATCTCAGGAGGGCCCGGTTTATTAGCCAGAGGAATGGAAAGGGTAAGTTATTGTGCCATTTTTGTTGGTGTTTTTAAACAGATGGACGGTTTTTCGATTTTGGGGGGTATTAGGAGGTGTTGATTTTGAATTGAAATGAAAGTTATGGAGCCACTGAAAGTACAGAGGGAAGTCCTGACATTTGGGGTTTCGAGGTTGTTATGGTATAAAACAATATGAATGGGAAGGGTATTAATTTATACCAAATTAGGGTTTTCAGCATAAATCAGTTTTCAACATCATCAGTCTTTTATCAACTTCATCCAGTCATTTTATAACATCATTAAGTTCAGTTTGTCAACATCATCCAGTCATTTATAAACATATCCAGTCATTTTATCAACTTCAGTATTTTATCAACTCATCCAGTCATTTTATCAAAATCATCAGGGCGTTATCAAATCATCCCGTCAGTTTATCAAACATCACTCAGTCATTTTATCAACATCATCAAGTCAAATCAGAACACTTTAAATCATCCCATGAAGGGCAATTACAATATGACAGGCAGGTTTTTACTCATCAAATATATCAAAAGACACAAAAGCTATATTTCATATTGGTTTTCAAATAAAATGTCACGAACACACACCACACACACACCACACACACACACCAAACACGCGCGCATGCGCACACACACGCAAAACGCCCGCACGCCACACACATCAATTGTGAACACAATTTTAAACCCATTGACTAGAAGACATAAAAACTTATTTTTACGCACGCATATACGCAGCACGTACACACGCACGTACGTGTGTGTGCGAACACGCCACGCACACCCACACCATTACACCAATATATGGAATTCAATGTTTTAAGACAGTTGACTAGAACACAGACTTATTTCACACACCCACGCACCCACCCACACACACACCACACACACACACACAATTTGTATTGACTACACTCGTAACAATGACAATCAGGCAGATAAGTCAGAGAAATGTAAAACTAGTAGTCAACATCATTGTGAATTCAGAATTCGAATGCTTACTGGCACAAAAGAATTTCTTTTTCTGTTAGTTTTGCTGATGGGGACACTGAAAACGGCGTTCCGAAGGCAACATTTGAAATTCTGGAAACAAAGCATGGGAAGGATAGGCCAAAATGGCTGTGGCTTTGCGTACAAGCTGCTGATTGCAGAACGACATGAGATCTCTTTGTTTTTCTCGAATTATTTTTTAGCAGATTCTTACAATTCTCTGCAGGCCATTCTTGTTTTTGACACTAAGGTTATTGTACCAACAAATGAAAGGAAAACTTTGAACCTCTCTATGTAAGACTTGTAAAACAAGGAAAGAATCTTTTTGTCTACAACAAATGAGTTCAGTTTCCTCAGAAAATACAGACGTTGTTGTCCCTTTTTGACAATAGCGTCAGTGTTAACGTCCCAGTTTAACTTGTTGTCAAAAACAGTTCCCAGATACTTATAGTTCAAAACGTTTTCAACCTCTTGATTATGGATAATAATATTCTTAGGAGTATGCCCTGATCTTCTGAAGTCGATAGGCAGGTCGTTAGTTTTAGAAACATTTAGCTCCAGATAGGCCTCGTCACACCAGTGTACGAACTCGGTGAGGGCTGGACCGTGGTCTAAGACTGATCCGGATAAGAGGGATAACAGAGCACTATCGTCTGCGAACTTTACCAGAAAGGAATTTCCATAGTTGCTTCTGCAATCATCTGTTTATAGAATGTACAGAAGTGGTGAGAGGACGCAACCCTGCGGAGAAACCAGTGCAGGTAAATCTAACCGAAGAAGATATTTTGTTGGCCAAAACACGCTGGGGGTCTGTTGGGTTAAAAATTTCATCAGCCAACGAACAAGTTGATTGTCTACGTCAAATTTTGAAATTATTTTGTTAACCAGAACGTGAGGCTGCATTGTATTGAAAGCTGAACTAAAGTCAGCGAACAATATTCTGGCATGAGAGTCAGGTGTTTCCAAGTGGCTATACAACTTGTTCAAAATGAATAGTTTGGCATCTTCGACACCCCTTCGAGACCTGTATGCAAATTGCAGTGGGTCAAGGTCTTTCTCTGTAGCAGAAACAATGAGAGATTTTACGATCTTTTCCAGCGTTTTCATCACAAGAGATGTGAGAGCTACAGGTCTAAAATCGTTAGGCCGAGAAGGATTGGGTTTCTTTGGAAGAGGTATTACATTGGAAGTGGTGAGAGGACGCTACAGATGATGTTGACAAACGGATTGAATGATGTTGACAGACTGACTGAATGACGTTGGCATACTGCTGCCGAAATAAACTGACTGAATGGTGTTGACCAACTGACTGAATGATGTTGATAAAATGACTGAATGATTTCGACAAACTTCTGTGTATATAAACTGACTGAATGATGTTGATAAACTG
This sequence comes from Rapana venosa, assembly GCA_028751875.1. NCBI lineage: Eukaryota > Metazoa > Mollusca > Gastropoda > Neogastropoda > Muricidae > Rapana > Rapana venosa. The sequence goes on from CM054155.1 coordinate 54,063,322, forward strand.
ACTGAGTGATGTTGATAAAATGACTGGATGATGTTGACAAAATGACTGGATGATGTTGGTAAACTGACTGAGTGATGTTGATAAAATGACTGAGTGATGTTGGTAAACTGACTGGATGATCTTGATAAAATGACTGAGTGATGTTGATAAAATGACTGGATGATGTTGACAAACTGACTTAATGATGTTGATAAAATGACTGGATGATGTTGATAAAATGACTGAGTGATGTTGGTAAACTGACTGAGTGATGTTGATAAAATGACTGGATGATGTTGACAAACTGACTTAATGATGTTAATAATTCTCTGCTACAGAGAAAGACCTTGACCCACTGCAATTTGCATACAGGTCTCGAAGGGGTGTCGAAGTCAGTCATTTTATCAACATCATCCAGCCATTTCATCAACATCACTCAGTCATTTTATCAACATCATCCAGTCATTTTATCAACATCACTCAGTCATTTTATCAACATCATCCAGTCATTTTATCAACATCACTCAGTCAGTTTATCAACATCACTCAGTCATTTTATCAACATCATCCAGTCATTTTATCAACATCATTAAGTCAGTTTGTCAACATCATCCAGTCATTTTATCAACATCACTCAGTCAGTTTGTCAACATCATTCAGTCAGTTTATATACACAGAAGTTTGTCGAAATCATTCAGTCATTTTATCAACATCATTCAGTCAGTTGGTCAACACCATTCAGTCAGTTTATTTCGGCAGCAGTATGCCAACGTCATTCAGTCAGTCTGTCAACATCATTCAATCCGTTTGTCAACATCATTCAATCCGTTTGTCAACATCATTCAATTGTTTTATCAACGTTATTCAGTTATTTCTTATCGGCAGCAGTTAGCATCATTCAGTTAGTTTGTCAACGTAATTCTGCCAGTTTGTCAAAATCATTCAGTCTGTCAACATCATTCAGTCAGTTTGTCAACATCATTCAGTCACTTTGTTATGTCATTCAGTCTGTTTATATGAGGCAGCAGTTTGTTAACATCAGTTAACCACTTTGTCAACATCATTAAGTCACTTAACCAACATTATTCAGTCAATTTATCAACATATTTGAATCAGTCTGTCAACATTATTCAGTCAGTTTATATCGGAAGCAGCTTGTCAACATTATTCAGTCACTTTGTCACATCATTCAGTTTGTTTATATGGGGCAGCAGTTTGTCAAAATCTGTCACGCAGTTACTTTGTCAGCATCATTCAGCAGTTAGCACCATCATTTTGTAAACATTATTCAGTCACTTTTTTCAACAGCATTCAATCACCTTCTCAACATCACTCTGTGCTTTGTCCACATCATTTAGGCACCTTGTCAGCATCATTAAGTCAATTTGTAAACATCGTTTAGTCAGTTTATATTAGGTAGCAATTGTTGACATCATTCAGTCAGTTTATATTGGCAGCAGATTGTCGACCTCTTTCAATAAGTTTGTCAACATAATCCAGTCGGTTTGTCAACATAATTCAGTTAGTTTACATAGGCAGCAGTTTGTCAACATTATCGAGTTAAATTGCCAACAACATTCAGTCAGTTTATCAACATCATTTAATAACTTTATATCAGCAGCAGTTTGTCAACATCATTCCTTTTAACATCATCCAGTCATTTTACATCGGCAGCACATTCTGAACATCATTCAGTGTGTCAACGCCATTCAGAAACTTTATATCAAGTACAGTCTGTTAACATTGCTTAGTAGTTTTTTCAACATCAGTCATACATAAATATTGCACTGGCAGCAGTTTGTCAACATTGTTCAGTCATTTCATCAAAATTTTTCTGTCATTTTTTCATAACTTTTCAGTCATTTTGTCAACATTGTTTAGTCATTTTGTCACAATTTTCAGTCATTTTGTCATCATTTTTCAGTCATTTTGTTTACATTTTTCAGTCATTTTATCATCACTGTTTAGTCATCTTGTCATTTTCTCACCATTGTTCAGTCATTTTGTTAACATGTTCAGTCATTTTGTTAATATTATTCAGTCATTTTGTCACCATTGTTCAGTCATTTTGTCACCATTTTTCAGTCATTTTGTCAACTTCGTTCAGTCATATTGTCACAATTGTTCAGTCATTTTGTCACCATTGTTCAGTCATTTTGTCATCATTGTTCAGTCATTTTGTTAACATCGTTCAGTCGTTTTGTGTAACACAAAGGATACCCAGCATGCACCTGAGAGCTCGCTCAGGCATTGGGCTAAGCTGTTCATGCAATATCTGTCTCAAGAGAAGGTGAGGTGTTCGTGTGTTTGGATCGTTCTGCATGCAGGATGCCTGTACTCTTTTGGAAAAAAATCGAAACAGGAACCAGCACCAAAAAAAAAAACAACAAGCCCAAACAGATCAGCTGACTTCTTGTCTATTTCATGTACAGAGAAATCACCGAGATGCAGCAGCGAAGCACGCGCCAAGCGAGTCAGTGGCATGAAGTTAGCGGCCAGAGTGAGTGGTAGTTTTAGAAACAGAAGTGTCCATAATATATTAATCTTTATGTAGGTCTATTTTTAATGTGTGGTTCTTTGCTTTCTGGGGACCAAACAGCATTGAGCGTGGCTACCAGTTGGATGGGTGACCGTATGCGTGCTTTAGCTTCAGTACAGTCCCCCAGTTCATACAGCTGTAAATGAGTACCTGCCTCTTTAGGGTCAGGGAAGGTAAAGCAGCGAGGGAGAGGAGATGGGCACCCCCCTCAAAATGCTGACCCCTAGAGAAGTGATGTCTCTGATGCCTCGCTCCCCTATGACCGTATAGGTTATGGGACACCTTTACCTTTTTTAATTGTTTTCTATGTGTGTGCATTGTTCCCATTCATCGAACAAGAAAAAACTGCTTTATTTTATCCAGTTTGTTTTTTGTTTAAGATTTGGTACGAGTTTTTTGTTATGGAAAATTAATTTTCCATTGCCTACGTAGCCCTTAGTTGGCAACAAAGGTCAGCTTACCCTGAGAAAAAAGAACAATCTGCCAGTTTGTGTGTGGCTCATACAACATCTCAGTTTGCCAGAGGGAGAGAAAGAAGTAGGCATTAGTACCGAAATCAGATCATCGGCATCAGATTTGGAAAGCCTCGGTGCCAAATGGGAATACCGCTTCTAAAGCTTAGATGCAGAAAAACACAAGATGATGTTCAAGCTATCATTTCAAGTTTCCTCGGTTGTTAAGACAATTAAGGCAAACAAAACTTAAGTTTTGCAGACAGAAAAAACCAAGGCAAAACACGTAAATGCGACGTTTTTTCGATGATAGTTCCGAGTCTGATTCTAATATTGAGGACAGAACAGACAACAACGATGTTATTTGTGTGAGATTTCGATGATGACAGTAAGCTCAAGGAATGGACAATGAGTTTGATGTTGATGAAGACGAGGTCTAAAAAGTATCAGCATTGATCGCAAAGGTAGTCAACTTGCGATTTTCTAAGAAACTGTCCGATAAGGGAGTCAGAAAGCTATCAAAATATTATTTGTGACCGGCATAGTGTGATTCAAGATTTTCAAGATCCAAGATGTATTTCAAGAAAACCCTAAGGAGCACATGGAATCCAACAAAGTCACAACTTGCGGACGTGGGCGTGCGAAAAAAACTCACAACACAAACTAACCCCAAAATGGAAAGCACAAAGGAAAGCACAAACTATGGACATGAAAAGCAAAATACCATTCACATACTGAATAGGCGGGTAAATCAACATGATGCCTGAATACATTACCAGCAATCAACTGCATACTCTCTCTCTCTCTCTCTCTCCTCTCTCTCTCTCTCTCTCTCTCTCTCTCTCTCTCTCTCTTCCTTTTCTCTCTCTCTCTCTTCCTCTCTCTCAGCACATCACAGGCAACACAAAGGCATCCATAAGCACACACACATACACACGTGGTTGTGGATCATTCACACGCAAAGAAGGTCGCCTTGGCCTGTGTCCAAAACACACATGCACCCATGCACGCACACACGAAGCATTTCAAACAACAGGCAAGGCTAACATTCAAATGAAAATACAAAGTCCTCTCAATGCAGCTGTATCAATGTGAGTTTGATCTCCCTGTTACAAAAGCACAACCAGTACATAGATACGTGTGCACACATGCACACAAATGCGCAGGCACACACACACACTCACACAACACACACATACACGCACAGTGCGGGTGCTAGTACGCTCACACACAATGACATGGCCATTCAAGTCTATACCAACAAAGGAAATTAAAGTATCCCTAGCATGTAACAAAATGCACTTGTCTCAGCTATAAAGATGAATCAAATCAACAGGTTTTCACGATTTCTTTGAGCAATTTTATAACTTTGATAAGCAAGGATTTATTTGAGGAACTAAACAATTCATGGAACTTCATAACATTTGGGTTTTTTTTATATCTTCGGATAAATTTGCTTCTTAAATACACAAAGATATGACATTTGAACAGATAATGGGACTAATCACCTAGCTCGTTTTCACCACATTTGTCACAGACTATCTTTGCTCTGGGAGCATAAATTGTGTGTCATCGTCAACGATCTTTCGGATTCCGAATCCTTGGGGGCACCTTCGAAGCTTTGTCAACCATCTTTTTCCAGTCCTCTCGTCTCTCAGCCGCCCTCAGGGTGTCTCTCAGCTCCATGTCTGTCCACTCTCGAATGTTGTCCTCCCATCTCCTTTGTCTGCCTCTTCTTCTTCCTCCCCTCACTGTGCCTTGTAGGACTGTTTTAGCAAGACCAGAGGAGCGTGTGACATGACCAAACCACTTCAATTTTCGTTGTCTTATGAGTGTTTGAAGGTCAGTATAGGTCCCAAATTAATTGCGGATGCATCTCTTGACTTCTTCATTCATGATGTGGTCTTTGTATGAGATGCTTAAGAGTCTTCGGAAGCACCTCATTTCTACAGCTCTTGTTCTTCTCTCTAAGTCGCTGTGAGGGTCCATGATTCACATGCATATAAGAAGATTGACATGACCAGAGAGTGCATCAGTCTGATTTTGGAACTGATGGTGGTGTTTTTGTTGCTCCAGATGGGTTTGAGCTTGGTCATTGTGGCTGTGGTCTCGGCAAGTCGTGATAGTATTTCTGGTTTTGATCCCTCGTCTTTTACGATAGATCCCAAATATTTAAATCAGTGAACATTTTCAAGTTTCTGGTCTTTATTTTTTTTTCTAATGTGAACTTGCTGTTTGTCATCACTTTTGTTTTTTCCCTGCTGATTTCCATACCACATTGTGTGTGCTGACTTTAAACAGTGAGGTATGGAAAGCAGTGCCAACCCCTACCAAGAAGAGTGTTCACTGATGGGAACATACACAGTGTGGAGTTTTGCTTTGCCAGCTCCAAGTGCTGTCACAGACTGAAACAAGAAGTGCTTTGGGGCCATGAACGTGATGAAGAGAAACAACAAACATCAGGCCTAATTAATTGTCAGTCTCACTCACCCATGGAGGATGAGGTGAGTCCATTTTATACTTCACTCCCAAAGTTATTTTCATAATAGAAAACAGAGGCAAACCTATTTATTGCTGGCAAGCTACAATTATTTTTTAATCAGTGGGAAGTTCGGATTTTTTTGGTTTATCAAAAGGGCTAGAAATAGAACTTAACTGTGGTCCTTGATCGTTTGACACAAAGTTTCCTACCTCAACCATGTTAAACAAAAATAGAAATGGGTGCCATTGATAAAGAGATTGAAAAATTAGACCAAATATGTGTCGTTTCCAAATGTGTGTTTGAATCCATATTAACCACCTATCTTTACCCACCCTTTGAAGTATGGCACACACAGAGTGATCTCGAATTAAAAACCGTTAAATAAGGAAATCACCTATCATCATTTCAAGATAGACACATTACAGTCTGCCCTCAAGCTTATTACAAAAGATTTTTATGGCATCAATAGATTTAAAGGATGCTTACTAATCAGCTCCCATATGGCCAGAAAATAGAAAGCTGCCCAGGTTCAGCTGGAAAAATGAATTATTGGGATTCAATTCTTTGCCCAAGGTCATAGCTATGGCACCAAGAAAATTCACAAAAATGTTGAAACCTGATTTTGCTTGCTTGATAGAGAAAGGTTATGTTTCATCGTCCTATCTTGATGATTCTCTATTGACAGGAAGACTAATCAATATCTTGGTGTTATTATTGATTCCAAGAATACATCTGGTGTTATGAAAAAAGAGCAGAAAGAAACATTGAATCTACGTAGTTTGCAGCTGCTGAAGAAGGAGCAGGTACCTATCAATGAAGTTCCTAATGTTGTAGGTATGATGGTTGCCAGCTTCACAGCTGTGAGATATGGACAATTGTACTACCATCACGTAGAAGATGACAAGAAACTTGCACTGAAATATAGTAGAGGGAACATTGACGGTCTCATGAGTCTTTCTTCTCCTGCAAGAAAGGAACTGTTATAGCGGATTGAGAATTTTGACAGTGCCTCCAGTTCTGTGTCTGATCCACAGCCTGGAGTGACTATTACATAAGATATCAGTAAGGAGGGTTGTGGATGTTTATTCCAGGACTGATGCTCCTTTGGTGCATGACTCCTTGTTAAAGCAGACTACCATATCAATTATCTTGAACTTAAAGCACTTAAGAAATTATTTTGCTTTGCAGTGTTTTGAGGAAGATGGCAGGTAAAGCAGTTCAGGTTTTGACAAACAACACTACAGCTATTGCTTTTATTAAACATTTAGGTACCAGTCATTCCCATCATGCAATGACATTACACAGCACAACTCAGTCAAGGGTCCAGGGCCCAGTGCTTAAATTAGCCCCTTCCTTTTACCAAGTCCAAGTGTAGTCAGCACCAGCTGGGATGAGATGGCTAGTAGCTGAGAGGAGATGAAATTGGGGGAAATTGAGAGTTGTGAATACTTCCACTATGTGGGAATGGTGTACTGCCAAGAATGTATGTCTTCCAACAGCATTTATACCATGGAGAGACAATATGGCAGCTGATTCAGAATCCAGAAAAATAAACATGGATTCTGAAATGAAGCTCAACATTGGCATGCTACATTACACACTTTCACATTTTCATGCCAAAACTTCTGTGGATTTATTTGCCTCTAGGATAGACAAGCAGTTTGCATGTTATATCAGTTACACGCCTGAACCAGTAACTTATGCAGTGGATGCCTTTTCAATTTCATGAAAATTCATTGAGTTCTGTGCATTTCCTACTGTCGTTGTAATATCCAAAAAATATTCCAAGAACAGACCACAGACATATTGATTGTCCTGAGCTGGTAAACACAAGCCGGATGACAAGTCCTGTCCAGGATGCTGATAGCAGAAACTGTTCCCCTTCCAACAGCCTAGGATATCTTTCTTCCAAGCCATCCATGCCAGATACATCCCCTTGTAAAAAAAAAAAAGGTGGAGGATCCTACATCTTTTGGCATGCAGAATATCAAGGAAAGGCTTAGAGAGAAAGTATTGACAGATACTGCAGCAGATCTAATTTTGGAATCCTGGCGACCAGCATCTCGGGTTGCATATAATTGCTACATTAAAAAGTGGAAAAACTATGCCCACCATGATTGTTTAGATAAGTATACAATTCACACTGTAAATACAACAAATGTTCTTGCTTTCCTTGCTTTTATGTACTCTGAAGGTGCAGGCTATAGTGTGGTAAATAGTACAAGAGGTGCTTTGAGTGCTTTGAGTTTCTCCAGGCGTTACCAATGGACACTAAATAGATTCCCATCTTGACATTTGTAGAATATTAAAAGGAGTGTTTGAAAACTCCCAGCACTACCAAAGTACCAAGAAGCATGCAATATAGATAATGTTTTGGAAAATTCGTTAGAGTGGCCAAAAATGCCTGATCTGAAACACAGTTGACTTTGAGAACTGTAATGTTATTGTCCCTCTTAACTGGACAAAGAGGTTATGCATTTAAAAATCGATGTACTGAAAGTGCATGATATTAAACTGTATCCCAACATATGTGTATTTATTCATATGAGAAACAGAAGCATACAAAGCCAGGTGTCCACACAGAGCCAGCACATATCTTGTCATTCCCTAACAATGATAAACTGTGTTGGTGAAACATCTTCACAGCTATCCAGAGTTTACAAGAGAGCTGTGGGAATGCTCAGAACTGTTTATCAGATTTATTAAGCCTTATGACCCAATTTGCAGGGACACGTTTTTCTCGTTGGGTAAAAGCCGTTCTTGAAATGGCAGGCATAGATACCTCAAAATATGGAAGCCACAGTACACATGCTGCCAGTACCAGTGCAGCTGCCAGTCATGGTGCATGCCTTGTGTCAACCATGAAGGCAGCAGGCTGGAGTAGTCAGAAAAGTTTTTTTGTAAATATTATAACAAAGCTGTGACTCTAAACTTTGGACTGTCGGTTTTGGACACCTACCTTTCAAAACAATCATGTGTCATATCTGATTTGGGTTTTATTGTACATAGTGAGTCTTCACTGAACAAAGCTTCATCGATTTGTTGCAGACTTGCTTTTCATTGGATGAGGTATGTTGGATGTGTCTTGTAATTTGGTGTAGATGTATGTCCACTGGTTTGCTAAAGTCTCGCGTGATTTGTCTGTACGAGAAATACATGAGAAATAATGTTATAATTAAAATAGGCTTAAGTCTAGGAAGGTGGAGTTTAATTACGATTATTTTGAATCTATTGGAATGAAGAGAATATACACGCCCTCCCCAATGATTTGTGATAATCCTGATGAAAATACACTCCTTTTTGTAAGTCTAGTGGACACATATGGTAAACACTTACTGCCTTGGCGTGCGCTCCAATGCTGCATTTCGCGCAATTACTCTTTCTTTCAATAGTTGCAAAATAAATCTAATTAAACTGCACATTTCTGGCGTAAGCCTAGTTTAATTATAAGATTATTTTGAATTCGTTTGATTGTGTAAATGTGTGTGTAGTGTGGGAACACACGCCACAAAAAGTGGAATGACAAACAGACAGATGCACGGATAGAAAAGAGATTGGTACATAAAGTGTTTGTCTTTGCAGAGATTTCCATTGGCGAAAGCTGTAATACCGAAGAAGATCAGTGTGTTTCCGGGTCATGCAGTGATGATGACAATAATACATGCAGTGAGTATGGGATCTAACATTGACATCACCATCATTATCATAATCATCAACATCATCATCATCACCATCATTATAATTATTGTTCTCATCGTCATAACCGTCGTCGTTATCATCATCATCACCACCACCACCACGACCTCCACAAACAACACAATGATCATGATCACGATTATCATCATCATCATCATCATCATCATCATCATCATCATCATCATCTCATTATCATCATCATTTATAGTGTAATAGTCGTCATCGTAATTTGTATCCAATTAATTAATCATAATCGTGATTTTTTTCATCGCAATCATAATTTTCATCGTGATTTTTCCACCATTCACATCACTATTTTCATCATCATCGTCAACATCATTTCAGTCTTCATTCTCATTGTCATCGTCATCATCGTCATCATCATTCCAATCGTCATAAGCGAAATAAGCAACAGCAGTAGCTTCATGGTCGGCGTTGTAGTGCCTAAAAGTGCAGTAGTAGTAGTAGTAGTAGTAGTAGTAGTAGTAGTAGTAGTAGTAGTAGTAGTAAGTAGCCGTAAAGTAGTAGTAGTAGTAGTAGTAGTAGTAGTAGTAGTAGTAGTAGTAGTATAGTAGTAGTAGTAGTAGTAGTAGTTAAGTAGCTGTAAAGTGGAATTCAGTGAGTGGGAAACCCACTGGTCATACAGCCTCTCACTTTGCTGTTGCCCCCACCGTCAAGGGTTTAATCAAGAACTGTGATAAAGCCCAGGCGCCGACGGCATGAGTCACACAGGATGTATTGCAAGAGAGTGTGCATGTTGTGCAGACATGAAAGAATACATGTGGGAGCAAACATACGTGCCTGTATACACACATCTGCATGATTGTATGCATGTCTTAATGTGAATGTTAGTATGCATGCAGAGGTATGTTTGTGCTGCTGCCCATATGAATTTACATAAGTGTATGCATATGTGTCAGATCAGTCAGAGAAGTTCTCTGTTACTGCTACTGGTATCCATGTAACCCAGTACAACCTGTCGCATGTGGGGGAGGAAACCCCAATAGAAAAAAAAAACATACGGAGACTTGGAGAGGAGATTGGCGCCACCAAGGAATATCCTGAGCCCACAGAAAAAACATGAAAGACAAATGCAAAGCCAATATGATACCGGATCGGTCGAGGCCCGGGTTACCAACGACCGCGCTTTCCATTGATCAACACCAGGGTGAAAATGACAAGTCAGCTACTGGAGTTAAAACATTACTTAAGCTCCCTAGAGAACAGATCACCATTGGTACATGGAACGTCCGTACACTCTACCAGTGTGGAAAAATCAAAGAACTAGAGTATGAGCTTAGCCGCTATAAATGAACATTATTGGACTAGGAGAAGTGAGATGTACAGGATTTGGTGAGACATTGACTGAAGAAGGCAACAAGATCTGGTACAGTGGCCAAGAGAAACATCACCAACATGGAGTGGCATTTATTGTCAGAAAGGAAGTAGTGGAGTGCATTATCAGCTGTACACCGGCTTCCAGCAGGATTATCAGCATCCGGGTGTCGACCAAGCCCAAGAACATCACCACCATACAAATCTATGCACCATCATCTGACCATGCAGATGAAAAAGTAGAAGAATTTTACAAAGATCTTGAAGAGACCATTATGAAAATACCAAAGAAGGACATGATCATCATCCAAGGGGATTTTAACGCCTAAGTAGGTCCTGACTCTTACAACCAATGGGCCGGAACAGTTGGTCAGTTTGGAACTGGAGATACCAACGACAGGGGACTACGTCTGCTGGAGTTTGCCTGCACCCACAGACTTACCATTGCCAATACCCTCTATCCCAACAAGCAGTCAAGGAGGACAACCTGGCATGCGCCAAACGGCAAGATCCATAACCGAATAGATTTTATCTAACACCACGGCGCTTCAAATCCAGCATCAACAGAGCCAAAACAAGAACCTACCCTGGAGTTGACATAGGCAGCGACCACGACCTTGTGCTGCTGGTATTCAAAATGAAGCTGAAGAAAAACAAACAGCCTGCAAACCCACGTATCAAATTTGACGTGGACAAACTGAAAGATCCAGATGTCGAGGAGATCTTCCAAGCTAAGCTTGGCAGACGTTTTGCGGCATTAACCCTCCTGGACAATGACATCAATGACCTCACCAACAACTTTAATGAGGCAAGTCCGAGAAACAACAAAGGAGGTACTCGGTCGTAAGAGGAATAAACACCAGCCATGGACTACCAATGACATCTTGGACCTCTGCGATACAAGAAGAGCACTGAAACCAACCAGGTCTTTCAACCCTAAAGAATACCGGGAGGCCAACAATCTCGTGAAGAAGTCAATATTAAAGGTCAGAGAGAAGTGGATCAGTGATCAATGTGACGAGATCGAAAACCGCATGAAAGTGGGCAACAGTAAAAAGGCACACGACACCCTGAAGAAACTCACAAAACCACTTCAAACCAAATCATCAGTCATTGAAGACAGCTCCGGAAAGCTCCTCACAGAAAGCTCAGCTGCATTGAACAGGTGGTCTGAGTATTGTAAAGAACTGTACAACTACCCAATACAACCTGACAAGAGCATAATAGAAGAGAAAGCAGCAACATCAAGAACACCCTCGCCATTACCTATACTGAGGGAAGAAGTGGAAGAAGCCATCCGCAGCTTACCAGTAGGAAAGTCCCCAGGAGCAGACAACATACCAGCAGAGCTGCTCAAGCATGGTGGCGAAACAGTCATCACACATGTTACGGCTATCTGTCAGAAAATTTGGGAGACAAAACAGAGGCCAACAGAATGGACACAATCACTCATCATACCCCTGCCCAAGAAGGGGAATTTACGCCAATGCCAAAACTATAGAACAATCAGCCTCATCAGCCACGCCAGCAAGATCATGCTCAAAGTTATTTTGAACCGACTCAAGAAGGAGGCAAAAGAATACCTTGCAGAGGAACAAGCTGGGTTCATGGCATGCAGGAGCACAATCGAACATATTTTTAACTGCCACATTCTGATGGAAAAACATCTTCAACATCAGAGAGACCTGTTCCACAACTTCATCGACTTCAAGAAGACTTTCGAAAGAGTATGGCACGAAGGCCTGTGGCAGGTCCTCAGAATGTTTGGCATTGAAGAAGGACTAGTGCAAACCATTCAAACACTATACAACACCGCAAGCAGTGCAGTCCTTCTGAACAATCAGGTCGGAGACTACTTCAAAACCACAGTTGGGGTCCGACAAGGATGCCTGTTATCTCCAGTCCTGTTTAATCTGTTCATGGAAAACATTATGAGAGAGACCCTCCATGACTTCCACTCTACCATCTCCATTGGCGGCAGACCCTCAACAACTTGCGGTTTGCCGATGACATTGACCTCATGGCCGGAAGTAACACAGAGCTGCAAGATCTTACGACCAGACTTGAGAACAGAGCTGGAGCATATGGGATGGAGGTGAGCTCGGAGAAAAGTAAAGTACTTGTGAACAGCACGAGCAACGCCACTGCTAAAATTTACATGAACGGCCAGCAACTGGAGGAGGTAGACGCTTTTAAATACCTTAGCGCTACACTCACAAAGGACGGGCGATCGACGACAAAAATCAAAGTCAGACTAGCCATGGCAACATCTTCCATGACAAAACTCACCACCATATGGAAAAGTAAAGAGATCAGTTTCCCAATCAAACTAAAGCTCTACAAAGCCCTAATTCAGACTATCCTGCTGTACGGAAGTGAAACCAGGACATTGACTGCTGAAACAGCAAAGCGAATCCAGTCATTCGAAACAAAATGCCATAGAAAACTACTGGGCATATCCTGGTGAGAACGAAAGACCAATGAATTTATCAAGAGTCAAATAACACGGCTAGCAGGTCCACAGGAACCCCTTCTCACCATCGTCAAGAAGAAAACGCTGACATGGTTCGGCCACGTCACCCGCCACAACACTCTGCCAAAAACAGTACTGCAGGGAACACTCGAAGGTGGCAGAAAGAGGGGAAGACAGAACAAGTCATGGATGGACAACATCAGAGAATGGACCAGGATGAATGACTCGGCACTACTGCGCAGAGCCGAGGACCGAGATGAATGGAGGAGGCTTACCACGGCATCGTCTTTCGTGTCTCCTCCACGACCGCCAATGTCACGGGACTGATGATGATGATGATGAGCTGTAATTTGTTCTGTGTCGCCCAGTTTTTAATATCTTTAAAGCAGTGAGCCATATTTGTCAGGAGAGAAGGCAGATTTTCTGGAGTGTCGCTGCTTAGGTTTATTATATGTGACAGTGGGGCAGTGTAAAGAGTGAAGAGAAGAGGTCCTAGAACTGATCCCTGTGGGACTCCGCATTCCAGTTTGGCAGGTATTGATTGAATCTTGTTTACTGCAACTGTCTGGAATCGGTCAGTAAGGTATGAATTAAACTAGGTGAGGGCTGTGCCAGTAACACAGAACGTTTTTTGAAGACGGGAGAGAAGAATTTAGTGGTATATAGTGTCGAAGGCTGCCGATAAGTCGAGTAGAGTGAAAAGGGATATTTTCCCTGAGTCAGAAGGGAGTAGAAGCGTGTTTAAGGTATGTACTAGGGTGGTTTCAGTGTCAGAATTGTCATGATTTCACAGGATGAAAGAAAACGAAAAGAATGCCAGAGAATTAGTGATCAGGAAGTACAGGCTGGAAAAGGAGTCTGATCCAGTTTGGAACGAATGTTATGGACTTTTTTCAGAAAAGAATGCAGAAAATGTATAAGGAAGTTCAGAGTGGTTGTGAATGGAAGGCAGAGGGCTTACCTTCACAGATTTTAGAAGAGTAGTTGTGAGGGAAAAGAAAGATTTCATAGACGTGGGATCAAGAACTTGAGAAGAGTAATACTTTATTTTCTCTGAAAGAATTAAAGATTTTACTTTGTTTACTTGTTTTCGAAAGAGCTGCTTATTAATTTCCGTTTGTGATTTTCGCCACTGCCACTCTAGTTGCCTGCGTTTGCGCTTTGCGACCTGGATGCCATGGGTGTACCATGGCGCACATGGCCTATCAGGCAGGAGACGGTCAGTGGGAAGTGCATGCTCATCAAGCAATTGGATGAGAACATCATTGTAGTGTTTAGAGTAGTTAATGTTGTCAGAGGTTTGTGATAGACGTTCAGCAGCTTGTGAAGTGAAAGTTTGATTATATGTGGCCTTGAGGTTGCGACGGGTGACATACTTTTTCTTTCTGATAGGCTTTGCAATGTTTAGATAGAAAAGAACATCGAAATGATCAGAAAGTAGTTCATCAGTGATAGATACAGATGTGATCAGATCTTGGGAAACATCGGTGAGTAGCCAGTTTAAAATATGTCCTGATTTGTGCGTCGCTGCGTTTACCAGCTGATAAATAAAGTGGTTTGACAAAGAAAGAGAAAGACGTTTGACATCAGAAGAAGACTGGATATCAAAGTGGAAGTTAAAGTCACCGAGAATGATCAGCTTTCTGGGAGAGAGGCTGTAGCGATCCAGGAGTGACTGAAACTCTTGATGGAAAATGTCAGATTATTCTTATGGCGGTGGACGTGGTCGAGAAAGACATCAGAAAGTAACAGAGTGGCCAGGTGTGTTGAGGTTGAGTTCACATACTTTGAAAGATTCAGGTGAGAAAGGAGGGGAGTGACGGAAAGAAAGAGCAGGTTCAAATGTATCTTTATAAACGATGGCAGTGTGTTGTATCAGTTTGTTATATCAGTGTGTTACATCAGTGTGTGAGTCACTGTGTTACATCCGTGTGTTGTGTCAGTGTGTTGTGTCAGTGTGTTGTATCAGTGTGTTGTATGAGTGTGTTGTATCAGTGTGTTGGTGTATAAGTGTGTTGTATCAGTGTGTTGTTGTATAAGTGTGTTGTATCAGTGCATTGTATCAGGGTGTTGTATCAGTGCATTGTATCAGTGTGTTGTGTCAGTGTGTTGTATCAGTGTGTTGTGTCAGTGTGTTGTATCAGTATGTTGTATCCGTGTATTGTATCAGTGTGTTGTATCAGTGTGTTGTATCAGTGTATTGTATCAGTGCATCGTATCAGTGTGTTGTATCAGTGTGTCGTATCAGTGTGTTGCATTGGCGTGCTTCATCAGTGTGCTGTATCTGTGTATAGCGTCAGTGTGTTATAACGATATGTTGTATAAGTGTGTTATGTCAGTGTGCAGCATCAGTGTGTTTCAACAGTGTGATGTATCAATGCTTTTTATCAGTGTGTTGTATCAGTGTCTTGTATCAGTGTGTTGTATCAGTGTGCTGTATATCGGTGTGTTGTATCAGTGTGTTGTATCAGTGTGCTGTATCAGTGTGTTGTATCAGTATGCTGTATCAGTGTGTTGTATCAGTGTGCTATACCAATGTGCTGTATCAGTGTGTTGTATCAGTGTGTTGTATCAGTGTGTTGTATCAGTGTGTTGTATCAGTGTGTTGTACCAGTGTGCTGTATCAATGTGCTGTATCAGTGTGTTGTATCAGTGTGTTGTATAAGTGTGTTGTATTAGTGTGTTTTTGTATTGTACATTGATCTTGCTTTCTGCTTCTCTTCAGGGCTGAATATTCGCGACAACTGTGCGGGAGAATATGTTTCACTTCTGGACAAGCCCTGCCGTTCTGGAACTGTCTGCACAAGCAGCCAAGTGTGTCGTGAGTAGTCTCTGTACTCATTGTATTGTATGTTGTACTGTGTTGCATTGGGTTATATTGTATTGTATTCTAGTGTAGAGTAGTGTAGTATAGTGCAGTGGTTTTTTAATATTATTTTCTATCGAGGATGATGGAATAAGCACTTACGTGCTTTTTACATCTAGTCCCCGTGTGTATGCGGTTTTGTAAATTCTGTCTTCTGTTCCCACTGGCACACAATGGACTACTCTTACGCAAAGCGGAACAGGATTTAACGTGTGCGCAAGATGTTCTGCGTGCGTTCGCAAAACTGGGCCTCGGTTTATAGTCTCATCCGAAGGACCTTTGGGGAGAGTGGAGACTGCACTGAGGTTAACTCCAGGGAAAAATATCCCCTTGAACGGGAATCGAACCCGGATCGTCAGATTGCGAATGCAATATTCTAACCACTAGGCTATCCCGTCGCCCGACGTGTCTTGTAGTGTAACGAAGTGTAATGTAGTAGAGTGTAGTGAAGTGTAGTGCAGTGCAGTGTAGTGTAGTGCAGTGCAGTGCAGTGCAGTGCAGTGTAGTGCAGTGCAGTGTAGTGTAGTGTAGTGTGGTGTAGTGTAGTGTCGTGTCGTGTCGTGTAGTGTAGTGCTGTGTAGTGAGGTGTATTGTAATGTAGTGTATCTTTGCTTTACTTCATGACGAGCCCTGTTGCTCTGGCATTCTCTGCACACACAGCCAAGTGTTGTCCTGAGTACTCTCTGTACTTATTATTTCACTGTGCTTGCGCACACACACAAAATCAAACACATACACTCACATTCACACACACATAAAACACAACAAATATATATATATATTATATATATATATATATGTATATATATATATATATATATATTATATTTATATATATATATATATGTATGTATGTATGTATGTATGTATGTATGTATGTATGTATGTATGTATGTATATTCCTGTACTGACAAACAGATGGATGCACATGTTGTGGTAATGTGTGCAGAAGCAAAACTGCTACACACCTGCGTTAACAACACGGACTGTCAGACTGGTGTGTGTGGTGCCAGACCGAACTCTGTCAAAAAATGCAGTGAGTATCTCAGACTGTAGTGTGATTCAGTGTCAGTGTGCAGTTTGAAAGTACCTGCCCACTCATGCACCATCCAAACTAGTCACATTTCTCATTCTCTCACGTCTGGGCTATTACAATTCTCTTCTGGCTGGTCTGCCAGCATCATATTTCCATTCCCTTCAACATATACAAAACTCTGCAGCTCGCCTAGTCCTCAGAAAGAAAAAAATCTGAGCACATTAGTCCTCTCTTGAGATCTCTCAACTGGTTGCCTGTACCACAGAAAGTAAACTAAAAGATCAATACTCTATGTTAGAAAATGCCTCCATAAAACAGCACCCTCCTATCTGTGTGAATTTCACGGGGACGGGATAGCCTAGTGGTTAGAACATTGCGCTCGCAATCTGACGACCCGGGTTCGATTTCCGTTCAAGGGGATATTTTCCTCTGGAGTTAACATCAGTGCAGACTCCACTCTCCCCAAAAGTCCTTCGGATGAGACTATAAACCGAGGCCCCGTGTGCGAACGCACGCAGAACATCTTGCGCACACGTTGAATCCTGTTCCGCTTTTCGTAAAAGTAGGCCATTGTGTGCGGTGGAAACAGATGACAGAATTTACAAAACCGCATACACACGGGGACTAGATGTAAAAACGCAATAAGTGCTTATTCCATTATCCTCGATATAAAAGAAAAAAAATGTCTCCACCTGTACACTCCTTCTCGTTCCCTCCGCTCTGCTGCAGATACCTTATGCTTAAGACTACCTAGATTCAATCAGTCCACCGTTGGCCTTTCGCTCTTTCTCTGTTTCTGATCCATTGATCTGGAATGACCTCCCTCTCTCCCTTCGCCAAAAGCCTTCTTAAGACGCTTTTAAATCCGGCCTCAAGACACATTTATTTCAAAGCTAACATTCCCCCCTCTTGTTCCATTTCATTTTTGTCCCTGCCCTCAACAGCCAAAACCCCCATCACCCTTCCAGAGTGTAAACCTTTCTGTGTGTGCACGAATGTGCGTGTGTGTGCTTGCGTGCGTGTGAGCGCGTGTGTATACATTTGAACTTTTAAAAAATACTATTAATTGTAACTGGATGCATGTGAATGAGTATGATGAATGAAAGCGCTTTGATTTGTTTTGTTGTAAGATATAGTGCTATATAAATTCCATGTATTATTATTGTTATTATTATTATTATTATTCTCTTTCTTTGCATTGTGTGTGTCACGGTTCGCATAATTATGCGTATAATTCCGTGCATTACTCAAAGCTATTTCTTTCTCTGTGTGTCTGGATGCTGGTGTCTTTCTGTGTTCACATTCGCATTTTTTTACGTACGTGGTGAACTCCAGCTTAGTGGCATGCATATTCCTTTTTCTCTGCAATTGTACATGCAGGTTAGCTTCTCGTGAAGTTCCTGGCCGTGAGTTAGGGTTTGAATGGCCAGCTGAGTAGCAGCAGCTTTAAATAAGAGGAGGTCTTGACTTGAGAAGCAGGAAGAGATTCGGTCTTTGGCTGAAGTTCGTTGGTCGCCGTTCCAAGTAGGCTGTTTGGCGCCGCATAGTGTTGTGTCTCTATATGGAGAGCGGGAGGGGGGGGGGGGGGGGGGGGGGGGGGGCAGTAGCTTTGAGTAGTTCAGGCTCCTGTGAACCCGGGCTTCGTTCTTCGTTGTTACGTCGTGTCCGTCCTGTCAACGTCTTCCTTGAGGTGCAGGAGTGCACCGTACTTCCTGTGGTGTTGTGTCTCTTCTTGGAGAGCAAAGGGGGAGCATTCATTTTTAAGTGGTTTGGGCTCCCGGGTACCAGTCTACGTCTTCGATGTGCTGTCAGTTTTGTCCACATCTTTCTTGGGGTGCAGGAGTGCACCTTGTTCTTTCTCAGTGACAGGTTCCTGTGGGTGCCTCCAGCGGTGGAGTCGTGCCTGGAGAGGGTGCAGCCCGGTGTGCCCGGAGGAGTCGCCGATGTCTTGCTCCTTGACCCTCTGTCCCTTTATCCCCTGGATCCACGTTCTTTTTCCCCCATGACCCGTTTCCCTTCTCCCTGCTGCCCTGTCCACCCGTGACTCTCCTCGAGGACTTCGGCCTACCCTGATCTATCCCTCGGTGTTTGTTTGTGAGAAGCAGCTTGTGACTGTGAGGGAAGTGGGAAAAGCTTCATCAAGCGGGTTTCAGAACTGTGCAGAAGAGGGGAGAGCATTATTAAGTTCGGACTTGGAGTGTGTGTGAATCTGTGGTGTGTGTGAATCTGTGTGTGTGTGTGTGAAAGTCGATTTAAATATTTGTCTGATTGGGATTGTTTTGATTTTTTTTTAAAGTAAAGTCTGGAACTTTTCTTCGGTGTTCTGTGATTGGTGTTGTCGGGAAGATAGTTAGAGAGGGCATGGGTTGGGGGTTACCCACAATTCCTATGGAGCGTGACAGTGTGTGTGTGTGTGTGTGTGTGTGTGTGTGGTGTGTGTGTGTGTGGTGTGTGTTGTGTGTGTGTGTGTGTGTGTGGTGTGTCTACAAACACCGAACTTCAGGCACAAAAGCAAGTACTGATTGACATAGGCACTGTAGATTGACAGTTTGTGTGCTGACTGCAGGTTTACAGTATGTAACACTGTGCGTGGTGACTATGTAGCGGCAGTATGTAGCACCGAGTGTGGTGATTTTAAAGCAACATTGGTTAGAACGAATGTATCTAACATTGTGTGGAGTGACTTCAGAACGACTGTGTGTAACATTGTGTGTGGTGACTGTAGAACGACTGTATCTAACATTGTGTGTGTGTGTGGTAACTGTAGAACGTCTGTGTTTAACATTGTGTGTGGTGACTGTAGAACGACTGAATCTAACATTGTGTGTGGTGACTGTAGAACGACTGAATTTAACATTGTGCGTGGTGACTGTAGAACGACTGAATTTAACATTGTGTGTGGTGACTGTAGAACGACTGTATCTACCATTGTGTGTGGTGACTGTAGAACGACTGAATCTACCATTGTGTGTGGTGACTGTAGAACGACTGTATCTAACATTGTGTGTGGTGACTGTAGAACGACTGTATCTAACATTGTGTGTGGTGACTGTAGATCGACTGTATCTACCATTGTGTGTGGTGACTGTAGAACGACTGTATCTACCATTGTGTGTGGTGACTGTAGAACGACTGTATCTAACATTGTGTGTGGTGACTGTAGAACGACTGTACCTACCATTGTGTGTGGTGACTGTAGAACGACTGTGAGTTCACTTTTGCGCCTGGCGGCAGCATAGCGTGTATCTCTTGTGTTTGGGTGCTTGTTGTGTGTTTCTACCTGGTCCCCTCGAGAAATTTTTATGTCTTCCTGTTTGTGTTTTCTCCCTGATGTCTACGGTCAAAACATTTTTGCTCAATATTGTTAACTTTTCGCAATATTTCAATTTAAAATGTTCATCTTCAAGTTGATTTTTCAAAATTTTCAGTTGTCTTCATGAGTTGTATTTATCTTTATGTGCTGGTCTTTGTGACCCACTTGACTCTGACCCTGCTGCTCGGTGAAGTTCTGCACGTGTTTCACGTTGCCCCACCAACAACCTCCAGTTGTCAATTGGCAAACATGGATGTTACATGTGCCGACGTAAAAACAATACTGACACGTGAATCCCATCCATCTAAACCTGAGTTATGTCAAAAACAGTACGCACTTGCTCCAGAGATAATGCAACATATACGAAACATAGGCATCCATCGCTGCAAAATCAGACAGAGAACACGGGCAGGTGTGCGTCATCGCCAGTGGCAGGCTTCCCTCTCCCGTGTCTCCCCCTCACCTCTGACGTCACTTCTGTAACCCCTGACAACGCTGCTTCCCCACGCTGCCCTCCACCCGTTTCTTCAGCTTTCGTTTCTTCTGTTGTTTGTGATTCTGGCAATATTGTTTGTTCCGATGATAATGTGCATCATTATGTGTGTGTCAAACACCGAATCCCCAGATAAGCAGTTTTTTCGCCATCTTCTACTCCCGATTCACCATCCAAACTCTTGTTTGTTCTTCCTCTAGCCACATCTCCACCGTCGCCTTCATCCTCTTCCTCTGATTATTGTCCAAACTCACCACTTTCATCTTCATCCTCTCCACCTCCTTCAGATCTCCTTCAAGTTTGTTTGTTCAATGTGCAGTCTGTCTGTCCAAATGGAAAAGCTGATTACATTACTGATTTTATCTCTGAAAAAACATTGACTTAACGTTCCTCACTGAAACTTGGCTTAAATGACATGGCCACGAGCCAAAACTTAAACAGCTGACTCCTCCAGGATATAAAGCTATTTTTTTCCCCGACTCTCTCCAGGAGGTGGGATTGCCATCATCTACAAAGACATTTTGGAACCAGCTTTTTCTTTCAGTCACAACCTTCCATTTTCACACGAATCTTTTGAAGTTTGCGAATCAATCTCAACCTAACTGGCCACTCTATTACTTTCTGCTGCCTTTACCACCCACCTCCTAGCCGAAAGAACCACCTGACATCTTCTCTTTTTCATCAAGAATTCCAGTCACTCCTCATCCACTACAGCCTCTCTTCCAGTAAACTAATAATTCTTGGTGACTTCAACTTTCATTTCGATAATCAATCTTCTCCAGATGTCAAGCGTCTTTCTCTTTCTCTGTCCAACCAATCTCTCTCCCAACTGGTAAATGAAGCAACGCACAGATCTGGTCATATTTTAGACTGGCTGATCACAAATGCTTCATTTAATCTTGTCCCATCTGTTTCTGTCACCGACGAACTGCATTCTGATCATTCTGCTATTCTTTTCCACCTTAACATCACAACACCTGTCAGAAAGAAGAAATATGTTACTCGTCGCAATCTTAAGACCTTAGACATTCAATCCTTCTCTTCACAAGCTACGGAACGCTTTTCACAAACCTCTGACCACACTGACCTCGCTGAACTCTATAATACTATCCTCTGCCAATTGCTTGACGAGCATGCACCTCCTACAGACCATTGCCTGCCTGACAGACCCTGTGCGCCATGGTACTCTCACGATATATTGATAGTGAAGCGCAAACGCCGGCAACTAGAACGGCAGTGGCGGAAGTAAAAAACCGAAATCAATAAACAGCTTTTCCGAAAACAAGTAAACAAAGTCAAACACTTAATCCATTCAGCAAAGACAGACTACTACTCTTCCAAAAACCTGCGCTACATCCATAAAATCTCTTTTTTCCATCATCTCAAATCTCCTTGGATCTTCAAAAGAAACTCCTTTCCCTACCACCCACAAGCCTCTCTGAACTTCCATCCATCTTTTCTTCCTTCTTTTCAGACAAAGTCCGCAACATCCGCTCCAGACCTCGATCAGACTCCTTTCTAGCCGGCGCTCCCTGATTCCCAGTTTATTGGCACTCCTCTCTTCTCCTTCCATCCCACAAGTGAAAAAGAAATCACGACAATTCTGAAGGAAATAACTATAAAATAATACGACCTAGATCCCATACCTGCTCCTGTTTTCTCTCAATGCCTTCCACGACTGGTACCTATTATCACTAAAATAGTAAACTCATCTCTTCTGTCAGGAAATTGTCCATCAGCTCTTAAGACCTTAATAGTAACACCTCTACTGAAAAAGTACGACCTTGATCCCAACATTCTGAAGAATTATAGACCTGTCTCAAACTTACCTTTTGTCTCTAAAGTACTAGAAAAAGATGTTCTCAAACAGCTCAACAGTCACCTTCATTCCAATGATCTCCTTCCCCCTTTTCAATCTGCCTATCGCCCCAACCACAGTACTGAAACCACCATAGTCCACACTTTGGATACACTTCTACTCGCTTCTGACGCATGAAAAATCTCTCTCCTCACTCTTCTCGACTTATCTGCAGCCTTCGACACTATGGATTACTCAATTCTTCTTTCTCGCCTCCAAAATACGTTTGGTATTAATGGCACAGCCCTCACCTGGTTTAGTTCATACCTCACAGACCGATTCCAGAAAGTTATCGTAAACAAAACTCAATCAGAACCTGTCAAACTGGAATGTGGAGTCCCACAGGGATCAGTTCTGGGCCCTGTTCTCTTCAATCTCTATACTGCTCCACTCTCACATATAATAAACCACCATCATATTGGTTACCATTTCTATGCCGATGATACTCAGCTTCAATGCAGTGATACTGTTGAAAACTTGCCTTCCCTCCTGACAAATATGTCCAACTGCCTTCAAGACATTCAAAACTGGATGACTCAGAACAATTTACAACTTAATGCTGATAAAACCGAAGCCATGGTCATAGGGACCGAACATAATCTTTCCTCCATCGCAACAACTTCAATAGAATTCGGCAATACGACAGTCCCTTTAGCCAACTCTGTGAAGTATTTAGGTGTAGTTCTGGACAACACACTCTCTATGAAAAAATTAATCACCCAGACCTGCCAGTCTTGCTACTATCAATTACGGTGCATAAGCGCAATTTGCAAGTATCTGTCCACTGAAGCAACTTCCAAGCTTGTCACGTCTCTCATTCTTCCACGTTTAGACTATTGTAATTCTCTTTTGGTTGGCCTACCAGCATCATCCATCCACTCTCTTCAACGCATACAAAACTCTGCAGCTCGACTGGTCCTAAGAAAGAAAAAATCTGAACACATCACTCCTCTTCTGCGATCTCTTCACTGGCTGCCTGTCTCACAGAGGCTGAAGTATAAGACCAATACCCTCTGTTTCAAATGTCTTCACAAATGTGCACCCTCTTATCTCTCTAGCTGTCTTAACCTGTATACTCCAATCTGTTCCCTTCGCTCAGCTGCAGATACTTTGTGCTTTCGAACACCCAGATTCAAACAAACCACTATTGGCCGTCGCTCTTTCTCTGTTTCTGGTCCATCCACTTGGAATGAACTTCCTCTTTCACTTCGCAAAAAGCCTTCACTTGATACCTTCAAATTCAGCCTCAAAACGCACTTATTTTCTACCTGACACTTTCCCCTCATATCTGTTCCTAATTTTTTAACAGCATTCATCACCTCCTTCATCACCACCTGTGTGAGGTGGTGTGTGTGTGTGTGTGTGTGTGTGTGTGTGTGTGTGTGTGTGTGATTCAGATTCAGATTCAGAATATTTTATTGCCATTTAAATCATGTAGACTTATTTGACACAACAAAAACATCAACTATAATTATATTATCTATTTTGGCTAAAAGTGATGTACACTAAAAACATGTTGTATTTTACTTCTCTTTTTCTCTCTTTCAAACACTCATACACATATCTGATGATATCTGCTTGATATATATCAACTGTGGTTATGTCACTTAATTTATGTACACAGTTTTTGCTTTCTTTGTCTTTCGTTTTGATTTTTAATAACAAATTATTTCTGAGTTCATCATATAAAATGCATTCATCAAGTAAATGAAATTCATCTTCAATTTTGTTACAGTGTCTACATTTTCTGTCCTCTCTGGATATATTTTGGTGTCTCCCTTCCTCTATCATTAAATTGTGACAGCTTGTGCGAAATTTACAATATGTCTTCTTATGAGTTTTGTTTTCATAGTTTACTAAGTATGGTTCTAATCTGTATTCTTTGGTAGCAAAATCATAAAATTTTAGTTTTGCAAATTCTTTCTTTTGTAGATCCAAAATGGTTTATACATGTCCTCAAGTTTTCTTCTAACAGCATAACTCAACCGATGAACATTAAGAGTGCTTTGGTTCTTCCAGACATGTTTGAAATCCAATTGTGTACAGAATATTTTCACTGTGTTTATCCATTTATCGTGTGTATTATTCTGATACAAAAATCGTATACTATTCTAATATAAGAGTCTGGTTTTGATTCTGTCAAATGAATCCAAAAGGATATTATCTGGCATATGATTTTAAGGGTCAGTGGAATCTCCCTAATTCACCCAAAGTGGGTAGTACTAATGCTTTTTTATGAACTCCTATCATTTGTTTACAAAATTTTACATGGAAATTCTCATACAAAAACTGATTGGATAAGCATGTCTTGAACAGTTTATCAATATGAAACTCTGTCTCCCCATTAAAACAAAAAGGAAACCAAACTTCTGCCCCATAGGTTTAAACAGGGGTTATCAGTGAGTCGAATAAACGCATTATTATAGTAGTCTTTAAATTTTGTCCATGAATTGCTCTTTTAAAGGCGTATATTGCTTTGTTGCTTTGTTTTACTAAATGTTCTTGTGTTGCTTGAAATTTCCCGTTCTGATGAAAAACGACACCTAGATATTTATAAGTTTCTACTGTTTCAATTACATGCTCTCCACATTTAAATGAATTGGAATTTTAGGAGGTGATCTCGTAAAGACTATTACCTTTGTTTTTGTTTTGTTTATCTTTAAACCCAATTAGAACAGTAATTCTTGCAGTTTGTTCAGTTTAGTTTGAAGACCTATTTTGGTTGTTGATAGCAATGCCAGGTCATCAGCATAGAGTAAACAAGGAATTCTGTCTTTTGCGGTTATATATGGCGAATCTTTCTCATCAGTATATTGAACTATATCATTGACATATACATTAAATAATGTAGAACTTATGTATTTCCCTGATGTACCCCTTTTCTGACTATGATTTCATCTGTGTGTTTGCCTCGTATTTTTGTAAATATTGTTGCATTGGAATACATGTTTTTAATGACATTAAAAGTTTTGTCTGTTATTCCTATTTCGTTAACTTATAAGAAGACCCTCGTGCCACACATTATCAAACGCTTTCTGAAAATCTACAAAGCAGCAATAAAGTCTTTAGTTTTTACTTTCAGTACACTATCTATTAAATTGTTAAGTAGGAAGATATGGTCCGTTGTTCTGCATGCTTTTCTGAAACCAGCTTGTTCTCTGACAATACTATTGTTATTTTCTAAATATTCAGAATTCTATGGTTCAGTATTTGACAAAAAAGTTTTTCCAATAGTGTTTGTCAACGTTATTCCTCTGTATTTTCTGGGTTGTATATGCATCCGTTTTTATAGATTGGGACATTCACTCCTACTTTCCAGTCACAGGGATATATACCCGTTCTAATACTAAATTGAAAATATTCCGCATTATCTCTATAACATTAGATGAAACTGATTTGATCATTTCGTTTGTGATTCCATCTTTCCAGGCGATTTGTATTTTTCAGCTTTTTGATTGTTTTTGTAATTCCTCTGTTGTAATTTGCTATCTAGCAGTGGGTTATTAGATACTTTTAATTTATTAAACCTGATTTGTACTTGCTTTTTGTGGTCTGGATCTATTTGCGGTTCTTTACCAATAAGTGTTTTTAAGTGTTCAGTCCATTTACTGCTACTAATATGATTATGATGTTTTAATCCATCATCTTCGCTTTCTTTAATTTTTGTAAAGTTTTCCACAATATACTCGGATCTTCGTCAATGGCATCATGTAGCTGTGATACTAGTGAATTTTTGAAGATTTTCTTTTTTTTTTATTAAAGTATTATATTGTTTTTCTTTTCATAAAGTATTTTTCTCGAAGTCAGGTTTAACGGAGTTCTATTTATTGCATTTAGTAGAGACTTGACTTCTTTTCTTGTACTGTTACATTCCGAATCAAACCATTTTTTATTGTGTTTAATTCTTCTTACCGGTTTTGACTTTCTGGTCTTCAAGCTTAATTGTGCTACTTTGAGAAAGATATCAGACAGCTGTCTGGAATATTCATTTACGACGTTTGAGGAATCAGGCTGCTTTGTACTTTGTTTTATTTGTTTTAATACTGTATTTGTTTCAGTTTTTTATTTGTGTTATGTGTGATTGTATGCTGGTAGTAGAAGTGCCTTTCAAATTGTCCCTTTGGAATTTGTATCCCATACAAAATGTGTTTGTTGTGGTGAATCTTTAGTAATATACTCTGCCTGTGTGTCCTTTACTATTTTGATAGACCTCTGCAAACGTGTTTTGTCTATATCTGGTATATCTATATCTAAATCTAGTGTGCAATGATCAGAGTATTCCATTAAATCTCTAACTTTCATATGCTTCACCTCTTTCATAAATGATTTTGAACAATGAAATAATCCACAACACTACAACCTTGAGTTGAAAGCATGTAAATCTACCCTGTAAATCTCCTAATGTTCGGCCATTTATATATATTAATTGATTGTCGGTACAAATATTAGTTAAAAGTCTACCATATTTGTGTACAATTCTATCCATTGAGCACCTTTGATAGCATTGGTCATATTCATTTTCTTCAGGTAAAATTGTAGTAACTTGGTTCTGGATCTATTCTATAAAGTCAGTCAGTCTTCCTGATCGCGCATTTAGATCTCCGCACAGTATTATCTGACCTCTTTCAGACAAACTTTCTAGTCTTGTTCTTAAATTTTCCCATATTTTCTGTGTATGAACTTTTCCAAAAGAAGAAAATTCGGGTGGAATATATGCACATCCTATAAAAATATTCTTGTTTGATGATCTTAATGAGTTTTCCTGTATCATTTGCATCCACACAATATCTGAACTATTTTGCGGTAACAATTTATACTTTTTTCGATAATCTTCCTTAATGAAAACTGAAATACCTCCTGAAGCACTGACAGATCTATTTCTTTTGGTCTGCATGTAGTGCACTGACATATATCCTGGTAGAGTTACATCTTCTACAGATTTTTATCTAAATGTGTTTCTTGTAAAATTATTACATCGTATAATATCAACATGTCTTTTATGTGTACGTCATTTAGTTTGTTTACATTAATTCCATCAACTTTTCCATAGATACTTCTAATATTCCACGATAATATTCTCATGTTTTACTCATTTGTTAAATATCATTGTGAACACAGAGATCTTTTCAATGTGGTAAACAAACCATGTGCATATCATTTTAATGAATTGTGGTTGTTTCTTTTCCGTTATAATATCTCTAAATATAGAAATGTTTTCCATTCTTATCATTGTTTAACTGTCTACTATACCAAAACAACACGGCAACAAATTACATAATCATTAAAATTTACATAATCAAGAGATTAATTTTACGTTAAGAGTGTATTCATATTTTAACTATTAATTAAAAAAACTTGACAAATCTATCCATTGTATCCGAAAAAACAAAATTAGATATATTAAATGATATCATGTGTTCAAAAGACTTTAACTGGGACAGACTTTCTTTGGGTTAATACCACTGCACCAGACTGGTGTTTGTGTGTGTGTGTGTGTGCGTGCGTGCGTGCGCGCGCGCGCGTGTGTGTGTGTGTGGTGTGTGTGTGTGTGTGTGTGTGGTGTGTGTAACCTACATACTTTCTATATTTCACAATCTCTTGGACTTGTTTATTCTATACAAGTAAGTAGATCTATTTACGCCATCGAAAGTGTACAGGGCTAAGTACCTTTGATCAACAATTGAAATCAAAGATTTTTTTTTTAATGACGTAGTGTCATCTGGCATCACATTGTTGTTATTTGTATCTGGTACTCAAGTAGTGTGTGTATGTGTGTGTGTGTGTTTGAACGCGTGTGCGTGCATGTTGCGTGCGCGTTTGTGTATGTGAGTGCGCATGTGCGCGTGTATATATATGTGTACGTGAGTGTGGGTAAGTTGTCTATGTGTAAGTGTGTGTATCATGAGGTAAGGTGCATGTATGTGTATTGGAAGGGGGAAGGGGGGGGGGGAGTTGCCTCTATCTGCATGTTTCCTATTATTTGTATATATGTACGTGATAGATGTATATGTTATCTTAATATCTGTATGTACCAGTCTTTGATTACACCTTTCATTTTTGTATTTCTCCAGCCATGGTGTTGAATGGTCCCCAGTTTTGTTCCCGTCTATGCAGATGGTAGTAACCTTGTGTCTCCAGGTCAGTTCATCTTCCTCCTTTCTGTCGTCATGGTCGTACTTCCAGTCAGTGTTGTAGTGCCATCTATTGCTCGTCCAGTCCTTCACAACCACCTTCCCTGTCACCTTTCCATCCTTGTTGGTTCCTTTCTGTGACGTCTGTAGCCACTGTTGCCCCATCTTTCAGTCCACGGTCGTGATGTCTGTTATTCCATGTCTTCTGTCTCCATGCTGTGTGCGTCTTCTCCATTGCCGTCCGTTTCCGTCCCAAGCAGTGTATCTTTGATGTGTCGCATTTCTTGTCCCGTTCTGGTGAAATGGCTCATCATTCACATTTTCTTGAGTTCTGTATTTGTTCCGTTTGTATTGGCCTATCCAAATCTTTTTGTCATTTGCTGATTGTTGTTGGTCACAGTATCTGTCAGCATTGTTCGATTGCATTATTTGAACGTCATTTGGTCGTTTTTATTTCAGGTACTGTCTCTGTTGTCTTTCAGTCTGCCATCCAATTTCTCTTTTCTGTATTTCAAATTTCTTGCCGAATTTTGGTCGTGGTTTATGTTTTTTGACTGTCCAGCACCGTGCGTGTAGGTGTCGACCTATGCTGCCTGCCAGTATTCCACAGCCTCGTGCTGAGGGATGGGTGGTGTCCCGGAACAGGGCTCTGTTTTGGGGGTTCAGGGTGTGGTCGATGAAAGAGATATTGTCAAGGTGGAACAAATCACCATACACAAAAGCGTTGAATATTTTTCTTTTAGCTTCAAGTTCTTTTTCGGTTGTAGAAATGGTCTGGCTGATAACTATTTGTGTGTCTTTGAATTCCTCATTGATTTTTTTGACCACCTGTGTCATTTTCTGACTTGCTGTTTTTGCTGTTTCGTTCTTCAAGTTGTTCAAACCACAGTGAATTAGTATTACTTCAGGGGTCGACTTGATTTTTTCTATTTCTTTTTGACAGTCATTTATTGTGTATATATTTTTCTTCTTGATGGCAAGTCCGTATGAGCTTCCTAATCGCTCAGCGTCAATACCATCCAGTACAGAGTCATGTAACATCAGAACATATGGAAGACTGCCTGAAGTCATGTTTTCATTGACATTTTTATCATCGAATTCTTCTTCTTCAGTACTTGAGCTCAGAGTACCATCGTCATCTGTGACACAATTCATATCTTCTTGCTTGGTTTCGTGATCGCATATATCTAGTAGAGGGAGGCTGTTTTCTGGAAATGTCATCGGTATACTTTCCGACAAGGTAGTTATGGGGTTCTCGTTGTTCGCAATCTTTTTCGTGCTGTCTTGTTTTGATTTTTGTTTGATAGTTTTCTTTGAAGTTCTTTGTTTTCTTTTTTGACTGTCATTACTTTTCGGCGTTTTGTTTGCTGATGATTTGCGTAATTCTTTTTCACAGACTGCCGCATTGATGTTTTGAGGTTCTGAGTAGTACCATGGTCTGTATTGTTCTTTCAATTCATTGAATGATGAGTACATGTGCTCTGCTAGTGTGCTCACTGCCTTTTCTAGGTTACAGACCATTGCCTTAAGTTCTGTGACTTTGGCTTCTAAGATGATTTTGTCATCATTTGCGCATGACTTTTTTTCGATGAGTGACGTCATTTCTTGATTTGCGTCATTTGTCAAGTTTGCCTGTCTATCGATTTCCTCCAGTATTTGTTCAGACCCAAATTTTGCTTCGGCACAGATCTGGCATGTGTATATTCTTGTAGATCTGGCAAAAATACAGATCTGGTATTTAGGGAGTGAGGTACAGGCCCAATGGATCTTCCTGTTAACACTCACTGCACTTTAAGGTTTTTCCTTCAAATTGTCTGCTACATATGCATGTCTGTTTCATTTGCAGTCAGTACGTGTTTTCTGTCCGTTTCTTTCTGTGCTGTCGCATTCTTCATCAGCTCTGCATTCATCATCGTCATCTTCTTCTTTGTTTTGTCATTTTCATCTCTACTATAAACCATACCACTGGCGGACATCTAATCCCTGATTGTTCATTGCTTCAACTGCTTTTTTCTAAGCTGTCATAACTTTTGTGGGCTGCTCCCTGGTAGCCTAAAACTGATGTACTCGCCTCATTCCAAGTCGTGAAGATTCCAATCGTTCTCCCTTTAGTCACAGCGTAAAATTTCGTGTCACATCCTTTCTTTTTTCGTGACATTTCATGCACAATCACCACATTCACCAGATCTCTGTGTTCACTAGAAATCGCTTAACGTCTGGTAGTCGCCATCTTGACCGGATCTTGACACGACTGTGTGTGTGTGTGTGTGTGTGGTGTGTGTGTGTGTGTGTGTGTGTGTGTGTGTTGTGTGTGTGTGCGCATGAACTTGAAATATCTTCTGTTATTTGAGGAAAGTTGCATGCGTTTAAATAATTGAGTGCAAGCGCTTCGATTTGTTTCTTTTACAAGATTCAGCGCTATATAAATTCAATATATTATCATTATTATTATTACTAGTATTATTATTAAAATTGTGTGTGGTGACTGTAGAACGACTGTATCTACCATTGTGTGTGGCGACTGTACAACGACTGTATCTACCATTGTGTGTGGTGACTGTACAACGACTGTATCTACCATTGTGTGTGGTGACTGTACAACGACTGTATCTACCATTGTGTGTGGTGACTGTACAACGACTGTATCTAACATTGTGTGTGGTGACTGTACAACGACTGTATCTAACATTGTGTGTGGTGACTGTACAACGACTGTATCTACCATTGTGTGTGGTGACTGTAGAACGACCGTATCTACCATTGTGTGTGGTGACTGTAGAACGACCGTAACTAACATTGTGTGTGGTGCCCGAAGAACGACCGTAAAAAAACCCTTGTTTTGGGGTTTCCCGTAAAACGACCGAAAATCTAAAAAGGGGTGTGGTGACTGTAAAAGGGACCGAAACTAACATTGTGTGGGTTTGACTTTTGAACGACCGTATCTAAAAATGGGGTTTGGTAAAACCGTGAACGCCCGAATCAAAACATTGTGTGGTGACTGAGAACGACCCGTCCTCCCAAATTTGTGTTTTGGTGCCTGAGAACACCGTATCAACCTTGTGTGGGTGCCCTGTAAACAAACTGAATTTTAACATTGTTGTGGTGACTGTAGAACAAACTGTATCAAACCTTTTGTGTTTGGTACGTAAAAACGACTGAAATCTAACATTTTTGTGGGGGCCCTTTAGAACGAATGAAAACAAACTATGTGGTGGTGACTGAAGAACGTCTTTATCTAACATAGTGTGGGGTTTACGCGGGAAAGGAGTTGGGAAGTGGGGGCTGCAGCAGCATGGGGAAATGTGGGGAAACCAGGGCCCTGTGACCATCAAGCCACGCAGAAAAGAATTCTCCCGGGGCCATTTTCCTGTCTTCCCCTGTCTTTTTGTCTGCCTCCCCTCCAGTCCACTTGTCACTTTTTCTTTTTCTTTTGCATTTTCCAGTTGTCTACCTGCCTGTCAGCGGAAAAACTGTCTGTTATTTTGGTGCCCTCCCCTTCTGTCTTTTTTCTCCTGGGGGGGTTTTGTCTTTTCTGAAGCCCGTCTTCCTCACCCCGGGGGTGACATTTAAAAGCACTCCCAAGGGAAATGACTGCACCGATTTTTTCCTTTCCCAAACTATGGCAACGTCCCCCCCTTTTTAAAGGGTTTTTTTTTCCCCGTGCATTGGGTTTATGTTTTTTGGTTTATTTTTTGTATCCCCCAGGCAAAGGGGGTTTTTGCCTTAAATTGCAGAAATTTCAAAAAGGGAAAACTTAACAAAAAAATTTTAAACCCACTTTCCTAAAAAAATTTGAATAAAAACTCTTTCCTTTGCCAAAACCAACAGGTCCCAGGGGAAAAAGCAAACAGTTTCCCCTGCTAAAAAACAAAAATACTAGGTTTTTCCTGACTTTTTGTTAGAAATTAAAAGGGAAAAAGGGGAAAAAGGGGGGGTTGCCATAACCCAAAGGGGGGCCCTTTTGGCGAGTGAGGTGTTAGAGAATTCCTGGGGGCCAGCAAAATAAAGGAAGCACTATCTTCATTTAAACAATGTAAAAACCCCCCCCTTACCGTAAAGGGGGGCGGGTACCATTAAACAACGGGTTTTGAATTTGGGGAATTGGACTGAAACCAAAGGCTTTCAGAAAATTATCCATTCCAGTGGTCCCAAACTAAAATGATGCTTATTCTTATTTTTGGGAAAAAAACGAGGCTCTCACCCACTAAAAAGGCCTTTTCCGAATCCTTTTTTTTTCCTCAGGAAAGGTAAAAATTGCTAAATCTCTGGGTGTATCTCCATCACAATGGCCATTTTTAAAGAGGGGGTTTGAAGCGATCCTCGTTTGAGAAAACAAAAATTTAATTTGGGGCAGGGTTTTCAAAGGGGCCTCTAACTCTCCAGTTGCCACTCATAAATTGCCCAAAACCCAAAAAACCCTTTCAGGGGGCTCAAATGGCAAAAAAGGGGTGGAAACTCCATTTGTAAAGGTTTTGTTATTTGTCACAGAAGGGTAGTGTGTGGCGTGAAGGGTGTCTAAAAGCATTTTTCACAATCCCCAATGAAACTAACAAACAAACCCCCAACACTAATTTTAAAAGGGGGTTTTTTTTTTAAAACATAGTATTCCTTGTTTTTTCCCCCCAGTTTTCCCCAAATCATTTTTTTTTTCCAAATTTGCAACAATAACTTTTTCCAAACTTTAAATTTAAACCCAAACAAAATTTTTCAACCAATCTCATCATCCCGCATACAAAAATTCCCCCAATAAAAAGGGGAAAAAAATTCGAATGTTTTAAAATTTTTCCCCCCACTTTACCAACGAATCGACCACAATCCCAAACTGAAGATACTGTGTTCGACGTGTTCCACCCACACCCTTCACACGAAAATACCAAAAACGCCCCACGGCAGGAGAAAGGGATGATCCACCCCCCGAAGTCCAATGTTCCCCAGCCGGGACTGGGGGTTCGGGCCCCTGGAGAACTGCAATCTGCCCTCCCACAAAAATTTCTTTCCCAGTATATTTTTCCAACACGCATCCTCACACTGGATTCTTTCCCCCTTCCAGAAACTTTTTCCTTTATCCAAAACAAACATAGGGTTAAACCCTTTTTTTTTCCATTACTTTATGTCCCACCCCCTTTCCCCGGGGTTTTTTCCTGCAGTTTTTATTTTGCAACAGTTTTCCCTCTCTTTAGCATATTTTTTTTTTGGTTTAATTTTAACTTTCTTTGGGGAAAATTTTGTTTTTGTCTTCCCTTCTTTTTTTTAACCTTTCTTTTTTGGCATTTACATTTATATGCACCCCCATAAAAGGAAACAAAAATTCCTTTTTAAAACCTTTTTCAATTTTGATAAAAAGGGAGAAAATTAAATCTTTAACTTTATAATTAGGAATTGTTTTTTTTTTGTAGGTTTTTACTAAAACCCAAAAGGAAATATTATTTAAAGTGACAGCAGGGTCGGGCGGGCCATTTTGAAATTTTGGCATCTAATTTTCTTAAACTGTGTACAAGTGTTTTGGATAGAAAGGCCTTATCAACGGGGCTTTAAATTAAATGAAATTTGGGAGAAAAGATTAAGCGGGCACTCTTTTTATGACTCCAAACATTATTTTGAAAAAAATTTTCCTTTTTTCCCCGGGATTCTATTTTTTTTATGACTTTAAATTTAAAGCGAAAGGGGCCAAATGTGTTAACATGAAAACGAAACAAAAAAACCCCTATTACAATTTTGAAATTTTTTTGAGCTGAAAGGCAAAGGTAACGTTTTTTTTCGGGACAACGGGTTGAATGTCGACAGTTAATATCACAAAAAATGTATAGAAAAAGCTTTCAAATTTTATTTCGCCCCTTTGTCAAAATCATCAACATTTTTGGGAAAGGCCTAGTCGATTTTAAAAAGTTCCCAGCTCTTTGGTCCCTCCCCTCGTGGGCGCTGTCTATGCCCAAATTTTTTTGTTCATGCAAAATACTCAGTGTTTTAAATCTTTTTTTTTCCGGCCCTTGGGGGGCATACCCCAACTATGCTTTTTTTTTAAAAGGGTTCTTTATACAACCCTTTCAGCCCCGTTTCCCCGATCGCCGATACGGGCCGGATTTTGTTGATGTGAAAAAAACCGGGGTTGGTTTTAACTTTCCTTTGTTTTAAAAAACAACAACCAATGCCTGTTGCACTTCATTAGGACATTCTGCCCTCTCTTGGGTTTAAATTTCGCTTGATTTTTGGGGTACAAATTTTTAGAAGAGTTTTAAAACAAAAGGGACTTCCAAAGGGTAAATTTGGCTAAAATTTTCCCAAACGATTTTTTAAGGGGGAAAAAAGAGTTTTCCAAGGATGGGGTCATGTTTTTGGGGGAACAAGGGTTCCCCAAACGAAACAAAGGCCGCAAATCTGTTTTTAAATTTCAACCTTTAAGAGTGGGTTTTTGGGGTACAGATGCAATAAATATTAAATTTAAAACCTACTTTAAAAAACTAAGGGGATTCTGATACTTGGGAATTTTTTTTTATATGATTGAAAAACCAAAACTGCAAAAACTTTAAAATCACTAAAAAAAAAAGGTAAAGCGGGCCTTTGGGGTTTTGCCAGGGAAAACCCCCCCTTAAATTTTTTGGGGTGTCCCTTTTTAGTGGGCCCACATTTATTTAAAAAGGGGAAATACATTTTCTCACGTCATCTCAAGGCACCATTTTGGAAAAGGGGACAAGGGAAAAAACGGCTCTTTAAAGGTGCTAACCTCCCCCTACGGGGGGACTAAAATTTCCGGGTGGATTCCCTCCTGCTTGCTGTAAACTAAAACCTCTGCTGCCCACACCTGGAATAAGGCTACCCTCGCGCTTTTCCAGTACATTTCACTAGCTGTTTTTTTAAAAAAATCCCCTTTTGTTTCTTTTTCAGCAAAACCCATTTTTTTTTTACCACATTTTTTAAAACCAACCGGAGGTGCTTGGTTTAATTTTTTTAAAAAAAGTAAAAAACCAACAGATATAATTAAATTTAACACTTTAATTACGGGGTGACTTTCATCCCATGCAAATACAGAAAAAAACCCACATTCATGCATTGGCAACATATTTTTCAAAAACATTCCCCTTTCACACATTAAAAAACAGAAAGCAATAGCACTATTTGTTTTAAATTTCACCCATCCCGATCCTAAAAAACCCTTCCCCCACAGGGAGGGGGGGGAAATTTAATTTTCCA
This sequence comes from Rapana venosa, assembly GCA_028751875.1. NCBI lineage: Eukaryota > Metazoa > Mollusca > Gastropoda > Neogastropoda > Muricidae > Rapana > Rapana venosa. The sequence goes on from CM054155.1 coordinate 54,099,163, forward strand.
AACCTGCCTGGTTGATTTTTTTCGGTGGTTTTAAACTCAATGAAATGCACACAAAACACACACACACACAAAAAAAACCCCCGGTCACAGCCTTGCTCTTAAAACTAAATAATTTTTTTCTAGACACAATTACAGCCATGCAAAAAAGGGAAAAAAACCCCACTTTAATTTTCAGGGGAAATCCTAAAAATTTTAAAAAGAGGAATAAAAAACCTAAATTTTGTTTTTGAAAAAAAAATTTAACTCTGAAAATTAAAAAACCCCCCCAGAAAAAAATATTTGATGAATGAAAGACAATCGGACAAAAAAAGCAGGTTTTAGAGCGGGATTTTCCCCCAAACTGTCACTTTTTTTCACTTCATTACATGGTTATGTGTTTTTTTTTTTTCTTGCCAAGAGAAAAACGCCCTTTACTGTTTTTTTTGAAATTTTTTGAAAAGGCGTTGGCCCAAATTTTAAAAGAGTTTTTTCTGTGGCGAAGCTGTTGATCATGGGGTGAATGGAAACACATAAATGGTTATCAAAGATATCACTCAAAAAAGCAAATCATGCGTTAGGGATCGATGGGGTTCGTCAGGGTGAAAACTTCACGTTACTCTTTGTTTTTAAATTTTGAATGAAATGAGAACCTACATTAAAGGAAAAAAAAAAAAAACGGTTTTTTCAACAATGGAAAAGGGAAGCCGGGAACCAGGGTGAGAAAGAGAAAGGGATAATCTTTTGAAAAAATTTTTTTGTTTTTTGGTATGCAAAAGGGAAAAGGGAAATTTTTTGTGCCGAATCAAAAAAAGGGACCTGCAAAAAAAAACAATGAAATTTTAAAAACTTTTGGGTCAAAAAGGGGGAAACCAAATATAAGTGTAAAAAAAAAAAAAAGGGTTTTGGTTTTTTGCAAAAAGGAAAAATCAAGAAAAGGGGCCTTTTTTTAAACATTGGTCCCAAAAGAAATAAAGTGTTTTTTTTTTCATTGAATATTTTGGGGCCTTTAAAAATTTAAAAAAATTTTAAACTTTGCACAAAAAAAACTTATAGACCAAGCAGTCGAAAGAAATGTTTTTTTTTTCCCGGCTGAAAAAGGTAGTAGACTTTCTTTTCCCATTGAAAATAAAAATGAATTATTTAACAGAGTATTGTTCCAGTTTTGGTTTTAAAGGGATGTGAGGCCCGGGACACCATAAATTTGTTTTGTTTTTAGCTTCAAATAATTTTTAAAAACGGGAAAAAATCTTACCCAATAAAATGATTCATTGGAACGGGGAAAAATTTCCTTTGGGAAAATTTAACAGGTAAAGTAAAGGGTAAGGATGAATGGGGAATAGCCAAGTTTTAAGAAATTCGCCGCAACCCTGACGACCTGGGTTCTTTCCCCCTTTTAAAGGGGGTTTTTTTTCCCCCTTGGAGTAAAAACAGTGCAACTCCACCTCCCCAAAGTCTTTGGGATGAAACTTTAAACCGAGGCCCCGTGGTCAAAACGCCCAGCAGAAAAATTTGCGCCCCAATTTTTAAATCCTTTTCCGAAATTTCGTAAAATTACCATTGGGGAGGGTGGGACAGTTGACAAAATTTTTTCAAAACCTAAACCACGGGCCCTGGATGTAAAACCCATAATGCTTATTCCTTTAAATCCCGATATAAAGAAAAAAAAAAAAAAATAAAATAAAATAAAAAATCCCTTTGCTATCGGTTTTTAAGCTTGGGGATATCAAATGAGCCTAAGTTTTCAAATATTGTTTTAAAAAACTGCTAAAAATTGAAATGTAAATTTCGTTAATGCCCAAAAAAACTCCTTATTTAAAAACAAGGGGGGATATTAAAAAAAAATGGGGTTTTAAAGTGCTTTTGGGCCCAGAATCAGTTTTTTTTTTCCATTCACCTAAAAAGGTTTTAAAGCAAAGTTATAGGGAGGTTAAAAAAGATAAAGCTTTGTAAGAAGGGTTTTTTCTAATTAGAAACAATGACATCTTTTTTAAATCATAGACTTTTTTTAAAGATGTTTCTGCTTTGAAAAATTATCTGCCCGTTTTCTTTTTTCGAAATTTAATCATTAACTTGTTTTCTTTTCAAGCCTTAAATCACAAATTTCCCCAACCCAAAATAGGAAAAATAAAAGGGTTCCCAACCCGGAGAGCCTGGATAAATGGGGTGAAAACGGCTGGGGTTAGATTCCATTATATGTTCAAATGTCATTTCTTTGTGCAGTTAAAGAAAAAAATTTTTATCCCAAGATATTTTAAAAAAAACACCAAAATTTTTATAAGTTCCTTTAATTTGTTTTTGGGGGAAAACAAATAAACCCTTTCCCAAAATTCAAAGTTATAAAATTTTTCCCAAAGAAAAAGGGAAAACCTATTGATTTGGGGCTCTTTTGGGGAAAAAACTATGCTTTTTTGGGTTACTTCTGGGGATAATTTCTTTTCCTTTAGGGGATAAACTTTTTAGGGCCAGGCCCATTGTGGGGGGAGCCTATTTTGCACGGCACATGTGGGCGCGCCTTTTTATGGCATGGGCCCCGCGGTATCTGTGTACGGGTTGTGTTTTTGTACCCAGGAGACCCCAACTCTATTGATAAAAGCTCCCTTAGAATTTTTTGTATTTTCTTTTTAATTTTTTGCCGGCGTGTGTTTAAAATCCTTCCTGGGGTCGTGGGTGCACTTTTGGTGGGGGGGGGGGGTGAGCGGGAGGGGGCTTTTTTTTTTTACCAGCAGGTTTTGTAGTGTGTTTGGGTGGATCCCTTTCCTTGCACCTGTTTGTGTGAGAGGGGGAGAGAGAAAGAGAAAAAGGGGAGAGGAGAGAGAGAAAAGAGAGAAAGAGAGAGGTATGCATTTGGGTTTTAACTGGTTTTTAAATCAGGCATCATATAAATTTGCGGTGCCTTTCCTTATTTAAATGCCTTTTGTTTTTTCATGCCTTTATTTTTTTTCCTTTTTCCTTTCTGTTTTTCAAATTTTGGGCTGGGGTTTGGGGTTGTATTTTTTTTTCCAACACCCACACCCAAATTGGGGTTTGCTGGTTTTTCAAGCCTTTTTGGGGTTTTTTCTTAAAATAAACCTCAAATTTTTGGGAAAATTTTGTTTGTTTTTTATGTGCTGTCATAAAAAAATTTTTAAAAATTTTTCTGTCACGAAAACTGCCAAACTTGTGTAAAATTCTCAAAAACACCCCTCGCCCCCTTTTCCTTAACTTTTTTTTTCCAAAAATTTTTTCCATTGTTTGTGTGTTTTTTTTTAATTTGTTTTATATTTTTGGGAGGGGCAACCCTTGGGGAAATTTAATTTGGGGGGTTTTTGGATGGTTCTTGTTTTTGTTTCAGTTTTTTTCCCCCTTTTTTGGTGGAGTTCTTTATAGAAGAGGAATCCGACAAGGCTTTTTCTTTTTGCGGGCCCCCGTAACATAAACTGTCTGATTCTGTTATTGTGGGACACAGCCCAAACCCACACTTCCATGCCCCTTTTCTTTGGCACACCATTTTTTGTTGTTTTTTTTTTTCACAGGTTTATTAAACCTGCTAGAGGGGGTAGTATACAAAAACAATTTCCCCCAAAAAAAGTCGGCACATGCATTCATCCCCAAAAAGAAAGTCCTTTCGAAGGCTTTTTTGGTATCCAAAACTGTGGGCCTAAAACCCTTTGGGTTTTTTTTAACACAAACATCCAACACCCTAGAAAACTACAACCAAAAGCAAAACTTAAGCCACTTTTCTGAATGCTATCCACCCCTTTACACCTCCCCATGGAAAAGGAGGGAAAAATTTAAAAACGGGGGAAAATGAAAATTCCAGAAAGAGGGGCAAAAGTCCCTGAGCAAACTGTGCACAAAAGGCCTAATTTCAAAAGCAAAGGAATGAAAAAGGGAATTTCCCTAGCCCGGGGCCCTTGTGTATGGCCTTTTGGGCCCACTTCTAGCGGGGCCCGTTGACTAAAATCCCTTGGAGATGTTTTTTTATTCTTTTTCCCATTTTGGGGGGCAACAGCTTCTTGAATCAAAAATTTTTTGGGAAATTTTTATAATCACAAAAAAACTCGATTAAAATATTTAAAAATTTTATAAAAGAAAAAAAATGCTGAAAAGTGCAAAAAGACGGGGTTGTAAACTTTACATTTTTAAAATTAAATAGGAAAAAAAAAGGGGCCCCTTCAGCGGCGGGGGGCTCCCTTCGGGGCCGGAGGGGGAAAGGGGGAGCACCAACTAAACAGACTGTTTCCCTGACCTATTTCCCTTGCCAAGAAGGGAGAAGACCCAAAATGTTGAATTTCCAACAAACACCCTTTTAACCCAAAAAAAAACATAATTTTTTAACATCAGATTAAATCCCACATTTTCAGAAAAAAACCCTTTTTAACCCTCAAAAATTTTCCCAAAAAAATTTTTTTAAAAAAAACCACCCCAATTTTAACCATTGAATCCTTTCCAGCACAGGCCCCCTGCGCGCCGTAAAAAAAAATTTACAAAAACTTGATAAATTTCCACCCCCCTTTAACTACCCCCTCAATAAATAGTTCCTAAAAATAAATACCCGTTTTTTCTTCCATACAGTTGGAGCAAAAATAAATAAGAGGGTCGGGTTTGAAAAAATTCCATGCATCTGACAAATACAAGAAACAAAGGTTCCTAGGCATTTTCCGAAATCAAAAAAGGGAGACTTGCAGCCTTTTTTTACCATGCAAAATTCAGGTCAAAGAAGAAAAACATTTGCCACAGGGGCCCCTGGGGAAAACGGGTCCCCCCTCACAATGCAAAGCTTTAAAAAAAAACCAAATTTCCCGGGAATGACCCGGGGCCCTGTGATCTAGGTAACTTCAAATTGTGGGGCCCGGGTGTATTTTTTTTGGGTCATTAAACACCCCAAAATTTCAGCGTCCTCATTTTTTCATAAAATTACCCCATTCCCTGAAAATAAACCTTAAAAAATGCGCTTAGAATTTAATACTCCAACTTTAAGCATGCCCTTTTGGGCTTGAATGCCCCCCTTAAACCCGGACCATCCCAAAATAACATTTCACATCATTGGGCATTGGGGGCAAAAATGGTTGATAAAAATTTTGGCCAGGGGGGGCGGTGAGAAGGCCCTTTTCCCTAGGCAAAACAAGGGGAAAAGGAATGCTCAGATACAAAAATTTTTCCAAATTTTGCCTTGACCAAATACTCTCCCCCGTGTCAAAAACCAAAGGAAGCCCAAAAGTGCTCACCAGGCTTTCACATGATCTTCTCAAATCACACATGTTGGTTTGCTTAAAAAGGGGAGGGAACCCCCTGGGTTTTTGACTTTTTGGTTGGGGGATAACAAAGCATCTCTTCTGGGGTGTTAAATGTCCCGGATATTAGGCCCCCAAACATTTACTGCAAATCTTTTAAAGATCCTTTTTTGTATGCCCACTGGAAAACCATTTAAAAACTTTTTGAGAAAAACATGCTTTTCCCTTTTTATACGAGTAAAAAATGTTTCAGTTGGTCACTAAGAAAAAGGGTTTTTAAAGGGAAAAAGGGTTTGGTTTTAAAATCAATTTTTTGTTGGGGGCTGGGGTTTTCCCACAAAAGGGAAATTTCCCATCCTGGGTTGGGAAACCCTTAAAAGGTTGGGGAGGGCGTTTGAAAAATGAACCACCTACAGATGGTTTTTTAGACTGTTTAAAAAAGTATTTTAGTTAACACGAAAAAAATCTGAGATTTAAAAGTTTAGGGGGGACAGGCCCGCATGGCCCTATTGGTTTGGGAACATGCCCAAAAAACCGGGTTGGCATGCCCTTTTAAATTAATTTAAATTCCCAAAGAAAAAGTTTTTTGTTCGGCATTCTAGAAGACAAATCCACACCCACCGCCCACTGACACCCAGACAGCTGATGGGCCCAAACCCTTGGCCTTCAGTGACAGGGGAATTCCGTGTTTAAAAACTGTTTCTGGGTTTCTTTGACTAAGACAAAAGTGGGGGGGCCCCCCGCGCCTTTTTTTGGGAAAAACTTTTTTTACAGACCAACCAAAACATGCTAAAAAAATAAAACAGGTAGGGTACAAAGGACATTTTACATTTTTTTAAATTTTTTTGCTCGTCAAACATTTTTTAACAACCTTTGGTTTGTCAAATTTTATGAAATGTGGGGGACAAATGGGCCCGGGGTTTAAAAGGGGGGTGAAAGGTTTTACAGTCACCTGTCAGCTAAAAAACTAGGTTACAGGGGCCAAAGGGACTTTCCCCGTTCTGGGAAACAAAAGCTCAACAAACATTCAGGGTTTTAAAACCCCTTTCCCCCCTTGTCTTTCTCTTTTTTATTTTTCTTCTGGTGGGAAAGAAAAACTCTTCCACCTCAAAACCCCCCCCCCCCAGAAAGCCCTATTTAAATTCACAGTTTTTTTCCACTTTTTTTCAAAAACAAAATCTGGGAAAGACGTTTAAAGGGGCACATGCGAAAATTTAAATTGTCACTTTCCCCAAAAACACATGCCAAAGACTTGCACGGGGCGGGGCAGCCTGGTGGTTACAGTGATCTATTCGGGGATCGCTGACCAAATCGTTTATCGTTTTAAGAGGACTTTTCCCCCTGGGGTTAAAAAAAAAGTGCTGACTGCACTCTCCCCCAAAAGTCCTCGATGGGCCTTTTAAACTGAGGCCCCCGGGGGCAAACGCATGGGGAAAAATCTTGCGCACACGTTTAAAAACCTTCCCCTTTTTTGGAAAAAGTAGACCAATTTCGTGCTAGGGGAACCCGGGTGACCAAAATTAACCAAATACATGCACACGGGAAACTGGAGAAAAAACACATGAAAGGGTTTTTTTCCCCGCCTCCAAAAAAAAGAGAAACAAAATAAAATACCTTTTAAAGATTAAAGCCCTTTTGTAATTTTTCCCTACAGATCAGGAGGGGTCCCCCCATGGGGTAAAAGGGTTTCCTTCTTCTGTGCACAGGACTAGGGTTTTTAAAAGTTTTGGGACTAAAAACACAGTGGAAAAGCGTGTATATTTTTTTCCTTAAACCAATTTATTTCGTCTAATTTTTGTGTTTTCCCCCTGTTTTTTTTCTTTCCCATTAAAAGAAATGTCTTTGTTTTGGGTTTTTTTGTTTTGGGATTTTTTTTTAATCACACGATTTTGCCCTCAAACCCTGTTTGTTTTTTTTTTTAAAGACGGCACTTGGGTAAAAATTTTTACAGGGAAAGACACGAAAAGTTTGCCCATCAGTGACACAAAAGCTTAAGGGGGGGGGTTAAGGCAAAGACAAAATGGTCAGGTTTGACATTTCGTCCATCAGTGACAAACATTAGGGGAGGTGGGTTACAGGGAAAAACACTGGTCTTGTGTTGGGCAGTTTCGTCCAACATGACAAAAAACTTTTTTGGGGGGGTGGGTTTTCAGTGAAGAACAGGCCCTTTAATGCACAAATGTGGGGCTCATTACACTTGTCAAAGGCCCCTTTTGTGCAGAATTTTTGCTTGTGCCCTTAAAAATCCTTATCAAAATATTTAAAAGAAAAAAAAAAAAATGCATGCAAAAATCTTGGGAGTTTTTCCCCTTCTAAAAAGTCAACAAAAAAACAAGATGCACAAAGGGTGAGGTGTCCCCCCTAGGCAGTGGGCTTTTTCTGCCCGATTTGAAAGGCCCAACTGGATTGGTGTTTTTTTTCAGACTTTGGGGGTTTTTTTTGCAGATGGTGTAACTGCTCTTTTTGTCTTTTAGCTGCTTAACCATAAAACCCCTAACCCCAATAAAAAACATTTTGTCACACTTTTTAAAAAAAAAACCCGTTTTTTATTTTTTAATTTGTGGGGTGTGTGTGGGTGTGGGTTTTGGTGTGTGTGTGGTTTTGTGTGTGTGTGTTGGGTGTTTGTTTGGGGTTTTAAATTGTTTTGTTGTGTGGGTAGGGTGTGGGTTGTGTGTGTGTGTTGAGTTAAGTGTGTGTGGGTTTAAATTTTTGGGTGTGTTTTGTATGTGTTTGTGTGTGGGGTGTGTGTGTGTGTGTTTTTGTTTTGTGTGTGGGTGTGTTGTGTGGGCGTGTGTGGGGTGCTGCCCTGCGTTGTGGTGTGGTGTGTGGGTGTGTGTCATTCCCGGGGTGTGTGGGGGTGGTCGTGCGTGGGGGGGTTTTTTTTGGGGGTTGTGTGTGGGTGTGTGGTGTGTTTTGGTTTTGTGTGTTTGTGTGGACTTTTCTCCCATACCCGGAATCACAAAAAAAGGAAACTGCAGCAGCGCCAAAGCCTTTTGCCCCTTGGGCCGGGAGGGATTTTTCCCTTTTAGGGGGAAAATGTCAGGTAACTCCACGCCACCTCCGAACTCCCATGAAATGTGGTAAAAGGGGGAAATGTTTCTTTTGTGCCCGTTTCACACCACTGTCTTTTCCCTTTTTTATCACACCAAACTTTGCTTTTTCCCCTTTACACAACCCGCTTTGGCTTGTCTCTGATCCAAAAAAGCTTTGCGTGTCTCAGGACCTAAAAGCAGCTCCCTACTTTTCCAAGGGTTGGGGAAAATTTTGGGGTTACCATTTAAGAAAACACATGTCATGGGGGGGGGTTGTTGACCCCCCCCACCATAAGCATCGGGAACATGAACGAATTCACCAAAGACCCCATGTTCCTGGGGGAAACATCTCAAAAAAACCCTCCACTTTAAAACAAAGCTCAAAAAAACGAAACCAAACCAGCTTCCATCAAGGGAAAAAAAGAAAGCATAGAACAACAGTAAAACCCCACTGAGTGAACACAAATCCAATCTACAGAGCCTCGCCATGGGGCACCCTCCTGAAGGGGAAAGAGTTTCCCGGAATTTGTTTGCCCTCAAAGTAAAAAGCTCCATTGGGTTTTTTTACAGGGATTGCCCCTGACCAAATTTTGAATATCCCCAATTTCAGGGCAAGGGGCCCAAAAGACACCCGTCCCAAAAAAGTTGGGGGTGCCCTACATTTTCACGAGGGTGAAACAGAGATGTACGTTCGGGGTTGGCCATTTTTCAAGAGGGACTTAAAAGGGCCGAACACGACAAAACAACAGGGAGCAACAACCCTTTAACAATCAGCCTGGAGACAGACTTGCGGAAAAAATTTTTTTCCAAAATTTAAGTACATTTACTCCCGCAACATGAACAAAGAAATATAAAAAGGCTGCAAACCACAGACGGTTTCCCGCATCAACCCTTTATCTGCCCCTCCCAAAGGGGCTGTCAATTTCCCCTTCGGCTGGCCCCTACCCTGACCGGGACCAAAAAAAACATGTAGAGGGGGAAAAAACATAGTCCTTTCCCAAACGGGAAAATGCCCGCACATTGGGCTAAAATATCCATTGTTGCTTATTTTTTTTCTTTAATTTTTTTCATTCTAAATCTGCTCTTATTGCCATCCTCATCCCATCCTTTTCTGAAAAACATAAATTTCTCTAACATATCCCCTTTCCCCTTCTCCTCCTCTTTACATTATCATCATCAACATCCTTTTCCTCCTCCCTTTTTCAATCCCTCAAAAACTTTAACATCTAACTATGAACATTGTCCTAAACAACATCACCCTGAGTTTTAAAGAAACCATGGGTTTTTTTGAAATGGGGAAAAAAACACTGCATTTTTAGCTGAACTGAGGGTTTTTGGTTGCTTTTCCCGTATCATTTGATATTGAGGGAGAAAATGCTGCAAACAGTTGACACTAAAGGGGGGAAAAACACTGCATTTTATTTGATATTGAAGCATCAACAGTACCTTTGACTTTCTTGTGATTCATGTTTGGTTTTTGGGTCTTGGATTAACCTAATCCCGTTTTTACAACCCCTTTTGCACAAATTTAAAATAGTCAAACAAAGTGGATACAAAATGCGCACATCCAACAAAAATTATACTTACTCAAAAGAAAACAAAAAAAGCATCCCCCTCTCGAAATGTTGCAAATTTTCCCCCCCCAGCCAAAACACATGTGGGGGCACAAAAAAACCCCAAACTTCCCTTAAAACTCAAAACCTATTTAAAACTAAATCAGCTTCACCTACAGAATAAATTAAAAAATTTTCAGCTTTTTATTTTAACTTCAGAAAAAACATTTTCCCTCAAAAAGTAAAAAAATATTTTTTCACAAAAAATGCTAAACAGAAAACAAAAAAAACTTTAAAGTCAATCTTTCCCTTCACCCATGGAGGGAAATATATAGTATGTCCAAACCCTTTCCCCGGGGGTTTTTTTAACCCAACTGTCTACTCTGATTTAAACTAGACCTTCCTTCAAAGAACCCCAATTTCCTGCTTTTGGAAAAACTCCATAACCCAAAATTAAACCAAAGCAAGGGGCAAACTTCAAAAGTTTAAATTTTAGCCAAAGCAACTTTTAACATTTTAGGGGAAAAACTCAAATAAAATTCATTTAATTTGAAAAGGGAAAAAATAAAAAAAATAATAATTTAAAAATTTTAAAAATAAAAAATAATTAAAGTATGGAATTTATATAAACGCTGAATCTTGTTTAAAACAACCCCAAACAAAAACGCTCAATTTTATTTCTACCAAATTTAAATCATGGGGAATTTCCCCTCCGTGAAATTCGGGGTGCCTCCCCCGGGGAAGCGGGGGAAAGCGTCGCCACTTTTCGCTGCGGCCACCCTTTCACAAAACCCCCCTTTTTTTTTTTTAGCTGTATTTGTTTTTCCCCCTCAAGTGGCTTTTTTTCCCAAAAATTTGCCAGGGGGCAACTCCTTGTTAAAAAAAACCCTAAATTCAAAACCAGTGCCTTGTGATTGCTTTTAAAGTTTCCATGTTGAAATTGGGAAGGAAAAAACGTTGCATTCAAATTTAGCTTTGTGATTGCTTTTTGTATCCATGTTGATACTGAGGGGGAAAAGGGAAAGCCGGATTCAGTTTAAAATTTTAAAGGGAAAAAAAAATACTGCATTTAAAATAGTGCTTTTTTGATTGCTTTTTTTTATTGATTTTGAAAAATCAATAAAAAAAAATATCTACACTTTTTCATCAGTACGAAAAAAGCATCCCACCATATCAAAAACAGAAGAACAACTTATATTTTGTCATCAAAAAAACAGAAAAAAAAAAAACCCTTTTTACCCTGCATTACTAAAGAAAAAATTTTCCACACCAAAAATTGGGATTTTTTCGTATTAAAATTTTCAAAAAATGTTATTGGGAGTTTCCCGATACAATTTCCATTGACACCTTTTTTTAAAATCTCCGCACAGACGCACCCACCCCCCAAAACAACCCAGTATAAACCCCTCTCACTCATGAAAACACCACTTTTATGGGACTGGGGAGTACAATAAATAAAGCCTTTTAAAACCCGTTAGAAATTTGTTCTCCTGCTACTTATTAAAATGCCAAAACCCCTTTTACTCAAACGCGATTTGAAAACCCACAACGAGAACACCAAAGTAAATCAAATTCATCAACAATCCGGGAAAAACAAGATTCCCCCATCCGCAGAAAAATGACCGAACAGCATACAAAAAATTTCCCTAATGAACAGATCTTAAACTGTACCTGAGAGCACCCAAAAGGGGAAAATCGGTCATCCCAAAAAAGAAGGGCCAACCCAAAGACGGATCCAACCCAAAAAGACCCTTGAAAGCCATCAAAGAAAGGAGAGAGAACAAGAAAGACTTTTTGCAATAAAGTCTCCCGGGGAAAAGAAAGGCATGAAGAGTTGTACAGAGAGGGAAACAGGAAAGTGGGCCCCAAAAAATCGGGCCACCCCCGTGACAAGAGAGAACCCAAGGGCCAGCTGGCAGCTGAGGCAGAAAAGGCACGGGCCCCAAAAAGGCAAGGGGGAAATCTACAAGATCACCCAAAAACAATGCAAAAAAAAATTTTTAAAAGGATGCTGAGGGACTAATCAGGGGCAGAACCCAAAGGGGAAAATGTTGACAAAAGAGAAAGAGCAAAAAGAAATATGGGGTGAACAAATTCCCGAAGTTTTTCAACCGACCACCACCCCCGAAAGAACAAACCGACATCCCCAAAAAACAAAAAAACTTAGACATTTATTTTCAACCCCCCCAACAAAGGAAAAGATATGGGGGGTTCCATCCCAAAAACCCCCAAGAAAAAGGGAAGTCACCAGGGAGGGCAAACCCTTGGGGCCGAAATGTTCAAGGCCAAATTTTGAAAATAGCGCTGACATACTGCCCCCACCGTTTACAAAATGCAAAGGAAGAACGAGAAAGTCCCCGATGATTGGAAACCCAAAGGGGGGTGTCAAAATCCCCAAGAAAGGAACCCTGATCGACTGCAACAACTCTTTTGGGCGTGGTGAGCAAAAATACGGCCAAAGGGCCCTCCCTCAAAAAATAAACAAACGCTGTGGACGATGCACAGAGGAAGGCACAAGCCGGTTTTAGGAAGCAAAGAGGGTATAAAACCAGAATTTTTACACCCCCCAGAAACATCATTCCCAACAGTGGGAACCAAAAGTGGGAAAGACAACTGATGTAATTTTGTGGGCTTCAAAAAGGCAATTTTACAGCATACACAAGCCCGCCTTTGGAATTCCCTTTGAGACATGGCATTCCCTTGAACGGGGAAAAAAAAACCTTATCAAAACTTTTTCGGGCACCCTTTAGAGCCTGTGGGCCAAAGCAAAAACGTCTTCGAAGCCCAAAAAAATGGGGGAAAACCAAGGATGTTTGAAAGTCAGCATTCCCCTTTAATCTTGGGTATTGATTGTGGAAAGAGGGAAAAACGGGAAAAAGGGAAAACCCCCAAAAGGGGTTCCCCTGGAGCCTTTCCAACACAAAAACACCTTTACTTTTCGGGTGACCTTCGGGTGCTGGCCCCCCCCACACCAACCCAAACCCCGGGAAACCCCGCAGACCCCCCAAACAATTTGTACAGCAAGTGGGGGGGTTTTGTATTAAATACCAAAAAATAGAGACAAAAGTCGCTCAATGGGGAACACACCAACCCCTTTGAAAGTGAATGGAACCTTTACCTGCGCCAGACAGACAAGTTCCATACCTTGGGGAGCAGCATCAAAAAACCCGAGGGGGGGCACAAAAAAAGACATCCACAACAGCGGGGGAAGGCCAGGAGTTGGGGTTTTGGGGGAGAACAATACGGGGAACCCAAATCATACAGCCCAACACCAAGCCGAAGCTAAAACCCGAGCTTTTGGGTTTTATCCCACGCTTTCCGAAAGCTGGGTCTGGAGGATGACGGGAAGGGATCCCTTTAACCCAACTTCGATTTCCTTTCCCCAAACCCAAAGTCTCCGAAGATTTCTCCGGAAACTTTTGGCCAAGAAAACTCCAAAAGAAGACCTACAACGGGGAAAGCTGGCAAGAAAAAAACATTGGGGGAAACCAAACACAACCAAAAAACGGTGGGGAAATGGTTTGGGGACAGACCCCGAAAAACCCACAGTAAACCCCAAGAACAGCATTTCACTGGCCCCCCAAAAGAAGGAAAAGAAAGGGGACCAAAAACCAAAGTGGAGGAGAGCTTAAAAAGGGGATGAAGGCCATGCGCAAATCTTGGGTAACAGTACTAATTGGCCCCGGAAAAAACCGGAGTGGGTGCGGTTTTTTGCTGCCCTACCACCACTGGGTTTTAATGGCTAAAATGATGAAAGCCCCGAAAACCCAAAACAAAATGAGGGTGATCTTATGCTATTTGGGAAAAAAAAAAAATCTTTTCTGTTTTTGGAAATACACTTTTGGAAAAAACGCGCCAAGTGTATTGTCATTAATTTTTTATTTGGGGGAAATTCCGTTTGAGGTTTTTGCAGGAAAAAAATCAATTTAATTTTAAAAAAAAATATTCACATCCTACACTTTGACCCCAAACAATACAAATTCCCTGCTCCAAAAAAGGTTTTTCCCGTATATTTTGACACTCCCCCTAAATTTGACCAGTTTTTCCCTTTGTTTAAAAATAACATTTCATAGGCGGTTTTTCTGAATATTCTAAAGGCTGGTAATTTAAACCCGATTTAAACCCGTTTTCCCTCCTTTACATGCATTTTATGGATAAACAGATATTTTCTGCTTTCCCCCCTAGACTAAATTTTTTTGATGCATGCAAGGTACTATAAAAAGTCTTTTTTACAGCAAATGAAAGAAAATTTTTTTAAACCCTTTCCCCTTCGCACTATCCCCAAATTTCAAATGCGTACTTCAGTATGTTTCAATTTTGTTTCAAACATCTTCCAAAAAACCAAAGATCTTCTCATTTAAATTTTTTTTCATTTAAATTTCCCGCTTTACTTCCCCCCTTTTTTTTTTGTTTCAAACCCTAAAAAAAACCTTTTTATGCCAGTTTCGTTGTGAAACTCACCCCTAAATATTTAAATGAATAGTGACCTGAATTTTCCCTTTATTCCCCCTACATCCCACCTTCTCAAAACCTAAATACCCCCCTTTTTAAACACCATAGCATTAGTCCCTTTTCAAGGTTAAGAGCCAAACACAATCAAATTTTCCTCTTTTTTGATTGTTTAATTGATTTCGGAATTTCCAATACAGTATTATACATAGAAAAAATGGGCAACCGCAAAAAACAACAAACAAATTTTTTAAAACCAGGGGGGGGGGGGGGGGGCCCCCAAAATTAGTTGGGGTACCATGTTTTTTTTTGTTGGGCAAACAAGACCATTTTGTTTATGAATAAATTTGAACAAGAGAGGGAAAAAACAGACAACCCTGGGCTCAACCCCCCTGACAATTTAAAATAATTCGAATAAAAATTTTTAGCATTCCAAAACAGAAAACAATTTACAAAAAACAAGTTTTAAACACTTTTTACCCTTTCCCAAAAAATTTTTTTTGCCATTCACGGGCCCTATTTTTTTCAAAACATCCGTAAAATGTTTCTGTTTTCAGAGTCGATTGCCTTTTTTAAAAATCACAAAGGCCCCATAAAGTTTTTGCATTCGAGCAAAAAGAAAAAAGGGATTAAGTTTGAAAATTTTGTCGACTTTTATAATTCCTGCTCGGAAAAAAACTAATTTTTCCTTTTTCCCTAGCCCATCAAGGGAAACCCTTGGTTTAAAAAAACCCCCCAAGACCTGCTAATCCCCCCCTAAATCAAAGTATTCCACAAAAAAACCTGGGTTGGGGTTTCATTTCTTTTTTTTAAAGATAGGCACACAATTTTATTTTTACAATTCCCCAAAAAGGGAAAAAGGGCCCAAAACAAAAAGTTTTTTGAAGTAGGCAACAAAAAGTCAATAATGTCATTACCAGCATGTTTCAACATTTTCACTGAAAAATCTTGCAGGACCACACTCTTTCCCAACCCTTTAGTTTTAGGGGGTGGTGGAAACCTCTTGTCCCAAAAAATTTTGGGTCATTACATTTTTTGCCAAAAAAAATCCGGGGCATTTAACCCTCTTTAATGTCGTCATTAAAAACTTTCGTTACAGTCCCCAATTAAAAAAAAGCAAAGAAATGAACGTGCCACTTTACAATGCTAATGTTAAAAATAAAAAACCATTTTTTAAAAATGACTAATAGTTTTCCAAAACAAATTTTTCAAACATGAATCGATTCTTTTTTTTTCTCTAATTTCCCCGCTTTTTATCAAATTCAACTTTCATCTTTTTTTTAAAAAGAAGTTTTTATTTTTTTTCTTTCGTTTTCATGACTAACCTTTTTTCTTCGCACATTCTTTTTCGGGTCGTTTACAATTTTTTTTGGGGATTTTCCCCTCACCGTTTTTTTTTCCTTTTGTTTACATTCTTTACAACCTTTAATTTGTTTTTTTCCTATTCCTTTCCGTTCTTTTCCAAGAAAGAAGCTGCACTATACAGGGATTCCCCTTTAATAATTCCCAAAAGGGGGCAATTTTCATAATTTATAGCATATTGCTTTTTCTATTAAATGCTTGAATTCTGATGACTTTTGTTCGTCAAATTAAAATTTTGTAACAGTCCCCTTTAAACCCCCCAAAAAGGGTTTTTAATGCTTGTGTTGACTAAATTTTTTGATTGGGATCTACCCCCTTTTTTTTCCAAAATGAATTTAACAGGGAAGTGTCAAGATGGGGGAAAAGGATAGCCCCAAAAGCTAGAAAATTGCGTCGCTAACTACAACCCAGGTTTTTATTCCCCCTTCAAGGGGGTTTTTTCCTCCCGGGTTTTAAAATCAATGCAGAAATCCCCTTTTCCCCCAAAAATTTCGGATGAGACTAAAAAAACCCAGGGCCTGTGGGCAAACGCAAAGCAGAACTCTTTTGCACACGGTTTAAAAACAAAGTTCCGCTTTTCCCTAAAGTAGGGCATTGTACCGAGGGAAAAAGACAATTTACAAAACCGCAAAAAACACCCGGGACTGGATTAAAAAAACACATAAGTTTTTATTTCCCTTTTCCCGATATAAAAGAAAAAAAGGAAAAAAAAAAAAAAAAGAAACAATACGGGGCATGGACATTTAAGTTCCCAAACCCTTTGGGGAAAACATATCTTTTTGGGCAAAAAAAAGCTAAACCAAATTTCACTTTATCCATGTGGTGAAACAAACAAGTTAAATTTTAAAACCATTAAGGGGAAAAGGGGGAGAGAGAGAGAGAGAGAGAGAGGGGAGAGGAAAAGAGAGAGAAGAAAGAGAAGAGAGAGAGAGAGAGAAAGAGAGAAAAACGGGAAACTGACAAAATTTTTTTGTACTTTTTGGCCCGGGCCACTAAACAAAACATGTTTGGGGGGGGGGGAAGGGGGCCCCAGCAAAGAAATCCCCGGTTTTTATCCGTTTTCCCCATTTTCAATTCGTAAAAACCAAAAAAAATTTTCTTCCTCCTCCTCTTCATCATTATCATCATCATCATCCTCTTCCTCCTCCTCTTTATCATTATCATCAACATCATCATCATCATAACTGATGAACATCTGTGCTCTAATCAATCATCACCCTGATTGCTTTTAGTATCCATGTTATTATTGAGTGGAAAAGAACACTGCATTCAGCTGATACTGAGTGGTTTTTGATTGCTTTCTGTATCTATGTTGATATTGAGGGAGAAGAGAGTGCTGCATACAGTTGACACTAAGGGGGAAAGAGCACTGCATTCAGTTGATATTGAAGCATTCAATTCAGTACCTTGTGACTGCGTTGTGTATTCATGTTGATTGTTATTGATCTTGGATTAACACTAATCCCAGTTATACAACCCTTGTGCACATTAAAGATAGGTCATACTATGTGTATACATAGATGCGCACATCCATTCAGAAAATTATACTTACTCAAAAGACATAACAAAATAGCATCCTCTCTCGCAAATGTTGCAATATTTCTCCCACAGCCACACACATGTGCGCACAAAATATCCCGAAACTTCATTAAGATCTCACACATATAACACTAGTCAGCTTCACCTACAGAATAAATAAAATTTGCAGCTTTCATTATAACTTCAGAAAATCAGTTCCATCAAAATAGTAAATCTATTATTCACTAACCTGCTAAACCAGAAGCAAAAAAACTTCAAAGTCAATCTTCCATTCATCCCATGGAGGAACTATATAGTATGTCTACCTGTCTGCCTTGTTTTGTTACCAGCTGTCTACTCTGATTAGCCTAGACCTTCCTTCAAATGAACCTCATTTCCTGCTTTTGGAAACACTCCATAACTAAAATTAAACCAAAGCTTTGACAAACTTCAAAAGTTTAAATTTCAGCCAAAGCAACTTGTAACATTGAGGGGAAAAACTCAAATAAAATTCATTTAATTTGAAAGGAAAATAATAATAACAATAATAATAATAATAATAATAATAATATTAATGTATGGAATTTATATAGCGCTGAATCTTGTAAAGCAACAAATCAAAGCGCTCAGATTTTATTTCATACCACTTTAAATCATGGCAGATTTCTCTCCGTGAAATTCGGGCTGCTCTCCCCGGGGAGAGCGGGAGAACGCGTCGCCACTTAGCGCTGCGCCACCCTTTCACCCTTTTTTTTCTGCAGCTGTATTTGTTTCCCTATCAGAGTGGCTTTTTTCTAAGAATTTTGCCAGGGACAACTCTCTTGTTGAAAAGAACACTAAATTCAATCCAGTGCTTTGTGATTGCTTTATGTATCCATGTTGAAATTGGGAGGAAAAGAACGTTGCATTCAATTCAGCTTTGTGATTGCTTTGTGTATCCATGTTGATACTGAGGGCGAAAGAACGCCGGATTCAGTTGATATTGAAGGGAAAGAATACTGCATTCAAATCAGTGCTTTGTGATTGCTTTTTTTATATTGTATTTTGACATCAATACAACAAAAATATCTTACACTTTGTCATCAGTACAGAAAAAAGCATCCCACTCTATCATCAATACAGAAGAACATCTTATATTATGTCATCAGTACAGAAAAATGCCTCTTATACTCTGTCATTACTAAAGAAAAAAATATGCCACACCAAATTGTATTGCTCTGTTATGACATTTTCAAAACAATGTTATGTGCAGTTTCAGAGTACAATTACCATTGACACCTTTGGTAACTCTCACGCACAGACGCACCCACCCACACACACGAGGTATACCACTCTCACTCATGTAAAACACCACTGTATGCACATGGAAGAGTACAGATAAATAAGAGCCGTTTTACCTGTTAGAAATGTTGTATCTCATGTCTACTTATTTAACAATGCCACCCAGTTTTACTCAAGCGCGATTTGATACCCAGCAACTGAGAGACACCTACGTAAAGTCTACATTCATCAACAATCTGAAGAACAAGATTCCACATCCTGCAGAACATGACAGAACAGCATGACATATATGCATAATGGAAGCAGATCTGTAAACTGTACACTGAGAGCAGCAAGGAGAACATCGGTCATCAAAAGAAGAAGACCAACAATGACTGGTCTATCACATTTCACATGTTTATGAAATTTCATTTATACATCGGGCCGGGCCCGGCACCACAATTCCCACCAAACCACACCCCTCAACAACCACCCAAACTACCACACCACCCCCACCCACACACAAAAACCACCCACACCACACCCCCACACCCAACACCACTCATCATTTTTCCTTTCAGAAAAAAAGATAATAATAAAAAGAAAAAATTTTTTTTCCCACCAAAACACAACCCCATCCCCCCCCCACACAACACAAAAACCACACCCAACACACAACAACACCAATTACCCACTCACCACTAAACCACACCCAAAAACAACAAACCAAACACAAAACCACAACAAACAACCCAAAACCCCCCCCAAAACAACCAACTAAAAATTTATCTTCTTCCCCATCTGAAAAAATCATCAACTAAAACTTAACCCCATCAAACTTCTAATTGTCCCCCTCAAAAATAATTATTCACCCCCCAACTCCAACATCATACAATTTAAAATTTTATATCATCCTCTTGAATCTAAAACCTAATCGAGCCCATTCCGTAATTTTTTGAACCTTGGGAAGAAATTTTAAAGGATTTTGGGAAAATTCGATTTATCAAAAATTTTAAACAGTAAATTTTTAAAGGGAAAAAGTTGCCCTTTCAAAACAAAATAATTTTTAGCCCGAAAAATTGCATGGGCCACTGAAACCAATAAACATTGAAAAAAAAATAAAAATGTAAAATAAATGTCTCCCCCAATGTTTTAAGAAACCCTCTGAGTTAAAACTTTCAAAAGGAAAAAATAAATCCAGCCGCTCCAAAAACCCCAATAAATTGTTAAAATTTTTTAAACATTTTTTTAGTTAATGATAAGAAAAATTTGGGAGGGTATCTTTATTTCATTTTACAACATTTTGGGGGGAAAAATTTGTTAAATTACCCCAAGTTTTAAATTCTAAGATGAAACGGGGACATTTAAAGAAAAAAGCTGTTTCTTGGGGTAATAAAAAAGGGAATTTTTTTGTTTTGCGGAAATGTTGAACGTTCCATTTCTTTTAGTGGAAAAGGCAAAATCAGGGAAACGCCCCTCCCCGTAGGTTCGATAATTTGTTTTTTTCTCTTTAAAATTGTTTTAATATTATATCAATATATTCACTTTCAATTGTGGAAAAACCACTCTTTTTTAAAGTAAACTTTCCCCTTTTTAAAAAGACGTGAGAAACTTAAAACCCCCCCATTCCTTCAGAAAAAACTTGAATCCTTTAAATTTTTTTTCCCTTATTTTGTACCCAGCAATTTCCCCGCATTGGTTTAACAAATAGAAACTTGTAGGGGTTTTTTTATTTCAGAAAAAATCCCATTCACAAAGCAGAAAAAAAAATTTAATTAGGGGTATCTCTCCAAGTGCCTTTTAAATTCATTTGGATTTTTTTTTGGAACACGAAATCTTTTACAGAAAAAACATATTTTTTTCTAATGTCTTAGTTTCTAAAAAGGTGTTTTAAAGTAAAAAAAAATTTTAAATTTTTGCGGGCCAAAATTTAAAAATTATTAAAAAAACGGTCTTTTCTTATATTTTTTGGAAGGCCCTTTATTCAGTTCCAGCTGCTTTTGGGCCCTTAGTCCAGATGTTTGTTCCTTTTTTGCTGATATTGCCTTAAAATTTTAAACCCAAAAAAATATATTTACAAAATTTTTTTTTGTAAAAAACCATTTCTTTGGGCCCCAAGAAACCCCTTTTTTTAAAACCAGTTTTTGTTTTTTTCACCCTTTTTACCATTAAATTTCATTTTTCGCATTTTATTAATCAATTTATGATTTTACCCCTAGTTTTTTAAAAACCCCTTGGAAAAAGTGGATAAACAACTCTCCCCTAAATTTTATATATCTTACCTTCCATCCATTTCACCCCAGCTGTTTTAAAATGAAATAATGGGGGTCGGGTTTACCTTGTTCCCAATGGCTTTCAAAATTTAAAATTTTTTTCACGCCCTGCATAAACAATCATTTTTTCGCCCCCCAAAATTTCCTTCCCCCTTTTTTTTTCAACATTCATTACAAAACTTTCGTTTTTTAAAAGTAAACGAAATCTTTTTTAACCCCTTTTCTGATCTTTCAACACTGAATAGGTTAATTTCTATCCACAGTTTTAAAGTACCTTTCCCGGAAATCCCCTTTTGACTCATAAACTTTATTTTTCCCAAACCATTTATAAAAGTCTTGAGTTTGGGGAAACTCCCCTTTAATTTCATGTTATTGGGTTCTTTTTTTAATTGTAAAAAAGGCCTTACCACCTTTTAAAAATACCTTGAAAAATTATATTAAAAAATCTGACCAAACGTTATTACAATTTTTCCCCAGTTTTTAACATTTGGCTGATATGTCCTTTTTTTCCATTTTCCTTTTTTTTTGGTTTCGATTGTTTTTTTTACCATTTTGAAACTTTATTTTTTACCTTTTTTTCCCAAAATAATTCCAAATATAAACTGGAAAACATTTTCCCATTTTTGAAAAAACATCTTTTTTTTAACACCCCTATTTTTAAATAATCTTTCCACCACCCCACACCCTTTTTTCAAAAACCCTTTCAGAATTCCCAAAAACGAACACCAGATTTTCACCTTTTTTTTTCAAAACCCAAATTTTTAAATTTTTTTCACTTCCAAAAATCATTTTTTTTTTTAAAAAAAAAAAACCCCCCAAAATCCAAAAATTTCATTATAAAAAACCTTTTCAATTCATTTCAAAATCTTTCAACCCCACTTCACCCAACCGGAAAAACTTTCTAAAAAAATTTCCAAACAAAAAATTTTTTTACACAAAATACAATTTCCCAAACCATTTAATAGCTTCTTTTTTTTCCATACAAATAAAAAACCCTTTTCTTCGAAGCCTGGGGTTTTGAAAAAACGTTTGAAACCCAATTTAAAACAAAAAAATTCAGTTCAAGCCACATGAAAAACAACAACAAATTTTCAAAAATTTTATAAAATCCCCATATTACCAAAAAATAATTCAACAAAAAAATCCACAAAGTTTTTAAAAGTGAAAACAAACATGTTCCCCATTAAAGAACGGTTACCAATATTTTGTGTGCCTAGGTTTTTTTGGATTTAAATTTGAACCTGTAGGTTAAAAATCTATTTTTTGGGACAAATTTTTTCGGAGCTACTCAAAAAACCCCCCTTAAAAAAGTAAAATCATCATATTACCCTAACAAAAGGGTGCCTTGGGGGCATTTAAAATTTTGGCCTGGCCAAATCCCATCTTTGATTTCTAAGCCCCGGTTTTTCCCTTTGGTTTTTGGCCCTTAGGGGGAGGGTAGGCCTTTGCCCACTGCACGTCTAAAAGCTAATTTTTTAAAGGGGGCAGTAATGCTGCTCTGACTGCTTGCCCTTGCAGAAACCCATTACAGCTTTTTTGTCGGGGACCTCCCATGTGAAGGTATCACCAGGTGGGGGGGCCCCGGGGTTTGGGAGGGGCCGGCACCTGTTTGTCCACTGTCTTGTTCCAGTCTCTAGCCCGTCTGTGTTTCATGTTTAATTGCTGTGTAGGTTTTTTTTAAACAGAAATTTTTCCACTGTTTTGGGCGGGTTTGTATTTTGTCTGTTTTTTTCAGCGTTTTTTTTTCCACGCCAGGACTCTTTATGTCTTTGCATTGTCTGTATTCTTGTCTCCTTATTATCATCTTAAATTTACCAAACATCAAGTGTCCAGAACTATTTCATCTCATCTCTTGTCAGACATGCAATGACTAAAACTTTTCACCCTGTAAGATTTAGGGTTTTTCCCCTATCTTAGTCCGTATTTGTCATCATTTGTTTGTCATCTTACCTGAAGGGCTAAATGGTAGTCTGTCTCAGTCACCTGCTTATTTCCTTGTGTTCACTTGTTTTTTCACCAGTGGGAACAAGTTCTAGCGGGTTACAGCTGAAACCTCTGTTTCTAGGCCTCTGGGGCCCACTACAGTTCTTTTTCGCGTACTTAATGAGCGGGGGTATTTGTTGTTACTGCTTTTCTGAAACAACGTTTTTTATCTGGTGGGGCTCCTCTCCTCCCTTCTCTTCACTGTGGAGCAAAAGAGGGGAACAAATGTGTAGCCGTCCTTTTCCACCTTTTGGTAAAGGGCACTTTTCTGAAATTTCGGCTTTCCCCCCTTTTTTTTTTTTTGTGGCTTTTTTGCTTCTCAGATGGACACTTTGTCTCTATCCGGGACATTTTTAGTCAGACTTGGCAAGGCCCAATGCCCCCAAAACGGTTGCTGTTGACCAAAAAACGTCTATTGTGCTGAATGGAGTCAGCGGGTTTTGGGGGGGTTTCCAGTTGCTGAATTCCCTGCTTCCACGGGGTCCCGGGTTTTGAAATCTGGGTTCTGTGTTCTTTCCATGTCCCCCCTCTCTTTTTCTTGATGGTGGCCTTTTCTTCTGTAGGGGGACGCATGTTTGAACTGCCCCCCATGGGGGGGTTGCTTTTTCTTCTTGAGCTTTCCCATGGTGGAAGTGGGCAATTTTTCCCTTGGGCCCCTAGGGAAAACCCACAGTTTCTTTTTTGGGTTTGGGAGTATCAGGGCCCCCTACCACGCCTGGGGGTTGTCCCTAGCCCCCTGTCAAAAACATCCCCTTTTGCCCCCAGGGGCAAAAGTGCACGATTAGGGGGCTGGTTCATTCTACATGGGGTGCAAAAGTGCACGTTTTTTGGGCGTGGTTCTTTCTACCATGGCGTGGCCTTTCCTAAGGGAAAGGTCTGGAATTTTCCCGCGCCACTGGGGAAAGGTCCATGTCTTTTAAGATGTCCACAATGCACGGGGAAGTAATTTGGTCATTTTTCCTTCCTTTCGACGTTAAATTAACTTTGCAATCTTTTGTTTTGCCCCAGGATTCCAGCTTTTTTCTACTGTTTCCAACGGTCAAATATCCTGCTGTCTTCTTGCAGTTTTTGATTACCTCTTTTTTGCACATGACATTTCTTTCAGTTTTGATTTTTTTCCAAAAAAAAGCGTGAATTAGGGCATCGAAAGAAGTGAACTTTTTTCAATACTTTTTTTTTCCCTTTGTAGGAAAAGCCCCTGAGGTTTTTGCAAAAAGCCATCCATCATTTGAATGACGTTTTGCTGGGGGAGGTAAAGCTCTTGGGAACTTTCAGGCTTTATATCCGTGCCTGTTTCAGGATTTGTTTAAAATATGACATACGGTCCCCAAAAATAGAAAAAGGGAGTTGACCCAAACCTTTTCCATTTGTGAATCACCGGGACTTGCTTTCCGTCAAAAAGCATGCCTCACTAGCAACGTGAAGACAGTTTCTTGCAACAGATTGCAATGCATCAACTCACAATGTTCTGTATGTTTTTTTAAGTGGGTCTACATTGCTATGTAAACATTTTCCTTTTTTGCACTTTTTAAAATAAAAAGTGTTAATATGTTTCATCATGTTTTTTTCCCAAAAAAATTTTCACACCCCCTTTGTAAAAACACACAAAGGCCGCGCAGAAAATTTTCCCACATAAAAAGGTCAAAAACTGCACTTTTTTAAACATTTTTGCCACTTTGATGAAACCCCCCCTCAGGAAAAGAGAGAGAGAGAGAAAAGGGGAGAGAAGAGAGAGGAACAATGAACAATAAAAATGAAGAGATAGAAAAATGAAAAAAAGTTTTTGCATTTAGCAATTAAGCCAATAGCACGCGGAAAAAAACAGTTTCGAAGAAACGCGATTACAGTGACGGGAAAACCAGGGCAGTGTGGTTGAATCTAGACTTTTACTTATTTCTGTGTCTGTTTTTAAAACACCTTTCCCCTTTTCGAGTCTGCAGCCAGGAAGTCACCCCATTGAAACCGGATCAGGTCCAAGAGAAAATTCTCTTTTCGCATGCCACAGTCTCGCATGTTATTGTTAGACCTGTTCCCTTTAAAAAGTTGGCAACCTGACCGTTTTTTTGGCAAACATATTTTTGCTTCTTTTTTGATATCCAAAACATGCAGTCAGTTTCTTTGCATATCCCCATGAAAAGGGATTTCCGGGGCGATGTCATCGGATTCCCCCTCCAAAGTTTTGATTCCTGATTTTGAACCAAACCCTTGAAAAAATTAAAAAATATAAAATAATAAAAAATAATAATAATAATAAAAAAAAAAAGAAAAAAGAAAAAAAGAAGAAAAGAAGAAAAGAAGAATGTATGGAAACCGCGTTTTCTCTTACTGTCCCATAAACGATGCTGCACACTTTGTCTGTCAAAGGGACACTATTTTTTCACAATGCAGATAAAAAACTTTAAACGTGAATCAATGGTTTTTTTCTGAATCGACACCAAGAAGACCACTGATTTTGCTTTCTTTTGCGGATCACACGTAGATCAAAAATTGGTGTGACGAGCTTCACTGCACTGTTACACCACTCTTGTACACATGGTTTTTTTTTAAAAAATTCTGCATCCACTCCCTTTTTCGTGCAGGGAAAGTCACTACCAGACAAAACTGGTCCCTTTCCAAGGCACTGTTCATTTTCAACTGACGTCTTTGCCTTTTCTTTCTTTTGGGGGGGGTTTTTGGTCTTTGGAGGTCCGAGGAAATTTGGGAATGCAGATTTTGGCGAAAGTACTTGAACTGGCGAGACATTTCAGCACCAGGTCGGCCAAAATTTTGTTTTTCATGACTTTAGCTTTTCACCTCAAGAAACAAAAAAAAAAATCTTTTTCCCCTGGGTTTTAAAAAAAAAAAAATTTTAAATTTTAAAAAAAAACAATTTACCAAAAAAAAATTTTAATAAAAAAAAAAATTTTCATTAAAAATGGACTTTTGCCCAAAAAAGAAGAGAAAAAAAAACAAAAAAAAAAAAATAAAAAAAAAAAAAAAAAAAAAAAACCCCCCACCAAACCAAAACCAAAAAAAAAAAAAACCAAAAAAACCCAAATCATATTAAAAAAAAAAAAAAAAAAAAAAAAAAGAAATTCAAAAAAAAATAAAAAAAAAAAAAAATTTTAAAAAAAATTTTTATAAAAAAAAAAAAAAAACCCAAAAAAATTAAAATAAAAAAATAAAAAAAAAAAAAATTAAAAAAAACCCCCCCAAACAAAAAAACCCTTCTCCCCAAATCAACACACACCCAACCACCACACACACACACACCACACACACACACAACCCACCACACACCCCCAAAAACACTAACACTGCCCCCTTGGGCACACACCCCACCACACACATACACACATACACACAAGATAGGCTTTCAGCCCTGAGAGTAAAGGGGGGCCAACATTTTTAAAACAAAGTTTCAAAGTAACCATTATATTGTTGCTAAGTCGGTGTTGTGTGCAAGATTTTGTCAAAAATCCTGAGACAAACAAAAGGGGTACGCAATGGGCCTTTGTCATCTTCCCTAAATCAGAAAAAAACCAGGCCATTGTTTTGAAAGGTACCATGGTACAAAAGACATAGGCACCCAAAACCCCAATGTTTGTTAAACCCCCCTGTTTTTCAAAGCGTGGTTAAAACTTCATCTGCTTTTAACCTTCATTCAATTATGAAAAAGTGTACATACATAAGGGGATTTCTTTTGGGGTTTGTTGTGTCTGAAACCAAGGATGCTTCAACAAAGGGGTGAGTTGTCTTTATGTGTGAACCCCAAAGTGCCATCATCCAAAATTCTTCCTTTCAAGCCAGGCCCCTTTAAAGTATACAACAAAAAAAATGAACCAATGCTGGACATAAATCAAAAATGAATTTTATGTAAGAAAAAAAAACTTTTATTTGGGAAAATGCCTGGATGTCAATATTCACACTTGACAATGATTTACAGTCTTCAATGTTTCCCTTGACAAACATGAATGCCCCTTACCATCTTATCTCTGGGCTATCAAAGTCCCCCCCCCCCCCAATTTGATAAAAATGTTATCAAGTGTTTTTCCGCCTAAAGCGCCTTTTTCAAAATGGTCCTCTAAGCCCGTTTTAAATCCCAAAGTATGTTTGGTAATTTTGTCCCGAAAAAAAATATCAAAGGGGCCCCCAAAATAGAACCCCCAACAACTGTTTGGGTGGGGTCTTTCATGGAAAAGTGGATTTGGGCTCCTCAACAAATCCCGTTACTCCCCAGGACCCTTTTTGGCTCTGTTGCGGGGTGCTACAAAAATGCGGTCACCAACAAGGGGCTGAAGACAAAAAATGTCCTGACCTTGCGTGAATATCCTTTTCATTTATATCCCCCTCCCCTCCCTAGACCTGGAGACAGTTCCCATTTGGGAAGCATAATGAATTGCCACCCAACCCCCAGCAAGGGAAAGACGTTTTGATGATGCCCATCTCTGCCCATCTAACGAAAACAGCCTTTTTTGGTTCCCAAACACATTCTCAGGTCTGGGGTAAAGGCATCTCCCCAAACACACAGGCGCACTGATTTCCACATTTAATTCAACTTCCCTAGTAAAAGGAAGGGGCACTGCCCTAAAAAATCCTTTAAAAGCGTAGAAAACCCTATGGTCACCCCCAATCATTTCAGAATCAAAGGGCAGAGTAACATGACATCTACACTAAGAGGGTCCAGCAGCTGCAAGATGAAAGGCTGATCTTTAGAGAATCGGTTTCACCCCAGTATGACCAGTTGGGATGCAAAAGTGATGCCAAAAAAATTACCCGCTCTTTTCGTCAAAAAAGGAGACTTCATCCCTCAGATTCTCTTAAGTCTGACATCTTTCCCTTAGATAAGCAATCTGGACGGAAGGGAATCAGCCCCCAAAATGGCTGGAAAACAACCCGCAGACCCAAAAAAAATCCAAGTCTGCCATTCATGGAACCCCACGAACGTGAAGTCAAAGAAAATGAAACCTCAGTTGATATCAAGGCCAGTTCTCACTATCCACCTTTTCCCTTCCCACCACCACCCCGCCTTCCTGCAGTCTTCCCTCCCTACAAGAAGCGCCCAAAAGGCCCCATGTCAATTTTGTGCATCCCAAATGACCAGACTCTTTTTGTCAAGTATTCAACGAAAAGTCTTCATGGAATCATTTGCATCCTCGAAAACCAGACAACTGACCAAAAAGTCCCTCATCTTTTGCAAAAAGAAAATCTATGTACAATTTCAGACAGCCAACCGCTTTCAAAATCAGAGTAAGGGGCTAAGCGAGCAATCCCTTTTTCATTTTTTAGGGAAACCCGTCTGAGCAATTTCCCCTTTAACAAAAAAACATCAAGTACCTTTGGCCATTGCCATCTGGATTCAGTCCAAGAAAATAAACTGAATCGACAAACCTGTGAGGTTTTTCTTCTGCTCTGTGCCCAGCAAAAGTTCGTTCTGCTAATTGGTGATTTATCATCAAAAACATAACTCTTTGCAGAAAATCATGTCAGCCCAAGGGTCACAAAAAACTTTTTTAGGGGGATGTTAAAAAGATTTTGTCTGATTGGGAAAGCATCAACATGGCTCTCACCATCTCAAAAATCTTATTATACAGTTGTTTAATGAGTAGAACTTTAAAAAGTTTCCAGGAGACCTGGGGGGACTTTACTCACCCCGGGCCCGTAGGGTTTTCCCAATGCCTGAGTATTCTTCCAAAATCCCAGCCCGAGGCAAAAACCCCTTCAACCCTGATATCACCCCTAGCCACAAATGCAACAACTTAAATTCCTCTACCAACTCCCCCTTCCCCCCCCCCCCAGTGATTTTATGACACATTTCAAACCTAAACAGGGTGAAGACTAAAAACTATTTCCACAAAATGTGCATTGCCTCTGATCCGCCTTTTACCCACCCCCCCCCCAATGCTGATGTCATGCAGTCTAGCATGTAGGGAACAAAGGGTGTAGGCTATGGAGCACCCCCCACAATAATTAGGGTGCCCCCAATCTTCCCACCACCTACCCTTTCCAAAGGTTAGGCCTGGTCAGCCCAAAAAAAGCACAGGGAACCCCTTCTACACAACAACCATAGATGAAAGGAAGTCCAATGCCCATTCCCATTGGGCCCCTATCAAAAAATTTCCCTAAATTCTGGCTTTTCATGAAAACACAACATAACTTTTTACATAGTGGTTTTAACAAATTGCCAAAAATTGTAGGGGAATGTGTATGCTTGCTGGGTGTGTGAGTTTTGTGTGTGTGGTGTGTGTTAAAGAGAGAGGGAGAACTATGGAAAAAACCATTTGTGGTTTAATGTAGTTTGCAGATGCTGTTGTAGAGCGGTTACGTTTTTGTATGATATTGTTTGGCTTTTTAATGGCAGGTAGCGGAAAATGTTTATGGGGTTGGTCCCTACTCTTTTAAAAATTTCAAGCAAAAATCATTGTTTTGGGGATTTGATTGTGATTTTATAATTGACTTTCGCCTGTTTTTATTACGTACAGTTTTTTTTTTTTTGTTCTTGTTCTGTATCACATTTTTTTCCCTTTTTTTTGTTTTCCCTTGCTGTACCACGTTTTTCCTTTTATTTTTTTTCTTTTTTTTTATTTAGATTCAACTCAACATTTTTGGTGTGAAGGCGGTAGTTTATATAAAAATTGTTTATATTCAAAATTTTAAGTGTTTTGGGATTCACAGCAAAATTTCACAGATTCCATGTTTTTTACTTTTTTAAAAAATACTGTGACCATTTTTTTCCCTTCGTATTAGAAGGTGTGCACTACACATTAAACTCTTTTAAATTAAATACATATCTTTTTCCCTTTAAGATGCCTTCTAACTTACTGGCCTTCTCAGGAAGAACTTTGTGTGGGATACTTAAATATCTAGCGCCCGAAAAAGAAGAAAAAATACCACAATTTTACATAGAAGGAAATGCTTTCATATATTTGGGTTGCAAAATCTAACCTCAACAAATTTTATTTTGATTAGTATGTACATGCCCGGTTATGGGGCCAAGACGATCAGTGACTGTCGATACCGGTTTTTCCCTTTAAACGGGGTGACTTCGTTTTCATGAAAAACTAAACAATCTTGAACGTTTCAGGGAGAATCAAACGGAAGATTTTCACTTTTTACCTGTAAATATCATCTTTGGTTTTATCTATAGGAACCCCGCTGAAACAATTGATGGTATGACAATTTTAATTCAATGATGGGGGCGCTATTCTAGAGTCCAAAAAAATTTTTTTATGGGGGATTTTAAAATGAATGACAGCCCCCGGATTAAATAAAATTTAACTATCCATGTAGGGTTTGACAAAAACTTCCCCCCCTTGAACTACTAATAATCTAACACTCTCATTGCCCCAAATTTCACTACTTCAAAAACCAAAAAGTAGAAAATGCTTAGGGAGACAGGTTGTTTTGGGTCACCTTCCATTTTGTTTTACATGGCGGAAAAAAGGAAAAAGTACCCAAATCAGGACACAAAGAGAATCTTCCCGCCTTTTTAGACAGTTCATAAAAAAGCTTCATTAACGATATACAGGGCCCAAACACAGACCATGTTTATCGTTACAAATCCCGAGAGCTTTAATTTTTAGGTATTTATGACAAACATGTCCTTTCCTAATAAAAAAAAAAAATTTTTAAAACCTCCCCGGGGGATCAAAAAAAACGAAAAAGGAAAAAATCTAAAGATAATTATTAAAAAAACGAGGGAAAAAAAAGAATATAAAAAGCAAAGAAAAAAATCAATTAATGAAGCCAAAGCAAAAAAAAAAATACTTTTTAAGATTTCGTCTTCAACCGAATCCCAAAAGATTGGAAGGGTATTAATACCTTGATAATAACCGAGATAAAACCCCCAAAATTTATAAAGAAAAAACGCAAAAACTTTTAAATCCACTTTTCAAAAAATTGCTGAATCTAAATATTAAAAAAATGACAACAAAAATGACTCAGAAAGTAAAACATTTGTTAATCAAAAGGGATTTCTTCTGAATTTATCAAACCCCCCAAACAAAATAAAAAGGGTTATAGCATACTCAAATTAAAAACCCTCAGGGCAAGAGACCTTGAAAAATAGAAATAAAAATACCAAAAAAAGCCAATTTCTAGAATTGATACTCTAACGTGTATTTTAACTTTTTATTGACAAAATTATTTCCCCTTAATTTTAAAAACAAAAGAATACCTTTCACAAATCAGAAACCAAACCAATCCTCTAACTATGACCAATTCCATATATCGTCCCACAAAATCCACTAGAAAAACATGTACAATTCCTTTTAGTCTCATTTTTAAAACCCCTACTAATTAATGAAAAAACCCGTCAGGTTTTTGTAAAAAAAATTTTTTTGCCCTACGCCCCAATACAATGACTGAGCAATTCGTTGAAACAATAATAGTGAAATTCGGGGGCCTTTTTTTAGACTTTGCTAAAGAAAAGGGAAATTTTGGGCTAGGGAAGTGGATGGACGGGGTTTGGGAGACATTGATGAAGAAGGGAAAAAGATTGGTACAGTGGCCCCGGAAACATCACCAACAGGATGGCATTTTTGAAAAGGAAATAGTGGGGTGCATTATCATCTGTACACCGTTCCGCAGGATTTTCAGCACCGGGGTTTAGCCAACCCAAAAACACCCATCATACAAACTATGCACCATCATTGACCATGCGATGAAGAAGAAAGAATTTTTTGAAGACTTGAAGGAACCCTTTGAAAATACCCCAAGAAGGACAACATTTCCCCAAGGGGGTTTTAACCCTAAGTAGGTCCCGACCCCTTTCAACCAAGGGGCCGGAAGAGTTGGGCATTTTGGAACTGGAGAACCACGACAGGGGAAATACTTGCTGGAGTTTGCCTGCCCACAGCTTTCCCTTGCCAATACCCTCTATCCCCACAACATCAAGGGGGACAACCTGGCATGCCCAAAAGGCAAGACCAAAAACCAAAAAAAGATTTTATCTTAACACCACGGCCTTTAAAACCGCATCAACAGAGCCGAACAAGAAACCTACCCCGGGGCTGACATAGGCAGGACCAGCCTTTTGCTGTGGATTCCAAATGAAGCTGAAGAAAAAAAACACCTGCAACCCCCGTGTCAAATTTGACGTGGACAAACTAAAAGATCCATTGTCCCGGAGATTTCCCAAACAAGCTTGGGGGACGTTTTTCCATTAACCCTCCCGAACAATGAACAAAGACCTTACCCAAAAACTTTTAAGAGCAGTCCGAAAACAGGGGAGGTCTCGGCATCAAGGAATAAAAACCCAGCCAGGACTACCAATGAATCGGCCCCTGCTACAAGAAAGCACTGAAAACCCAAACCCTCTTTCCCAAACCCCAAAGAAAACCGGGGGGGCCAACAATCTTATAAGAAGTCAAAGTTAAAGGCCAAGAGAAGGGGGCATGATCAATTTTTGAGATCGAAAAAAGCATGAAAGGGGCAACAGTAAAAAAAGGGATACCCTGAAGAAACTCACAAAACCCCTTCAAACCCAAAATTTACATTTAAAAACGCTCGGAAAACCCCCTACGGAAAGCTCACTGCTTGAAAAGTGGGCTAGTATTCAAGAACTGTCAACACCCAATAAACTGACCCAAAAATAATAGAAAAGAAAGCCAGCAAAATCAGAGCACCCCCCGCCATTACCATACTGAAGGGAAAAAGTGGAAGAACCTCGCAGTTACCAGTAGGAAAGTCCCCGGGGCAGACAACATCCCCCAGAGCGCTCAAGCATGGGGCGAAACAGTCATCTCACATGTTACACCATTGCGAAGATTTGGG
This sequence comes from Rapana venosa, assembly GCA_028751875.1. Taxonomy (NCBI): domain Eukaryota; kingdom Metazoa; phylum Mollusca; class Gastropoda; order Neogastropoda; family Muricidae; genus Rapana; species Rapana venosa. The sequence continues at coordinate 54,131,538 of CM054155.1, forward strand.
AGACAAAAAAAGTGGGGGAACAGAATGGCACAATCCCCACATACCCCTGCCCCAAGAAGGGGAAATTTCGCCCAAAGCCAAAACTATAGAATTCAGCTTCACCAGCCGCAAATCATGCTAAAGTTATTTTGAACGACAATAAGGAGGCAGAAAAACACCTTGCAGAGGAACAAGCTGGGTAGGCAGGGAACAAATCGAACAGATTTTTAACTGCCACATCCGATGGAAAAACATCTTTAACACAGAGAGACCTGTTCCACAACTTCATCGACTTCAAGAAGCTTTTGACCCGGGGATGGCCGAAGCCCGTGGGAGGGTTTAGAATGTTTGGCATTTAAAAAAGGGCTAGTGCAAACCATTTTAACATATACAAAACCGCAGCAGTGCTCCTTCTGAACAATCAGGTCGGAGACTACTTTAAAACCACAGTTGGGGTCCGACAAAGGTCCTGTTATTCCTCCCGTTTAAACTGTTCTTGGGAAAACATTATGAGGAACCCTCCATGACTTCCCCTCTGCATCTCTTTGGGGGCAACCCCTCAACAACGCGGTTTGCCCATACATTGACCTATGGGCGGAAGTAAAACCAAAAGGGAAGATCCTACGCCGCTTGAGAAAAACGGAGATAGGGATGGGGGAGCTCGGGGAAAAGTAAAGTAGTGACGCACGGCAAACGCCATGCAAAAATTTTTCATAACCCAAAACTGGAAGAGGGAGACCTTTTAATACCTTGGTGCACCTTCCAAAGGACGGGCGATCGCGACAGAAAAACAAAGCAAAAAAGCCATGGGAACATCTTCCCTGACAAAACTCACCACATATGGAAAAATAAGAGATCAGTTTCCCAATCTAAAGTTAAAAAATCCCCAATTCAACATGCTGCTGTACGGGAAGGAAACCTGGGGCATTGACGTGAAACGCAATTCGAAACCAGTCATTTGGAACAAAAGCCATAGAAAACGTGGGGAAATTTTTGGGAGAAAAAAAGACCAATTTAATTTGTCAAGAGTCAAATAAAACCCCGGGTGGCAGGTCCACGGGAACCCTTTCACCATCATCAAAAAGAAAAAGCGACATGGTTCGGCCAGTCACCCGCCACAAAAACTCTCCAAAAACATACTGCAGGGGGAACATCAAGGGGCAAAAGAGGGGAAAACCACAAGTCATGGATGGACAAAATAAAAATGACCAGGGATGAAATCGGGATACTGCGCAGACCGAGGGCCGAGATGGATGGAGGAGGGTTACCACGATCGTCTTTCCTGTTCCCCACGACCCCAAAGGGCACGGGGCTTGGATGATGAAGCTTTTTGGTTTAAGCCCCCCCCTCCCCATTAAAAAAAAATTTAAAAAGTACAGAATTTCTGACCAACAATCCTTTTTTGACTCATTTTTCTAATTTGTCAAAAGCTTTTTGAAATCGGGGTCAGGGGATCAACCTTTTTACCCTTTTATTGGTATACCACAGGGGATCAAAAACTAGGATCACTTCTTTTTTTCTATTTTTTTAAATTTCCTACCTCTGTATTTTGTTTCAGTGAAATGTTTTCCCCCCGACAAAAACTCAACTCAAATTACAAAAGTGATCCCAACCAGCTGGAGTGGTATGCAACAGATAACGGATAAGGGCTATATACCGAGACCCGTGTGCGAACGCATGCAGAACATCTTGTGCACACGTTAAATCCTGTTCTGCTTTTCAAAAGAGTAGGCTATTGTGTGCCGGTGGGAACAGATGACAAAATTTACAAAACCGCATACACACGGGGACTGGATGTAAAAAAGCACATGAGTGCTTATTCCATTATCCTCGATATAAAAAACAGTAATCTGAGCGCTTTGATTTGTTGCTTTACAAGATTAAGCGCTATATAAATTACATGCATCATTATTGTTATTATTATTATTATTATTATTATTATTATTATTATTATTATAACCTATTGAATGGACAGAACTCAATCATGTGTCTCTTAATTCAAACAAAACAAAATGTATGTTCATAACGACTCTGCAAAAAAGACAGAAATTGCGTTTTCCATTCGCCCCAATATTTATCCAAGGACGAAACATTGAAGAAGTTGTTTCACACAAAGTACTAGGTGCAGTAATTGACAATGATTTATCTTGGTCAGAACACATAGCCACTTTACGAAAACGAATCTCAGTAAGACTATATCAACTTAGAAAAATCAAACATTCTCTAAACCTACAATCATGAAAACTATTATTTCACGCACATATTCTATCTCTTATAAATTATGTTTCAACCTTATGAGATAGTACTAGTGAAACAAACCTAAAGCACATAAGCCGCCTACATAAAAGAGCTATCAAACTAATCCGATTGAATCCTAATACATTGACCACCAACAACTACAAAGAATTAGATATTCTTCCACTTAAAGATGGTCTGCATTTCAACAAGTGTCTATGTGTGTACAATATATTAAACGGAAAAGCCGCAAAGAAAATTGTGAAAAAAAGTAGCATTAATAAAAACAAGCCTACTCATAGATTGTCTTTGCCCAGGCCCCATAGCAATCTCTATAAATCAAGCCTTGCTTATTCAGGAAGAACAGTGAGGAACAGTCTACCTATCTCTTTAAAATCAGCTCCTTCGAAACAAACGTTCAAGAAACTCTTGAAGAAACATCTGATGGACAAATTGTAAGTCCGCTCATATACTCGAGGTTATCTTACATCAGGCTACCTTGTTGTTATTCCTACCTTCGTTATTTGTATTTTCTTCATTTGTTATATGACTTGAGCTTATGTTATATTGTCTTGGTTTTGTTTTATTTTGTCTTGTGAATCTTGTTTTTGTTTGTTTTTTGTTTTGTTGTTTTTGTTTGTTTGTGTGTTTGTTTTATAGTTGTTGTTTTTTGTTTGTTAAAAAACATTTTTCATTTATCTGTATGACTTGGGCTAATGTTATACTGTCTTGATTTGCTTTATCATGTTTTGTTAGTCTGGATTTTTTTAAATCTCCATAGATTTTGTCTTCAACATGTGTACACATTATATTTTGATTGCTTTTATATGTCAATTTTCTTGATTTTCTTTCTTTTTTTGTGACGGCAAATGAAAAAAGTTGTATAAACTTAGTTCTTCACCCTCAATAAAGATCATTTTGACTTGACTTTACTTGACACACACACACGCACACACACTGCAGGTACACATGCACAGACACGCAACGTATGGGCAAGCGTGTACAAATAACACAAATCATGCTGGATAAAAATCCATACACATGTACATTTCCTAACATGTCATAATAACCTTATGAAACAATCATCAAAATATGATAACCACACATTGCACCGGTAAAAACAAACAATGAACATTATTTGAAGCACGAAAAACACAAGCAACATAGCATCAAATCACACACACACACACACACACACACACACACACACACACACACACACACACACACACACACACACACACACACCCCACACACACACACAACACACACACACACACAATACATACACACACATACACACACACACGTGCACGCAAAAGCACGCACACACACACACTCACCACACACACAACACACACACACACACACACACACACACACACACACACACACACACACACCACACACACACACACACAGTCGAAGCAAAAACAAATTATCCTAAAAGGGCTAGACATATTTCGTGTTTAACGCCTATTGGTATTTATGTATCAGACCTTTTTCAAAAGTCAGGGCTTAATCATTATGAAATAGAAATGCAGAAAGAAGCTTTGCCATGCCCTTCGTGGGAAATAAATAAAGCATATTTTGATATAGAATGTACTAATGAAAAAAAGAACGAAAACCAAAATATCATGGTTGCAGATATCCAATCACATATTGAAAATAAGTATACTGACAACTTAAAAGTATATACAGATGGGTCAGTCTTAGGAAAATAATGAAGCTGGTTCAGCATTCGTCATACCAGCTCTAAAAACAGAGAAATCATACTATCTTGGTAAACATCATTCAATATTTACAGCTGAACTTATTGCAATTCTTATGGCTCTTAACTATATTCTTGATTTTGCATTTCCCATCATTCCTATCTTACTTTGTGTAGATTCTAAGTCGGTACTGTATGCTATCAAATCCCCAAATTCCAGGAAAGTATCCAGAATCATTTTTGAAATTAAATATGTCATACACCTTTTAGTTTAAGAAGTATTCCTGTCTCCTTTTGTTGGGTACCTTCGCACGTTGGAGTTTTTTCAAATGAGTGGGCTGACAGAGCTGCAAAAAGGGGGCAAGACATCATTTTAATCAATAGAACTGCATGTCCCATTATCTCTACAGGAGGGATACAGTTTATTAGAACAGACGTCGTGGAGTAAGTGGAGAGAATCAGATCAATTCAAGGAACGATCTTTAAAGAATTGCCTGACTAATGGCCTTATTTCATGTTACATGACTCCTTCTCAAACACATTTAAGTATTGCAACCACAAGAAGAGTTAATGCACTATATTTTAGATTAAAATTAAATGCATTTATAACAAAATGTTGTAAAAATGTGAGGTGCCTCTGTGGGGAACATATTTCCAACACTCACATCATATTTGAGTGTTCAATTGTAAAACCTTTTTTACCCACATTTTGTGAGCAGTCTGTGGAAACTGTTTTTAAAAATCCGAAATTAGCCTTTGCCATTGTTAAATGTCTATTGCACAGCCCATTAGAGTATTTGTTGTAGTTATTTTATAGATGTTTCATGTTAACAATTTGTTGAATTTAAATGTTTACTCATGTTTAAGATTCCCCCCACCCCTTTAATTGCATGAAAATACCAACACACATGTTACCTAATCAGTCTTTTCTCTGTACATTCCCCTCTCCACTACATCCACTACATTTTCCACATCCTTTGTCTAATATCACTAAGAGTGAACAGACGTTAAATTGAAGACAACAACAACACACACACACACTCAGTTCAACAAGCACACTTACCCAATGCATGTTACACAAAATTATACAAGTATGTGTGGTACGCTTTTTTGAAAGATTATGGACTACTTTTCTCTTTATAAAGACGGATTTTGTTCCATAATTTGCTACCAGAATAAACAAGGGATGACATAAACGGATCGGTTCTTGGACGAGGAGTAACAACACTACTTTTGTTTTGAACAGTTTTAGAAGGGAACCTCTGACAAATAGAATGAGGAGCTAGTTTATTCATAATCTTCTACATAAAGTATACATTTATTAAAGAGACAATATAAACTAAAAGGAAGAATGTTGAACTCTTTGTAGCTATTAATTTCTAAGGGAGTAGTTCTAAGCAGATTTAACTGGAGAGAACGTTTATATACTCTCTCAAGTTGTTGTAAACATTTTTTACTTGCCATATCCCAGCTTGTAGATGCATAATCAAGACCAGGTTTTATGTAAGCGTAGAGGAATAATCTTCGAGTATCCTGATTAAGGAAATATTTTATTTTGTTAAGTTGGAATATCTTCTTAGATATCTTTTTGAAATGCTAAAAACATGATTAGACCATGACAAGTTATTATCCATATGTAGACCAAGTAGTTTATATGAGCTGACTTCTTCTGATACTTTATCGTAAATCTTTATTCCATTTAGTTTGGTTTTAAAGTTTTGGCGCTGTTCTCTTGTTTCAACAACAATGAATTTTTATTTCAGAGGATGGAGAGCCATGTGATCGCACTCTGTCCATACAGCTAGATTTTTAAAGTCTTTTTGCAAAATTTTACCTACATAGTTTATATCATAACCAGTTGTATGTATGGTAGTGTCGTCAGCACAGAGTTCAGAAGTGGAAGAAACATGGAGAGGAAGATCGTTGATATATATTGAAAAAAGACTAGCCCTAGCACGGAACCTTGAGGAATACCATACTTCATAGGCAAAAGGGACGACATAATTGAATCTTGATAAACAGCTTGCCTTGTTTTATCAAAAAAAGAGGTAATTAGTTTTACTGAGTCTGCGCATAAACCATACATAGCCAGTTACTCTACTACGAGATTATGATCAATACAGTCAAATGCCTTGGCAAAGTCTACAAAAGTTGCTCCAGTTAAGTTTTATTTTGCTGCCTCATCTTTCTGTGACGTCCCCCGCCCTGCTGTTCCTACGCCGCTCATTCCAATCTCCCCGCCACAGCCATACCCAGATTTGTTATGTCTCATCTTCAGAGTCGGAGGTCCACAGGGAGCCCATCACTATCAGGCCGCCGTGGGGCCACCAGCCAGAGGGGCCCTGCACTGCTGCTGGGTCACTTCGGTGGTGTTCAGTGGTGCCTGTTCTGAGCTAACATACGCAGGAAACCACCTACTAAATCCCCTACTAACGACAGTATTAGCTCAATCGCGGACCCAGACTGAGTGAGTTGCCCACCCGACGTGGCAACCACGACAATGTCCCTCCAACGACTGTCCCCGCGAACCTCAAACCCCAAAGGCCCTGACACAAACTCACCACAGGCACAGAAGTGTATGGGTAAACCAAATTTGAGGTCACCATGAGACCAGAGCAACTGAGACCACCGAATCAGCCAACTTTGTTTTATTGCATGATGATCAATGACAATGAGGGTGGCATAATTATGCTGCTGTGAAAGTGCATATGCTTTGAGACTACTTGACAGCGTTCTACTATATGCTTACTATCATAATATATCCCGCGTCAACCGGCCCGAGAGACACAGGCACCTGCAATGTTGTTTAGGTAATTTGAGCAACACTCTCAAACTCACATCCGTTAAGTGGATGAAGCTCGACCGTGTGGTCCCAGTCTTCCCACTGAGCTCACAGGACACTCACTCTAGGTAGGAGCCGGCCGGAGTCCGAAAAATCCTTATGACTCTTATGGGAATTGAACCCGCGACCTTCCAGTCAATAACCCAAGGTGCTTAACCACTGCGCCAATGCGGCTGGTTCCAGTTAAGATATTACTGTTAATATTTAAATGTCATTACTCTATGAGATTGCTTAGTGCAGTATGACAAGAATGATTTTCTCTAAAGACACTTTGATTAGGATGAAATGAAAGTTTTGTTTAGTAAAGTGTGATAGAAGACATTGCTTTAAATGCTTTTCTAAAGGTTTAGATAAGATAGATAGGATCGAAATAGGTCGATAGTTGGAAGGGCCATTTGGATTTCTAGATTTAAGAATAGGTACAGTTTTGGCAATTTTAAACATTTGAGGATAGCAACTTTTTCTCAATACAGAGATTATAGATATATGTAAGTGTTCAAAGATTACTTGCATGGACATCTTCAAAATGTTGCTGTCTAGGTTATCTAAACCATGGGGGTTTATTTGCTTTAATGAACACAACTCCTTATGCACTTCATGCACACCAATACATTTGAAGGACAGTTAAGACTTTATTGACTTCATCATCATCATCATCAACCATTACACCCCAGTGGTGTGTAGGGCAGCAACAAAGCGCTTCCACTCCTGCCTATCCTGGGCTAACCTAGTCACTGATCCCCAAGAGTGCTGCATGGCCTTCATCTCACTTTCTACAGTCCTCCTCCAAGTTGCTTTTGGTCTTCCTTTCTTTCTCCTTCATTCTGGGGTCCAGTGCAATGCTGTTCTTGTGATTGACTGTGGGTCTCTTTGGAGGATGTGCCCAATCCACTTCCACCGTCGTCTGGTGATGATGGTTCCCATGTCCTCTTGCCTACATCTCAGTAGTAGGTCATCATTGGAGATCTTCTCAGGCCAAAAGATCCGGAGAATTCTTCGGAGGCATACGGTGTGAAAGGATTGACTTGGAGTTGCACAATTTCTGTAAAAGAGGTAAGTCATTGAATTCTGAGCGGTCATTTACAATTTTGTCTGCAATAGAACAAAAGTGTTAATTGATATTTTCTGCAGATAGACCCGTACCTGATGAAACACATGATGAAGATGATTTAAAGCGGTATGAAATAAAATCTGAGCGCTTTGATTTGTTGCTTTACAAGATTCAGCGCTATATAAATTCCATACATTATTATTATTATTATTATTATTATTTACCTGCTAATTGCTTTCCAGAGAGACTTTTTGTCCTTCTTAGATGATATTAACTCACTGAAATATTCTTTTTTGCACTTCATTTCATGAAACTCACTTTATTACGCTATCCTTAAATTTTTCATCTTTTCCTGTTGATTTTAGTAAGTTATCTCGGAAGGTTATGGCTTCATTAATTTCATCAGTTAACCAGGGGGGGGGGGGGGGGGTTGGGGGGGGGTTATCTCTAGCTTTAACCCATTTGATTCTAAGAGGGGCGTGACTTTTAAAGATTAATGAAAAAATCCTATACCAAATGTCAAGTGCTTTGTCTGGGTCAGTAAACTGATAAATATTAGAGAAGTTTGCTTTAAATAAGTCGGACAAAATATTTTCTGCATTAAACGTTCTATAGCTGCGAAAAGAAATGTATTTGTGTTTGCATCTGGGTATTTTAGCACCTTTTTTAGACCATGTAAAACATACTGGATGATGATCACTAAGACCATAAACAGGTAAAGACAGTTCTACAATGTTAGATGAAGGGATTGTGTATATATGGTCAATCAGTAGAGCAGAACGTAGAGTTTTCTTTGTGGGAGAGTTTACTAAGTGTGACAGATTATACACCTTAAATATGTTTTTCCATTTATCATTAGGCTCAAATAAATAAATATTGAAATCATTGAGTAAAATTAGTTCAGTTGAGTAGTTACAAACATCATCCATCATTTGGTCAGAATTACCAAACCAACTAATGCCATCATCTGGGTTTCCATGAAAAAAATCCGACTCGTACTGGTTTAGCTCCCTTTAGGCGTACTTCTAGCCATATACATTCAATGTCAGAGTTATCAAATAATGTTATATGCTTATAATTTACTGACTGATTTATATATATATATATATATTATATATATATATATATATATATATATATATATATATATATATATATATATATATTATATATATATATAGGTTATTAATTCTGTTTCTAATTTGGTTTTGGCATCTCGTCTGATAGAATTATAGCATGGAACTGATAATATATCATCTGCAACATTATGTGACAACCTTGATTCAGAAAAACCAACAATATTAAATGAACTATTTACATTTGACAACATGGAGGGCAAAGCTGAAACTATATTTAGCAGATGACAAACATTTAAAAAGCCTACTTTGAATCCGTCTAAAGAAAATCCACAAGCGGAACAACATCAGGATCAAATTTGACATCGAGAAACTGAAGGACCCAGAGGTATTAGAAATCTTTCAAGCAAGGATAGGTGGAAAGTTTGCAGCACTCACTGTGATAGACTCAGACATAGATACACTGACGAATAGTTTCAATACAGCAGTGACTGAAACAGCAAACGAGCTTCTTGGCAAACACTGACCAGTCAAAAAACCATGGGTCACACCTAACATCCTACAACTATGCGACAAGCGTAGAGAGTTGAAGAAAGAGAAAAATGAAACAAAAGAAAGAGCAGAACAATATAGGGCAGTCAACAAAAGAATCAGGAAGTCCATGACGGAGGCAAAAGAGAAATGGATCGGTGAACAGTGCCAAGACATTGAAGAGAACATCAAGAAAAACAATAGCAAGAAAGCATATCAGCTGGTGAAAGACCTGACTAGCACGAAACAGAGAAAAGGTTTAACAATCCAAGACAAAAATGGGAAGTGTCTCACTGACGACCAGGTTATTCTGAACAGATGGACAGAATACTGCTCCGACCTGTATAACTATAGAACCGCAGGGGATCCAGAAGTCCTTAATGTACCCGAAAGCAAAGACACAGACAGTCACCCTATCCTCCGAGAAGAAGTGGAAACAGCAGTCAGATCGCTGAAAAAGGGGAAGTCAGCAGGGGCTGACAACATTCCAGCTGAGTTGGTCCGAGCTGGAGGGGAAGCCATGATCAGCGCCCTACTAAGAATCTGCAACAAGATCTGGCAGACAGGAAAATGGCCAACACCATGGACACAGTCACTCATCATCACCCTCCCCAAGAAAGGAAATCTACAACAATGCCATAATTACCGCACAATCAGCCTCATATGTCACCCAAGCAAGGTCATGCTGCAGATAATATTGAATAGACTGAAGCCACAAGCAGAGACCATCATTGCTGAGGAACAAGCAGGTTTCAGAGCAGGGCGCAGCACAACAGAACAGATATTCAACCTCAGAATACTATGTGAGCGGTACCTTTAACATCAACAAGACCTTTACCACGTATTTATCGATTTTAAGAAGGCATTTGACAGGGTGTGGCATGCAGCTTTGTGGGCAACCATGAATTTGTACAGCATCAATGCAAACCTGATCAGAGTCATCAAACAGCTGTACAGCGAGGCCACCAGTGCAGTGTACTACAACAACAACATTGGAGAATGGTTTCGAACAACAGTTGGAGGTAAGGCAGGGCTGTCTACTCTACCCACTCTTTTCAACTCTTCGTTGAGAGAATCATGGCTGATGCACTGGAACATCATGAAGGATCAGTCAGCATTGGTGGCAGAACGATCACAAACCTCCGCTTCGCAGATGACATTGATGGAATAGCAGGATCAGAAAAAGAGCTTGCCAGCCTAACAGAACACTTGATTAAGGCCTCCAAAACATACGGCATGGAAATCAGTGCAGAGAAGACCAAACTGATGACTAATAACACCAACGGCATTAGCACTGATATCAGGGTTAATGACCAGAAGCTGGAAACAGTTCAAGGCTTCAAGTACCTGGGAGCCATTGTATCAGACCAGGGATCCAAGCCAGAAGTAGTATGCAGGACTGCACAGACAATAACAGCTTTGTCAAAACTAAACACCATCTGGAAAGATAAGAATATCTCACTTATCTCCAAGATCAGACTAATGCGCTCCCTTGTTATATCCATATTTCTGTATGCCTGTGAATCATGGACCCTGACTGCAGATTTGGAGAGAAGAGTACAGGCAGTGGAGATGAGATGCTTTCGGAGACTCCTTGGCATCTCCTACAAAGACCACATAAGCAACGAAAGCGTGCATAACAGAATCCAGCAAACCCTTGGACCCTATGAGAACCTTCTAACGATCGTGAAAAAGCGTAAACTTAAATGGTATGGGCATGTCACAAGATCCCAAGGAATTACAAAGACAGTTTTGCAAGGCACTGTCCAAGGAGGAAGAAGAAGAGGCAGACCAAGGAAGAGCTGGGAGGATAACATCAACGAATGGACAGGCCTAGAACTCAACAAAACCCTGAGAAAGGCAGAACAGAGAGAGGAATGGAGGGAACTGGTTGTTGAGTCTTTGAGGGTGCCCCCACGGTCGTCAGACTACGGGACAGATAGATAGATAGATAGAGACTTTGAATCCATATGTAGTAGCCAACCATTGGAATTGGACAGTTTTGTCATTGTTTATAGAATTAGTCAAACTAATGGAAAACTTATACACTATAATAATCTTATTCTAAGCTTGCACAATTTTAGCAAACCAACAAAACAAAACTTGAAATGGAGACAAATAACTAATGCAAAAATATATCTCCACAACACTTACTCTACCAACAAGCCCAAAACCAAAGAGCAGAAAGTCAAACTTTGGGAATGAAAATACCACTCTAATAAAAAATTAAATAAGCAAAGAAAGGGAATTAAGAACAACCTTAAAGTGAATGCAAAACAAACAACAAACTGTGGGTCAATCCAATAATAAAGTTGATTAACCAGTATTAAACAACACTCATTAAATCTGTCAAGAGAGAATAATCTTGCCTAACCTTATGATTTTTATCAGTTCATTTTAGCATCACACTGAGTTAATGTCGTGTTCACACACACACACACACACACACACACACACACACACACACACACACACACACACACACACACACACACCCACACACACACACCACCACCACCACCCCAAACACACACACACACATCTGACATGCATACGCCAATATGCAATCAAAACATGCATGTGCCCCTGCATGCATGCCTCCCTTAGGATTTGCACAATGCACCCACCATACAGCCTGCATAGCACGTGTGCGCCCCCAGGATGCACAACATACATGCACCTCTCGTGAAACAACGTGGAGCGTCTCCCAGGGTGCACATAACGCGCGTCCTATAGGGAACATCCCCTGAGTGATCACAGCACACATGACCCCCAGGAAGCACACTGTCCTCTACACTACAGGAAGCACAGCACACATGACCCCCAGGAAGCACACTGTCCTCTACACTACAGGAAGCACAGCACACATGACCCCCAGGAAGCACACTGTCCTCTACACTACAGGAAGCACAGCACACATGACCCCCAGGAAGCACACTGTCCTTCTCAACACTACCCCGAGAACGCCCCACAAAAACCCCACAATGATCCCCCAGGAAGCACACTGTCCTCTACACTACAGGAAGTACAGCACACATGCACCTCCCTTCAAGAACAGCATACATCAGGAACTCAGGGAGCAATACATGCATGTCCCTTTAACCAAATACAGCAGGCATGCACCCATAAATAGGCACCATAGGCATTTTCAATTGGATGTACACAAGAACACACACACACACACACACTGATCTAAGTGTCAGCTTTTTGCAGAGTTAACCAGTTTTGAAGGTGCCAGAATAGTATTCAATTTTCTTCTTCTAGTTTTTGTTTGTTTGTTTTCTGTTAAAGCATGTTTGCTACCACTCACAAATTTTGATATTGGTGGCTTACACTTCAAAAGTTCTACTTTATGATAACACTTTCAGTGAATGTAAACACAGGGACAAAATAACTGGGTATGTTTATCCTTCACACTGTATTGCCACAGTTTTCCTGGGGCACGATTTCTGCTTTATCTGTTTTAGCTCAGAAGAAACTGTGCCAAAACAAGATTTTAATGACTAATTTTCTTTATTACATTTTTCAGTTTTGTGTCTGTATCAAAGATAGTGTTCTCAGTATCACTGACAAAAGAGAGAGGGGAGAGAGAGGAGAGAAGAGAGAGAGAGAGAGAGAGAGAGAGAGAGAGAGAGAGAGAGAACTGACTGATGACGATCCTTTACTTTCTTGTATTGAAGACCCCAAGCCGAATTATGTGGGCGGAGATTGTACGCCAGGCAAAAATTGCTCGGATTCTCTGGCCATGTGTGGAAAAAACAAGATCTGTGAATGCATTGAGGGCTACGCTGTGGACATAGCTAGCCTTACATGCCGTACGTTGGTTATTAATTGTACTGCATTGTGCTGTAATGTATTGTACTCTTTTGTGTTGTGTTATAGCATGCTAAGTCGTCTTTTATATCTATGGTGTTGTATTGACTGACGCTATTGCTAAGGGCATAAGACCTTTTGGCTTCTGTCCTATGAGTTCATGACGTCATGAAATCAAATCTGGGAAGGGTGTGTCATGGTGAATGAGAGGTTTATGATCTGCTGGGTCAGCTGTAAGTGCAGACCTGCCAGTGCCTTCACTCCCTTCCTGTTTATACGCATACAGAAAATGAAAGATGCACACCAAAGGTCTGGTCACTCACATCAGGGTTCTGTAGGCTACGGAAAGAGGAAGATGGCCACATGGAGCCTGTAGCTGGACAAGAACGGCACTCACCAGGGTAGGGCAACGTGCCCCTCTTTCCCGTCCCTCCTCCCTCTCCGCCATGCTTAGCCTTGCTAGGTCATATCCACAGGGTCAAAAGGTCATAAGGTCAAGGACAGTTTCTTCCCCAGGAGTTAACATCAGTCTTTGTCTGTTTTATATAACTGTTGGTTTGTTTGTTTATTTTTGTGTTTGCTTATTTGTTGGCCTGCTGATTTGTTTCTCTGTTTGTTTGTTTGTTTCTTCATCACTTTTTGCAGCTCATTGCTTATTTATATGTCTGTCTTGTGGCTGGCTCTTTTGTCATAATTTACCTTGTTATGTTATAACTGTTTGGATAGGTTGGAAAGCAAAAGATTCTGGCATTTTTGGAACATTTCCTTATTTATGCACTAGACATGTTTTCAGGGAAAAAATCGTCAAATATTTCATTAGCTGTACATGCTAATGCTGTTGTTATTCTATTAGTTATTTTTCCTGTTTTCTTCTTTTGGTCTCTGTGGGGATCATTAGCCGCCATGTTAATGTTGATGTTGTACTAGATCACAGTATAAGCTACTTGCCTGTTCTATTATGATAATGTTTATCATGTTACACTTGTTCCATGCTTATTGAATGAATACACAAAGACACCAGCATCGATCCCAAAGACGTTGACATTCACCCTCCACAGGTACACATCTATAGGAAACTGTAGCTGAAGTGACTATGACACCAGAAAAACCAGGGCCACCAGCCATCCAGAGACACTTGTCTTTTATTGTCTAAGGATCAATGATGAAGAGGATGATGACATGATGATGCTATGAAAGTACCGTAGTTTAGAGATGACTTAAAAGAACCGTGTGCTAGAGTTGCAGTGTGCAAGATAATCACTATAATTGTGTAGCATTTAGTGATCCCTTTCAGTTACAGTGATGAATGTGGATTACATGTTGTTTGTGCATAAGTAACCTCATTCCTTTGAATTGCTGGTGACTTTAATGGGCATTTTCCTACATTAGGAAGCAAAAGGCATTGGTGAGAGTATCCCTCTTAGAGGGGTGTTTATGAGACAGGACCTGTATGTTTTAAAAAGCAAGGCTCCTACTTACATCTATTCATGGAACCGTACGCTGTCATGTCTGGGTTGTCTGCGATTTTTCGTTAATCCTGGATTTCTGGTGGGAAGTACATGACAATCTGCACGGCAGTAACCATATTCCGGCCAGTTTGGTGCAGAATGCGGTGGTGGAATAATCCCAAATGCAACGGTTTCATGTCAAGAGGGCAAATCAGGATATTTTCAAATCAGACACTATCAGCAGAAATGATGAAGGGGCTATCCTGGCTGCAGAAGGTCCAGCTGAGGCACTGACTACATCTATAATACTATCCATTAACAATTGGTTCCTAGGACAAGCGGTCGGCCAGGGATGACAAGGTGCCTTGGTTCAATGAGGAATGTCAAGCTGTCTGAAAGCATGGGGATAAAGCTCAGCACCTGCATAGACAACAACCATCTTCAGCAGAGGTGTTGGCTGACCAAAGAATGCAGACCAAGTCACGTTATGTTTTTAAGACCAGGAAACGTGAGGCGTGGAAGCCCTTTTGCCCCACACTCAGCAGAACATGCGTAAGATTTGGAAAGTGAGTGCAAAGGTTAAGGGGGAAAATGCCTCTGCACCTGTTAACCATTTGCAATTGGGGGTTACTCTTGTTATGGATAAGCAGCCCATGACTAATTTGCTAGTGGCCACTATGAAGAAGAAGTCCTCTTCAACTTCCAGAATGCAAGCGTTTCTTAGAAAAAACTGCTAAAAGAAAGCTCCCTTAATTTTTGTCTTCCAAAATGATGAAAGTTATAGTCTTCCCTTTTCCTTGCTTGGACTAAAAGGTGCCAAGCGGACATGTGGCAAGACCTCGGCATGCCCTGACAAGATTCATTACAGTCACTTGAAACACCTTGCAGACAGATGCCTGGAAACCCTCCTGAAAGCATATAACCATATTTCAATAACATGACAGGGTCTTTTCCTCTGTCGTTGCAGATGGCTTGCACCATCTCCATCCCTTAACCTAACACAGACTTAAAAGAACCCATAACTGTACACCATAGTACAATCAACTGCGTCTACAAATTGATGGAGAAAAATGTTAACTTGTGTCTGATGTGGCAGCTAGAAATAAAAGGCCTCCTGGCTAGGGAACAATGCAGCTTTCGTAAAAATCACTATACTGTTGACAATCTGGTCTACATGGAGATGACCGTCCACAGCATGTTCATCACCAAGCAACATGCCATTACTGCCTTTTTACAATACAGCTTTGAAGTAGGGCATTATGTCGGACCTGCATGATCTTGGGTTTTGTGGTTGTTTGCTTTTTATATATAACTTACTGGCAAAGTAGGCAGTTTCAGGCGTGGGTTGGATCCACGCTCTCTGACATCTTTGAGCAGGAAATGGGGGTTCCACAGGGGAGCATCCTGTCTCCTGCTCTGTTTAGGGTAAAGATTAACGACGTCAAATCAGTTCACCAGAATCAGGCATGCTCAATTTTGTGGATGACTTTGCTATCTATGCTATGGAGAGTGCTTTGTGGGAGTTTAGAAACAGTTCCACCTTTGTGTGAACAAGATACAGGAATGGGTGGAGGACAACAGATTCAAATTTTCTGTCACAAAAACAAAGTGTGTTCACCTCAGTAACAATTTTAGAGAACACTTCCCCGACCCCAGCATTTGCCTGGGTAAATCCATCATCTCCATGGTGACTGAAGCCAAAATCTTTGGGACTGTTTTCAACCAGGGGCTGAATTTCAAAAGTCACATTCAACACCTGAGAATGTTCTGTCAGAAGGCCCTGGACATTTTGCGGGTGATTGACCATACAGACTGGGAAGCGTACCAAAAGACAATGCTTCATCTCTACAGGGCACTTGTACACTCTGTGAAGGACTATAGCTGCCAGGATTATGGATTGGCGAGGCCATCATACCTGAAATATTTGAACCCATCCACCATTAGGGG